>BSBK01004622.1:0-660000 GCA_027943335.1 Chamaecyparis obtusa | reverse complement strand
CTTGGTGCAAAGGTGAAACCTTCTCAAAGGAGTAATTTGTTCAGAACTTGGTGCAAGTCTAGAAGAAAAATTTGTGATGTTATTATTGATAGTGGTAGTATTGATAACCTTGTTGCTGATGACATGGTTCAAAAACTTGGTTTGAAGAAAATGAGACATCCTTATCCTTATAGGATTGGTTGGTTGCAAGATATTCATGTGCTAGAAGTGAGGGAATAGTGCTTTGTTGATTTTCAGATTGGTCAGTATTAGGATCAAGTGTTGTGTGATATTGTGAACATGAGTAGTTGTCATATATTTCTCGGTAGACCTTGGTAGTATGATTGCAGAGCTATGTATGATTGTGTCAAGAATGTGTTTACTATTGAGAAGGATGACAAGAAGTTTTCCCTGATGTCTTCACTAGATACAACACTCGGTAGGAGAAGCCTTTGTATTGGTAGCCGAGTTGAGTTGTTGGATCTTGAGAGGATGGATGATCAATATGGAGAACAAACCTATTTTTTATCAAGGAAAGACTTGAAAAGACAGAGGAAGCAGAAGTGGAAGAGTGTGCAAGGTGAAGATTTGGAGGGCTTGTATGTGAAGAACCAGTTCAGGGTTTATGTGCTGAATCCCGGAAGATGTTCTTCCAGCCTATGAGAACATCTTTTTGAACCTAGGGTATCTGATGCATGGGCATTCTTGGGTACTCAGTAAATCTGCATGATGGTGTGTTATTTTGGTTCTATGTTACTCAGTTGCAGCTTTAACCGATGGTCTCAGTTATTAAAGGGAGCTCGCTCATTGAAGGAACTTAGTGAAACCTCCTACACTCAGTGGAACTTGTAATTGGTGATGTCTATGGTGCTCGGTGATACTTGGTGTGGTCGGTTGTTTCACTAGTGCTCGATAGTTCTGGTTTACCGACTGGAGTTCTTGAAGATTTGGTTGGTCGACTTGGTGCATTTATTGTTGGTAGTTTTTGTTACATTCTCCCAGGTAGATCTAGAGGCCAACATGGAAAATTAAATAATTGTAAGGCTATTTGAGAGCTGACTATTGTTGCATTTAATATTTGTTTGTAGTAGAAGCCAACTTGGCTTAGGAGTTAATTATTTCTTCCAACCGACTTGTGGTTGAGGAAATATATTTAAGGAGTGTTTGGGTAGTTATTTAAGGGGCATCATATGAGAATCAAATTTGGAAGTAGATCTAATAAGGATAGTTATTGGATCATGTGAGGTCTTCAAGATCAGATTTTTTTATGATATTTGTAATAGTAGAGCTAGTGGTTGCATTCTTGGAGACAAGGAAATTGCTTGGAGGCTTGTGAGCTCAAGTTTAGATCTATCTTAGGGTTTCCATCAATTTTTGATTTGTTTCAGAGCTGGACCAGCTGAGAGGTTGCAGAAATACTTTGATTTTATTTGGCCCTAACCAATAATGCCTTACAGATGGGCATGTTAATGAAAATTTTGTTGAATCATTATCTTGTTGTGTTATTTCACATTGTTGGTGTTTGGCTACAAGTTTGGACAATCCTTTATTGGATCCTCTGACCTTGACTACATCAACAAAGGAGGAGGTTTGAGGTTGATCCCTTTGATAGTTTTTTCATGGGTCTCAAATCTTTTTTGTACACATCCTAAACTATGTTGGAGATTATGAGTTGAGTTGTTAAGATAATCAAGTTGAACAAATGATGCACTAGGGCCTTTGAAGGGTCCCATTTAGAATTAGGAACTTTGTATTAACCCAAAAAAGATGGCATAAAGTCAAATAACCTACAATGATCTTCTAAAAGGGTGCTTCTAGGAGAAAAATTATCTTTAGGAAGAGAAGATATATTTTTTTGAAAGGGTGTAGGAATGGATAGAAGAAGATGCACTTCATAGACAACTTTTTGATTTATCATTAGTGACAATGGTATATATGATATTGGCATAGATTAACTTCACTTTGTTATGAAGTTTTGAAGGGATGGATTGCATGGCATATAACCATGGTCTTCCTAAGAGAATATTATAATTAAAAGCACCAGACATGACATGAATAGGAGTAGGTAAAGTGACATGACCTACTTTAATAGGTAAAGTAATAATACCCATAGCTTTTTTTAGCAACATTTTCAAAGCCACTGATAGGAATAGAATCAAGTTTGATTGAAGAAACATCTATGTTTATCTTGTGTAATAATTCAATTCTACAAACATTAAGTCCTAAGCCATTATCAATTAAAGTTCTTTGAATAAGATTATCATTGATAAGGACAAAAATATAAGAGGATTGTGTTGATCTTGTATTTCCTTAGAAGGCAACTCATCTTGAGAAAACACAATTTGAGCTTTATTATTGGTCACATTCACACATTCCAATATGGAAGTTATATTAGTTTGCACATGAGGTGAAACTATCATGTTTCTCAAGGCTTGTTGTGATGCTTCATTATATGCAGGCGAAGTTTGAAGAAGCTCCCAAAGAGATATCTTGGTAAGAGTAGCACAATTTTTTTCTACTAAATCATACTCCTTTCTAAGATTTTGAGGTAGACAGGGTGTAGGAAGCACCAATTGAGAAGTAGGAAGAGAAGGAGGAGAAAATATACTAGAGGTTGTCTATTATTTCTTGTGTTATATGTTTGAGTAACCACATGATAATAAAGTTGTTGAGAACCTTTTAGCATAATGATTGGTTTATTTTGAGGTTGATAGGAATCTTTATGAAGATGAACAACAACCTTAGGATTTTTACTACATAACACATTGATAACATTGACCAAACTAGGTTCTTGAATTGTGTAAGTGAGAGCATCAAGGATGGTATCCTCTTTCTCCAAAGTGTCATCATTGTAAAGACAAACTTTAGAAGAGGGACAAACACAACTCATTGATGCTTCAATTAAAGGAATATTATTGAGATGAATAGAAGAAATTATACTATACTCTTCTACCACAATAGTATCTTCTTTTATGGAAGTTCTTTCATGGGGGAGAGAATAATCAACATCATTTTCCAATGGCTCATTCCAAATAGGGGAATCATCAAGATTAGGAACATTTCTATGAATAAAATAAACTTTAGGAGAGGGTTAATCATAACTCACTAAAGCTTTATTCCTAAAGGGAGAGTCACTGAAAGGAATAGAAGGTGGGGTATCACAAGGGGAATTATTATCTTTGAAAAATGTATTCTCGTAGGGAAGGCTCATATTAGGAGAAGAGTTAAAATAAATCTTCAATACTTCTCCCCAAAGAGAGAGATCATTGAGAGAAAGGTTAAAAACATCTTCTTGCAATAATATGGCCTTATGAGAAAGAGAGTAGGTGGGAGATGTTGATATAAGAGAAGCCAAAGCAACATCACATGTATTAAATTGATTATTTTTAGTGCTAACATAATGTAAACACAAGTTAATGGGAGGATGTTGTTTTATCTCAAAATTGATACAATGGTTTCATAACAATGCCCTAAACAATCGATGCAACATGAAAAGAAATAAAGTAATGCATACAAATCAAATTAATATACAACAATTCATGAAATGAAAGGATTTTTTTTTTTTTTGGTATTTTTCTGTGATGGATGATAATAAAAAGAAAAAAAAAGATCTAAGACTACAAAATCAGAAGTGGAAATTCCATGCATCAAGTTCACCAAAATGTACAATAAGAAATGGTAATCAAGGGGGATCAATCCAATCTCCTATTGAACATTAGGAATATGAAACCTCTTGAAGGAAAATATGATTGACAACACCTTGATGGAAGAGATGACAATACAATATCTATTCCCTAAGGAATTCAATTCCTTTTGTTGTTTAGAATGAAGGAAGAGAGATAAAGATACAATGAAAAATATATAATTATGTACTTTTTGAAGCTATAAATATGATAATTATTGAGGTAGAAGAGGATTTTTGTGCACCTAGAACTAAAATAGGAAGTATGTTGCTATAGATCTAAATTTTTGACAATCTGAACCCTGCAGATATGTGTACTTACTAATATAATATCTCTCGACTGGTACTTTCCTGTGATCTAAATTTGAACTGATTTTTTAGGGTACAAAACATTTCAATCATTCTGTTCCTAGGAACATTATGTTACAGTCGTTGTGTTCCCAATGTTTTGGGTTGAAACTTGCAGGGTTGCTCCGTCAGGTCTCGATCTTCCTAAAATATTTCCCATAGCTATGTAGCCTATTCCTACACATAGAAAAATGGGAAAGAAGGTTGTGGAAAGTGGTTTTCCTTGGTCAACCCCTATTTAAGCATCAACCTTGAAAATTTAATGAAATTGCATAATGGAAAGAAGAAATAGAAGCTAGATCTAATAGTAAATCACCTTATACCTTAATAGTACAATGCCTCTTTGGATGTGATCACAAATGTTAATGTAATAGTTTGAGCTCCATAAAAACCCAAAATGAAATCATGAAATATAAGCCTTGTGCAATGGATGCATTTTTCCACAATTCTTGATGAAGAAGAAAAGGAATACTTTGAAGACTTGAAGACTAGATGCATGAAGACCTTGAGAGTGCTCTTGAAATCTTGATCTTTATTGTCCTTCATGATGATGATTACTGTCAAAATGAGGATATATAGGCTACTTACATACCTCTTACTACATCTCAAGATTTAAAACTCATCCAGGCCAACCTCAGGAGCTAATTTCCCACCAAAAAATTGACATGGGGCTCCAAGCCACATTTGAGCCATTTTGGGTGGGTACATAAGGTACATAATGTCTAAAATGTTATGTACCTAGGAAAATGTGTTTAAATTGGAATAGGAGGCACAAGAGATAGGGTATATGCTAGAAAAGAAGGTACAATTGATTTCAAGATTGGGAATGGGTACAAAGGCCACAAAAATGGTAATACAGGGCCTATCTAGTATTAAAGGATCACACTTGGCAATCATGGCTTACCTCAAATTTTGAAGAAATTGAATTAGTAGAGGGCTTATAATATTAAACTAAAGGTCTGATGAGCATTAGGAGAACATAAAATCCATATGGGTACCCATGCATACTAAAATGGAGCTAAATTTAGAATCTAATTGTAGATGATTACTTTTTAGAATGGTACACCTCTATAATCAAATATAAGCAATGGGAGAGGTTTCTTAATAACAATGTTGCAACCTCATGTCAGTTTATTAACTTCTCCAAGAGTAATTTATATTTTCTAACTATGGTCCTAGCCTTGCCCAAAAAATCATTGATATCATAGGTTTCCAAAAGGACATGCTTCTTGCTACCTACCTCAACCTTCTTCTTATCTTTAAATCTCCCAACAATGCATTTTGGAATGGTATTATTGAAAGGTTTTATAAAAAGCTTATAGGATAGAAGGGAAAATTGTTAAGCCAAGCAGGTAAAATTCATCT
This sequence comes from Chamaecyparis obtusa, assembly GCA_027943335.1. NCBI lineage: Eukaryota > Viridiplantae > Streptophyta > Pinopsida > Cupressales > Cupressaceae > Chamaecyparis > Chamaecyparis obtusa. The sequence continues at coordinate 654,626 of BSBK01004622.1, read as the reverse complement.
TCTTAAAGTCTTCCTCAAGAATATTCTTGTTTATTATCTATCTGTGTTCAAAATACCTACTATTGTGGAACTACAACCTCTTCCTTTTCTATAGTACCAATCTTACTTTCTATGTGTATGTAGTTCTTGAGGAACAAATTATTGATACAATCCTTACCTAGGTGGTCCTTACCTAGTGGCTAGTGGCTAGTAGCTCTGGATCAAATTGAAGCAATTCAAAGGATTTTTTTGTTTAGTGGGATAGAAGATAAATCAAATCTCTCCCTTTTTAGTTCGCATAAGGTCTATCTCCCAGAAGAAAAAGGTGGCCTGGGTATAAAAAGACTTAAATTTTCAACAAATCCCTTCTTGCTAAGATAGGATGGAAGCCCTTAAAATACTATAAGGATTAGGTGTCTATTGTGAAAGTTAAATATCTAAGTGGATATGGCCCTTTAGCTTATATTCTTAATGATGGTCTTACAAATGGGTCTATTATTTGGAATAAACTTTTGAGAAGGAGAGTGGGTAAAAAAGTTGGTATTGGTTATGACACCAACTTCTAGTATGAGGTGTGGAAAGGTGAAAAACCTTTGTCTTCCTTGGACTATTCAGAGGGTTTAATGAAAATGTATAATGGAGTTATGGGTGAGAAGGTCCAAAAGTACATTGGATGGAATAGAGGACCCCCTTCTTGGATTGACATCAAAGAAAGGATTATTACAAATAGATAAAGTGGAATGACATGGAAACCTGAGTAGGACAACAAGATTAGAGAAAAAAAATTGTTGGCGGAAAGCTCTCTATTTGATTAGAATTTATAAGATGACTTAGCTTGGAGACCCTCTCCTTCGAGTGATTTCTCTGTCAAATCAGCTTATTTCTTGCTTGATTCAGAACCTTAATGCCCCACTCAATTCAAATAGAATGAAATTTGGATTCCCAAACTCATTCCTAAAATCAACAGCTTCTCATGGATAGCTATCCATAACAAAATCCTTACTTTGGACAATCTAATAAAAAAAGGCTTTCAATTTGTGAACAGGTTGTATCAATGTTATAGAGAATGTGAAAGTGTTAATCATCTGTTTATGCATTGTCCTTATGCCTTTGAGGTTGGTCTTAGGTTCTATCTCTTATCTCTGCAAATTGGTTTTTCCCATATTCCTTTTCCATTTTTATTGAATCGTGATCTCTTTGTCCTTATAGACATGTTGTTATCAGAGATATAAGGAAACGGATTCCCCCAATGGTCACCTAGGATCTTTGGAAGCAGTGCAATAATAGAATTTTTAGGGATACAAACAAGTCTAGCTGGGAATTCTTTAATATCATCAAACACCAATTAACTAAAAATATCAATTTTGTTTCCTTCAAAGAATTTGAAGTTATGCCTCTCTAGAAAATTGGGATAAAACAAATTTGGGGCATAACCCAGAATATGACTAATATAAACTAGAACAAGAAATTCAAAAGAATGAGTACTTTTTGGTGTCATCCTCCCTAGGATTAGATAAAGCATATATTTTATGAGTGCTCAAAAGACAACCCTGGCCATGCTAGTGTTTGTGCTACTCTTAGAGACCATAAAGGAAAACTCATTGAATGTATTGATATGCACTTGGGGATCATGTCTAATAATTATGTTGAAGCCATGGCTACCTAGAAAGGGATACAACTTGTTAAAATTCTGGGGTTTGAAAAGGTCATTGTTGAAGGAGATTCAAAATTGATAGTTGGCATTCTTAAAGAAGAAATAATAAGACCATGGGAGATCAGCTCCCTCATGAGAGAAAGCATTAAATCTCTAAAGGAATTGTTAGAATTTAAGGTTCAACATATTTATTGTATAAGGAAACTAGGTGAAAAACTTTATTGCAAATGAGGGATTAAAAATTCAAACATGGATCTGTTAGAGATTAGATGTTGTCCCACCAAATATTAAATATAGTATTTTAATTAAAGTGGGGTCTACATTTCACTAATATTAAACCTTTATTCATTCTCCTAATGAGGTGGAATTTCCATATGAGCTAGATTAGACAGTGGCACTTCAATATGATGAGGTGGAATAATAAAATTAAGTTTTCAAAGAAGAGTAACAAGAATGATTATGATGAAGCTAGGGGAGATCCTATGGAGTGTACCAAAATTAATATTAAAAGGGGGATTGATTATGATCTGATAAGACTAGATGGTAATTATTTCCACGTAAGGTGATTCTCTCCTGTGGATTATATGAGAAACATTTGGGCCAGGGCTTGTGGCATGTGTTTAGCCAATTTGGCTAAGTTACCCCCCATGATGACATGTAATTTCTCAAGAAGAGTAATTAATGCCTTTAATTATTTTACAGAATCCCCTTCACTCAAGCCCTCTTCTTTATTTATCTGGTAGAAAGCCATCTCTTTCTTTCAAACTATTATTTTTGGTAAAAATTTGTTGTTTGTGTTTTGGTGGGGTTGAAGCACTATTATTAACTTGGGAGGCTCTAGGAAGTGCATGGAGCCCATATCAACTATGAGTATTTGGTTAAAAATGTGGGGCTCTGGCCTTATTTGTGGTGGTTGGCCTTGTTCCCTTTCACAGCATGATGCAAGGGTATAATGTTACCCTTTCATCCAAATTTGCAAATTCTTGGTCTGTAGGTAGAGTCCAAATTGCTATCCTAGAATTTATAGTCACTCCTTAGATAAAAGAGGGCACTACGGGTTTGGAAAATCCTAGTTCAAAGGTTTCAAAGAAGAGTATGATAAATTACCATACTTACATGAACAAATTTCTTGAAGATGGGGATCAATTGAAAACATTTCAAAATGACAATGATAGGTTGGACCTTCCTCCCCTGTACACCCTGGTAAGCCTCCATATCATGTGGTATTTCACTCTGGAAGGTAGATATATGGTAGTTCATGGATATCATTTCCCCTATTAAATCTATTAGGAATGAATGCAAAGTATTTTGGCAGTCATTCTGTAGCAGTTGTTGTTGCATTCATGACTTGGATTGTCATTGATGTCAACATAGTGATATTCTGGATATCAGCAGGAAAGCAGGTATAGTTTTGTTTTGCGCACATGTTGTATTGTAGATTGGATTTTGCATAGTTGATGGTATGTTCTTTTGTGTGTTATTAACCTATGGTTAATAGCGTAAAAAGAAATTCATTCATTCATGAGAGTTATGAGCACTTTGGTGAAAGCAGTGTTTAGACAGTGTTTCTGTGAAGTGATTTTCAGAAATCGGAGGATATCTCTTAGATGGGATGGAATCTGATTTTGTGTAGTTAAATGGATTTTGGAGACTCATTAATTATGATTTGGTTCATAGCACAAACTTTGAAGATATGTTTGGAGAAAGTTACAGTATCTGGAAGCCGACAGTTTTATGTGAATTTTGTGTGTAGTGTGTAGAAATTATTATTTTGTAATTGAGGACCGACTCATTTGTAATTATTTGAGTTTGGTATATAAGAAGGAATGTTTTCCTTGTTGTAATATGTATTTTGAAGGTTGAGATGTGAATATATGCATGAAGTGAAGAAAAGAGCTAATTCAATGATGAAGGAAGACTTGTGAGTATAGAGATCTGGAATTGTGATCTTGTGTAGCAGAGAGTGCATTTTTGGCATAGTGTGAAGGAGGTAATATATTTCATATTATTCTATTGAATAATTCTAAGATCTTTTGGACAGTGGGTTCAGAGATCTTGCCTTGAAGCTGTTTGGGCAGTGGGTCCTTCTGTCTTCCATAAACTCTTAACCGGGTTAGAATCTTTTAACAGGGATTCAAAATCTCCTAACAGGGATTTATATGTACTGAATGTATTTCATAAGACTCCTAACGGGGTCCATCCTCTAACAAGGAACTTTCATATTAGTGCATCATTTTTTGGGCATCATTCCCACTGGGGTTTACTCTTTTCAAGAGGTTCCCTAGTCAACATATCTTGTGTTATTGTGCAATTTTGTATGGTTATCTTTCTATGGTTGATTAGTACATTAATTATATTGTTTAAATTAGTTGAATGGTTAAATTATCAGATAACTAATTCACCCCCCCCCCCTCTCAGTTATATTGGGGATCTTTACTTTCTAACAATTGGTATCAGAGCAGCAGGTCCTTGAAAGAAAAGTTTAACAACTTAAGGAGATCCATGGCGAATTTCAGGAAAGAAAGCCCTAAGTTTGATGGAGTAAATTTTGACAGCTAGAAAGAAAAGATGAAGACACATCTATTGTGTTTAGGACCAAGTTATTGGTTGATTACAAATAATGAGAAGACTATCATTGAGGAAGACAATCTAGAGGTAGGAACTAAAGATGAACTAGATCTATTCATGTGTAACATACTTGCAAGAGAAGCACTTTTGTCAGCACTACCGGAGAATGAATATAGTCAGGTAAGATGTTTGAAAACATCTCATGCAATTTGGAAATCTTTACATTCTACTTTTGAAGGTGATGAACATGCAAAGAAGGCTAGATTACATAATTGGATTTGTGCATTTGAAGATATTAGAATGATGGAAGATGAATCTATTAGAAGCTATATTGGTAGGATGTCTAAGATTGTAATAGGAATAAAGTCTTGTGGAGGTGATAAGACAGAGAATGAAGTGATATGGAAAATTTTGAGAACTTTGACACCGGTATTCAAGCAGACAACACAGATGATTGAACAAGTGATACCTTGTACATCAAACTTTTCAAGAGAGACTCTTCTTGGAAGATTAGAAACAGCAAGGATGAATTTGAGATTATCAGGAGAGCTACCTAGAATGGAGACAACATTCAGTGCTCTTAACAGTAGACCTACAAGAAGTACTAGTGTGAATGGAGATTATGCCAGTAGTAGGAGATCTAAATCTGAGGAAGATAAGAAGATTGAAGAATGTATTGCATTACTTGTAAAAAGAGAACCAGATGGTAAGAAAATCTTTAAATGTTGGACTTGTCAAGAATATGGTCATTTTGCATCTAAATGTCCTAAAAGAGTTAAAAAGTATAGAAGCAACTTTAAACCTAGGAGATCTAAAGAATGTTATTATGCAAATGATGAAGATCTTGAAGCAAGAATTGAAAGACATTTAAGTGACAGTGATAATGATAACTTTGAGGAAATAGGATTTGTAGAAATTAAAGAAGAAAGTTCTGAATCTGATGAAAGGGAAGAAAAAGCATTAGTTTCTCAAGTTGAAAAGAAATCTGATTGGATTATAGATAGTGGTTGTTCACATCATATGACTGGAGATAAAAGAAAGTTTGTTAAGTTAGATAATTATGATGGAGGAATTGTTAGGGTTGGTAATAATGCACCTTGTTTGATTAAGGGTATAGGATCTATTACTCTTGATGGAAAGACTAACACTGATGATGTTTACTTTGTTGATGGATTGAGACATAATCTACTAAGCATTGGACAATTGGTTGATAAGGGTTACCAAGTTTGGTTTGCTGAGAAAACTTGTGTGATAAAAGATAGAGATGGAAATCTGATTGGAAAAGGATCCAGAACCAGAGGTAATGTATTTTAGTTGAATCCTACTAAGATGACATGTTTGATAACTAAGATTGATGACAATTGGTTATGGCATAAAAGGTTTTGTCATATAAACTTTGATAATATTGTCAAGGTGAGCACTACACTTGCGATAAGAGATTTACCTAGAATTATGAAACCTACTAACATGATTTGCAAAGAATGTATGATGGCAAAGTAAAAAAGGATTTCATTTCCCAGCAAGAAGTTCACATCGACAGAGAAGCTGGAGATTGTTCATATAGACTTGAGTGGTCCTACTAGGACTAGAGGATTCTATGGAGAAAGGTATTTTATGATTCTTGTTGATGATTTTACAAGGATGATGTGGATTGCATTTTTGAAAGAAAAATCTGAATCATTTGATAAATTTAAGATCATGAAAAGCAAAATTGAGAATGAATTTGGAATGAAGATTAAGTGTCTAAGATTTGATAGAGGTGGTGAATTTACATCTAGAGAGTTTAATACTTTTTGTGAAATGAATGGTATTAAGAGACAACTTTTAGCCCCTAGAACACCAGAATAAAATGGTATTGCAGAAAGAAGGAACAGGTCAATAACTGAAGCAACAAGAGCTATGTTGTTTGAAAATGATTTGGCTAAGAATTTTTGGAGAGAAGCAGTGAACACAGCAGTATACACTATGAACAGAGTACAAATCAGAACAGATACAAACAAGACACCTTCTTGAATTATGGTTTGGACATGCACCCTCAGTTAAGTATTTTAGAATTTTTGGAAGTAAATGTTATATTAAGAGAGATGATGATATAGGAAAGTTTGATCCTAGAAGTGATGAAGGAATATTTCTTGGATATTCTTTAAAAAGCAAAGCATATAGATGTTATAACAAAAGAACTAAGACTATTGTTGAAAGTGCAAGTGTAAAAGTTGATGAGAAGTTTAAAATTTAGGAAAGAATGCTTGATCATGAATCTGATGGAGAAGCACAACCTCAGCCTAACATTGAAAATGCAGAATTATTTTTTGAAACTAACAGTGATTTGCTGAATAAAAGTCATACTGAAGAAAATAGAGAAGAAAATAGAGAAGAAAGCAGAGAAGAATCTACAGTTGGAACAAGATCAGTAACTATGACACCTAACAAGTATATTTCAAGACATCACCCTGTTGAGAAAGTTATTGGAAGTTTAGACAGAGGAGTTTTGACTCGAAATAAGGTACATTTATGTTTGATTTCTCAAATTGAACCTAAGACTACTAATGAAGCTTATGAAGATGAACATTGGATTAATGCTATGAAAGAAGAACTGGAGCAGATTGAAAAAAACAAGACATGGGAATTGGTCCCTAGACCTAAAGACAAGAATGTGATTGGAACAAAGTGGGTATTCAGAAACAAGATGAATGGACAAGGAGAAGTGATAAGAAATAAAGCAAGATTGGTATGTAAAGGATATTCACAACAAGAAGGAATTGACTATGAAGAAACTTTTGCACCTGTGGCCAGACTTGAAGCAGTGAGAATGTTTCTAGCATATGCAACTTACAAGAAATTCAAAGTGTATCAGATGGATGTGAAGTTAGCATTTTTGAATGGTGAATTGGAAGAAGAAGTCTATATTGAGCAGCCTGAAGGTTTTCCTTTGACACAAGAAGGAGATATGGTATGTAAGTTAAAGAAAGCTTTATATGGATTAAAACAAGCACCTAGAACCTAGTATGCAAGATTGGATAAGTATTTATTGAAATTGGGATTTATAAAAGGAACAGCAGATAGTAACTTATACACAAAAGAAATTGAGAATGGTTTGTTGGTTATAGTTATATTTGTTGATGATATTATTTTTGGAGGAGAAGATGAAGCTAGTGACAAATTTGCACATGAAATGAAGACTAAATTTGAGATGAGCATGATTGGAGAAATGAAATATTTTTTGGGATTATAGATAACAAAAAGCAAGGAAGATATATTTGTAAGTCAGACTAAGTATTTGAATGACTTATTGAAAATATTTGGAATGGAAGATTCTAAACCTGTTGGAACACCTATGGTAACTAGACATAAGTTATCTAGCAAAGATGAGACACCAACAATTGAGCAGAAAAAATACAGATCTATGATTGGAGGATTGTAGTACTTGACACATACAAGACTTGATATAGCACATTCAGTTGGGATTGTAGCAAGATTTCAAGCAGAACCTAGAGAATCACATTATGCAATAGTAAAGAGGATACCGAGATATCTGAAAGGAACAATGGATTATGGATTATGGTATGAGAATTCTGATGATTTTACTTTATGTGCCTATACTGATGTAGATTTGGGAGGCATCGTTGATGACAAGAAATGCACCAGTGGTGGAGCCTTTTTTCTTGGAGGAAAATTGGTCTCTTGGTTAAGTAAGAAGCAGAATTGTACTTCACAAAGTATAGCAGAAGTAGAATATGTTGCAGCAGCAAACAATTGTAATCAGATTATTTGGATGAAGCAGATGTTGAAGGATATGGAATAAAGTTTGATGAGCCTATTGTTATACATTTTGATAACACCAGTACAGTGAGTATGTCTAAAAATCCTATTTTACATTCTAAGACTAAACATATTGAGATCAAGTATCATGTTGTAAGAGAGAAAGTTGTAGAAAAAGAAGATTGGAGTACATAAGCACAAAGGAACAGATAGCAGATATATTTACAAAACCTTTACCTAAGGATACATTTGTGTATCTAAGAGGTATGCTTGGGGTTATGCCCCAACCTATTTTTGAGAATTGATGCAGATGATTGCATCTGTCTAGTGGTATATGAGCCCTATCTTTCTTCTGGATTGGATGTTGGAACTTCCTCTATGGGGGAGTTTATGAGCTGAGTCATGAGGACTCTTGTTATTGTATTTTTTTGAAAAGTGTCTTTTGACATTAAGTTGTTGTTGACTTAGTGATGGAATTTCTATCATTGATGTCAATGGGGGAGAGATATACATGAAAAACATTGTGGATTGTATAAGAGAGCTGAATAGGAAAACAAAGCAAGATTTAATTTGATATTTTGCAGTGATGTTGCAGTATTGGATTTTTGGAACATTGGATGTTTTTCATCTATGTTGCCATCAATGCCAATGGGGGAGATTGTTAGGAATGAATGCAAAGTATTTTGGCAGTCATTCTGTAGCAGTTGTTGTTGCATTCATGACTTGGATTGTCATTGATGTCAACATAGTGATATTCTGGATATCAGCAGGAAAGTAGGTACAATTTTTTTTTGCACACATGTTGTATTGCAGATTGGATTTTACACAGTTGATGGTATGTTCTTTGGTTTTTAATTAACCTATGGTTAATAGTGCAAAAATAAATTCATTCATTCATGAGAGTTATGAGCACTTTGGTGAAAGCAGTGTTTAGACAGTGTTTCTGTGAAGTGATTTTTTAAAATCGGAGGATATCTCTTAGATGGGATGGAATATAATTTTGTGTAGTTAAAGGGATTTTGGAGACTCATTAATGATGACATGGTTCATACCACAAACTTTGAAGATATGTTTGGAGAAAGTTACAGTATCTGGAAGCCAACAGTTTTATGTGAATTTTGTGTGTAGCGTGTAGAAATTATTATTTTGTAATTGAGGACCGACTCATTTGTAATTATTTGAGTTTGGTATATAAGAAGGAATTTTTTCCTTGTTGAAATATTTATTGTGAAGGTTGAGATGTGAATATATGCATGAAGTGAAGAAAAGAGCTAATTCAGTGATGAAGGAAGACTTGTGAGTATAGAGATCTGGAATTGTGATCTTGTGTAGCAAAGAGTGTGGTTTTGGCACAGTGTGAAGGAGGTAATATATTTCATATTATTCTATTGAATAATTCTAAGATCTTTTGGACAGTGGGTTCAGAGATCTTGCCTTGAAGCTATTTGGGCAGTGGGTCCTTCTGTCTTCCATAAACTCTTAACCTGGTTAGAATCTTTTAACAGGGATTCAAAATCTCCTAACAAGGATTTATATGTACTAAATGTATTTCATAAGACTCCTAACGGGGTCCATCCTCTAACAAGGAACTTTCATATTAGTGCATCATTTTGTGGGCATCATTCCCACCGGGGTTTACTCTTTTCAAGAGGTTCCCTAGTCAACATATCTTGTGTTATTGTGTAATTGTGTATGGTTATCTTTCTATGGTTGATTAGTACATTAATTATATTGTTTAAAGCAGTTGAATGGTTAAATTATCAGATAACTGATTCACCCCCCCCCCCCTCTCAGTTATCTTGGGGATCTTTACTTTCTAACAAAATCATGTAAGGCATAGGGAGAAGATAAATATACCCTTCTTTCTTTTTCATCTCTATAATAGAGCATTAAGAGTGGAGCCTCCCCACATCTCCATCAAGGCTTAATTATGGCCATGTATAAGTATTCCTTAGATAGGGACCCTCATGGTAACCCTATTTCCCCTGAACATGAAGTGTGTCTGCCTTCCCCACCCAAACAACCCTTGTATGTTGTTCATAGGCATATTACTATGGGTAATGTGTAGGCCTCCCCCATGGCTAATTTGGGAAAGAAAAAGAAAGGGGTTAAGAATCCACATCCCCTCCTCGCCAATGAATTATTACTAGTTACCCATGAAAAATGTAATTCCCCTTTGGACCTTCATAATTCCTCTAATAAAAAACCTAATAAGGCCCTTGCTAATAAGGATGTCACTATAACCATTCTCGAGGATGGGGAAATCACCATTGGTAATTCTAAGGGAGTGAAAATTGAAGAGCCTATCCCAGCAACTGGAAGCTAAAGGTTGGTTATGCTTGCTATAATTTTGGTGGACCCTCTCTCTAAAGCAAAAACCATAACCAAAAAAGAATATTTTTCTTCATTTAAAGAATGTTTTGATTTTGAGGAAGACAGTAAAGATAAGTTTTATGATGAGGAGGAAGAACAAGAGGAACATGATGTTGCTTACCCAAATTTGTCTGATGATCTGGACATGGAAAATGAAAAGAAAGGAAAAAAAACACCAAATAAGGACAACTTAAAAGAATCCTAGGAGAATGAGGATAATAATAGGGACACTCAGGAGATGGAGGAAGAGGAATTTTCTCCAAAAAACCCTTTACTTGGTATTGTAGAAAGACTTGACATGATTGAAATAAGAATGTATGAGAAGAGTCTAGCTATTGATAGAGTTCCAAATTCCCACATCTGTATTGTGGATGGTATTATGAACTAAGTGGTTGTGGAAATTTACACTAGGAAATATAAAATTAGGTAACAACTCAAAAATACAGGATACAATGTTGGCACTACACGTGGACATTTGCAGACTAGAAAGTTGGACAACTAGTTGGAAGCACTCTAGGAGGTGGAGAAAGATTGGAGCCTCATTAAGGTTCTCCATAATTATAAATGAGTTTTATTTTTTGTCTTGTTATATTTTTTTATCTCTTCTTTAAGATGAAGCCATTTAAAAGCTTAAAGACTTGAGATTGTTATCTTATACTTAGTTCTTAATTATGTTAAGTGGAAAACTGATAGGGATATAGTCTTAAGATTAATTTTATATGGTAGTATCTTGGATGTTGTTGACTAGATAAATTATCTTTTTTCTTCTTGTCTCTTTTTTGTGGGTTTTTGGTTTCTTTGCGGTCTTTAATGTAGGGTGCCCCTCATTGTTTTACTGTGTTCAGATGGTTTTTCTTTTTTGTACCTAAAATTGTAAGCGATCAAGGCCTTTTCCCTACTTATATAATAAAAAACATATGACATCTGAATTGTAGAGTCCTAATTAAAAATAGACTTCAAAAAATAAAAATGTATATCTTATGCAACTACAATCAAACAAATGTCAAAATAGCTAAACATAGTAAGTCCCAAAAAACTTCAACCTTGCAAGAGGAATGCCTTCAGCTTAGGAGGCCTTCTATGTGTGTGTGTTGATGGTGGGGGCTTAAACTATACCTCATGTAACTATCAACCTTCAAGAATCCAACCTAAAGCTTAGTCCTTCAAACATTTGTGTCATGCACAAACTAGAGATACTACATAGTACCTCATGTCTATTTTTCATCACCTTTGGAATAACAATATTTCCCTATCCAACTCTATTAACCATTCATCACTACAAAAATAAAACTTTATGTGTGTGTGTGTTGGGGGTGGGGGGATACAACTATACCTCATTTAACTCTCAGCCTTCAAGAATTCAACCTAAAGCTTAGTCCTTCAAACATTTGTGTCATGCACAAACTAGAGATACTACATAGTACCCCATGTCTATTATTCATCACGTTTGGAATAAGCCCTTCTATGTGTGTGTTTTGGGGGTGGGGGGCTACAACTATACCTCATGTAACTCTCAGCCTTCAATAATTCAACCTAAAGCTTAGTCCTTTCAAACATTTGTGTCATGCACAAACTAGAGATACTACATAATACCCCATGTCTATTATTCATCACCTTTGGAATAACAATATTGTCCTATCCAACACCTAACTATTCATCACTACAAAAATAACACTCAAATTGACTTCATATTCCATCATTACATGAATACAACTAAATATTTTGTGAATTTTGGTTGCATAATTTGGTATTAAAGTAGAAAGATGGTTGGAAGAGGAAGAGGAAGAGGTCTCACAAAATATATAGAAACTTGAGTAGAAAAGATTGTAGGCATGATAGCATATTATATAATAAGGGAAAATAATTACAATGTAGAAATATTAAAATGAGGTGAAGATTAACATGTATAACATTAAGAGGAAGAAAAATTAGAGCACCTAACCTTTGAAGAAAGGATACTCAAGGAATTAGAAGGAAGAAATCAAAATTGAAGTTTCTAATTATGCATATAGTTTCGCACCACAGGAGTTGATAGATTGGTTGAATGGTATGTAGATCTTTTTTGAATGGAATACTATGGTAGATAAATTTCATGCACTAAACTAAAGGGTCATGCAATGATCTGGTGGGATCACTTGCAAAATAAAGGAGTTAGAAAGAGGAAAGATTAAAATCAAGACATGGCTTAGTGGAATGGAGAAGAATTCAAGAGAAAAAATATTTCCTTTGGATTATGCACAAACTCTCTTGTTTATCAATTCTAAAGTTTGAATAAAATTTTGTCTAATGTTATAGACCATACATAAGAATTTTATAATTCATTCATGTGGAGCATAAAAATACCAATGAATAAATGGTGTGAGGTATGTAAATGGTTCAAAATTTTCTATTCAAGATGAACCAAGATTGCATAGAATTATCAATACAGAAGAGGCATACCACTTAGCTTTAAAAGTGGAAGGAAAACACAATAGACCATATTTCCAAAGGAACATAAGAGCCAAAAGAGGTATCAAATATCCATTGCATGGTGAGTTAAATTTTAATAGGGTAAAATCATCTCATACAAAATAAAATTAGATGATGTTCAACAAGGCTTTCATTTAAATCAATGAAGAGGAAGAGGATTTTAGAGGGGTAAAGACTATGTTGGTGGTGGATGATGGGAAAACCTATGAACACCTCAAATTTTATTTAGTTGTAGTGATGAGGTTCATAGGGAATTTAATGTTCAAACTATCATGTTCAAGAACAATCCAAATTAAACTTGGTTCAATTTGAATATGAGGAAGAAGGGGAAGATCTAGAGGTCTCACCAAATGTGAGAAAGAGTCTCCTGATGAGAAGGAAAATAGTAATTCCAAAGAAAGAGAAAGTGTAAAATAAAGGTCATGATGATTCTTGACTTTAAACTAATATCTTTTGAACTAAGTGCACTTTAGGAGAAAAAAGGTATGTAAATCTATTTTTTTTTTTTGTTTTTGTTTTTTTTTTTAATTTTTGATCGGTAAAAGGCCGAAGCCCTAAAAGATTTTTTATTAATATAAATAATATTTTTACAATGTGACCCCACTCGCTGCGGGCGCTGGTAGGAAAGAGTAGGGTTGAGAAAACCTCCAGCCTTGCCTAGGACCATAGGTCCTGTACTTATACAAGTTATACGTGGGCATACCCATGACTCGACATTGTCGAGATTTGTTAAAATACATACTTTCCATGGGCATTCCCATGGCTCGATATCAATCAAGATTTTGATACAAATACAAACTATTAGTGGGCATACCCACTGCTTCATAAATATTGAGTTTTTAGGTTACATTACTTGAGATGCTATTTGATGTTATACACCTTTGAGTTCCAAACCATTAGATCAGGAATTTGATTATTTTTTCTAGGATCTTCATTATAGGGGTGATTTAGATATTTTCTTGTAATAATCTCCATTAATGTGCTTTCTCTACTACTCATTCTTTGGATAGGAGGAGTGTTTTTCTCCCAGACGAAGCTTTCCACCTGGAAATGTTAGACAAGAGAAACTTCCATCTCCAATGCTTAACTCTATCAATCAGTAAAAATTCCTCTTCCTTGTACTAAATATCCTCAATTGAGTAAATTATGACTAAGTACCAATTAGATTACCTTCATCAAGAGGACTACTTTTATACATAGATGTTATTTCTAAAATTATAAAAATGTGTTAGCTACATGCCAAATAACCTTTTTTCATGAAAAGCAGTAATCATTTTACTGTATCAGTATTTGAATTCTAGAATATCACTACCTTCCCAAGGTATAGATAACTTCTATCATGATCCTCCATAGCAGCTCTGGTTAAACCTTATATATACATATACCTTTTATTACCTTTGTTCTAATGCTTTCCTTTGAAATTAATTAATTTACCGACTAAACCTGTTGTTTCCTGCCAGATGTTAGCACTTTTAAAAGTATTTTCAATAATGTTAATCAATATCCATATAATTGAGGCACTTCACCAATTTATAGAATTCACATAAATCAGTTGTTCAAATATGTATAAGTATAGGAATTCATTTAACCACGTTCCTATATTTATATATTAACTTTAACAGGTAAAAACTTTGAGGGAAACCTAGATCAAAACAATACAGGTCTATGTGTCTATGTGTCTAGGCTTTAAGCATCACTATATGGTTATCTATATACTACTACTAGTGTATATGTATCTATATATATATGATAATCTCCATAATCAGATGCCTAAGGCTAAGGGGGAAAAATTCTAAATGCCAACAGCATATACATGTCTGAAAACACCTACCTATGTATAAACATATGCATATGTTTATAGAGGAATAAAAGTGAGAGCACATGATTTATGTTATTATATATTTCAGTACATTTATTTGTGCAATATGTATATAAATCCATAGATTTGACCTAAAGGTTCTGTATGAACAGAGCTTAATTGATATATATGTATCTATATAGATAAGTTAAATTGAAAATATAGATACATATATATATGGGCAAAAATGCCTTCAACCCAACATTTGGAGTAAACGATGCCTCCAAGCCATCATAGGACCTGAAAGTTACCAGATAAAGAAAAAATTCATACAACATGCTTATTATATATATATATATATATATATATATATATATATATATATATATATATATATATATATATATTGCATAGTTTTGTGTGATTATACTAAAGAGAGGTTAGCATTCTTGTCTTTGGATCTAGCTAAACTCATTATTAAGCTATGAATAGAACTAGTCTGTGATGTATTCAACATCAATTGGAAAACAATAAGGAAAGGGATAGTATTTTTACCCATTGAGCTTTATGTGTGATCACCAGAAACATCTATTTAACCTTTTTAATACAGCCATACAACCTGTACATTGGTGCATTCAGACTTAAATCATTGCTTTGCATCCAAATGCATCTACAATTCATAGAACTAGGTAATAAAAATGGTATTACTAGTACCTATAAAGCAGAAGATACATGCTCGTTGAATGTAGGATATATATATAAATGTACACATATAGTCTATGACGTGCACAGTTATATATATAAATTAGTGTACACATACACATATATTATATGCTAATACATCCATATATAGTATATGTATATGTGTATACTAATTATTCCTGGCTTGAGACTACTAAGTTCCATACTTAAGTTACAGAAAATCATAAGTGAATCTTTCAACTCATAGATAGCCATCCACATCTATTTTTAAAACATGATACCATAAGTTCAATTGCAAGGTTT
Organism: Chamaecyparis obtusa; assembly: GCA_027943335.1. Classification (NCBI taxonomy): domain Eukaryota; kingdom Viridiplantae; phylum Streptophyta; class Pinopsida; order Cupressales; family Cupressaceae; genus Chamaecyparis; species Chamaecyparis obtusa. The sequence goes on along the minus strand of BSBK01004622.1, from coordinate 639,021 downwards.
TTTGTATCATTAAAGTAATGAACACACTTCTCAAAATGATAATTGTTATGCTAAATACTCATTGTACATACCATTCTATCCAATGCAGAATCTATATACATATATATACACTGTTATTTGTATATATATATATATATATATATATATATATATATATATATATATATATATATATATATATATATATATATATATATATATATATATATATATATATATATATATATATATATATATATATATACGCATCCACAAATGTGTTAGCTAAAGGATGAGTGATACTCTTATATTTTTAACTGCTTTATCTATTATCACCAAAAATATGTCAACTAAATTAGTGAATTTATTTGATATATCTATCGCAGCGTCATAGATGTTTTGCTTACCATAGAGAGACTGAAGCATTTTTGAGAAATTTCTCATTTATTGCTATGAGTTCTCTATCTTTCTTAGTAACATTATCTATCAAGAAGGAGGACCAATTTACTAAAAATATCTTTATATTATGTGTACAGTCTTCCTTTACATATCTTGATATCTCTTTTTACATATCAACTTATCCAAACCAGAAAACCTTTGTCAATATTTACATTTAACTGAAGAGGAGGTCCTTATTCACTTTTTCTTGCTGTATATACATAGCTTGTCCATATCTAGATACCAGTCACTATTCACAAAGTTCTGTTGAAACAACGGTTCATATATTTATATATACTAGACTCTAGCGCAAATTCCATAATGCTATAGAGATTAGACATTAGAATTTCAAGTGACCTTGGTGCATAACCATTCATGGTTATCTCTTCTCATGACTATGATACTCTCATCTACCTCTTTCTTAGCTTTAGCATGCCTGGTACATCTTCTGATTTCTGGAGCTATGATCTAAATCTTCTCTTCCTCATAGTCATTTAGGTACCCAGGAATGTCAAAGTCTTCTCCTCTCCAATAATCTAGATGCTCAATAGTATTCAGTTTGACCTAGAGCACCTCATTATAGAAGAATTCCACATTCCTAACCATAGTTGGCCAAGTAGATTCAAATAAATCTTCATCCTTGAAAACTAGCAGAGGCATCCTCTGTTCTTGAGGGATCCTATGCAACTGTGAAAGGGCTATTTTATAATGCTCTCAGGATGGGGTGTTGTTATGTTCTCAACAATCAAATAAACCATTTTTTCTAACCCCAAGAGATAGTTCTTGTTGAAAATCAACTTGGTTACCTGTATTATTTCCTCCTTTTCCCTGCCTGCTAGGAAAGATATGGCAATGAAGGTGCCTATCACATTACCATTCGTCCTATATGTATAATCATAACTGAAAGTCTTCTCCACCAATGCCTTCTTCAGAGCTCTTCTAGTTTAGTTAGACATTGGTATCAGCATCTCATTCCAACTTTCAAGCATTATGCATCCCTGAAAGGCCATAGCCCTGGTGCTACCTTTGTGAAAGGTGGAAAGCTTTGTTTCCATGATTCAAGCTACCAAGAGGATAAAAACTAGAAAGGAAGGGCTAGGAAAAGGGGGATACTAAAAGAAGGAAATAGAACCAGCAAAAGCTAAATACCTTACAAGATCCTAAAAGCCTACCAAGCCCAGACACAAAGGACTAGACAACAAAGAAGCTCGGGGGAGATAAGAAGCCCCAGGACCCAAACACATCAGGGAAGGGGGCAATGTTACGTGAAGAGAAATGTAGAAATAACCTAGCACTAGCTAGAATCTTCCACAATCTTCTAGGATGAAGACAGCTCAACTGGAAGGCACGAGGAAGCAGTGTGGAAGAGAAGCCTCATGAACAGCGAAAAGTGCATGAAAAAAAAAAATAAGGTTACATACCAAGTCGAAATGATGAGAGGACAAGGGAACTCAAGCATCATTAGTGAGGAATAGCTAAATGAACAGGGCTGCATAAGAAGCTAATGAGGGGATGAGGCTCCAATGCATCAACTAAGAGGCAAGGATAGAAAACACCTAAAAAGGATAAAAAGACTTAATGTAAGCCAGTAATGGAGGAATCATTATTCCATTTGTCATAACTGGAAATGATTACCCTCAAAGTCTACTATCTTTATACTACAGTTAACTATAAGGGGCCAACCTACAGCTAAGAAGAAGTATGTTGTATAAGATTAGAAATCCTTGTATCGATTGTTCCCTGAGCTGGATGATGCCTATTTGGCCTTGTCTAGATTATGCTCTGCTATGTTAACGATGAGATGAGAGTGAAATGTTTTCATTCTAAGAATATTCTAATGTTCTAGAATATAGCCCTTAGAAAGTTATGGGTTAGATCCAACAATTGAAGGGGAAGGTATATCTTTGATATAGAGTTTTATGTATATATAAAGGTACTACGTGACCAGGGACAGTCTAAGATCTCGGTCTCCTATCTTTATATTTATTATACTCTGTTCTTTGATCCATTTGTACATATTATCTATAAGATATCATTTGAGAAATCTAACCAACGGAGGTTATCCTTATCAAGTTGATACCAATGTTGACCAAAGGTAGTTGTAAATTTATATGGTTTATAGAGAAGCAATAGATATTTATTGAGCTTGCATTTTGAAAAATATCCCTATCCCTATCATATTGCATGATTTAAGAAGGGGAACAAAGTCATTATTGATGAAATATGTTTAATTAGGTTTTCCATATGAAAATTCTCTAAGGATGAAATATGGCACATGTTGTCATTCCAATGGATGCATGTATTGTATTCTTGGTAAGGTCATCATAGTATGATAGGAAAGCTACACATTATGGGGGGAAGAATACATACAATTTTTGGCAAGATGGTTGTAAAGTGATTTTTTTGCCTCTTAAGGATGAAGGAAAAGTTGAAATGGAGTCAACATGTTTTTTTTTATGCACTAGTGGTGAAAAAAGAAGGAAGTGAAGAAAAATTAGTACCACCAAAATTTGTGGAGTTTCCTTTAGAGGACATTAAAATTTTAAAAAATAAAAGTGTTATTGAGAATGAAGATGAGGATGTTGTAACAATAGAGGAGAAAGAGGTAAAACTTATTTTTTCTAATTTGAGATAAATGTTAGAAGAAGAGATTGAAATAAGGGTAGTGGTAAAAGACAATAAGTGTGAGAAAGTAGTGTCTTGATTAGCAATAAGTTTCAAATAGAAAAAAGAAAAAGTGTGTACATGTTTTGGACAAGAAGATAATGTACATACAAATATCATTGTAGTAAATATCTAATACAATGAGAAGGGATAGCATAAAAAGATAACGTGCATGGATTACAAAATGGAAATTCAAGGATATGGATTGTGATAAGTGGCACAAGATTCATAATAGTAACTCACATGAGTTGAGTTTTTCAACAAGAGGAGAATGATGTCGGGACTTATAACAACCACATTTTTTTACCCACTAGTTTGATTGATGCAAGCTTAGAATTTTTCCAAATTAATTTTTGAAATTAATTTCAAATTCTTGTATGTAACTAAATTAAAAAGTCAAAACAATTAGTGTGATTTTGTTAATTTGATATCATTAGAAAATTTCATATATCATGTGCATAAGGATGCAAAATTACCAAAAAAGCAATTTAAGAAAGATGTTAATATTGCCAAAAAAAATTACCATGCTTAAAATTGTCAAAAACAAATTTGGATTTTGCTAAAAAAAATGTCAAAAAAGGTAATTTTGGGATTTGAAATGAGAAACGAAACAAATTTTATATTCTTCAAGTTTTCTATGTTTTATTTTCAATAATACAAATAAATTTTATTTTGTGAATTTTAGTTACATCAATTACCTTATCCTACCCTCATTCTATCTCACATATTCCATAGGTCCTAACTCAATTTGTGGTCTCCATTCATCATCTTGGTTGTGAAATGTGAGAAAAACTGACCAAGGTCAATTTCACAACATTTTCAATAGTATATCTCAACATTTTTAATTAATCATTACAAGCCACATACACAAAGTTGAATGAGATACATAGGTCCAAATTAAAGAAGTTGATATCTATGACCCTAGGTTCTTTTCCACTCAATTATTCATCTTCACAATTGTAAAGATCACTTCTTCACTAACCTAACAATAATTGTCTAGTAAACTCTAATGTTATTGTACCATGGAAAATTGATTTCTAATATCTATCACAATAATTTCTTCATCAAAATGAGAGCTAAGTGTCATGTTCAATTTATATGAGTTTTAGTTTTATATTAATTATATTAGTCTCAACTCCTCATCTAAGGGTTCTCTAGTTACTATTATTATTTAATTAATCTACCCTAATATATTTAGTTAGAGGTAGTATTTTCCTAGGGTTTTACATTTTTTTAAGGTGTTAAGATCTAATCTATTGATGTCATTGATCTCATAGTCTATTATCTTACTTTTATCCATTTTTATGTTACAAATCTTGAAAATATTCTACATTTTATTACCCATGATTATTTCATTCTTGATATTCTTATGTTTTTTATGTTGTAAATTGTATGTCTTCTATATGGAGGTATCGTTTCATCACCATCTAGTTTCTCCTCCTTCACAAAGTAATTATTTTTCCTCCTTTATTGGGTAGAACCACTTCACTTATTGATAAGATTCATTTTGATCATAGATTTAGGTCATGACCATTAACAATAATGTATGTGAATGTATTGATGGTTTACCTTTGCATGACTTCACTTCTCATTTTTTGGTTTATGTTCATGACATCATTGAATGGAAATATGCATGAATCATGCTTAAATCAATAGGTAAAGTATTACTTTTTTAATTTGGCTAAATTTTAATACTAGTTTAGGATAGTAATAGCTTTTAACAATAGAATATGAGTAGAAGAAAGAAGAACAAAATTGGAATAAAATATAACCATACTACAAAGTGACACTAGATATTCCCTTGGCGAACCCTCATAAGAGGAAATGACTATATTTGAAGTAATAAATCTAATTCATCAATCAACAACCGATAATTATAATATAGCACTAACATTCATTCCTCACGAGAGATTTGTGCACTAAACCTAGAGGAATTTTGGTAGAAAATCCCTACTTATTTAACATGACATAATATATTTGTCCTAAGCCCTATATATAGAAAGAGTGGACCCATAAGATAATCTAGTTTTCCAAAACTATAGGCTTAATACCATTTTCAAATAATAATTCAAGGTAGTTCACATTCAACTCATGGATCCCACCTCCAATAGTAACTAATCCTAATGTAGAATGTGACTCTAGATTGTATGTTTAAACCTTTATGGCCAAATGTGCCAAGTGTAACTCCCAAGTGCTCAAACATGGGGCAAAAATTACACTTGCATGCCTCTTGCACATGACAACAACTATTTGTTTAAAGGTGTTAGTCGATGTCATCCTAGTAACCATATTCACTAACTCCATTCAACTAGCATAACACCAATAACACATGGTAAAGAGAGCCAAATATAGAATATCATGATTCTATCGATATGGGCATATCTTTCAATGTGTTGGTATATTATTAAAATATTCCAAATATCAAATAATTATTCTTAGGCCTAGGAATTTGTAAGTGTACAAATAGTTCATGTAATCCTAATAATATCTCACATGTTTACCTTGCAAAAATAATAAAGGGTACTCAACATAGTAAGCTAAATCTAGGGATTGATTCACATAGTCATTTTACACTAATTAAACTTCTCTATGCTCACCAATTTCATGAAACCATAAATAATATTCACTAATAAGGCATCCACCTTCTTAACCATCAATGTGATATTGCATGTATCAATGCACGAAAGATAGAACACTGAATTCCAAGATTACATCACCTGGACTATCTTATTAAATGACAATTACATCTTTCTTCACATTGGTTTTTTATCAGTTTAAATCCATATTGCTTCCTTAAAAATATGAGTAGATATCACATGTACTTTTCCTTTTTAGTCAAAAGAGAAATACCCATGTATTAGTAGAGTAAGAAAAAATGTACACACTTAGTAGGGGACTAAATAGTTATTCCTAACTATAGTTCAGCTATTATGAACATTATGTCTATGAAAAACATAATTAGGTTAGTTTTTATTTTAACTTTGTTAGATCTATATGAATTTTATATTTCATTCATAATGATATATTTTTCTTTGTACAATGTATCTTTTATCGATAAATCTTAGAAAACAATGGATATTTTTTATTCTAGAATAAATTCAAGACCATAGCAAAGTTTAGAGAGATTTTGAATCTCTTATTGAGAACCAAACATAGAATAAGATCAAGATGTTGTGGATATATGATGGTGGAAAAAAAATTAAGATTTTGAAACTTTTGTAGGGAACATGGTATTGATAGGCATAAGACAACTCCATACACCCCTTAGGATAATATAGTTGTCTAAAGATTGAATAATACACTGATGAAGAGAGCTAGAAGCATGTACAATGGAACTAATTTGGGCTATAAGTTCTAGATATAAGCTAGAAACATAACTTGTTTACAAAATAATATGTCTTCTAATTTAGCATTTGTGGACAAAGTCCTAAGGAGGAAAATTTAGGAAATAATTATTTATCAAACAACATATTAGGGTCTTCATTTTTTAGGCGTACACATATGCTCATAAGGAAAGTAAATCTTAACTATATTTAAAAGAAGAGAAGTATATCATGATTAGGTATAGTGATGGTGTGTAACTAAACAAGCTTGGCCAACCTAAAACTTGAAAGATTGTGTATAATTTAATTCACGTGATTGTTAAGGAAATCATATCTTGTAGTAAACCTTAGCAAATTAAAGATGAAGAGAAAGTGGTGGTGCAAATAAATCCAATTACTAAGAATGATGCACCTAATACTAGACTAGAAGTTAAGAATAGATTTAATAAGGAGGATAGTCCAATAAGTTATGAGGAAGGAGATAAACAACCTCAAATTACACTCCTAAGCACATCCACATAATATTGAATGCATGATGATAGATACAATCCACTTGATTTTAGATATGTTTTTGCTTTGTCTACTATGAGGATGACCCTATAATAGTAGAGTCAGTGAAGTCTATAAACAATAAGTCTAAAAAAATCCATGGATGAAGAGATAATTGCACTAGAGAAGATCAATGCATGTGATAAGATAAAGCTTCTCGTAGATATGAAACTTGTCAAATGTAAACATGTTTTTAAGAAAAAAGAAGAAGATTAAAGTATGATTTTTAGAAGTAAAGCAAGTTTAGTGGCTAAGGGATTTATCAAATTCCTACACATATGTATGAAATCACTTCATGTTTACCATGCTTCTCATTGTTCACATCTTATGAGCTACTTAAATATGTTATGTGTTGATGGCATTAACATGTTTCAATATAGTTTTCATGCTCATATTTTATGAAATCATTAACTATGTTCAAATATATTTTACTATCATTATAATTATATGTTTATGGTTATCGCTATGTTTATGGTTATCGCTATGTTAATTTCTTACATATAATTTGTGCTTACATGATTCTTATCTAACATATATGGCTACCATTATCTAGACTATTTCCTCCATTGGAGAAATATTAAGGTGGCCTTATTTTACCTTTCTATGTATACAATCATGATCACATTTTATTTATGCTTTTATATATTTATTATATGGTAACATTTTTTACCACTCTTACATGTTTGTGTCCATCTTAGTTCATTTTCATTGAATTAACATGTGTAGGAGTTTGACCAAAAGAGAATACCTTAGCCTAGCAAACTCCTCAATAGCACTTTAACATTTCCAAGCAACTATTTTAGATCATAGATGTAGAGACACCATGTCACATAAATACAAATTAGAGAAGTTCAATACATGACTTCATGTTTAATTTTACAAACTAAACTTAGTTCCACACTCATAAAAATCATTTATTAAGTTGTCTAAGTAAACCCTAAAGATAACCACCCATCAAAGTCTACAACAATTCATTGGTGAACCCCAACTTTTTGATACTATGATAAATTGATGTTTTTACTACCTCTCAATAGAAATTAATGTAAAATTACTATTAACTGTGTGTTTTAAATGTTAGAATGTAAGATATAATGAATGGGTGAATGAATGAATATTAATAACTTCTACTAGGACAAACGATCTAAAGGACCAAGTGAAAATGACTTTGGATTAAAGATGTGGATTCAATCCATCTAATGGTCATTTTCTTTATTCTTGAAGTAACTGCAATAGAGTACTATTAAAGAGTATTTAAGATATAATGAACGAATGAATGAATTTGAATGTTCAAACTATCACGTTCAAGAACAGCCCAAATTTAAAATTGATTCAATTTGAAGATGAGGAAGAAGGGGAAGATCTAGAGGTCTCACCAAATGTGAGAAAGAGTCTCATGATGAGAAGGAAAATGATAATTCCAAAGAAAGAGAAAGTGTAAAATAAAGGTCGTGATGATTCTTGACTTTAAACCAATATCTTTTGAACTGAATGTCCTTTAGGAGAAAAAAGGTATGTAAATATATTGTTGACCAAAGGTAGTTGTGAATTTATATGGTTTATAGAGAAGTGATAGATATTTATTGATCTTGCATTGTGAAAAATATCCCTATCCCTATCATATTGCATGGTTTAAGAAGGGGAACAAAGTCATTATTGATGAAAGATGTTTAATTAGGTTTTCCATAAGAAAATTCTATAAGGATGAAATATGAACATGATGTCATTCCAATGGATGCATGCATTGTATTCTTGGGAAGGTCATCATGGTATGATAGGAAAGTTACACATTATGGGGGGAAGAATACATACAATTTTTGGCAGGATAGTTGTAAAATGATGTTTTGCCTCTTAAGGATGAAGGAAGAGTTGAAATGGATTTAACATGTTTTTTGTTATGCACTAGTGGATAAAAAAGAAGTGAAGAAAAATTAGTACCACCAAAATTTGTGGAGTTTCCTTTAGAGGACATTAAAATTTTAAAAAATAAAAGTGTTATTGAGAATGAAGATGAGGATGTTGCAACAATAGAGGAGAAAGAGGTAAAACTTTTTTTTTTCTAATTTGAAATACATGTTAGAAGAAGAGATGGAAATAAGGGTAGTGGTAAAAGAAGATAAGTGTGAGGAAGTAATGTCTTGATTAGCAACAAGTTTCAAATAGAAATAGAAAAAGTGTGTACATGTTTTGGACAAGAAGATAATGTACATAAAAATATCATTGTAGTAAATATCTAATACAATGAGAAGGGATGGCATAAAAAGATAACACATGGATTATAAAATGGGAATTCAAGGATATGGATTGTGATAAGTGGCACAAGTTTCATAATAGTAACTCTTATGAGTTGAGTTTTTCAACAAGAGGAGAATGATGTTAGGACTTCTAACAACCACATTTTTTTACCCAGTAGTTTGATTGATGCAAGCTTAGAATTTTTTCAAATTAATTTTAAATTCTTGTATGTAACTAAATTAAAAAGTCAAAACAATTAGTGTGATTTAGTTAATCTGATATCATTAGAAACTTTCATATATCATGTGCATAAGGAAGCAAAACTATAAAAAAAATAAAGCAATTTCAGAAAGATGCTAATATTGCCAAAAAAAATTAACATGCTTAAAATTGTCAATTTTTTTTTGGATTTTGCTAAAAAAATGTCAAGAAAAGGTGATTTTTGGATTTGAAATGAGAAACAAAACAAAATTAATATTCTTCAAGTTTTCTATGTTTTATTTTCAATAATACAAATAAAATTTATGCTGTGAATTTTAGATGCATCAATTACCTTATCCTACCCTCATTCTATCTCACATATTCCATAGGTCCTAACTCAATTTGTGGTCTCCATTCATCATCTTGGTTGATAAATGTGAGAAAAACTGACCAAGGTCAATTTCACAACATTTTCAATAGTATATCTCAATATTTTTAATTAATCATTACAAGCCACATACACAAAGTTGAACAAGCTACATAGGTCTAAATTAAAGAAGTTGATATCTATGACCCTAGGTTATTTTCCACTCAATTATTCAACTCTGCAATTGTAAAGATCACTTCTTCACTCACCTAACAATAATTGTCTAGTAAACTCTAATGTTATTGTACCATGGAAAATTGATTTCTAATATCTATCACAATAATTTCTTCATCAAAATGAGAGCTAAGTGTCATATTCAATTTATATGACATTTAGTTTTCTATTAATTATTCTAGTCTCAAATCCTCGTCTAAGGGTTCTCTATTTATTATTATTTAATTTATCTACCCTAAGATATTTAGTAAGAGGTAGTACTTTCTTAGGGTTTTACTTTTTTTTAAGGTGTTAGATATAATCTATTGATGGTATTGATCTCACGGTCTATTATCTTACCTTTATCAATTTTTATGTTACAAATCTTGAAAATATTCTACATTTTATTACCCGTGATTATTTCATCCTTGATATTTTTATTTTTATTTTTTGTAAATTGTATGTCTTCTATATGGAGGTATTGTTTCATCACCATTTAGTTTCTCCTCCTTCACAGAGTAATTATTTTTCCTCATTTATTGGGTAGAATCACTTCACTTATTGATAAGATTCATTTTGATCATAGCTTTAGGCCATGATCATTAACAATAATGTGTGTGAATGTATTGATGGTTTACCTTTGCATGCCTTCACTTCTCATTTTGTGGTTTATGTTCATGACATCATTGAAAGGAAATATTCATGTATCATACTTAAATCAATAGGTAAAGTATTACTTTTTTAATTTGGTAAAATTTAATACTAGTTTAGGATAGTAATAGTTTTTAACAATAGAATATGAGTAGAAGAGAGAAGAACAAAAATGGAATAAAATAACCATATTGCAAAGTGACACTAGATATTCCCTTGGTGAACCCTCATAAGAGGAAATGACAATATTTGAAGTAATAAATCTAATTCGACAATTAAAATATAGCACTAACATTCATTCTTCACAAGAGGTTTGTGCACTAATCCTAGAGGAATTTCGGTAGCAAATCCCTACATATTTAACATGACATAATATATTTGTCCTAAGACCTATATATAGAAAGAGTGGACCCATACCATAATGTAGTTTTCCGAAACTATAGACTTAATACCATCTTCAAATAATAATTCAAGGTAGTTCACATTCAACTCATGGATCCCACATCCAATAGTAACTAATCATAATGTAGAATGTGATTCTAGATTGTATGTTTAAACCTCTATGGCCAAATATGCCAAGTGTAACTCCCAAGTGCTCAAACATGGGGCAAAAATTACACTTGCATGCCTCTTACACATGACAACAACTATTTGTTTAAAGGTGTTAGTTGATGTCAACCTAGTAACCATATTCAATAACTTCATTCAACTAGCATAACACCAATAACACATGGTAAAGAGAGCCAAATATGGAATATCATGATTCTATCGATATGGGCATATCTTTCAATGGGTTAGTATATTATTACAATATTACAAATATCAAATAATTATTCTTAGGCCTAGGAATTTGTAAGTGTACAAATAGTTCCTCTAGTCCTAATAATATCTCACATGTTTACCTTGCAAAAAGAATAAAGGGTACTCAACATAGTAAGCTAAAACTTAGGGATTGATTCACATAGTCATTTTACACTAATTGAACTTCTCTATGCTCACCACTTTCATGAAACCATAAATAATATTCACTAAGGCATCTACCTTCTTGACCATCAATGTGATATTGCACGTGCCAATGCATGAAAGATAGGACATTGAATTCCAAAATGACATCACCTGGACTATCATATTGAGAGACAATTACATCTTGCTTCACATTGGTTTTTAATCAATTTAAATCCATATTGCTTCCTTAAAAATATGATTAGATATCACACGTACTTTTCCTTTTTACTCAAAAGACAAATACCCATGTATTAGTAGACTAAGAAAAAATGTACACACTTAGTAGGGGACTAAATAGTTGTTCCTAACTATAGTCTAGCTATTATGAACATTATGTCTATGGAAAACATAATTAGGTTAGTTTTTACTTTAACTTTATTAGATCTATAGGGATTTTATATTTCATTCATAATGATGTATTTTTCTTTGTACAATGTATCTTTTATCGATGAATCTTAGAAAAGAATGGATATTTTTTTATTCTAGAATAAATTTAAGACCATAACAAAGTTTAGAGAGTTTTTTAATCTCTTATTGAAAACCAAATATAGAATAAGATCAAGAATAACTAAACAAGCTTGGACAACCTAAAACTTGAAAGATTGTGTATAATTTAATTCACATGATTGTTAAGGAAATCATATCTTGTAGTAAACCTTAGCAACTTAAAGATGAAGAGAAAGTGGTGGTGCAAATAAATCCAAATACTAAGAATGGTGCACCTTTAATACTAGACTAGAGGTTAAGAATAGACTTAATAAGGACGATAGTCCAATAAGTTCCGAGTAAGGAGATAAACAACCTCAAATTACACTTTTAAGAACATCCACATTATATAGAATGCATGATGATAGATACAATCCACTTGATTTTAGATATGTTTTTGCTTTGTCTACTATGAGGATGACCCTATAATAGTAGAGTCAATGAAGTCTATAAACAATAAGTCTAAAAAAATCCATGGATGAAGAGATAATTGCACTATAGAAGATTAATGCATGTGATAAGACGAAGCTTCTCGTAGATATGAAACTTGTCAAATGTAAACATGTTTTTAAGAAAAAATATAGATTAAACTGTGATTTTTAGAATTAAAGCAAGTTTAGTGGCTAAGGGATATCTCAAATTCCTACACATATGTATGAAATCACTTCATGTTTACCATGCTTCTCATTATTCACATCTTATGAGCTACTTAAATATGTTATGTGTTGATGGCATTAACATGTTTCAATATAGTTTTCATGCTCATATTTTATGAAATCATTACCTATGTTCAAATATATTTTATTATCACTATAATTATATGTTTATGGTTCTTGCTATGTTTATATCTTACATGTATCATTTGTGCTTACATGATTCTTATCTAACATATATGGCTACCATTATCTAAATTATTTCCTCCATTGGAGAAATATTAAGGTGGCCTTATTTTACCTTTTTATGTATACAATCATGATCACATTTTACTTATGCTTTTATATATTTATTATATGGTAACATTTTTTACCACTCTTACATGTTTTTGTCCATCTTAGTTCATTGTCATTGAATTAACATGTGTAGGAGTTTGACCAAAAGAGAATACCCCAGCCTAGCAAACTCCTCAATAGCACTTTAACATTTCCAAACAACTATTTTAGATCATAGATGTAGAGACACCATGTCACATAAATACAAATTAGTGAAGTTCAATACACAACTTCATGTTTAATTTTACGCACAAGTTTAGTTCCACACTCATAAAAATCATTTCTTAAGTTGTCTAAGTAAACTCTAGAAAACCACCCATCAAAGCCTACAACAATTCATTGGCGAACCCCAATTTTTTGATACTATGATAAATTAATGTTTTTACTACCTCTCAATAGAAATGAATATAAAATTACTATTGATTGTGTGTTTTAATTGTTAGAGTGTAAGATATAATGAATGGGTAAATGAATGAATATTAATAACTTCTACTAGGACAAACGATCTAATGGACCCAGTGAAAATGACTTTGAATTAAAGATGTGGGTTCAATCCATCTAATGGTCATTTTCTTTATCCTTGAAGTAACTGCAATAGAGTACTATTAAAGAGTGTAAGATATAATGAACGAATGAATGAATTTTAATGACATCGACAAAGTAAAAGATATTTTTATGATTTCTCAATATACGTGAAATCTAAAATTACTATTGACTGACTATTTTAACTGTTAAAAAATATAACATATAATGAATAAAATAATTTTAATGAGTCGATCAGACCAAATGATTTAAAGAACCCAATAAAATGACTTTACATCAGATTAGAGTTGTGGGTTCAATCCATCCATGGTCATTTTCTTTATCTGAAGAAACTGCAATAGAGTACTGTTCTTGCTCTTTTTTCCGTGCTCATTCAATATGCATCAGACCTTAGTTTACTCTGTCAGCCGTATAGAAATGGAGCTGTCATTATAATGATATAACATTGTAATGAAAACCACTCCAATTCAATAGAAAAAGGTTGCTTCAAATGCAAAAAACTAAAGTGTTGTAGAAGTACTGGTAATTTTAATAATGCACGAACCTGTGGAAGGAAAAGATACGTTTTGGATCTTGCAAAACAGTGTGTGGATGATCTGCCCTTCGCAGAAGAGTTCTACTTCAACCCACATAAAATTATAGCAGCTGTATTTGTGTGTGGGAAAAATAATAATGCCAACTTGATCCAACAACTCATCAATCTCTTTATCGTCAAAGAATGGAATAGAAGACTTTAAAGATAGAAGAAGAATCTTTTCTTTTATTGTGTCTTATGAATAGAATAGAAGAATTTTAATATTCATAGGATTAAAGATAGAAGAATCTATTTGTTCCGGGATACAAATGATCTTGTTATAATGAAGAAGTTATAGGATTAGAGTGGGCAAGCGATGGTGAAAATAACATACTATTACAAGAAAGAAAGTTTGGCAAGTGGACAAGTGGCGGTGAGAATGACATACTATTGTGAAAAAGAAAGTTTTCTTGCAATCACCGAAATCTCTACGTGGTTAACCATTCTAAATAGAACTTAAGACCAGAGTGAACAAGTTTGGCAAGACTAGCATGCGCAAGTGGTGGTGAGAATAACATACTATTGTAAGAAAGAAAGTTTTGTTGCAATCACCAAAATTTCCAATGTGATTAACCAGTCTAAATAGAACATAAGAGTTTTAATATTCACAAGATCAAATATAGAAAAATCCTTCATTTTTATTCTCTCGTGAAGAGAATGGAATAATTTTAATGCCCATAATATGAAAGACGGAAAAATATTCTTATGTGAGCACACAAATAACCTTATTGCTACAAAGTTTGTCAAAGACCAGAGTGGACAAGTGGTGGTGAGAATAGCATACTACTGTAAGAAATAGAGTTTGATTGCCACCACCAAAGCTTGCAATGTGGTTAATCAGTCTAAATCCTTTCTTTTATCAATATCAATAGAATAGAAGAATTTTAACACCGACAAGAATCTTTTTACGCATGCCCACAAATGACTTTGTTACAATGAAGAAGCTACTAAGTCTGCTGGGCAAGACCAAAGTGGGCACGTGGTGGTGAGAACAATATACCACTACAAGAAATAGAATTTGCTTGCAAACACCAAAACTTCCAATGACTAACCAGTCTAAACCCTTTCTTTTATTGAAATTATTAAAATAGAAGAATTTTAATGTTCACACGATCAAAGATAGAAGAATCCTTTTCTTTTATTATCTCATGAATAGAATAAGAAAAATTAACGCCTGGATAAGAATCTTTCTATGTGTGCACATAAATGGCTTTGATACAATGAAGAAGCTACAAAGTTTATGCAGGAGCTTGCTTGGCAAGACCAATGTAGGCAAGTGGTGGTGAGTACATACTACTACAATTTAAATGAAATTTTCTTGTAACCACCAAAGCTTCCAATGTGGTTAACCTATCTGAATCCTTTCTTTTATCAACATTAATAGGATTGAAGAATTTTAAGTTTGCATGATCAAAGATAGAAGAATCCTTTCTCTTCATTAGAGCATGAATAGAATAGGAGAATTCTAATGCCGGCAACAACCTTTCTATTATAAGTGCGCACAAATTACCTTTAGTGTTACAATGAAGAAGCTACAAAGTTTATGGTATGAATTTGCTTGGCAAGATCAGAGTGGGCAAGTGGTAGTGAGAACATACTATTACAAAAAACAGAGTTTGCTAGCAACTACCAAAGTTTCCAATGTAGTTAACTGATCCAAATCATTTTTTTAACTATCATGAATACAAAAGAAAAAAACTTAACGTTCTCAAGATCAAAGATAGAAGAATCCTTTCATTTTATCTTCTATGAATTTAGAATAAAAGACTCGTAATGCTCACAAAAATCTTTTTATACACATGCACGTTATAATAAAGAAGCTACAAAATTTGAGCTGGCTTGACAAGACCAAAGTAGGCAAAGTGGTAGTGACAACCTACCATGCCAAGAAATATAGTTTACATGTCCAAATCCTTTCTTCTATCATCATGAATAGAATTGGAAATTTTGAGAAAAAATTTAACACCCACAAAAATATAATATGAGTTTGATTGGCAAGATCAAAGTGGACAATCGGTGGTAAATCCTCCATGGAAGAAGTTAAAAACTACTGGTTGCATCTCACACTTCAGAATCCAGCCAGTTGAGATATGACATGTTAATTTTTTATTGATAGAAATTGGTAGATGACGACAAAGAAAACCTGCACAAGTAATGGCGGTAGTATCAATCGACAATGGCGACATTATTTCTTGAGTACAGCAAAAAAATGTTTAAAAAAATTGTGACATGTATTCTTTTGCAGCTCAGAGAGCATAAAGGGACAATCAGCTTTAGACAACTCTCACCTAGAAATTAAAGGTAAAGTTCTTGTTCCATTTAAGAAACACAAATCTGAAGTTCATGGTGTCTTGTTTGTTTTTGAGAAAAGGAAGAATCTCATGCCACTGAGTCAAGTCATTGAAAATAATTCAAAAGTAGAATTTAGAATTTAGATTATGACATGATTAGACTTCACAAATTTAATTGGATTTGAATCAAGACAAAGCCCACTAAAAGTGATGGTTTGACAAAGGTGGTGTGATCATCTTTAAGATTACCTAGAGAGGAGGTGTGATCATCTTTAAGATTGCCATATATTGAAACAATTGTTTTTAAATGTTATTTGCTTTAATAGTCAAAAGCTATATTTTAGTTAATAGTAATAAGTTTTTCTTGGGGGGTGTGAATGAGACTGGAAATTAGTAGATTGATTGTATGATTATTGAAGGAGATGGTATTTATGTAGGGTTCTAAAAACTTCTTGTTTTTATATTTATATCAAAAGATTATTTGATTTGATTTAATTGATTTGAAATTTCGGTTTTATTTATTTGATGGTTTTGAGTATGTGATTGATGGATTTGGATTATAGCTATTGAGAATAGAAGGAACTTTGATTTCAATTGTATTGTTAATATGGAAGTTTAAATTGAAGTTTGATAGTGGTAAGTCACATCACAATGAAATTATATTTCTTTTATAGATCCAACAGTTAAGACACACTTTCATTATATTAAAGAATTAGTTCAAAATTATTATACAAAATTTCCTTGATGAGGATACATAACTGCTTAGAAGTTGAATTGAAAGACATCTAAGGGACATGCATAATTATCAAAATGTGCATCCTTATAGATTGGGCATGGGCTACAATTCCATATACCTAAGAGTCGAATATGTATAAAAAATATGATAGTTGACATATATAGGTCTCATTCTAGATATATTATGAATAACAAACTTCTAGTAGAAACATTCTATAAAGATTAAAACATTTTATTATAGTCATGAACATATGTGTCATCTTCTTCTTTTCTAGGGCAATATTACTTATAATGGCGTGTTTGGTCTTGTGGATGTACCATCTCTTGAAAAAAGCATAGTTTATGTATCATTGCCTAGTAATTTCTCTATGGAATCATGGATGTTTTCCTCAAAGACAAATCAAAGTTTTTTGGAAGGTTTAAAGAATTTAAGGTTGTTCTGAAAAATTAGATAGAGAAGAAAATTAATAATTTAGAAGAAAATTAATATTTAGTATAGCTTCATTTCTTTTTATAAAAAATGGGGAATTATCAAGCATGAGATAACTCCATACACTTCTTAGAAATATAGAGTTATCAAGTGATTGAATCTAGGATATCGATGGACAGAGTGAGGACTATGCTCAATGATGCTAGATTGGAACATAAATTCTAAAAAAACACAATGAACATAGATTGTTACTTAATTAATGGGTCCTCTATATTGAAGTTGATTATTAACCCCTATTGCTCCTTAAGATCATCTACAAGTAAAAAAAATCCAATATAAGAGAGATAAAAAGAAAAATAATATGATCAATAATTGATTATTAATATTGTCAGTGTAATTAAATATTCTTAATTACACTTTACTTAAGCTTACTTACGATAACGCGTTGCATAGCAGTTTACATTTGAGACACTTAGGAGTTTGCACCTTTATTTGCATGTGGTGTAGAAAAAAATTCACCTTAGGTGGTGATAGTTGTTATCACATTCAACTTTATATATGATCTCCACCTTTAGTGCTAGATTATAACATTATCATTCTCCACATGTTGTACATACTTCATTGCATAATGGAAGATGATCTACCTTTAATGAACATGTTATTCCATCTTGTGTGGGTGATAGCTTATCTTCTCCTTATCATAGTCTCTTATTGCCTTGCCTATATAAGAAAACACATCTACATTGTAAATGAATCCATCAATTATGGTATTGCATTCCAGTTGAGTCATATAATTGAATTCAATTAATTTATCCATTGATTCAGTTGATCATATTATTTCTCTTTATTTTGTGCTATTCATTGGGCTTCTAGATTTTGACGTATTACCTTAGACAAATTCTGACATTACATCAAAGCAATTCTTACATGGTATCAGAGTCATTAGAGGTCTATTGTGTACCTATTTGGAGAGATATGTCTTCATTCATTGGAGGGCTTGTATTCATATTCAAGGATCAACATTTTGTGGGAGCGTCACAAGATCTGAACTTGCCATTGCACTTGAGAGGCTATTTCGATAAATTTTGACTATAAATTTACCTATTTTGGGTAAAATTGAAATCTGAGGCAAACAAATTGTAAATAAGATCATACGACCAGATTTGTAGCAATGATACGATCTATTGAAAAGGAAATTATTATTATTTTGTGTGATTTTATTTTTTTTAAATGTTTTTCCACAATCATTTCGAAAAAAATTGTTTAGGGGTCTAGACAAAACCCCTATTTATTTTATTTTGCAGAACAAAGTATATTTTTTGTCAAAGTTTTGAAAAGGGTGTGCAGATCAATCAGAGGTCGTACAAGCCACGTCAAATATGACCCAGCAGGACCCACCGTCCACTGGCATACAACAACAGTCGCATCACATTTGGTTTAGTGTTGGGCATTCACATATAAAAATAATAAAGTATTATTCACCTCATCAAATGTGGGATTATAAACCCACATAAAACCTTTGTGAAGTCCCAAAAGGCATTTCCCACTGCACCACATACCATCATTGTCCCCTCCACCATGGCCAGTCCCACCACAAGTGGCACCCAACCTCGTAGTGACCCATCTCATGACACACAACTCCACATCCATACAACCATGTGGCGATGCCAGATCTACACAGTTAGTAGCACCATTAGCATCCATGTCACCAGGTGCAACCAATTTTTTCTGCCAAGTTTTAGATAGCTATGCTAAAATTGACGATCGTATGATCGTCAAACCTAAGAGATTTTGTTTTGTTGAAATGGTCATTTAGCTGTCAATTTTTAGCTTAGAAAGACATGTGATAGCCTCTAGACCATCAAATTTAACACAATAGTCTACTGATGTCATTTTTAAAAAAGAAATTGGACCCCACACCATTGAGCTTTTTGGTTTTGCAATCCAACTTTGATGGCTTGTATCTTGCCCAATTTGAGGTTTTTTTCCAAGAAATTTTTTTTTTGGTTAGAATTTTGTAAAATTTCAAATGGTGGGTGTTATTTTCTAGTTTTGGTTAACATATTTTGCAAAAAAATGTATTTTTTGGTGACTTTATGTGTCTAATCCTCAAATTTGTAACTTTGGAGGCTCCGTTTAGGCTCATACAGACATATTTTTCAGGTGCCTTTTTCTTAAGTGCATAATTTTTTGTTTTCTTTTTAGATCTACTATTAGTTTATAGCCTTGTTTTGGTATAAATATCACTTTCAGATGTAGGTCTTTTTTGGCCATTTATGATCATTGTAATGCTAGGGTTTCAATTGAATCCTTAGCAATATTGATTTGAGTTTGATTTGGCCTCAATAAGGCAATTGTAAATATCAAAATTAGAAGTCCACTTAGCTCTTGTTTGGAAAGTGGCAATTGTATATGCACTATATATAAAGTGTCAAAATCATCTTTTTTTTCTTTTTTTTTTTTGGGGGGGGGGGGAGGTGGGGGGTGGTTCTTTGATTAAGTGCATTGAGGGGGTGTAATGATTTTTTGATCTTCTTTTTTAATGTGAAAAGTGTATCAATGATGTAATCATGGGTTATGCAAGACATCCTGTTGTAATAACTTTTACTAGAGGTAATTATGAGTCATGGGTAAAAATAATATTCACACATTATAGTGAGGTATTCTTTTGTAGCTCAGAGAGCATAAAGGGACAATCAGCTTTAGACAACTCTCACCTAGAAATTAAAGGTAAAGTTCTTGTTCCATTTAAGAAACACAAATCTGAAGTTCATGGTGTCTTGTTTGTTTTTGAAAAAGGAAGAATCTCATGCCACTGAGTCAAGTCACTGAAAATAATTCAAAAGTAGAATTTAGAATTTAGAATATGACATGATTAGACTTCACAAATTTAATTGGATTTGAATCAAGACAAAGCCCACTAGAAGTGATGGTTTGACAAAGGTGGTGTGATCATCTTTAAGATTACCTCACAGAGGAGGTGTGATCGTCTTTAAGATTGCCATATATTGAAACAATTGTTTTTAAATGTTATTTGCTGTAATAGTTAAAAGTTATATTTTAGTTAATAGTAATTAGTTTTTCTTTGGGGGGTGTGAATGAGACTGGAAATTAGTAAATTGATTGTATGATTATTGAAGGAGATGGTATTTATGTAGGGTTCTAAAAATTTCTTGTTTTTATATTTATATCAAAATATTATTTAATTTGGTTAAATTGATTTGAAATTTTTAGTTTTATTTATTTGATGGTTTTGAACATGTGATCGATGGATTTGGATTATATCTATTAAGAATAGAAGGAACTTTGATTTCAATTGTATTGTTAATATGAAAGTTTAAATCAAAGTTTGATAGTGGTAAGTCACATCACAATGAAATTATTTTTCTTTTATAGATCCAACGGTTAAGACACACTTTCATTATATTAAAGAATTGGTTCAAAATTATTACACAAAATTTCCTTGATGAGGATACATAAGTGCTTAGAAGTTGACTTGAAAGGCATCTAAGAGACATGCATAATTATCAAAATGTGCATCCTTATAGATTGAGCATAGGCTACAGTTCCATATACCTAAGGGTTGAATATGTATAAAAAATATGACAATTGACGTATATAGGTCTCATTCTAGATATATTATGAATAACAAACTTCTAGTAGAAATATGCTATAAAGATTAAAACATTTTATTATAGTCATGAACATATGTGCCATCTTCTTCTTTGCTAGGGCAATATTACTTATAATGTTGTGTTTGGTCTTGTGGACGTACCATCTCTTGAAAAAAGCATAGTTTATGTATCATTGCCTAATAAATTCTCTATCCAGAATCATGGATGTTTTTCCTCAAAGACAAATCAAAGTTTTTTGGAAGGTTTAAAGAGTTTAAGGTTGCTCTAAAAAATTAGATAGAGAAGAAAATTAATATTTTGAAAGAAAATAATTGTGGAGAATTTTGTTTAGTATAGTTTCATTTCTTTTTATAAAAAATAGGGAATTATCAAGCATGAGAAAACTCCATACACCTCTTAGAAATATGGAGTTATCAAGTGATTGAATAGGATATCGATGGACAGAGTGAGGACTGTGCTCAATGATGCTAGATTGGAACATAGATTCTAGGAAAACACAATGAACATAGATTGTTACCTAATTAATAGGTCCTCTATATTGAAGTTGATTATTAACCCTTGTTGCTCCTTAAGATCATCTACAAGTAAAAAAATTCCAATATAAGAGAGATAAAAAGAAAAATAATGTGATTAAAATAATTGATTATTAATATTGTTGGTGTAATTAAATATTCTTAATTACACTTTACTTAAGCTTACTTATGATAATGTATTGCATAGTAGTTTGCATTTGAGACACTTAGGAGTTTGCACGTGGTGTAGAAGAAATTCCACTTTAGGTGGTGATAGTTGTTATCACATTCAACTTTATCTATGGTCTCCACCTTCAGTGCTCTTATCACATTATCATTCTCCACATGTACATACTTCATTGCATAATGGAAGATGATGTGTCTTTGATGGACATGTGATTCCATCTTGTGTGGGTGATAGCTTATCTTCTCCTTATCATAGTCTCTTATTGCCTTTCCTATATAAGTAGACATGTATCTACCTTGTAAATGAATATCAGTTATGGTATTGCATTCTAGTTGAGTCATATAATTGAATGCAATTAATTCATCCATTGATTCAGGTGATCATATTATTTCTCTTTATTTTGTGCTATTCATTGGGCTTCTAAATTTTGACATATTTCCTTAGGCAAATTCTTACATTGCATCAAAACAATTCTTACATGGTATCAAAGCCATTGGAGTTCTATTGTATAACCTATTTGGAGAGATCTTTCTTCATTCATTGGAGGGCTTGTATTCAAATTCAAGGAGCAACATTTTGTGGGAGCGTCACAAGATTTGACCTAGCCATTGCACCCAAGAGGCTATTTCAACAAATTTTGACTATAAATTTACCTTTTTTGGGTAAAATCTAAACTTGAGGCAAAAAAAAAAATTGCAAATAAGATCATAGGACCTGATTTGCAGTAATGGTACGATCTATTGAAAACAAAATTATTATTTTTCTATGTGATTTTTTTTTTTTAAATGTTAAATTCCACAATCATTTTCAAAAAAAATTATTTAGTGGTCTAGACAAAAACCCATATTTATTTTATTTTGCAGAACAAAGTATATTTTTTGTCATATTTTGGCAAATGGTGCGTAGATCAAGTAGAGGTCATACAGGCCATGTCAAATACAACCCAACAAGACCCATGGTCCAATGGCATACCACAACAGTCACATCACATTTGGTTTAGTGTTCGGCATTCACATATAAAAATAATGAAGTATTATTCACCTCATCAAATGTGGGATTATAAACCCACATAAAACCTTTGTGGAGTCCCAAAAGGCATTTCCCACTGCACCACCTACCATCATTGTCCCCTCCACTACAACCAGTCCCACCACAAGTGGCACCCAACCTCGCAGTGACCCATCTCGTGACACACAACACCACCTCAATACAACCATGTGGCGATACCAGATCTACACAATTAGTAGCACCATTAGTGTCCATGTCACCAGGTGCAACCACTTATTTTCTGCCAAGTTTTAGATAGCTATGCTAAAATTGATGATCGTATGATCGTCAAACCTAAGAGATTTTGTTCTGTTACAATGGTCATTTAGCCATCAATTTTTATCTTAGAAAGACCTGTGATGGCCTCTAGACCATCAAATTTAACACACTAACATACTAATGTCATCTTTTTTCAAAAAAATTGGACCCCACACCATTGATACTTTCAGTTTTACAATCCAACTTTGAAGGCTTGTATCTTGCCCAATTTGAGGTTTTTTTTGAAGCAATTTTTTTTTTTGTTAGAATTTTGTAAACTTTCCAATGGTGGGTGTTATTTTCTAGTTTTGGTTAACATGTTTTGAAAAAAATGTAGTTTTTGGTGACTTTATATGCCTAATCCTCAAATTTGTAACTTTGGAGGCTTCATTCAAGCTCATACAAACGTATTTTTTAGGTGCCTTTTTCTTAAGTGCATAATTTTTTGTTTGCTTTTTAGATCTGCTATTAGGTTATAGCCTTGTTTTTATAGAAATATCACTTTCAAATCTAGGTCTTTTTTGACCATTTATGATCATTGTAATGCTAGGGTTTCATTTGGATCCTTAGCAATATTGATTTGAGTTTGATTTGGCCTCAATAAGGTAGTTGTAAATGTAATACCCCAAAAATGGGCTATAAGTTCATTAATCTCCTACATCTTCAATTCGAATGAAATCAACATCAAAGTCCTAATCTAAGGCACATCTAAACATCATCGAATTATAATTGATTATCTTAAATTTTGCATCAGGAAATATTCCTAGCAATATTCCTAATTATCTTAATTATCTTTAATTTAATGATTATTTGGCAATAAATCACATTTATCCTAAGTTTGATTAATTGAATATTTTCATATTTAATTAATTAGATTTAATATTTGCCACTTAATTGTGTAATTAAATTTAATTCTATCTATTATTAATTGTATTATTTAATTTTGACAATAAATCAAAATTCCTATCTTTAATTGATTAAATTCTTATTTAATTAATTAAAGCATGTTGTCATTATTTAATAATATAATTTTTAATAAAAGTTTGGTAAAATAGTTAATTAACCCATAAATTAATTATTTTATTTCAAAAATCAGTTGAGTTGAGGATAAATCACTTTATTTATTTATTTAATTCTTAATTATTATGCATATTCAAAAGAAACAGTTAAACTCCAAATCAGAAAATCAATGCAAGTTATTGACTTTTTGGAACTCAACATCCTTTTGGGAGTTCAAAAAGCTAATCTAAACTCTAATTTGAGTTAAAAAGCTATTTTTGCATGTTTTTGCATGATTTTGAGAATTAACTATCTTTCATGATCAAATAACTCAAAAATCAAGCTGAGTTTATTTGAGTGATTTATGGCTTTTATCCATGCACCTCCAAAGCCCTAGATTTATATAAATTAAAGGCTTCAGCTCTTCACAAATCATCTCATATTTTGCACAATCACGCTGGAGAATTGGAATTGAAGAATCAAAGCTCTTGCGAATCGACATCTTTGTGAGATCAATCTTATTTTTTTTGCATTCATTTAGATTCATATTTCATATCATTTCTAGATTAGCATAGCATATCAGTTTTCAATAGCATAGATTCATATCAAGTTTTTATCATTCTTATTGCATAGAAAAATCCAAAAAAATAGAATAATTGCATTCAATCTTATATCTAGATCAATTGCATTCAAATCCTTCATTTAGGTGTCGTCTAGGTCACTGATCTCGATAATAATCTGAGAACATTAATCTCGCACCTACTAGAAGGCAGTAAATCGTTTGGTTAGATTAGATTTCAATTTTGCACGATTTTGATTTTTGCTAACCTCTAATGTTTTACTGAGTGCTGTGTCTACAGATTAGGTACAATTCACACACACATTTTTGGCGCCCACCGTGGGGCAACCCACCTTTGCATGCTGGTTTTGATTTTTTTGGGGAGCTAAAACCCCAAAGTTTTAAAGATTTAATTTTATCTCCCAAACGGCTTGGAATTTTGGTCTGAAATTTTTTTTGTAGGTTGGTGACATGTCAGGAAAGCTACACTAAAAAATTTAGAATTTTATGAGATGTTTTGAATTTTTAATAATTTTTTCTTGAAATTCCGGAAAAAATTAATATCTGACGCAAATCAGCATATTTTTTGGAAATTTTTATATTTTCAGAAAGATATTTAAATTTTACAGGGGGTCCATTCTTTGTTTTTTAAATTTGGACATGATATCATAGCTCAAATAGTCAATTTACAAAAACTGATCTATTTTGATAAAATGGGTCTCTAGGGCACAAATGAAGAGATTTTTTTAAAAAATTTGTATTTTTGGAAATCTCTCTATTTTTTAGTAGGGGTCTCTATTCTGAATTTCTATTTTTGTGACCAAAATCATATCAAAAAAATTAGATCTTGTTGACTAGGTCAAATGCAGCAAAAAAAATAAAGTTTTGTGATGGGTATGCACTTATTTTTTTTACATGGTTCAATGAATGATATGAGTTGTCATTTGGGTTAATTGCTGGTTATTATTACTGATAATAATTGATTTTTAGAGCTAACCCTATGGTTTTCATAAGTTGAATATATTTTGCATATCTTGTTTGCTTGTTTGCTTGTTGGAGAGTTCGTCACTTGCTTGCATGGAAAAGCTCAACAAAAATTGCTAAAAATCAAGTAAAATCTACTAAGCGCGTTGCAAGGATCCCAGGTATTCTCCTTCATCTAATAATATTTTGATTTGGGACTTAAAATAAATCTCTTATGTGTCAAGCTTGTGTGCATCTTTTCATGCTTTTGATCTATTTCTACACACTTGCATAATTGATACTAGGTTGTGAACCCTTAAGGATTCATTAAGTAGTCTTAGAATACTTGTGATTGATCTTGATTGCTATCTTGGGTTATTGGACTCACTAATCCACCGGCCCCTCATTTCCGCCCCGTGGTTGCAATCTCAGCGCCATAAAGGGGAGGGGTCAACAGGACATAAGCGTTAAGTGTTCCACTTGGCAACCCTTTTGTGCTTTTAGGAACTCACTTATTTTCTAAGTTGGGGACTTGTTTTCAGCTTGTGTGAGGTGTTAAGTGCTCCACCTTGTGGACTCATCTCATATTCACTTTGAACGTTAAGTGTTCCTCTTTCTACTTTTTGGATGCTTTTGGTAGATTTGCTTTCGGAACATACATCTGTGCTCACATAGTAATTAGGCCCTATGAACACTATTCGTGATTCTTGAGAGATTGGATTCCTAGCGAAATCCTTCCTTAACAATGGAATCCTTGTAGGTAGGGAGGATACTTAGTGCGTTTCACATTCATCTTGGTTAGTGCGTCTTCTCTTATTGATCGACACATTCTCTCTCCGAAGAGGTTGATAGATCACGTGGGGTTGATATCACAAGCTTTGGTGAATCAAAATTGGTTAGTGCGTCTTCTCTTATTGATTGATACATTCTCTCCCCGGAGAGGTTGATAGATCGCGTGGAGTTGATATCACAGACCTTGGTGGAACAAAACTTTGTCTTAGCGTGTCGGATTAATCTGCTTGCTTTGTTTGGGTTAAAAGTGAAGAGGTGTCAAAACCTTGAATCTGGAGCCAAGTCCCCTTGTGGTATACTATTGTGAGTCATCTTTAGAGAGGGTTAACCGTAGCGGACAATCCCTTCACAGGGAAAACTGCGTTGATGGAACCTCAAGCGGTAATAGCCATTTTCGCCATGGTAGTGACAGCCGCTATATAAATGTCCTTGTGGAAGAAATCTCCACGGGTATGGTTCATTGTTGGGTTGTCAGATCTCCCTAGCAGCTCTTGAAGATTAAGTTCTCGGACTGTGTCAAAACCCTGGTGCGTCGGGATTGGAGTTCACCCCTTTGAATCATAAAAGTTGCAGAGTCAAACCATTACTAAAAACCCTAGAGAGGCCAATTTTTCACTTTCGGGTATATGTACGTTATTGCAAAACTTTTCAAAACATACACAATTAGTACTCTCAGGGATTAGCACAATTTGGTCACTTGATTGTTCATGCGCAAGGTTGCTTTTGCCCTTGTTCATTGTTTTTAGACGTGCTTGGAATCACTTGCTTGGTGTTCTACGTGCTTGTTTATCTACTTAGCTATTAAAAACGATCAAATCTGGTATAACCTTCAAAATTTGGACAGTACAATTTGCAAACAATCCAGAACTAAAAACTTTAAATTTTTGCAAAAATTGACGTAAAGTTCTTTCTGGAGTCAAAAGTCATTTCAAGAAGTCAAAAGTCATATGACTTTTTGTCAAATGTTGTTTCAATAAAGCCCATATGTCGTATGATTGAGAACCCAGTGTCGTACGGGTTTTCAAACCAGCAAAATTCAAGAAGCCAAAAATTGTTAGCAACTATCGTACGAGTTTTGTCAACTATCGTTTCATCTCTACCCAACTGTCGTACGAGTTTCGCAACTGTCGTTTCATTTATACCCAACTGTCGTACGAGTCTGCAGAGTTTCGTTTGGAAAAATTTGAGAAAGTTGTCAGAAATTGTCAAATTGCAAGATATCCAATGTTTTCAGCCTAGTTCCAGAATCTGTCAAAAATATCATTGTCTCAGGAATAGAGCAGTAGCTATTGAGCATTCTACCATTTTCTGAGTTTGATCTTTTGAATCCGATCTAGTCTTCTGTTTGATCAATTTGAGTCCTTTTTATCTCATGTCAAAACCTTGTCATAACTATCAATCTTCAATCAATCTTCAAACACGGACTAAGTGTTGAGAACTCGTGTCCGCTATCTTTTGGGCGATCTATCCCATACATCCAGGGCACAGTTTCCTTCACCCACATCTCATTAGATCTTCAAAACTATCATAATCTTGACAAGGTTGCGTCATCCAATTTTTTTTGAATCAAATTGTTCTTCAGTTGTCTTCATCCTTTTTTTTGTTTCATTCAAAGTTAATGGTGGAGACCAGAGCTTCTTCACACAAGAAATCAGAAGAAACGTCTCAGAACTTACTTTTGACCAATACCCTGAGTCCAACTCTGGAACAACTCATCAAGTCAGGTATCTACGAAGACGACGGTCTCGGTAACTTTCGATTGAAAACTGGTTACATACCTCCTTTATCAACTCACAGAGGTAATCAGCAAACTCCTCCTCAATCTGTTCCAGGGAGCCCAAAGACTCCTACCATGTCTCAAGAAGGGACAAACCATGATTCTCTAGGAGGAGGATCCCAAGGACACCATTCTCAACATAATGCTGACCAAGAACCTACCCCCTCTGAAATCCATCGATGTCGGAATGATGATGAATTCAAGAGAATGATGAGCCATTTCTTGAAAGTGGATAGAGAGGTATACTTTTTACAATTAGCCCAGGAAGGGGCTAAGCTTCCTCCCAACTTTAACGTTGATGATATAATCACACATGAGGAAGAAACTCCACTCACAGCTATGACAAAATAGATGCACGCTATACAAGTTGAATTTAACAATCTTAAGAAGGAGAAGGAACCTAAGGAGTTCTCCATGGAGGCCCTATGTCCTTTCCCGTTCGACAAAAACTTGTATATGCCACCATTCCCAAAAAGAGTGGAGATACCAAAGTATGACAAATATGACGAACACTCTGATCCTCAAGATCATGTCAGAGAGTTCTGTACGCAATCCATGGAATTCATGCATGAACCAACTTATCTAATGCATCTTTTTCCTAGATCCTTGGGAGGAGCATCCATTCAGTGGTTTTCAAGATTACCTTCTACAATCAAAACTTTTGAGGAATTGATTAAATTGTTCTATCAACAATATTCCTACAATATTCAACATCCGATTACCATGATCGATATCTGTAACCTCAAGCAATATCCAGGGGAATCATTCCTAACTTTCCTCAAGAGGTGGCGAAAGAAGTTTTCTCTATATGCTAGACCAATTCCCGAAATGGAGAAACTTGAAATCTTTATCAATAACCTTGTTCTAGAGCTCAACTATCCATTACAAATGCAAGATCATGTATCTTTTGATAAAATGGTGGATAATGCAATTAAGATTGAGAAAGTACTTGTCAAGAAAGGAGAAATCACACTTCAAAAGGACAAGTCTGAATCTGGATCTAGCTCAAAAGATAAAAACAAGAGCTGGAATAGAAACAAAGGTATCATCTCTGATGGTGTTGTTGACACTATCCACACCCCATCAAAGGCACCAGCCTACAATCTCACCCTTGCCACCAAAGCCATTGAAGCTTCAGAGCAAAAATCTGCTGAAACATCTCCAAAGAAGTCATTCAAACGATGGGATAATAAACGAAAGTTTACTCCCCTGGGAGAATCTTTGGAATCTGCTCTGAGGACCCTGATAGCTGATAACATGATCTCTTTACCACCAATCTGAAAACCTGATCCGGATCCAAAACCATATTGGTGGAAAGATAATGAATTCTGTGCTTTCCATCGAACTAAAGGTCACAAAACTAATGGATGCTTTCACTTGAGGCATACCATTCAAGACTTGATAGATCAAGGGGATATCATGATCGATAATCCTACCAGCAATAATGATCACACAACATTTACAGAACCGTTTCCACAACATGGAAAAGGAGTTTCCACTTCCCAGCCTAACATGGGGGCAAAAGTCAACTATGCCTACCCTGGAAACGATGTTGTCATCAATATGGTTGAACCATGTCTCTCTGAAAGCTACAATGTCATCACAATTGTACGAAGAGATAGAAATCATTCCTCAGCTAATGCAGTTACCAGATCACAAGCTCAGACTCATCTGAAAGGACAAACACCAAGTTCATCTAATGTCCCTAAGATACCTTTCAATCTCACATCTGCTTCTAAACAGAAGGTTGCCTCAAAATCTTCCAATCCAAAGGATACCAGACCTACATCTTACAGCATCATCCAACAACTCCAGCACACCAATGCCAAAATCTCCATGCTTGAGTTACTTCGAATATCTCCAGCTCACAGAGATATCCTAGACAAAGCTTTGCTCAGCTCTAATGTTCTTGATGATCTAGATCTAGACAGGTTCCAGACTATGGTTGGTCATCTAACATCTCCGCAATATATCTCCTTTTCAGAGGAAGATGACAACTCTTTGAGTCACCCACACAATCAGCCCTTACACATAGAAGTCTTGATCCAGAACCATCACGTCAAATGTGTGTTGATAGATGGGGGTGCAGGCCTCAACATTTGTTCTTACAACTTAATCACATAGTTGGGATTCTGAGAGGTGGCTATTGATCCTCGAAAGAAGATCACTATAAAGGCCTATGATGAATAGGAAAGATCTTCTAAGGGCACCATTGTCTTACCCATCCGAGTGGGTCCAGTCATCAAAGATACCACATGTCAGGTGCTCGATCTACCATTGGCTTATAATATCCTTCTAGGGAGACCCTGGATCCATGAAATGCAAGCCATTCCTTGTACGTATCATCAATGCTTGAAATTTCCCTATGAAGGAGTGGAAGTTACTATCCCAGTAGATCTGAATACAACTTGCAATACATTGAAGGAAAGTGCCGATAAGCTTGTTCCCAACAACAGAGAATCTTTCATCAAGCAACAAAATGTCGCTTCCACATCTAATATGGACGACATTGCTAAAGATATCAATATCAAAGAAAATGGGATGGGAGAATACACTATAGAGCTAGTCTTGTCTCTGACATCTCTCCCAATCTCACCTAAGTCGTATGGCCAATCCTTGAAGCAGTCTAAATCAGAACCTAAGGAACCTATGGAAGCATACAAAAGACATTTTGTGGTGGAGCAAGTATCCAAACAAGAATTTGAAGAGGATGAAGCTGTGCTGGCATGGCTATATAAAGAGGATTCTGAATCTAAAATTGTTCAACCTAGTGAATCTATAGCACCTACAATCCCTGCTAGTTCATATGGTCCAGGAAACAAATTGATAGCCAAGATGGGATATTCCGGTCAAGGACCTCTAGGAATTAGGGGAAAGGGTCTTGTGACCCCCATTTCACATATTGGTCGAGCCAAAAAAGATACTGGTGGCATAGGGTTTAAGAAGAAACCCTATCATCTCAAAGGTGGTTGTTCTCATGTCATAGAAAAAATTGCACCCGAAGAACCCCTTCTTAAGAGAGAAGATATAGAACCCTCTGATGATGATTCAGATAGCTTTGAACTTATCCCCTATGAAAAATTGCCTAAAGAGATCAAAGATCTTCTTGATGATATAGATGATCCTATCAGAAGAATTAATGTAGTAGAAACACAAGAACCTACTGTAGCGCAAGAGATGGTTGCACCACAAGAACCAGCCAATCTTGAAGGCAATCAAACTGATCAAGAAGTAGGGGGTAGTTATTCTGACACTGATTCCCATGAATATGAATTCAAGTCAGAGACTGAGGGTAATCCTTCTTGGGGTATTCATCCTGATTTCACACATTTTCTAAGATTTCCTAGAGATTCTGAATCAGAAGATGAGTCAAATGATTATGAATGGGGTGCCATTCCAGAAGAAGATGAGCTTATAATAGAGAAATCTATTGATGTTATTCACCAATATGTCTCTCAACCCAACGTAAGTCTAGAGGAAAACAATGAACTTAACGTGTCTAATCCACCTATGGCTGAAGAGGACTCCCATGATGACGTTGAGCCTATTCATGAATTGAACATTTTGAGCTGTAATATCACCTTTGAACTTGAGCGTCGGGTTAGGACCAATGATGACATATCCACATCCATGAACACCATATCCCAAGCCTTTCCCGCTTTGACTATCCAACGCCCTGATCTTATCGACCAAACTTCCACAAACCCAAACCATGGTATGTATACCTTCCCAAATGACTATGCCCTTGCCTGCTACCTCAATGTCATTGAGCCTATGAGTACTTCCATCAGTGAACCGAGTGTCAGCATGACCGAGTTGGACATCAAATATCTTAGTCAGAAAAACAAGAGTAAAAAGAAAAAGAAAAAGAGTTCTGAGGGTGAAAACCACTTTGTGGCAGTCTCAGAACCGACAAAAGTAAAAAGAAAATATGTATCTGAAGGTGAAAACCTCTCTGAGGTGCCTAAGGATGAGATATTTGATGTCCTTCCAAGTCATTTACAGGATAGATCTCCAATTCTAATTGAGCCAACTCAATCCATCAATTTGGGTACAACAGAGGAACCACAATTGGTACATGTAGCACAATCTTTATCAGACGAAGAGAAACAGAACTTCACTACCTTCTTATCAGAGAAAAAGATCAACTTTGCATGGAAATATTCAGATATGCCAGGATTGGATCCCAATCTCATTATGCACCATCTATCCATTGCTCCCGGAGTAAAACCAATCAAACAAAAATTGAGAACGATGCATCCTCATGTTGCACTCTTAGTCAAAGCAGAACTAGAAAAACTCCTAAAAGCTGGATTCATCCGTGTCATAGACTACGCTGAGTGGATTTCCAACATTGTACCTATTTCCAAACCAGATGGTTCCATCAGACTGTGCACGGACTTTAGGGATGTGAACAGAGCATGCCCTAAGGATAATTTTCCACTGCCTAACATTGATATGATAGTGGACATGACTGCGGGCTATGAAATGTATTCCTTAATGGATGGCTTTTCTGGGTACAACCAAATCAAAATTTCTCCAGAAGATCAAGAGAAAATAGCTTTCACATGTGCGTGGGGAACTTTCTGTTGGAATGTTATGCCATTCAGACTCAAAAATGCTGGAGCTACATATCAAAGAGCAATGACATCTATTTTTCATGATATGATGCATAGAACAATGGAGGATTACGTAGATGATACCTTGGCAAAATCCATGATTAGAACTGAACATCTAATAGACTTGAGCATGATCCTCGACAAAATGGAAAAATTTAGTCTTCGACTAAATCCTAAAAAGTGTGCTTTTGGAGTCACTTCTGGAAAGCTCCTAGGATACATCGTCTCCAAGAAAGGCATTGAAGTTGATCCAGCTAAGGTCAAGGCTATAATAGAGATGCAACCTCCCATAAATATCAGTCAAATGAGGACGTTGCAAGGTAGAGTTCAATCTATCAGAAGATTCATATCACAGCTAGCAGACATCTCACAGCCTTTTACAAAAACATTACATAAAGGTGTGACCTTTGCATGGAATGAAGAATGTGAGAACAACTTTAAACATATCAAGAAGTATCTATCAAATCCACCTATATTGATGCCTCCTATTCATGGGAAGCCATTAATATTATATGTCTCCACAACATATACATCACTGGGGGCATTGCTAGCACAACATGATGAGAACAAGAAAGAAAGAGCCATCTACTATATCAGCTGAACTTTAGTGGCCTATGAGAAGAACTACTCAATGATAGAGAAGGCATGTCTCGCTGTGATCTTTGCATCATAGAAATTGAGACACTACATGTTAGCTCATACTACTCATTTGGTAGCTAAAATTGATCCACTGAAATATCTCCTAAGCAAAGTTACCCTCACAGGTAGACTAGCTAAATGGGTCATGCTCTTGAGCGAATTTGACATTGAATATGTTGAAAGAAAAGCTATCAAAGCATAGGTCATTGCTGATCAATTAGCTGAAGCACCACTGTTTGATGATACACCCATGCAAATGGAATTTCCCGATTCCTCTATCATGCACCTCTCTTCTAGAGCATGGCGGTTATTCTTTGATGGCTCCTACACACAGAATGGATCTGGAGCAGGCATATTGTTCATCACTCCTCAAGGATACTCAATACCCAAAGCATTCAAATTAAATTTTCCTTGCACAAACAATATTGCTGAATATGAGGCACTTCTCAATGGTATGAAAATGGCAATACAGTGGAGAGTTATAGAGATGCACATTCATGGAGACTCACAACTGGTTATCCACCAAGTCAATGATGTGTACCAAACCAAAGATGAAAAGCTCATTCCTTACAAGAGAATGGTAGATGATTTAAAGAAATACTTCATCTCTATCACATTTGAACAAATACCTAGAACGGAGAATAAGGCCACCGATGCAATGGCGACACTATCTACTCTCTTACAGCAGCCCGAACATGAGCTACGCTACGAGTTCCTGGTGGAAGCCCTATCCTATCCTGCATATGACTCCCCTAAAACCCGCATGATCTGCACCATTGTAGGTTATGATTCATCCCGCTATAAATATCTATTCTCCTATCTCCATGACCAAATCATCCCTGAGTCCTTTAACCATTTTGAGAAACGTAACCTTATCTGATCCGCATACTGATATGTCATCATTGGTAATGATCTATACAAACAAGGTCTAGATGGTACACTACTTAGATGTTTAGAATGGGAAGAGTCTCAACGTGCATTAGAGGAAGTCCGCGAGGGTATATGTGGGTCACACTCGAATGGTTTAACGTTAGCTCAAAAACTTATTAGGGCTGGGTACTATTGGCCTGAAATGGAAAAAGAGGCTATTAAATTTGCTAAAAATTGTCAACAGTGTCAAGTACATGGCAACTTGATTCATGCTCTAGGGAGAGATCTGATTCCCTTTACTACACAATGGCCTTTTCAACAATGGGCATTTGATCTCATAGGTGCTATCCATCCACACTCTTCTAATGGACATACCCATATAATCACAGCTACAGATTATTTTACAAAATGGGTAGAAGCAGTTCCTCTAACACAAGCAATGGGGAAACAGATCTCTATGTTCATCCTGAACTACATCATTTGCAGATATGGGATCCCTCACTCTATAATCACAGATAACGGGGGACAATTCAAAAACAAGGACCTAGATGACTTATGTGCCAAGTTCAAAATTACTCAACGTTGGTCATCTATCTACTATCCTCAAGGGAACGGACAAGCTGAGGCTTCAAACAAAAATCTCCTGAAGATCTTGCACAGAACAGTGAATAAAATAAGAAGAGACTGGCATCTGATGATCAATCCAGCTCTCTGGGCATACAGAACTAGTATCAGAACACCTATAGGGGCTACACATTTCACTTTAGTTTATGGGTCTGAAGCGGTACTACCTATTGAGGTTGAAATCCCATCACTCAGAATCAAAATGCATGGACTTTTCACTGATGAAGACTACAGAGTGTCTAGGTTACAAGAACTTGAATTACTAGATGAACGCAGGCAAGCAGCGTATGATCATCTCAGAGTGTATCAGAAAAGAATGTCTAGAGGCTACAACAAGAAAGTCAGACATAGAGAATTTCAGGTTGGCGATCTAGTGTTGAGAGAAAATTCTAAAAATCAATCACATCGAGAATGCAAGGGGAAGTTCGAACCCAACTGGCTGGGTCCCTTTGTAATCACTGCTACTTTTGGCTCTGGTGCCTATCAACTCTCAACAACTGAAGGAGAACAGCTTCGAGAACCAATCAACGTTCTCCATCTGAAGAAATTCTACGCTTAAGGCATTCAGTGCTTGGTAAATGTCCTTAAAAAAACCCTTAAAAATCAGAAAAAGTCCTAAAAAAATGAACATCTTGGTGAAAACCTAGCAATAGGCACCTTGATGATTCACAAAAAAATCAAAAAATATCAAAAATTCAAAAAAATTGAAAAAATGAAAAAATACAAAAAAATGAAAAAGAAGAAAAAGTGCCTTGGTGAAAACCTGGAAACAGGTGCCTTGGTAGCAAAAATAGAATCTCTGCCAAGATGGTGAAAACCTGGAAAATGGGCGCCACTTGTTCCAAATGCTCCATCTATCAATGCAATCTTGGTCTTTCCCAGCTTTCGGTCTTGCTTTAGTTTGTACATATCTCCCGGTTTGTTTCTGCATTTCCAGTTTTCAATAAGTCGGTCTATACACCAATCAGCTCAAGCGTCTGTATCCTATCAATGTTCAAACTTGGGGGCAATCAATGTCATATCTTATAGTCTCCAATGTATCTTAGACGTGTCATATCCACTCAGAGTCCTTTGAAGCTTCATTTGAGTCTGTCTGTCTGTCTTGTCTCCAGAAAGGATTTTGCATCTATAACAACGCAATCAAACATCAAACTCAAACTGAAAACAATCTGTGCTTTTCATGCTTTTATCTCCTTGTATGCTTACTGATTCGCATTGAGATTTTTGCATATTGTGTCCCTTTGAGCTCTTCGATGATGTCTTTTATAGGATTTAGAGAGTGATGACTGGGGGCATAATCTTTTCTTTGTCTTCTGCTTGTATGTGAAAATCTAACAGCTTTGGAAATTTTGGATTGAAATGGTGTCTGATTGTAAGAGCCTCTATCTCGAATTGGATGGCCATGCGTACCTCGACCATTGATACCTAAAAAATTCAAGTTTGATCTAACTATTGTCTTTTTTAGTAAGTTCTTTCTCCTACTGTGGAATGCAATCTTGCCTAAGGATGTGAATGATAAAGGGTCACTACGGGTAATTCACATTGGATTTAGAATGATCTCTTGAATGTTTGATGTGTTTATAACGTAAGGCGTACTCAGGTCATCACAACGTTTATGTTTTGATGCTTGTACAAATTGCTATATCAAAATGGACATGATATTCAGGTCATCCCGGCGCTTGTGCCTTGGTGCTTATATCTAATCCGACATTTCGAAAACAAAATCAATATTCATATATCCATGGTTGTTGACCAGTGGGTGTTGTATTAATTCTTGCGCATACAAATTGATATTCATATGTCTATGGTTTCATGGCTAGTGGGCATTGTATTGATTTATCCGATTACCTACAAGTTCAATGATGATAACAAATCGACATATGATCAATGACTAGGTCCTCGGTCTTAGGTTGCATTTCATTTTGCATGTTGCATGATCTCACAATGATTAAACGAACTCCAATGCTTAAATGATTCTTCAAATCGCATCTTCCAGTTTAACAAGAGCTGACTCTCACACGAAGGTTCCTCCAATGAAATAGCAAGTAGAATCCTTTTTCGGGATCAAAATTCAAATCTGAGATCATTCATATTATTAATTGCTTGCATAATCAACCTTCAATCATCACAGAAATCCAGTATTCAACTTAACTGATTATCTTACATCAAACTATTGAAATTTCAACTTGGTCAACCATGGTCAACTCATGGTCAAACCTAGTCAAACTTGGTCTTTTGGGACCTTCCAACGATGCAGAATGTGTTCTCGGACGTGTATAACCACTTCTCTTATCAATTTACATGCTTCTAAATCATTTAACGCTGACTTCTCTTGTCAGATTTCAATTTTAATCCTGAAGGGGGCATGGTATTGCATATCATTCAAAGTCTGTAATCAAATTTGAAATCATATCTTTATGGAAATCATATCTTCCTCAGTAAACAAGATAACAATCACGTCTAGTCGTTGATTCATCAAAAGTCCTCATCGCTTGGGGCAAATCTATCATCACTTGGGGCATATCAGATTCATCAAGATCCATATCAATCTAGTATTCTCCTAATCTTGTAAACTGTATCAGTTTTTGCAACCATCAGATCATAGTGTTCTTTCCTTGGTTCTTCAGCAACTAAAGGGTTTGGATGTGATACCTGCTAGTTCTGCTAAGACAATCGAGTCTAGAACGGGTCACTCACTTCTTATCAATCCTAAGGTTCAAAATCAGACATTTTGACACTTTTTCGCAATCATAGGTTCATTTGCTACTATAGTGAACATTATCTTTGGTCATTCAGGACCTCCTATCCTAATATCTTTCAATCGGTTTCTATCTTGAGATCGGTTTATCTTTTGAATCAGTTTCATATCTTTATCAAACACAGACTATCTTTGAACCACTGCGCTTCGCACAGTAATTCAAAGAGGGGCAAAATGTAATACCCCAAAAATGGGCTATAAGTTCATTAATCTCCTACATCTTCAATTCGAATGAAATCAACATCAAAGTCCTAATCTAAGGCACATCTAAACATCATCGAATCATAATTGATTATCTTAAATTTTGCATCAGGGAATATTCCTAGCAATATTCCTAATTATCTTAATTATCTTTAATTTAATGATTATTTGGCAATAAATCACATTTATCCTAAGTTTGATTAATTGAATATTTTCATATTTAATTAATTAGATTTAATATTTGCCACTTAATTATGTAATTAAATTTAATTCTATCTATTATTAATTGTATTATTTAATTTTGACAATAAATCAAAATTCCTATCTTTAATTGATTAAATTCTTATTCAATTAATTAAAGCATGTTGTCATTATTTAATAATATAATTTTTAATAAAAGTTTGGTAAAATAGTTAATTAACCCATAAATTAATTATTTTATTTCAAAAATCAGTTGAGTTGAGGATAAATCACTTTATTTATTTATTTAATTCTTAATTATTATGCATATTCAAAAGAAACAGTTAAACTCCAAATCAGAAAATCAATGCAAGTTATTGACTTTTTGGAACTCAACATCCTTTTGGGAGTTCAAAAAGCTGATCTAAACTCTAATTTGAGTTAAAAAGCTATTTTTGCATGTTTTTGCATGATTTTGAGAATTAACTATCTTTCATGATCAAATAACTCAAAAATCAAGCTGAGTTTATTTGAGTGATTTATGGCTTTTATCCATGCACCTCCAAAGCCCTAGATTTCTATAAATTAAAGGCTTTAGCTCTTCACAAATCATCTCATATTTTGCACAATCACGCTGGAGAATTGGAATTGAAGAATCAAAGCTCTTGCGAATCGACATCTTTGTGAGATCAATCTTATTTTTTTTGCATTCATTTAGATTCATATTTCATATCATTTCTAGATTAGCATAGCATATCAGTTTTCAATAGCATAGATTCATATCAAGTTTTTATCATTCTTATTGCATAAAAAAATCCAAAAAAATAGAATAATTGCATTCAATCTCATATCTAGATCAATTGCATTCAAATCCTTCATTTAGGTGTCGTCTAGGTCACTAATCTCGATAATAATCTGAGAACATTAATCTCGCACCTACTAGAAGGCAGTAAATCGCTTGGTTAGATTAGATTTTAATTTTGCACGATTTTGATTTTTGCTAACCTCTAATGTTTTACTGAGTGTTGTGTCTACAGATCACGTACAATTCACACACACAGTTAACATCAAAATTATAAGTCCACTTAGCTCTTGTTTGGAAAGTGGCAATTGTACATGCACTATATGAAGTGTCAAAATCATCTTCTTCTTTTTTTCTTTTTTCTTTTTTTGGTGGGGGGGGTGGTTCTTTGATTAAGTGCATTGAGGGGGTGTAATAATTTTTTGATCTTATTTTTTAATGTGAAAAATGTATCAACGATGTAATCATGGGTTATGCAAGACATCCTGTTATAATAACTTTTACTGGGGATAATTATGAGTCATGGGTAAAAAGAATCATCACACATTATAGATGGCTTAATCTATTGCCTCGTCTTTATGGATTACTTGTTCCTAAGCCAAAGTCCAAGTTGAAAAAACTAGTTTGGGAAAGAATGCTTATATCAAAAGATTGATTGGTAGCAGCATTAGTTTGTGTCTCTTACATGACATCTACCCCAAGATTGAAGGTATTAAGTGCACGCGCACATTTTGAATCATTATTTGGGAGTATTTTGGAGATCCACGTGTTCATCCATTCCCAAATGATCCTATTGCATATTGTCTCATTCTACTTGATGATGCAAACAATATTCCCTTTCATGATGATACCTTAGAGGAGACCTGAGCATCTTGCAACACTTGAGAGTTTTGATGATCCAATGACTCCACCTACATATATCCTACTTCTCCAGTTGAGATCACACATTCATCTCTTGTTGGTGATACCAGTGATTCATTACAAGAGATGTATATTTGTCTTCTTGATTGAGAATCCTATTTGTCATACATTGGTTCATTATTTGTGGAGTCTTAATTTCAAATTTGGGAGACATATTTGAGGGGATATATCTTCTCTTTGATGAAAAATTTAGCACAGTCGGAGAATCTTCTCCATTGTCTTTGGAGATCGACATTCTTGAGTCTCTTCTTTCACTTGATATGTCACATTGCTTGGTTTAGGTTGATCATGCTTATGTGATGGAGAATCCCATTCAATTTTTTAGAGGAATCACTTATATTTGATGATAGTTGTGGAAATAATTTTTTCACTTCATCTTTGTCTTTGGATCTTGTTCATAATCAATTTCCATTTGTTCCTTTTTTGTCACCTTCTATTATTATTGGACACATTCATGATTGGTTACTGGCATCTTCATCATCCAAGGACATGGTGGCATATGAGCTGATTTCAGAGACAACATCATCATACTACATTTGGATTTTACTTCCTAATTCCTATCCAAAATGGGAAGCATTCCTTCATTTGTACTTGGTTTATCTTCTTCCCAAGGGGAGAAATGTTGTTTGTAGGAATTGGACTATGTTTTGCCTTGAAGCAGACACCATTTTTATAGGATATTTTTCATTATGTGGTGATATCATGTCTCCTTTATGTTCCTTCCTATCGGAGGACAATTTA
Organism: Chamaecyparis obtusa; assembly: GCA_027943335.1. Classification (NCBI taxonomy): domain Eukaryota; kingdom Viridiplantae; phylum Streptophyta; class Pinopsida; order Cupressales; family Cupressaceae; genus Chamaecyparis; species Chamaecyparis obtusa. Next base: position 598,267 of record BSBK01004622.1, on the reverse strand, counting down.
TTGTATATACATGATGTATGTAGTCCTTGGGGGGTATTGAATACTCCATCCATGCATGCATCTTGTTTGTTTTCTTCTCTCTTTTTGGAGGGGGGTTTTGTCCCATGAGGTTTTATCCCTTTCTCCATTTTATGAGAGATTTCATTTCATTGCACTTGCATATTGTACATGGGTACCTAACATGGCTTAGTAGTCGGGACCCATCTTGCAATGTAAGATTAAGTACATTCCCTGAAGTTTTACTTAAGGGGGTGATAGTTGTTATTACATTCCACTTTGTGTGTGGTATCTACCTTTAATGCTCTTATCACATTTTCATCCTCCACATGTTGCATATACTTCATTGCATAATGAATAATGAACTACCTTTGGTGGACATGTGATTCCACCTTGTGTGGGTGATAGCTTATTTTCTCCTTATCATATTCTCTTATTGTCTTGTCTATATAAGAAGGCAAGTCTATATTGTAAATGAATCCATCAGTTATGGTATTGTATTCTAGATAAGTCATATAATTAAATTCAGTTAATTCATCCATTGATCTATTTGATCATATTATTTCTCTCTCTTTTGTGCTATTCATTGGGCTTCTAGATCTTGGCATATTGCCTTAGGCAAATTCTTACTTTGCATCAAAGAAATTCTTACAAATACAATGTTGTCATTTGCTAAAGGTCGTGTGTGTTTTGGTCACATGAGTATGTTGTGGTTTTTTCATTATTGGAAAAATATTTTGTTTATTTCAAGAAAATAGATTTTTTGATGGTACTAAAGGATCAGATAGAAGAATGACTAAGTGTTCATTCAATTGGTGATAGTGCAGAAAGTAAGAAATAATGAATTATTTCTAGAGAATATTATTGATTTAAGGTGTGTGGTCATAGAGTTAACATCTAAAAAGGTATATCTATCTATTCTTACAATTGCATCGGTTATCTTGGAGTATTTTGAAAGTTATTGAAGATTGAAGTGAAACTGGTTGTTAGAACAGTGAATCAATGGACACAATTAGTTAGATAGGTGTTGTGGTTAAATATTTGTGTCCAGCTGATATGTACATGTTTACATATTTTAGGCCAGCATCAAGGATGTTTAATTTTTATTTTGGCATGCTCCCTCTTAATTATAAGTTAAATTTGAGAATCAACTTGTAAAACAGTTTAGGGTTCTTGCACTGATCTAGAACAAGTATATAAATGACTAATAAATTAGTTTTGTAGAGAGTTTTGACGTTGTTACGATGATATGTGATGATTTTTGGAGATATTACAAATACAATAAAGTATTTGGAGTGGCATAATTGATCTAGAATTCATTGGATCTATCATGCATTGAGTGCAACTATCAGGTCATTCTCTACTTGTTGATTCTAATACATAGGCAAGAAAAATCCTTTAACAGGGTCACTCCTAAGAGGGTGAGCAGGATCCTAATAGATCTGAAGTGAAAATCCTCTAACAAGGTATCTCTTTAGCTATATTTTTAAAATCCCTTAGTAGGGTAGTCTTTAACTAAAGTTTTGTAGTTCTTAATCAGACCTTAAGTACTCTCAATCAGGTACATACCTCAGAAAGGTTGTTGTAATTGGTCCTAACAAGGCTGATTTCCAAGTGCACTAGTGAAGTATTGTGGGCATCATCCCCACAAGTGGTTTTCTCCCTCTAACAAGGGTTTCCATAGAAAAAATCTTGGTATTATGTGTTCAAATGTGTGAGTATTTTATATGTTGTATTGTTACTTAATATTCACATTTGTGTGTTGGTTAATTGGAAAGATAATCAGTAAAAGTTTCAGATTTGTGGTTGCACTAATTTCCCCCCCCCCCCCCCCCCTCTCAGTGCCTTATAATACTAACATTTGGTATCATATCCTTGTGCCCTTGAAGAAGCATAACATATTGGGTAGATACTTAAAGGAAAACATGGAGGGTTTGAGATACATACGACAACTTGAAGCTGAAAGGGTGATCAATGAACTGAAAGATCAGTTGAAGCATTTATTGGCCAAGAGAAGAGATCATGTTGAACAACTCAATGAGACTCAAGACTACATAGAGAAACTATCTGAACAAAGTGGATCTGAGGAATCTGAAGCAACCAATGTAGCCTTATCTCAAGAGAATGAAGCCTTGTCTCATGAGAATGAACAACTGCACAAGGACAAGAAGAATATCAAGAGGGAGTTAGAAGAATTAGCTATCAAGATGGACCAAGAGATGGAAGCAAGAAAAATTATTAAAGATGCCCTAAAAGTTAAAGATCGGGCCTTGAAGGATAAGGAACATGAACTTTTCAAGTCAGAACAAGAGGTAGGAATCTTGCATGCACATCTTCATGAGAATAAAGAGGAACTAAAAGATCTGAGAGAACTCAACAATATGATGATGAGTAATGAGAATTTGGGAAGAGAAAATAAGAAATTGAAATTAGATCTAAAGAATGACAATGACAAGCTAAAGAAATTACATGAGAGTTCTGAGAAACTTGATGAGTAGTTGAGAAGCCAAAGAATAAGTAAGGATACAGCTAGTCCAGGATATACCAATCAGACTACCTTTGAGATTAGTAAAACTTCTAGAACGAAGGATGAAAAACCATTAGAAGAAAAGTCTCCACCGAAGGTAAATCCAAGGAGTCCTAGTAAGAAACCCTACAAGCATCTATGTTTCAATTGTTTGCAGAAGTAGATTGGTTAATAGGCCTAACACCTTTGATGGGTATTGCTATAATTTCAATAAGTATGGACACATTGCCTATGATTGTAGATCTAGATCTAGCAATATATCTAGTAGCTTTGCTAGATATTGTTATACATGCAACAAATATGACCACAAAACTGATGAATACAAGTCAATAGTGAATACTCCAAGGCCACCTGTGAACTAGGAAAACCCTTACCAGAGGGAAAGACAACTCAATGTCACATGCTCAATTTGTGGGAATTATGGACATATGGTTGTGAACTATAGAATGAGGACAAACAAAGGTAATGCTGGATTGTGGAGGTCAACTAGAATGCCATGTTTTCACTTTCACAAGATTGGTCATCTCCAAGGAATTGTAGAATGAGAAACCAACTGATAAACCGGTCAGCAAATCAAAAGGCAAAACAAATTGTTAATGTGGAAGGGACCAAAAAAGAGATGAGAAAGATTTGAAAAAAGAAGGATGACATAAAGACATCAAAGGGATCCACATCACCATCGGGTGTGGATGGTTCTTCATCAAACTAAGTCACATTTGACTTAGGGGGAGAAAGAATTGCAAAATCCATTTTTGAACCCCCACTGAAAGTGTGTGGTAAGATCTATCAGCATATATAGATGCAATAGGGTATGTTAAATTGATTTTTGAAATTTTTTATCAATCACATAAGGTTTTTTCCATTGTTAATAAGCTTGTATATCAACTGGTGAAAGGGTATGTTCAACCGGTTAGTGCATTTAATGCTCACATGTGAAGGTAGATAAAAACGTTATTGTTAATTTCATTTTTACCTTGCACATTATGAATCTTGTTGTGGAGTGAAAGAATATTTTTTTGGGCCATTTACAGAGATCTTAGTGACATAAAGAAGTTGACTGTGGTGATCTGAAAGAACAAATTGATCGTAGGTTGTGGTGGTTGTCATGTTTCTTTGAAAAAACCCTAGTTACAAAAAATTTGAGGTATTTATAAGTTATCTATTTGAGTAATTGAAAGTTGATATGGATACTCCTAAGTTGATATATAACTGAGAGACTGCGACCATAATTCAAATTCAACCCATTCAAGTTGATGGAAAATGATCCAACGGGTTCCCTAACTAGTGTACCTTATGGAGTTCTACATGTAGAAGATATAAGAGCTTGTATTCACTGCAAGATGGAAGATCTTGGTACAGGAACTATCTATGATCAGTACAAGAAGCTATGTGATGAGAATTTGATATTGAAGGATGAGCACAAAAGTATTTCTGATAAAGGTTTTCATCATGTTGTTAACTATCCTAATGAATTTGAAGATGATGAGATAAGATATGATCTCGATAGGATACATGATCAGTTTATATGGTTGGACAGACTGTATAACATAGCTAAGGAAGCAATCCATGTTGTAAGTAGTCTATCTACAACTGGTAATACACCTATTCTTTGTACTATTCCCAAGGAAAAGGTGATCAAATTGACAAATTTTAAATGGGATGGATGTGTGATGACTATGAATGATATCACAGATGAAGAAGTTAAATATGCATCAATGGTGATTAGATACAAGGTATATCACTCCATTCGGGTGAACAGTATACTTGGTGGTGCCATTCATACTGCCCACATGATGATCAAGGAAAATAAGGATTATGATCTAGCTGAAGCATTAAGGGAACAATTAATGTTGAATCTCAGGAAGATCAAGAAGGATAAGAGGCTAAAATTTAAATATGGTTAGTTGATTTTATGTTTATTCTTCTATTTTCAAAATATGTTTCTTGGTATCGGTGGTGTACCATGGATAGTAGGTACTCCAGTGTGTATTTAGATAAATAACATGATCAGAATCTTAGGTAGTGAATTTATCAAAAAAATATGGGATATTTCAAAGAATTTTAGAAAAGGATGCATGAGAAAGAAAGAATACCTTCAAAATTTGTTGAAAAATTCAAGGATACCATTTGCTTCATGGTTGATACTAATTCATGCTTGATTATGGTAGTTGAGCCTAGGACCTCATGGGTAATTCCTATGGGATATGAAGTTGAAGGAGACATCTTGACATTATATGTAGAAAAATTGTTAGCTCAACCATCAGATCCCAAGACTCCAGGGGTTGGGACTTATCAAGAAAAATCTCTACAAGTACACATTGATTTGATGAAACCGGTCAGTGAGAAGAAAATAAGAAAGGAAGTTGAACAATTATTTGAAAAAATAGGATTTACTAAGGAAAATTTTGAGAAATCCATAGCCAAGGACTCTACAAAACAAGAAGGTGTTTATGGTACAATAGTAGAAGAAGTTGATGTGGAAGTAGTGGGTGCAACCGGTAGTGCCCCAACCAGTAGAGAAATAAGATGTAGTACAATGAAGGAGGAGAAAGAAGTTAAAGTGGTAGATTCAGTGAAAACTTATGCAAACAAATCATCCAAGGCTTTCAAGCCTTCAACACCAATATGAGAACCAGTCAAAAAACAAGTTGTTACAACAAAAAGAAAGGAGGAAGCAAAAAGAGAGAATGGTGCAACTAATGAAGAAAGTGAAGAGAATGAATCAAAGGAGTAGAGAGAGATCAAATATAAAGTAAAAAGTTCTAAGGTGGTAGGTTCCCCTACTCCAAATAGTAGGTCATGAATTCAGTAAATTCATGAGTGTTGATGACATAATTCAAGAAGTAAAGAAGTGGGGACTTTTTGTTAAAGTGAACAAATATTTTGAGAAGCTTGATAAAGATGATTACGATTTGATTGAAGATGTTGTTGTATATAGTATGAATAAATTTAGAAAAACCATGATAGAACTACAAGGTCAAGTTTCAAATTGCTTATATAAAAACCTAGAAGCCAAATGGCATACAACAATTAAATAGGAAAAGAAATTGATAGAATATGTGTTAATGAAATTACAACTAGAGATGTCACAAGAAGAAGTGAAAAAGGTAATTGATAGCACAATACCTTTATTCAAGACAAAGAAGAGACTCACTAGATTTATATGCAGTAAATCTCTTGGTGTACAAGATGAGACCGAAGAAATTTTGATGAAACACTTTGGTATGCTCAAGGATGCAGAGATGGAGAAAATTGTTGAATATGTTGAGGAGCCAGTGAGACTCAAACTGGATGAATGTCAACCAGAGTTTATTCAAACTAATTAAGGATGAAATATTGATGGTGTTAGTGTCACACTTGACAATGAATTTTTCATTTTTACTTAGGATAATGTGGATAACACGGGAGACATTTCAGAACAAGGAACACAGGTTAAATCAATCAACATACTTGATCAATCAGACATTCTAGAGGAACAAAAGAAGGATGTAATAGTAAACTTGGTTACTGGTCAAGATTCTCCCAATGATGCACAAGTAAATGTTACTCTAGATGTATTGAAACAATAAAAAATGTAAGAAAAGAAGGGTACATATGATACTGTGCAAGATAAACAAGAGGAAGTAATTACTGAGATAGAACAAGAAAATATTTCATCTTCCTCACTATCCAAGATAAGAATTGATGATGATGGCTTACAAGTAAAGGGTCACGTAGATCTAAGCTCAATGAGCCTGGAGGACATGATGAATTTCATAATGACAATTAAGTCCTAAACCAAAAGGGAGAAGAAAGAAGGACAAGTCATATTAAAAGCCAATGATTTACTTTTTGAACTAGTAATGGAGGTTGAATATGACAAGAAGGCTACTCCTATTGAGAATTTGGGACAGCTCATTACTACCACTAAAGAAGAGATTAAGAACCTTGAAGATGCAAAAATTGAGAGAGCAGAAAAGAATTATGAAAAGAAAAGATATGAGAAATTATCACGGTCTATTTCTCAAGATAGAAACACTCTTACACTAGTTGTGAACCAAATTAAGGAAGAATTACATGAAGGAGGTAAGACACTAAAAACTATTTGTGACTTTTCTTATTTTATGCGAGATCTTGAGAAGAAGAAGAGTGAAGTTCATCTGGAACTAAATGCCTTGTCACAAAGTTTTGATCCCCCTCATATGTTTGCTACAACTTTTGGAATTGAGGTAGGAAAGATTCATCAGAAGTTGAAGATCTATAGAGATGAACAAAAAAAGAGAATTGTTAATCTAATGGAGCTTCAAAGCATTTTTTTACCTAAGATGGACATTCTACAATAGAATTTGAAAGAGGCTGAGATAGCCTTGACATCCCATCTACTGAACACAATTGATGGATTAGATGAATCAACATTTTTTCTTCATGGCCAAATACTCAGAATGGAGAACTTACACAAGTCATGGATCAGTGATTTGAAAATGTTGAAGGTTAACTTCCATTAAATTTTTAGTAGATTGTAAATTGTATTATGCTACTCTTCATCAATAAAATGTTTGTTTTTGCATAACTTTTACCTTTGTTATTGTTGTCAAAGGGGGAGTAGTAGTAGTTAGAAAAATAAAGTTTGTATGTATAGCATAAAAAAGTGAATATGAATAGTATAAGGGGGAGTTAGCACTTAGAAATTTTTCTAAGTGTTTCAATCAATGTAAAAGGGGGAGATTGTTTCTATTTGATGAAGGTCATATGTATTTTGGTCACATGAGTATGTTGTGGTGTTTCCATTGTTGGCAACATGTTTTTTTATGTCAAGCAAAAACATTTTCTGATGGTACTAAAGGATCGGGTTGAAGAATGACTAAGTGTTCAGTCAACCAATGATAGTGCAAAAAGAAAGAAACAATGAATTATTTCTAGAGAATATTATTGAGTTAAGGTGTGTGGTCATAGAGTTAACATCTACAAAGGTATATCTATCTATTCCTATGATCGGATCAGTTATCTTGGAGTATTTTGAAAGTTATTGAAGATTGAAGTGAAACTGACAATTATAACAGTGAACCAGTGGGGACAATTGATTAGATTAGTTTTTTGGTTAAATTTTTATGTTGGGCCAACATGTTTTTGGTTTTTAATGTTTTAGGCTAACACCACCTGATCCAGGTTGGTATTAATTTAATTTTGATGGTTTAGTGAGGGGAGTGAGGGCTATTGTTGGTGGAATCATCATATCTCACACTAGAAGGATGATTGTGAGATACATGAGGAATTTAGATGGGTCTACCAATAATTAGGTAGAAGGTATGGAAATTATTTGAGAGATTAATTTTTTTGTCTCAATTGGCATTAAAACACTAGTAATTGAAGGTGATTCCAAATTGATCATATATGCTATCAAAAGAAAGGTTAAAATTGGATGGCCTATTGAGGGAAACTTGGGTGATGTTAGGAAATTCCTCCTTGGACTAGATGATTTCATGGCTAAGCATTCTTAAAGGGAATGGAACAAAGTAGTGAAGGTGATGGTAGCTAATAAAATGGATATGAATAGTATCAGATGCTGGAAATATGAGAACATCCCCCTTGACATAATATCCCTTATTAAAAGGGATAAGAAAAAATCAAATCTAATTTATATGAGTCTATGGAAGGAATGTCTTTTTTATGTTCCTTCATTTATTAAGGATAGTAATTACCCTTCAATAATGAGATATTACACAATATGAGGTGCACAAAATTTTCAAAATAATATTTTTAGTAATCAATGCCTTCATGGTAGGTATGTAGTACCTGTCATAAGGGTCGTGGTGGGGGGGATTTTGAATTGTCCTCTTACCACCCAAATTCAAACTAACAACCTTATTGTCAATGATTTTGGAGGAGAGAAACGTAGCTTCAACAATGCTCACTGTGGGTACTAAGAGTTTTTTAGACAGAACATAAGAAATAATCTTAGAATGTAAACCGAAAGTGGTGAAAAAGTAGGGAACATGGTGGTCAAGGGTAAGAGGAAGGTGTTGATGGATTCCAAAGAGTGGAATAGGGGAAAAGCATTAGAGAATAGCAAGCAAAAATTACTCAATGACTTTATCATCTGGAAGAAATAGTGGGATGGAAAAGGGACCACCCAATAGAGTAATACAACAAGGGGGTTGAACAGGGGTTTTACAATAGATCAAGTTGTTGGAGATATTTTCAAATATAAGGTAAAGAAGGGGAAATGGGCAGGTGAGATGGGGGGCTCAAGTAGTGAAAATAGTTTCACCCATGTTTTTGATAGCCTTCAGGGGATCGAGGAAAACACAAATGATCTAAATGATACTTTCTAATCCTTCAAGGGTTTCCTTGGTTATTTGGTGTTGTCTAATAAATTTTAGGCCTTGACCAAGAATGTGGATACTTGTCAAGAAAATTTACCCATTTGGAGCAAGAGGTAAATGGGGTACCTAAGTTTGGAACTTGGTTAATGTATGGTGTCATGATGATGTTGTGTCTTCTCCAAAGAAAGCCTCAAGAAAATGGGCAAGAGGAGAACAAGGAACTGTTGGACTTCCTTAGAAGGGACTTTTGATGACTATTGGAAGGAGCTAGATGTGGCCCAAGGGATGCATCCTAGGTTTTCTCTATTTATTGTCTTTTCCCTCTACATGTTTGTGTGTTCTTAGGTTTTTTGACCATCTCTCAACTGTTTCTCTATTGTTAATGTAAATATATTGTTAATGTCTCAATATCTCTAGACTGGTTAATCTAGTGTTAATCTTCTATTCTTCCTAATTGGCCAACCGAGTAGCACTACCCTTGGTAGCAGTTTTGTAAGGGTCGGCACACTTGTTATGCTACTTTTTTTATTCAAAATAGGGGAATTATTCAAGGCATTAGACAAAGTGGTTTTTTCCCCTTTATTCAAAATTAAAAATAAAATGAAATGAATGCTAGAAATGCAATTGTTTTTTTTTTAATAAATTAGTACTATTTTATATAAAGTTAATAATATATTATATTTATTCAAAAAAGTGTGTTGAGAAATAGTTTACGGAAGGTTCAATTGTCAATAATATGTTTGAAGAGAATTAAAAATAATTAATAAAATTGTTAAGCAACAAGAGTTATGGATGTAATCGTGGAAGGAGGCAAGCTGCAATCATCTAGTTTGTTTCAAATATTAAAGAGAAGGTTTTGGACATTTTCTATATGTTTTCAATTTATAAGTTCACCTTTATCATTATTGTTAGTGAACAAATTTTTTCTTTTCTAAGCTCTTAAAACATTTAACTCCTTACCCAAATGAAAAGAAAATCTATCACTATCAAATTGAGGTAGTCACTCACAACTACACTCGCTACATCTAAGGTGCAGCTTCCTTGTAAAATAATTCAACCTTTCACTCCTTTATTAAAAAGAATGGTTGTGCAATATACTTTTTACCAAAAAGTATGAAAGGACAAAAAATATTCCATTACAAATTTATAAAGGAATATCACAGATTAAGATTAACATAATCAATAAAATATGACTGACTAAAGATTCATAAAACTATTGCTAAGATCGAATGCCAGATTTGGAACATCAAATAAAGATTACTACAATAATTTAATAGTGCATCCATAGATTATGCTTACATACAGTCTAATTCCAACTGAAATCAAAACATATGTCTAATCTAACCAACTGATCAGAGAAGTCACAAATTCTGTTATATTTCAATTGATATTATATTCAACACTATCTAGTCTTAACCGTATTTAAAACAACATACTTAAAAAAAAATAGTTCGAAGTATCATAAATTTATCCCAAACACCAGATAATTGCCCCTCACAGAGTTGATCAAATCAAAATTTATAGCCATGCAGGGCTAAAATAGTTTTTGAAACTAACTCCAACTAGAGTCAAAGAAACTACCCATCCCCTTTTCTAGGAGCTATTAGCTGACTAGGCCCTTAAACTATTCAACTAAAAAAGTATCTTTGGAAAGATTTAGTTCATTCAAGAAACAGTTGAATGATTTGGAGCTATCTTGATTGGCTGCACCGCGCTCTAATCCTAAAAAGCTACCACAAAAGGAGTTAGCAGTTGTTGGCTAGGAAAACCAAGTGTCTTAATTCTCTCTGTCCAGATATCTCTACCTCTTCGCACTTCTTCCTTATTTTTCTTGTGCATCCTCAAATGGTTAATCCCCATAATCAAAAAAGAATCAATTCTCTCGACCCTGATGAAGTCTTTGATCATGATATCTTTAGAACTTTTTGGTCCTTCATCTTCTTTTCCAAGAAAGTGCTAACCTATTCTACTCTTCGATCTAGATTAGGCACATTATCTGTTATAACCTGCAAGTCTATAGCTTTGAGATCATTTTCCATTATCTCATGTATGCATTTTAATTCTTTCAAGAATTCAATAGAGACTTCAATACTTTCATCAAAAATTTCATTCCTCTATCTTGTGTTTACTTTTAATGAAAACAGGGCATTTTCATTCAATCCTAGCACTGGCTTTTCACTTAAAAACTTATCAAGACCATAGGTCATGACTTCATCTATTCCAGAGACCACATCCTCCCAACTTTGTTTTTTGTTCTCCCAAGCAGCAACTTCAACCTCTAATTCTTTAGTAATTCCAGACTCATCCTCAAAAGTTTTGCTAAAATTTTCCAAATACTCAATAGCTTCCTTAGTGATAGTATCAATCCACTCGCCAAACTGTTTGGATACGGACCTATCCCTATGGATCCGATCCAAGAATTTTTTATTCTCAGGAGATTTTATATCAATGCTCGGGGGCATCTCATTGAGGGGTTGCAGAGTCAGACTTTAAATGGCCTGTATATATTGACACAATTGTCTCAGGGACTGTTTGAGTTCTTGTTTATCCTTGGCATCCTTCTAGATCCTGCAAGTAATCTTGTTGCTACTTGACTCAAATACCTTCATGTCAGTGGCTCTTTTTGCATGCCCCATCTCAATTTTCTTGACTTTAAAACTTGCATAGTCACTTCTTCACCAGACTTGTTTGTAGTTAGAGTAAAAACATTAGTCATCCAATTCCCTGTGTCTTCATCCAAATCCAAAAGTGCCTCAACCTTTGGCCTTTTTCTTTTAGGCATCTTACCTAGGTACTTGTTGGAATTAGGAGAGATAAGTAATGAGAGGGGAGGGGTGAATCAATGCCTTCAAAACTTTACTTGTAACAACCTTTCTGATATATAACAAAATACTACAATAATCGATCAAAATAACTTGAATCTAATTGCATAAATCAATCATCTAGTTAACTTAAGAAAGTAAACAACATGAAATCAATATGAAAATCACATAACACAATTATTTTGGTAACGCAGAAACCCTTGTTAGAAGGTAAAAACTGCGGTGGGGATGACACCCACAAATTCTTCACTACTACAGATAGAAAAGGTTTGTCTGTTAAGGCTACAAGTTTTGATCACTTCTGGTGATCTTACCCTATTAGGAGTAATATATTAGATCAGCTAGATCTACCTAGTTATAGGATTTAACAACACTATATGAAGTGTGTACTCGGTTAAGAGATTTATACAAAGACTGTTAAGTCTACTCTGTTAAGAGTTTTATCAAAACTCTATCACAATTGTCAGAAAGTAATAGGTAAACTATCTGCTAGTTGAAAACTCACTTGTCTAAAATAGATCTATAAATGCTCATCAAAATATCACCTTATCTGTGATGGTTCTCTGCTCTGTTTTGCTCGGTAGCCTTGTCTGATTCTGCTTAATCTGAAAACCTCTGTACTCTGTTCTGCTCGGTAAACTGATTGTCTTGAAGATAGGAAATTTCTTCAAGCGCTCTATGATTCATATATATATGTTCAACAACCCCATGAAAATGGTGCGAACATATACAATATATAGTGTTCTATTTTGCCGCTCAAGCAAAAATTAGGTTACAAAAATAATCATAACCCTAATATCTACGGTGCAAAATAACCTAGATCAACTAATACAAATAAGATAATCATTGCATTTAATGAATATCTTTTACAATAAATGCTCCTCAATCTTGGTAAACCATTTTACGATCTATTATAACCATTTTCATAAAATAATGTGCCATTTCTGATTACTATGTCATTTTCTGTGATCATCGATAAGCACTGTATAATCTGCTCAGTGTATACTACAATGCTTGGTGTTTACTAACCATCAGTGTTAGTGTTGCTGGTGCTCAGTTAACTATGTGATGCTTAGTGTAATGACCTTTACCGACTACTCTATCTTACTTCTAGTTATCGATTGTCTCAATATAAGTAACCGACCAACCTGTTTACTGTCCTTTGATACTAATGACAACCTTAAATGCTCAATAGAGATTAACAATACTTACTAACCATATGATTGACCGGGGTTGAAACTAGGAAAATACTCTGCTTCTTATTCACTAATAACTCAAGCCAATTTGTTGCCTTCACACCGCTCTTTGCCAGAGGAGTTTGGAAATCTAATGAATTTCCCAATGCTAGAGATCCTTGTTGATAAGTTCTTTCTTCTACCTGAATTTCTTCAATAGTTAGGATCTTCTCAGAGGTATCCATGACTAGATTTGATTATTCTATCCTTTATTTTTGTATTGATTCCAAATCAATTATGATGCAGGGAGATTTGGTAGGCTTGGGATTCTAATTCTTACTCTGGGAATGAGTGACTCTAACAGTTGACTGAGTGACTACTTTCTCTTTTTGTTCTAGAAGAGGCTCTATTTTAGGTTCAATTTTACCTATAGGAGAAAATGTTTCAATCACATTAGCACAAATGGGTGGGGAATGAATTTTTGGGGTATTGAAGTTTTCTTTCCTACTTCGAATTCATCCTCAACTATTTTCTCCCTTCTTTTCTCAGCTATTTTCTCCCTTATTTTCTCAGCTAGCAAATACTCTGTCCTTTTAATTACATTATGTGTTATGAGCCTTACATCTTCCTCTTCTCTCTTACTCCAGTAAATTTTAGGAATGGGTACACATTCGACTAGCTCAGCATACTATGGATCCAAAACATCTTCATCATCACCCTCAACTCCTTTGATGTCCATAGGTATTTTCAGAGTGGTAATTTTTTTAAGCGTAAATCTTGACCACAACCTTTTTCTAACCTCTAACTCATCAGTACAATCTTCCCGGTAGTATTCTAATTGAGGTTGGTGAAGAAAAGTGGCATCCACCCTGAAATGATGTGAAACAAAACCTTTATCATCAAAGTAATTTCTAGTCCTGTAAGGCTTGAGATTCATTAAGTTCAATGTTGTTTCCAAGGTAGAAGTGTCATGCATCATTTTACATCTGTAATGGATGAGTTCAATGGGAAAAAACAACCAGCACCTTTCTTGAGCTTATATTTTCTCTCAACTTGAACTAACTATCTGCATACTTCAACCGAAATATATCTATCCAAGCAATACCTGGGAAACTTCAATGGTTCTCTGCTGAAACCTCCAACTCTTAGGTAGGTGAACCTAGGAAATTGGATATAGAATATTTCATAAACCTTCATTAATTCCATGGCCTCCTCTGACATTCAGGAATTTTCCTTACCCTTTAATTCAAAGACAAGCTTGGCTAGGAATACTTCTTGGATCCTTCTAAAGTTTTTGGAAGATCCCTTCTGATGTAATGCAAGGTAATACTCAAAAAATTTCATGTCTTCATTCCACGACTCATGAGGTAACCTCTCCTAGTCTGTGCAACATGCCCAGATGTAGAAAAGATATGAAGACATGTGAAAACTAGTTTTTTCCATAGATTGGAACAACTCCTCATGTAGCCTTTCAGCAATAACTTCTGCCCAATCGACATACTTAATGTCATCAAGGATGTCTTGTATGAAATTATACATCCAATCCTCCCAAAGAAAATCTTGAGGATTCCCTTTTACCCTATTCAACAGGCTTACCACATCTACCACATTTTGAATCTAATGGTCTTTCTTGAGAGGTCTCGGCAAATGAGATCCCCCTTTCTTTGATTTCTTCAACCAAAAATGGGCAATGATGCTATTATAATCTTTCCTATTTTCATTGAATTCGGCCATGGCTTTACTGATTGCCCAATCCCCATATGTTTCTGCCTCAAGGATTCAAAAGGCAACTAAGACCACCTGTCTATTAATATAAACCATAACTTCTCCAAAAGGGTTACAAATACACCTATCCACTTTGTTATACCTATTTCAGCACTCTATCACTAGCTCTGGGCAAGGAGTGACTTCTGTAAAACCCACGACCTCTAGTAACCCACTCTCTGCTATTTTGGCTGCCATGGTACCAGCTTCTACAGACTTAAACCTACCCATGATCTCCTCAATTATTTCTCCTATCAGAGCCATATCTCCAATTACGAGAAGAAAACTAACTATGAGGGAAGGCTTAATCTCTCTCGAGATTTTTAACTTGGAAGAAGAAATGATTTTGAAAATAGGAAAACTTCTACAGAGTAGAAAAATTGTGAAATTCACTGAACAATTAATTGCTTACAACAGGCAAGTTTGTTTTGATTTAAGAAAATGTTGGGAGGGGCTTTCTCAAAACTTACCATTGTTCATGCACACAGCTTCTGAAAGGATCAATTTACCTCATTGCTAGCCGGCTCTTTCATTGCAAAGAAAGGGATGCTTGCACTTACACAATGAAAGAAAAGGAAAGACTAATGGGTGTCTGCCTCAACTACTAGACACTTATTTATGGAAACCTACTTTTGTAATGATAGCGCCCGTCAATTTTTAATGTGAATAATTGTTCGCACATACTTATTTTATTACATGTCACTTGATTAATCGGCATTTATTACATGTCCCTTCAATCATCTCCCTTAGAGTGAGCAAAAAGATTTGGCACGTCTCAATCCGATCTTGTCATATCGCATGCTCTAACTTTGAACTCTGAACCATAAAAAAGAGAGGTTTGAAGTTCGAATTCATGATGTTGAAAACTTAAAAGAGGCTTTGCATAACTGGGACCCACTAGTGGTGAAGACAAACAATGGATTGAACCTTGAATCGAGAAAAACCAAAGTTCAAGTTCAAGGTTTAATAAGACAATGCTCATGACGTGGAGAACAAAACTAATGCAATTTGAGATGGTTGAGAGGAACACAACAAAAATTGAACTTTGAACTTGAAAATTGAAGTTCGAGGTTCAAGGTTCAAGAAATGAGATGCTCATTGCACTGGAAGACCAAAATGTCATTGGCTTATGTTTTTAGACCGAAAGACTTTGAACCTTGAACTAAAAAAAACTAAGGTTCAATTTCAAAGTTCAAGATTGCAAGGACACTTTACTTAAAATGTCCTAGACTCAAAATTTAAAAAGGATTTTTTTGTAATACATGCAACAATTATCATTCTCATCATCAAGGGGTTGGTATTTGTACAAGGTGAAAATGGAAGCAATACAAATAGGCAAATCACTTCTCATTTTTATGAATTATAAATTTCAAAAGGAATATGCCCCACTATGTTCAAGAGGAGACTCAAATGCTAAGTGGGACAATGATCCTTATCTAAAATATGTAATGATGAAAATATAAATTATGCAATGATGCAATGTAAATGATGAACTAGACAAGTTACTGAAAAACTGGAAATAAAAGACTGACAGTGAACAAAAATGTACAAAGATGGAAACCAGAGCACAAATCTGACATGAGTGTGAAAACTGAGTTGTAAATGTAGTGATAGGGAAAGAACTCACTTTGTAGCTAGGGACAGGATGCCAATGGCATTCTATACCTAGTGATGTTAGCTGAATTCTTTTGGCATCCTTCGACTATATATGATCTTTCCAGATCTCATCTGACTACTCCTTAACTTGTTCCTACACGCATAAAAATTGGGATAAGGTTCTCTAAAGATTTTTTCCCTTGTCAAACCCATTTTTATGAATCAACCTTGAAAATGGAAAGAAATTAGATAAAGAAAAGTATATAAAGAGGTAAATGTTTGATTCACCTTCCATAAACTCTCATGGACAAATGTAGAAATCACTCATACCCATGAATATTCTTTAATTTACTTGAAATACAAAGATTTGACATTGAAATATGATGTAGAATCAAGGATTACCTCAAAAATTCATAAATATGTGAATGCCACTCCTAGATCTTGAAGGTAGACATGCTTGATAATAACTTGCAATGAAGGAGAGGGAATTGTAATAGAAGGAAGGATCTTCTTGATTGATTGAGAATTACTCTACTTGTCCATCATGGGAGATAAAATTTATTCAATTGGAGAATATTTCCTTTGACTTGAATAATCTTGAAGAATTGGAGACTTGGAGAAACTTGATCTTAGATGCTTGCCTTCAAATATTGATCCAATTGCTCAATTGCTCTTGATTTCTTGAAAATATTGATAGCTTGATTGAAAAAGTTGTAGATCATGAATGTATATCAAAATGAGGTGATATAGGGGTTTCTTATACTCAATCCATCATTTTGGGTTTCAAAAATAATCCAGGCCTACCATGAAATTAAATCTCTTGTTGATACCCAACATTGGGCCCTAATGCAAATTTGGGCCCCAATTCTCTGGGACAGAATGCCATTGGTGTTTTTTACCCTAGAGAATAAGCCAAATGGTATAGGTGAAAAGATGTGGGTGGAAGATGAATAGGTTTTTAGGATCAATCTTAACAAACATTCAAACCATGAAATCGCCAAAATGGGGTCTAATAGGTCCTAATAAAGAATCCAATTATGGGTACTAACTTTTTAGGATGGTACATCTAGCCCCAAATTTAGTGTGGATATGAGACAATCTCATGTTCATGGTAATGTAGATCAATGCATAAGAAAAAACTTATCAAGGCCAAGGAGACAAAGAAACATCAAGCCCCTAAGTGACGTAAGTCCTCATCAAATCCAAAACCAAGATAAAAGAGGCATCACTCAAAAGAGAGAGAAGAAAGAGAGAGAGAGAGAGAGAGAGAGAGAGAGGCATGACTACCAGCCTAGTAAGGTATTTCCTTACTATAGATCACAAAAAGATAAATTATTTTAAAAGATGGCATTGAAATTATATCAAGTTGTGTTACTCTAGTTAACCCATCAAAGAGGATCAATCCTTAAGGAAGGCATTATCTCCATTAAGGACTCTGAAACAGCGGCCAAGTCTAAGGAAATCATTGTCTCCAAAGGGATTGAAGAGAAGAAGATCAGTCCTTAAGGAAAGTATTGTCTCAATGAAAGGATTAATAGAGAATGATCAAGCCTAAGGAAAGCATTGTCTCTAAAGTGATCAAGGAAAGGAAGATCAATCCTTAAGGAAAGCATTGTCTCTGTTAATGGATCTATGGAATGAATGACACAAGGAAATAATTTTCTTCTTAGCCATCCACAAGAGATATTGTATTGAATTATTTTGTGTTTGTACAAAATGTGAAATAGGGAGTTGTATGCCACCACATTAAAGAAATTTCAAATGCCTTAACAAGAGTAATGACTTTAACATAGCATACATGCACCCATTAAAACAAATTTTCACTATGAGATTCCCCCAAGAAAGGACAAACCAAGGAAAATGAACACATGAAAAAGGAACATTAAGGGATCTACTATCTCAAGAATCCACATTATCACCAAGATGATCAATGTCTCATATCCCAAAGATAGTAGAACTAGAAGAAGATCATGTAAGAGTCATGAAGAAGAGTCTTTTTAGGCTAGCATTACAGAGACCAAAAAGAATAGGTAGCTACCATTTTGCATCATCCCCAATCAGACAACACAAAGGCACATTTAAAAATAATGACACATACATGACATAACATGTAACAATATATAGAATAAATGAGATAAATGGAGGAATTTCATGATAGATTGATTCATTTATCACCTTGCGCCAATGGAGAAACAAGATTCATCTAAAGAAATATAAACAAGACATATATCAAGAATCACAACATAGGGGGAGCACATTACAAAAACTAGATACAAAGAAACCATCACACAAGAGGAGCTAGTCCAGCATATCACCTCCCCCCCCCAACAATCTTAGTCTCTATTATTTAGGGAAGGTGGGAAACACAAAAGAGGAACAACATCCAAAATGGTAGATGGAACAATAGCTATTTATAAACAAGGACCATGTTGTAAATATTGGTCACTTTGTTCATCACTAGGACTTAGATAATTGTTGTGAAAACATAGTTGGAAAATCATGATAAATATCAATAAGCTCAAACATATCATCAGAGTCACTAGCATGAATATCATTATTAGTTTCATTAGGAACATCAAAAGCATCATCATCAAGAGTATCTTCTTCATCGAAATTAATTGTAATAGAATACAAAATACGAATAGAATTATCATGTTTATTCAATTTCATCCTTTTCAAATTAACTTCCTCCTTTGGGATATGCATAGGCTAATCAAAGGGAATCAAAGCATCAATAGGTTTTTTAGGAGAAGAGAGGCTTTAGGAAGCATGTTCATGGGCTCTAGCATGATACTTATGTTAATATGATTTAGAACAACAAAGAGGGGGGGTGAATCAGTTGTTCTTAGGTCCAGATGTATAAAATGAACTTTAAAAAATCTTCAACAAAACAGATCCAATAACCAATAGCTACTCGATCATTATTGATTGCATAACAAAAACATATAACAATACAATCCACTTATCCAATAGTATCTAACTTGTAAAACACAGAAATGTTCAAACCAAAACATTCACACAAGTATCAACACTAGGATTTATAGTGGAAACCCAATTTGGGAAGAACCACTTTGTAACATGTTACTATTATGTTCACTCTTCTAAAGTGAGCTCAGTGAAAAGCCAACCTTGTCAAAGGTTACAAACACACTATCAGGTGTGACCCGGTTAAAGGATTTAAACCACTCTATTAAAAGTGCACCTTGTTATAGGACTTACATACACTCCATTAGAATGAAACCTTGTTCAAAGGATTTATACAAATGATTGTTAGGTCAACCTCTGTTAAAAGAATTTTGACTGATACAATGGTTAGAAAGTAGCAGTAGTATTGATTTGAAAAACATACAACTCACTTTGCAAATATTAGATCCAATTCCATACACATATGTTGGCTTACTGAATGTGAACCTTTACCATCACCATCACTGATCTACTCAAAACTCTCTTCAAGCAATCACAACACTTCTCCTTCAGCCTTCTCTGCTTGTACAGTCAATAACATCAACAATACTTCTAGCATCCTCTCTTTGTTAACCTCAAGCTTAGGTTCCCTTAATACTTCCTCAATTAGGTCAATACATCTTTTGCCGCTTAATCTCCTTCATAGATCTTAGGGTTAGGTCAGATTCATCAAATCCTTCCTACTTTATGTTCTTCAGCTATCCTTCTAGAAATATCTCAAATCTCTTAATAGATTTACAATAAAATGTTTTACAGTGCATTAAATGCTTTCGTACAATCAATAAATAAATTCAACACATTTTACATAATCTAAGAATTCAATGATGTCGGCTGGAAATCTAAATTCTTCCTCAAATGTAAATTACTAATGCTCGGTCAATACAGTGTTCAACTCCTCAGTCTTCATTAGAAAGCTCAGTCACCTCAAAAATTGTTTCCTCGGCTAATACTATCTTCCTCGATAATTAACTGATGTTCAGTCAACACTAAATTTACTTGGTATATACTAGCTTGGTGGACACTAACATCACTTGGCTTAAACTAGATTTCTTCATTTTTTCTCGCTTAAGCCTACCAATTTAGTCTTCATTCATACTTAGATAAACAATACATTATCTTATCATTGTGCCACATAATTAAGTACTCATTGAAATATCAAGATAACTCAACCTTTCTTTAGATGCTATTATTACCAACCTTGCCTTTCCCCTTCACAACAATCAAATAGATATAGTACTTTCTTAAATAGCAACAGTCTTACCAGTTAAGGTTTGACATCAATGACAATACAATAATTGCTTCAATTGTAGTTTCCAACAATCTCCCTCTTTGGCATTGATGGCAACACCATATGAATATCACATGAATTACCAACCAATCCAAAACTTATCTGTCCATCAAAAATATTTATAATATCCTTAGCTTCATTTTGATATAGAATCAATTAGCCATGCTTGTATAACCATCCACTGAATCTCTCCCTCTTACTTGATCTTCCATGAAAATTTCATTATGTGTATTCATCTGTGATCATCTCCCTCTTTGACAAAAATGCCAAAGCAGAAACTAAAACATACATCATGCAGATGTAGATATCATATTTTCAATTTAGTAATATTATTTCTCCCTCTGTCATCTTTTCTTATGAGATATTCTTGGCTTTTCTATACTTTTCACAACTCTAGGCTGCTCCTAAAGTGTGACCTATCTCTGCATCAACTTGTTAGATACTCTTTACAGCACATTTGATGCAGTGCACCTAGCTTGACTAGGCAGCCTCAGTTAGGGGAAGGACCCCTAATTGACCTCTCAGATATTCATGAGCTTCTTTACGTAAAACTTTAGTGAATATTTCTGCTAGTTGTTCCTTTGTATTCACATATTCCATTCAGACCTCTTTATCTTGTACCAGTTCTCTCAAGTAATGATACTTGATTGCAATGTGTTTGGGATTTGTGTGCATCACTAGATTCTTAGAGATGTTGATAGCACTTGTGTTGTCATAGAAAATGACAACTGGTTTAGTGATTTCTTCTTTCATGCCTACCAACAATTGCTTTATCCATACCAAGTTTGAACAGTTCACAGTTGTAGCCACATATTTGGCTTCAATAATAGATTGGAAAATGCAATTTTGTTTCTTGCTTGTCCAGGAAACTAATCCTTGTCCAATAAATAAAGCTCCACCACTAGTACTCCTTCTATCATCCACATTTACTACCCAATCAGCATCATTATATACTCTCAGTCCAAACTTTTCATGCTTCTTGTAGTACAATCCATAGTTAGAAGTCCCTTTCAAATATCTCATTATTCTTTTGACAGCCATCATGTGATTTTCCTTAGGATTGGCAGAGAATCTTGCCACTATCCCAATAGCTAAAGAAATATTTGGTCTGTTGTGTACAGCATACTGTAGCTTTCCAATCATACATCTATACAAAGTTTGATTTACTTCTACAGCATCATCATTTTTAGACAACTTTTGTCCAGTAGCCATGGGAGTACTTACTAGCCTTGAATCTTCCATACCAAAGGTTTTCAATATCTCATGAACATATTTGGATTGGGTGATGAAAATTCCTTTCTCCATCTAATATACTTGTAAACCAACAAAAAATTTGATCTCCCCAAACATACTCATTTCAAATTCAGTTTGCATTTCATTTGAAAATTTCTTACACAAGGCATCGTGTCCACCAAATATAATATCATCTACAAAGATCTTAGCTAACAAGATTCCTTTACCTTCTTCATCTTTCATGTACAAATTGCTTGTGTCATTTTTCCTTGAGAATCCAATCTGTATCAGGTAGTTGTACAGTCTCTCATACCATGCTCTGGGAGCTTACTTTAGTCCATACAGTGCTTTATTTAGTTTGCAAACCATGTGTCTCTTGTTTGGATCAAAAAATCCTTCTAGCTGTTTAATATACACTTCTTCTTCTAATATAACATTTAAAAATGTAGACTTAACATCCATTTGGTATACCTTGAAATCTTTATAGGAAGCATATGCAAGTAGGGTTCTTACTCCTTCCAATCTAGCTACAGGGGCAAATGTCTCCCCATAATCTATTCCTTCTTCTTGTGTGTAGCCTTTGCATACCAACCTAGCTTTGTTTCTTATGATTTGACCATGCTCATTCAGCTTATTTTGGATTACCCACTTTGTCCCAATGACATTTTTATTTTCTGGTCTTGGCACCAGAGTCTAGGTATCATTCTTCTCTATCTAGTCTATCTCTTCATTCATTGCTTGTATCCAGTCTTCATTTTCTAATGCCTACTTTATTGTCTTAGGCTTGAATTCACATAGTAAACATGTTGGATCTCTTGTCTTGCTTCTGGTCAAAACTCCAGTATCTTTGTCTCCAATAATCTGTTCAGGCTTGTGGTGTCTCCTTACATATTGTGCTAGAATAGGTTCTTCTCTCCTTTCATTTTGCTCTTCAGGTTCACCAACAAGATTGTTAGATTCAGCCTCTAAATGCTCAGCAACCTCTCCCTGATACTCGGTAGCCTCTTCCTGTCACTCGACATGTTCTTCTTCTCTCTCAGAAATGTTTTCCTGATGCTCGACATTGCTTACCCAAGACTCAGCATCAAGTGCAAGTCTGTCACTTGCCTCTCCTTCCTCTATATGCACAAAAGATTTGTAATCTTTTGGTTCTCTTTTACTATCAGCTTCATTTTTCTCTGCATACTCATCAACTTTGACATTCACACTTTCCACAATTTTGTTAGTGTTAGACATCAAACACTTATAAGCTTTACTTTTTGTGGAATAGCCTAGGAATATACCCTCATCACTTTTAGCATCAAATTTTCCATTCCTATTGTCCTTTAGTATGTAGCATTTACTTCCAAAAATTCTAAAGTACTTTTCATTAGGTGCATACCCATGCCATAACTCATAAGGTGTCAAATTTGTACCTTTTTTATCTATACTCGGTTAAGAGTATAAATAGTTGTACTTATAGCTTCTTTCCAGTACTTTTTTGCAATATTCTTTTCAATCATTAATGTCCTTGCACAATCCAAGATAGATTTGTTCCTTCTCTCTGCTATACCATTCTATGGAGGAGTTCTAGGTGCAGACATCTATCTTTTGATCCCTCTATCATTGCAAAATAGATTAAATTCATTGCGTATAAATTCTCCACCTCAGTCAGATCTTAGACACTTCAGGTTCCTACCTGTCTCCTTTTCAACCTTAGCCAAATACCTCTTAAAATTTTGAAAAGCATTAGATTTTTCCTTTAAGAACATTACATGCATCATTCTGGTATAATCATCAACAAACAGGATAAAATATCTAGCACCACAATAGCTTTGTACACCCATCGATCCACAAAGGTCAGTATGAACCAAATCTAAGGTATTCTTAGAAGTAAAAGTTTTTCTCTTGAAACTAGACTTTGTCATCTTACCCAACTAACATTCTTTGCACATTACATTCTCAGGTTTCTTCAGTCTAGGTAGACCTCTCACTTTATTTTTCTTACTAATTTCTACCAGATTATCAAAGTTAACATGACATAGCCACTTATGCCATAACCAAATATCATCAAGTTGTGCAATCATACATGTTTCTTCAAATAGGTCTAGATAGAACAAATCACCTCTTATTTGTTCTCTACTTCCAATCAGTTCACTAGTGGCATCAAATATTTTGGCCTTCCTGTGATGAAATTCCACTCGGTAGCCAGTGCTATTAAGTTGTGCAACACTCAGTAGATTATAGTTAAGACCCTCAGCCCAATAAGCATTTTCACAAGTGATCGTATCAGTCAGCTTAATCAATCATTTTCCTCTAGTAGGACATGGTGCATCATTACCAAATTTCACACTCCTACCTTTATAATGATCTAAGGTATCAAACTTACTCTTGTCACCACTCATGTGATGTGAACAACCACTGTCAATAATCCATTTATCATTTTTGTTCACATAAGATATCAATGCAATTTTCTCATCCTCATTAGATTCATCTTTCATTGCAACATAGACAACCTCAACTTCAAAATCATCACTATCAGTGTCAGTCTATTCTTCGGCAATATAGCAGGATTTCTTACCTTTTCCTTTCTAGTCCTTGTATGTTTGATAACCTCTATCTTCTCTTTTGTCTTTATGTTTGTTGTCTCTTTCTTCATCCTTATCATCCCTATCAAGACATCTAGCAACTATATGACCAACTTTATTACATTAAAAATATATAATAGGGAGTTTACCTTTGTACTTTCCTTTTCCCCTTTTCAGTCTTCTAGATCCTCAAGTTCTTCATTAGATGTGTCACTGTCACTTTCACTTTCACTTTCACTAATGCATCTTTCATTTTCCTTCTTTGACTTACTCAGAACCATTTGTGACTTAAAAGTAGATTCAACATTACCAATAGTGAATTTATCATAGTTAGAAATTTCAAAAGCAATAAGCTTACCAACCAAACTTTCTAAAGTAAGAGCATTGTTAGGGTTACATCTAGATTCCTGAATTGCTAAAATTTTGATGGCATATATAAGATGCAGAGTTCTTAATACTTTTCCAATTATAGTTTCATCATCAATAGTTCCATTTTCTCCTCTAATAGCATTTACAACTTCTTTTATTCTACCACAGTATTGTGCAATATTCTCACCTTCTTGCATTCTCATTTCATCAAATTTACCTCTTAGGCTCTCGGTTTTTTCTCTCAATACATTTATGTCACCACCATAGATGTTTGCAAGGGTGTCCCACATTTTCTTTGCATTATTGCAGTCTTTGATGTCTTCAAATTCTAGATAACTTAGGGTAGATGCAATCTCCAACATTGCTTGGTTGTGCTCTTTTTTAGCTTTCATTTCCTCGACAGTTAGAGGTGCAACATGTGTGACATAATCATGGTCAATGTAATATTTTATAGAATCACCAATACTAGCCAGATGCAGCTTCATCAAGCTTTTCCATGCAGGGAAGTTCTTATTCAGCTTCGGTACCTCCTTATACATCCTGATCATTTGCTTCAAGTACCTTCAAACTTGTTCTCTGTAAGCACCAAAAGCTCTAATACCAATTGTTAATATGATTTAGAACAACAAAGAGGGGGGGTGAGTCAATTGTTCTTAGGTCCAAATGTATAAAACAAACTTTAAAAACTCTTCAACAAATCAGATCCAATAACCAACAACTACTCGGTCATTACTAATTGCATAACAGAAACATATAACAATGCAGTCCACTTATCCAATAGTGTCTAACTTGTAAAACACAGAAATGTTCAAACCAAAACATTCACATAAGTATCAACACTAGGATTTATAGTGGAAACCCAATTTGGGAAAAACCACTTTGTAACATGTTACTATTATGTTCACTCTTTTGAAGTGAGCTTAGTGAAAAGCCAACCCTGTCAAAGGTTACAAACACACTGTCAGGTGTGACTCAGTTAAAGGATTTAAACCACTCTGTTAAAAGTGCACCTTGTTGTAGGACTTACATACACTCCATTAGAATGCAACCTTGTTCAAAGGATTTATAAAAATGACTGTTAGGTCAACCTCTGTTAAAAGGATTTTGACTGATACAATGGTTAGAAAGTAGCAGTAGTATTGATCTGAAAAACATACAACTCACTTTGCAAATATCAGATCCAATTTCGTACACATATGTTGGCTTACTGATTGTGAACCTTTACCATCACCATCACTAATCTACTCAGAACTCTCTTCAAGCAATCACAACACTTCTCCTTCAGCCTTCTCTGCTTGTACAGTCAATAAGATCAACAATACTCCCAACATCCTCTCTTTGTTAACCTCAAGCTTAGGCTCCCTTAATACTTCCTCAATTAGGTCAATACATCTTTTTTTGCTTAATCTCCTTTGTAGATCTTAGGGTTAGGTCAGATTCATCAAATCCTTCCTACTTTATGTTCTTCAACTATCCTTCTAGAAATATCTGAAATCTCTTAATAGATTTACAATAAAATGTTTTACAGTGCATTAAATGTTTTCGTACAATCAATAAATAAATTCAACACATTTTACATAATCTAAGAATTCAACAATGTTGGCTGGAAATCTAAATTCTTCCTCAAATGTAAATTACTAACGCTCGGTCAATACAGTGTTCAACTCCTCAATCTTCATTAGAAAGCTCGGTCACCTCAAAAACTATTTCCTCGGCTAATACTATCTTCCTCGGAAATTAACTGATGTTCGGTCAACACTAAATTTTCTCGGCATATACTAGCTCGGATGACACTAACATCACTCAACTTAAACTAGATTTCTTCATTTTTGCTCGATTAAGCCTGCCAGTTTAGTCTTCATTCATACTTAGATAAACAATACATTATCTTATCATTGTGCCACATAATTAAGTACTCATTGAAATATCAAGATAACTCAACATTTCCTTAGATGCTATTGTTACCAACCTTGCCTTTCCCCTTCACAACAATCAAATAGATATAGTACTTTCTTAAATAGCAACAATCTTACTAGTTAAGGTTTGACATCAATGACAATACAACAATTGCTTTAATTATAGTTTCCAACAACTTACATTGATGATCATGAGCAATGGTTATGCTTAGTTTTATTGGAGATTTGGTTTGGTTCAAGATCCATTAACATCAGGCCCTTTTCTTCTTTAGGAAAGAGAATTGAAGGAACCTCACTAGGTTGAGAGATACTATCAGCTAAACATTTATAAGATATAGGAGGTAGAACAAAATCATATATAGGAGGTGTAGGTGGTGTAGAAAGAAGTCTGGGTCTAGGGAAAGGAGATGGAACATCCTTAGGATTGCTAAGCTCACTAATATTTTGGATTTTGTATTTTTGGTATAATTGAAAGAGATTTCCTTTGCAGGATTGGGTTGGTTGAGGAATAGAAGGCCAAAATAAATCAAGGTCAATAAACTCTCAAGGTAATAAAGACTAATAGAGACTATGATTAAAACTAATAATTTATCCTTTATGGGGAAGCTCTAAGCACTTATAGATAGGAGATGCTACAACTTTCATGGAATTAAGCCACATAAGACCAAGTTTGACTTTAAATTGATCAGAAGTTAGGATAAAAACACATGTGACAGCAAGAGTTTTATCACCAACTTCTATGAGAAATGAAATAGAACCATGGGTAGGAAAGGTGAAACCATTGCAAGTTTGGATCATAACATCAAACTTGTCATAAAATTCATATTGCAATTGTCTATTTAAAATATGGTCTTCAGTTATCATATTTACCATGCAAGTAGGGTCAATAAGAACACTACAAGAACATAGATCATTAACCTTTGCAATAATATCAAGAGGGCCATTAGGTGCTTTAATTGTCTCACTAGAATAAAAGGTAATGCAAAGATCAAGTTTAAGTTTGTGTTTAGGCTCAGATTGGGATTGATGTATTAGATTGACAATATTATAATCTTTAATACACTTATCATCATAATCAACAACATGAGTAGTAGAATAAGGAAAAGACTAGCTAGACTCAACAGTATTGGTTGAATGAGATGGCAAAGGATTGGTATAGATTTGAAAGTTTTGGTTGGGAGGTGATACATATTTGTTTCCTTGATAGTTAACACTATCAAAAAATATAGTATCAAAATCAATGAGGTCCTGAATAACAGATTTCAAATGGAAATAATTTTTAGTTTCATGGTCAGGTTGACGATGATATTGACAAAAAAGCTTTGTGATCAAAGGATTTTGGAATAGGTTTGGATGTTCCAATCGGTTTAACAGAAGGGAGAGTTAAAAATTTATCATTAATCAACTTCAACGTCACATTATGTAAGAATTCAAAAAGCTAATTAAAATTATGAGGTCTAAAAACATATGAAAAGGAGCCACACCTTTAGATGATGTTTTCACTTTTTCATCAATTGTTTGATGAATTATTGATTTTGGTGAAGCTCTTGGGTTTTTGAAATGTTTTATATGATTGGGATATAATATCACTCTTATCAATCAAAGCCATTAGAGTGGTGCTCTAAAACTGACTCACTTGAAGATTATAATTATGAAGCATTGCACACAATTGAGAACAAGAAGAGAATTCAGAAAGTAGAATCTTATCTCTAATGTCTTTTTTTAAATTAGAAATGAAAATATGTTTCACATAAATATCAAGCAGATGAGAAGAAATATGAGCATGCAAATTCTTAAGTCTACCAATGAATTTAGTCACTTTTTCTTTAATACCTTATTTAAAATGCATTAAATTAGTCAAAGAAATCTTAGGACCAATATTGTATTGAAATTGTTGGATAAAAGAATTAGAAAAATTTTGAAAGGAATCAATAGAATAAGGAAGAAAAGAACAATACACTACAATACTTTGTCTCAAAAGGTTATAGTAAAAAATTTAGCCATGAACCTATGGTCATGAGAGAAATCACTACACAAATTTTGGAAGGTTTTGGCATGGGTCAAAGGATCACCTTTTCTATTATAAGTCCCTAGGTGAGGAATTTCCATGTATTGAGGAATAAAGACATGGATGATATCCAAGGAAAAAGGGCTAGCACTATCACAAGTAGGAATGTTGAACTTTGATTGGATCATGGAAGCATTTTGTTGTTGTAAGGAAGACACAATTTTAGCCAATCTACTAATAGTAGAATCAGTAGAAAGAGTGGTAGGAGATATGTGTGGAATTTTTGGAGCATTATGATAAATGGAAGGAACACTAGAGTATGAAAAAGGAACACTATTACAAGTGGGAATTGATGAAGGTAAGGAGACACGTGGAAAACTTGAAGGAATACTGGAAACTATAGGATTAGGAATGCTAACATGTGTAAGATTGAGATATTGAAAAGAAATAGTGATAATGGGTGGAGCATAAGTGGACACACTAGGAATAAATGTAGAAATAAGCATGGTAAACTCAACATTAGTGGTAGGTGGAATGAAACCTATCTCTTGAGTACAACCTCTAATATGCTTGACATTGTTATCAATGAGATGAGAGATACTACACAATATATTAACACCATGTTCATAATAATAAATTATCTTCCTCAAACCTTCTACAATGGATATGATCTCAAGATTAGAGTTTTCTTTCCCTAATCATTGCTCAAATTTTTTAAAGTCATGGGAAATTTTTGAACTTGCATAGGAGGTAATCTTAAGGCTTCATCTTTATCATGATAAGAATGGGAAGATTTTTTCTCAATAATAGGATTAATGTCATTGGTAGGTATGTTGGTCTCATCAAAATTCCTAGGAAAAATAGAGGACTTTGATCAAAGGAACCCATAAGTCTATGGCTTCTCCTAACCAGAATGCTAGAAGTAGAACTCAAGGTAATGACACTCATGCACAAGAGAATGAAATAAAGATAGATCTAATGTAAATGTAAAATTTGTAAGAGATATACAATTCAACTTAAGCAAAATATCAAATTTAATGAAAATCACATCTAACCATCAAGTATAAAAAGATATAATGTAAAGCATGCAAAGCAAATCTAGATATGAAAAGATGATATAACTACTAAAATTTCAAGTATTTAAGAAGATTCGGGCTCACCAAAAATGTACGGGGTGAAAAGGGAAGCAATACAAATAAGAAATCACTTCTCCTTTTCATTAATTGTACATTTTTTAAGGAAGATGCCCCACTAGGTTCAATAGGAGACTCAAATGCTAAGTGGGAAAATGATCCTTTTAAAAAATATGTAATGATGGTAATAGAAATGATGCAATTTAGATGATCAACTAGATAAGTTATTGAAAAAATAGAAATAACAAACTTATATAGACTGACGATGAGCAAAAATGTATAAAAATAGAAACTAGAGCACAAATCTGACCTATGTGTGAAATATGAGTTGAAAATATAGGGGATGGGGTGGAAAATCACCCTGTACTTGGGGATAGGATGCCAATGGTGTTCTATACCTAGTGAATTTAGCTAAAAAAAATTGGGGTCCTTCGATTGTATCTGATCTTCCTGGATTTCATCTGATAGCTCCATAACCTATTCATGCACATAGAAAAATAGGGAAAAGGTTGTCTAAAGAGGTTTACCTTCGTCAAAACCCTTTTTAGAAATCAACCTTAAAAATGGAAAGAAATTTCATAAAAGAAAGAATGTAAAGAGGTAAATGTTTGATACACCTTGCATAAACCCTCATGGACAAATATAGAAATCTCTCATGCCCGTGAAGATTCTTGAATGTACTTGAAATCTAAAGAGTTAAACTTAAAATGTGATGTAGAATCAAGTATTTCCTCACAAATTCATAGATTTATGGTTGCTACTCCTAGATCTTGAATGTGGATATGCTTGATAATTACTTGCAATGAAGGAGAGTGAATGAGAATGGAAGGATCTTATTTCTTGATTGGTAATTCCTCTACTTGGCCATCATGGGAGAGAAAATTTCTTTAATTAGAGAATATTGCCTTTTAATTGAATGGTATTGAAGATTTAGAGACTTGGAGAAACTTGATCTTGGATGCTTGCCTTCAAATCTTGAATCCAATTGCTCAATTGCTCTTGATTGCTTGAAAATATTGATATCTTGATTAAAAAAGTTATAGATCATGAATGTATATCAAAATAAGGAGAGGTAAGGCATTTTTATACTCAATCCATCATTTTAGGATTCAAAAATAATATTGGTCGACCACAAAATAAAATCTTCCACTAATACCTTACACTGGGCCTTAGGCCAAATTTGGGCCCTAATCCTTAGGGAAAAATTCTATTGGCATTTTGTACCTTGGAGAATGAGCCATAATTTGAATGAGGCATTGGGATAGGTGAAAATATCTAGGGGGAAAAAGAACAGGTTGCTAGGATCAATCTTAACGAGCATTCATACCTGAAATCACCAAAATGGGATCTAATAGGTCCTAATAAAGCATCCAATTATGGGTGATAAATTTTTAGGATGGTACAATATCATTATTGATAGGAAAAATAGTTAGAGAAATGCAAGGAAACTTGTTATCCAACAAATTAGAATTATGTCTATCATGAAGCTAAGAAGAAATCAGAGGAGAATATTAGTGCTAGAGCCCAACATAAAAATGATGACCTTGAGCTCAAATTTGAGATAGGTAAGAAAAATTTTAATCATGATTCATACACATAGGCATTATGATTATGTCCAAATTGTTTCTCTTAAGGAGGTGGTTATCCCTTTTTGGAAGAAGAAGTTGATAGAACTCTAGCAACTATACATGATGCATTACCCTAGTGACCAAGTAGCACTTGTAGGTGAGAAAATTTAAGTGTAAATTTACTAGCATGCACTTGTATTTGCATCATAATATTTTTAAAAATGTAGAATTAGTATACATGAAAAAAATTCAATAAAAAAACAACCAAAAAAGTAAAGATCTCTTTCCAAATATTGAATAGGATTTTAAGCCTAAAAGCATGTTGTGTTAGGGTAAAATTTTTATGATGTTAAGGTTTATTTCCTAAACAACTATATATTATTAAATTAGCTTAGGTCTATATACCAAAACCATAAAATATTCTTGAGAGCCTTTTGTTGTTCGCAAAAAATATAATGGGGATGTTGGGAAACAAATAAGTTCAATTCTAAATATTGTGAAGATTAATATATATCCAATAAACCATTCAAAGGATGAGATACAAGGCTTAGAAAATTACAACATGAAATTTTGAAATTTATGTGCAAATCTGAAACTTAAGTTTCCTTAAGGTGGAAAACCATGCTTTGATCCTTCTTCTTATCTATGCCAAAAATAAGCCTAAATATAATCTTAACAATCTTATTTTATGTGAACTTATATCAACAAAATAATATCATCACAAGATAATAAAAAAGAGGCACACATAAGAAGCATGAGAGATCTAAATAACATAGGATTTATGTGGAAAAACCCTTTTGAAATAAGTTGCCACCACAAAGAGAGGTCAAGTATGCATTATCAACAATAAATGTGATTACAATACGTCCACTCCCATTCTCATCTTTACCTCCAACATTGTAGTGCTAATGTACTTGTAAATCAACTCCTTATTCCTCTCATCTATGATTGCTCTTGTAAATTAACTTTGCATTCAACTATTCTTCATTTCATAAATTATACATCCAAAGAGATTAATTTATAGAATGGAAAGAACTCCAAAACCACTAGTATAGATGTCCAAAGAAGGCTCTTCCTTCGAGATAACCATAACTCTTGGATTACCTTCACAAAATCTAAAAGAACATTGATTTTATCTCTAATACTTTCCCTCCAGCTTGGGTGTCCAATCTTGCAAGATAATTATTACATTAAATGTAATAAATGAAAAACACCAAGAGATATATGTTGTCTTGGAGAAGCCTAAAGTTTTTACATTCTTCTACTTCCTAAGTCATCATTATCTTATTCTAGGCGTCCATGTGTAGAAAAAATGATATTAAATAATTGAGTTCACAACTCACTTTAAACATTGCTAGTGGAACCCATCACCCCTTATGAATGTATTACAAGAAATAGTGTTAATATATATTTTTAAATATTTTCCCAATACACCCTAAGTGGCTTAAGAAACTTTCAAAGGATTTTGGAACCACGTCATAGGATTTACAAGGTAGATTCAACCTTGATCCTAACACGGGATTGACAATTACAAATGAATCGATATAGAACTAATGGGCAGACCTTAATAAAAAAAATACACAAATAAAAGTGACCAAGTTTGACTCAAGAATGGTTAATAAAATATTTTGGAGTATTATTTCCAATAACTATCCAAATATTTTAAGTCTATTTTTTCATTGAGCTTTGTATCACATGGAGAGGAGAGGGTTAAATATTTTTATTGCAAGATTTCTAGCGTGAAATGGTGTATCAAGATACCATTTACAATCTTTCCAAATAGGTTGAAATCTTCTCATTCTAACTTAAAAATAGAAATCTAGAAGGATTAAAAATCCTAATCCATGAGGCTTTACTTCATTTTAGCCTCAATCCAAGAAATAAAAATTCTAGTGATATTTGAGAAAAGATTTAGAAGAGACTTAATACCAAAGTTATAAAATTAAAATAAAAAACTCAAGGAACCTTAATGCCTAAGTTATAAAATTTAAAATAACAAACTCAATGATCCCATATGATCCAAATTATGGATCCATATTACAACAATTAATGTATAACCTACAATATTGTTGACCTATTTCAACAAGAACAACAAACTGATAAGAGATGTATAAAATCTATAAGTAATTAGTTTCATTTGAAAAGAAGTTTATACGATTTCCAAGAGATCATAAGGGTCACCAAAACCTCTTGGAATTCAAAATGAACTATTTGAATCATATTTATTGTAATAAAACAAAAAATTAACAATATACCATATACTTTATTAGTCCAGCTTGGTAGGGCCATAACTTTTTGCTCAATGCTCAAAATCTAGAATCACTTACACCATTAGAGAGATCTCCAAGAACTCTAGTTTTATTCCCTTAACACCATTCCTTCAAAAAATTGAGTTAAGAGATCGACGAAGTTTCAAACCCAAATTATACTATGAAGACCTCTAAAATTTCAATTTACTAGGACATAGAAAATATCAAAAAAATAGATTTTAGATATTTGACATTGTCACTGGTGCCAACTCCATCTAAGATATCCTAGATCATAATCTAATAATTTTTCCTCTCTAAAACTTGGAAATGGGCCCCATTTCATAAATACATTGTAGAAGACAAGGGAAATAAATTTGAATCTATTCTCGAGGAAGCCACTTATCCTAACAAGAAAATTGACCAACTTGAACCACACAATAAACAAGAATGTTCAACTTCTTCAAGTTCTTCACACTAGCTTCCATGACCTGATTACTTTTTAGTGGATCAAAAACTTATAGATTAAATTGTGCATTATAAATGTTCTTAGAAATATCTACAACATCTAACAATTTAGGTAAATAAGGTCTCAACAGTTGTACATTTAAGACTAGGTCAATACCTAGAAATGGTGACAAGTTGAGTTCCAATGCATCTTCACCAACTTGTTTGATGATCTTATATGGACCATAATGAAGAGGAAGAAGCTTCTTGTTGGGACATATAGTCTCTCCTTCCAATATGCAACCACACCCTATCCCCAACTTGAAAATGATGAGGATTTCGATGTTCATCATGTCTCTCCTTATATTTCTTATTGGTGTGTTCCAATATTTCATTAAACCTATTGTTGTAGATGATGAATTATGTTAATAAAATTAATTAATTTGTCTTCCTCCTTATCTAAACATGATACCAAATTATTTTGAATGATTGGTTTGGAAACATTCATAGGTTTCAATGGCTACTAGCCAAGACAAACTTCAAATGGACTATGGCCTATCAAGTTGTGAATTTCCTTGTTGTAGCTATGTTGAACATATGGAATGCTTTCATCACATGTGAAAGGATGATTGGAATGATAGATTTTTAGAGTTTGGATTATCATTCTAATGACCACCTTAGTTTGGTCATCTATTTTTGGATGGAATATAGTAGACTTTGACAATTTTGTGTCTTTCATGGGCCATAATGAAGACCAAAATTTATTGATAAATCTAATATATCTATTTGAAATAATTCTTTTTGGAAGACCAAAATGAATCCAAACATGCTCAAAAAATATATTTGCAGTGTCTTCTATAGAAATAACCTTTTGTGGAAGACCAAAATGAACCCAAACATGCTCAAAAAATAGATTTGCAATGTCTTCTATAGAAATCACCTTTAACAATCCATCATGATTGTCATTTTTAAAAGCCCTATTTACCACAACATACACACAATCATGTCATCATCTCATGGTATGAAGATGAGACATAAAATCCATATAAATTGAGTGCCATGGTTTATCCATAATAGGAAGAGGTAAATATAAACCTAACTTATGATTTACAAGCTTTGCAATAACACATACTACACAAGCTTGAATGTATGAAATTATATTATGCTTCATCTTTGGCCAATATAAATACCTATGAAGTATAATAGGAGTCATGCCTATTCCAAAATGACCTACAACCTTGTTTTAGTAAGCTTCCCATGTCAAATTCTTGCATTCTATAGTGGGCACATACAAATTTGACCAAGGTGGTAAAGAATTCCATCTAGAAAAAAAAATTGTGAACATGTTTACCTTCCACAAGCTGGTTCTAAATATTAACAAATTCATTATCACCACCATAAAAATGAGCCCAATTTTTTGTTTAGTGGCCACATGAATCCAACACCATACTTATAGTTGTGCTTGGAGGTCTACTCAAACAATTTGCTACTTTCTTAGTGTTTCCTTTCTTATGAAAAATTTTAAGATGACATTGTTAAAGATAGGTTGATCATCTTTGATATCTATCATTCTGAACTTGTCCTTGTGTTTGTAAAAATTGAAGAGGCTTGCAATCTATGGGTATGATAGTTTCCTTGCCTAAAATATAGTATTTCCATTATTTACAAGCTTGAACAATGGCATATAAATCCTTTTATAGGTGGGATACCTACACACTATATCAAAAAAATTCCACTGTGGTATGCAACTATATGTCCACATTTCATAAGGAGTGCTCCAAATGCATAGTCAAATGCATCAGTTTCTATTTGAAAAGACTATTGTAAATCTAAAAGAGATAAAATTATTGTTGAGCATAACCTTTGTTTTAACTCCTCAAATACTTGTTGTGGAGCACCCACCCTTTTGAATTTTACTAGAACTCCTCCTTCCAATGATTTATTTAAAGGCAAAGCCAAATGTTAGAATCCTAGCACAAATCTGTGATAAAAAGTTGACATCCCTAGGAAGCTATGTAGCTCTGCAAAATTTCTTGAAGAAGGCTAGTCTTTAATCATTTTATATTTTTAG
Organism: Chamaecyparis obtusa; assembly: GCA_027943335.1. Lineage (NCBI taxonomy): Eukaryota > Viridiplantae > Streptophyta > Pinopsida > Cupressales > Cupressaceae > Chamaecyparis > Chamaecyparis obtusa. The sequence goes on along the minus strand of BSBK01004622.1, from coordinate 562,274 downwards.
CATCAACATGAACACCTTCAATATCAATAACATGTCCCAAATATTTAATATTTTACATACCAAAAGAGAACTTTTCTTTGTTTGCATAGAGTCCATGGTCTTGTAAGGTTGTGAGTACTTGCTCCACATGTTGTAGATGCTCCTCCCAAGGTTTTCTAAAGATGAGTATGTCATCCAAATATACAACTACAAAAGAATCAATGAATGATCTAAGAACACCATTCATTAACCTCATAAAAGTGGTTTGAGAATTTGTTAGGCCCAAAGGTTTCACCAACAATTCAAGCAATCCTTCCTTATATTTAAAAGAAAACTTCCACACATCTGCTAGATCAATTGGTACATGATGGTACCTAGGTTTCATATTAATTTTGGTGAAGAACTTAGCCCCTCTGAGATGGTCCAAAATATCATCTATTTGAGGAATTGGATACCTATTTTTCATAGTGATTTTATTTAATGTTTTTTATTTAATATAGAGTCTCCATGTTCCATCCCTTTTCTTTGAAAGAATAATTAGGTTGCCACATGGTGATGCACTTGGATGAATTTTTCCTTTCTAAATTTACTCTTCCATCTTTCTTTTTATTTCATCATTTTCTAATGTTGATCTCCTATATATTAACTCATTAGGCAATGTTATTTTGGGTATCAATCAATATAGTTCTTAACATAGCAGTGTGGTGGTACCGTAGTTGGTAACTCAAATACATTTGATATTTTGTCAAAATTTTGTCCATTGTTCTTTATTATTTCTTTGTAGTGGTCATTGTGGCATGTGAGTTATACACAATTTTTTTTATCCTCAAGACAAATCATAAGTAATATAAGAGTTCTAGTTTGAGCAATCAATCTTCTACATTGCTTTGCACTAGTTAAATATGCAAATTGTGCAAGACCTACATTTGGTATTTGGTAATTTCATCCACCGAGTTTTATTATCACACTACATGGTCTAAACTCATATATATCATGACTTTGATACATGTATGTCTACTCCAACAAAACATCACAAATATCTAGAGGATCTACATCAAAAATTACCTCATCTTTAAATGGTTTGATGGAATATGGAAGATGGCATTGCTTGTTCACTTGAATAGCTCGCCCTTGGCTTACCCATCCCATAGAGTAGGGTTGTGGGTGTGTTTTTATCTTCAAATTCAATATTTTCATGGTATTAGCATAAATTAAATTCTTTTAGCTACCAGTGTCAATAATAAAGTACAAAGCCTTTTATCTAACCCATATCAATGAATGAACCCTCACAAGGCAATATTTTGCAGTGGCAACCATGGTATATGGGTTTCCCTCAATGACCCATTCACTATATTTTTCTTGCAAGAGTATGTTGCTTCATGATCAACATCTTCACCATGTGTCTCCATCATTAGATTCTTAATAGTTTTTCAATCTTTAGTGTTATGAGAAGCACTTTTATGAACTTCACACCATGTACCTATGTCATATTGTATTTTCTTTTCACACCATGCCTTCTTTTCTGGTGAACTCAAAAATGACTCTTTGAATGTTTGTTTCCCTATAGGCTCACTTCTTTCACATTTTGATTTTTTTTTTTATGAAACTATCCCTCCTTCCTTTCTCCTTGAATTTTCCCTCAATTTTTTAAGCATACTTGAAAGAATTAGATAACATTTATATATTCAGGAAGTTCATCTTCATTTGGATATACCTACAAAGTCCACTCTAATATTTCAAAACTCGATGTTTCTTAGAGTCTTTGATGCCAATTTTTTATGAGAGTGCATGAAAGGTGTTGGTATATTACTAAACTAACTGGTCCTTCTGCTATCAGAGAATTTTCCATTTCATAATTTCTATTTGTAGGTATCTTCAAGAAAATACTCCTATTTTATGCACTCCTTGTGTAGGTTTTTCATCAAAATCTATATTGAATTCTTATCCAACTTGGGCTTTATTGGATGTCAATTTTTTTGATCCCTAAGTTTTGTTGTCTATTAGTGTCTTACACTTATTAATTTTCTAGGCAATGTTGGCCGGTCATCACTGCGACCGAGCCATCTAGTAAAGGTTGACTTAAGTCTAGATTTGTATCTTGTACATTTCCCGAGCAATAGTTACTATCGAGCAAGTCAGAGGTCACTGAGTACTTCAGTAATAGTCGAGAAGTTTATGCCAAGTTGTATAGAGGTGTTAGTGTCAAGCACAAGTATATGAAGAAGAGCTAATGCTGAGTGTTAGAGAATTCATATGTCGAGCAAGCCAGATTTGACATATGTGTTTGTAATGGCACAAACACTTAGGTAAACCATTTTGGTCGATATCTATACAATGTTTAATGTTTGTTGAGGAAATCATGAAGGTAATTATGCCTTAGATTTGTAATCATTAATCCCTATGTAATCTATGTAGCCAATCAGATTTAGGGAATGCTTAAGAGGCATAATTAGAGAATCTAGATCATTGATTTTGATCTAGGAGGATATTTTGGTATCTATATAAGATGAGATCTAAACCCTAAAATGATGTATGAGTGTGAGAGAGTATGAGAAGAGTATGAATGTGAAGGATCTCATATATGTAGAATAGAGAAGCATTTTGATATAGGCAGAGATTAGTCAGAGTGACCGAGCTAAGCAATACAGGATAAAACAAAGATATATCTGATTGAGGAGATCAAATAAGTATTGGAAGGAGAAGATATGTTATCAACATCACAGTGAAAATTGAAGGATCAAGTAATGAGACATTCTAACAAGTGAATCAGGGTAAATCTCTTAACAAAGTGGTCCTAACAAGCCTATGTAAATCTCTTAACCGAGTGCTTACTTTGTTGTAAGTTTAAATCCTTTTACTAAGGTAGATTGTATAATTCTTTAATCTCTTAATAAGGTAGACCCCTCATAGGGTAGATCATTAGGTTATGCTCAAACTTTGTAGCCCTAACAGGAAAACTTTAATACTGCAGTAGTGAAGATTTGTGGGTGTCATCCTCACCCCAATTTTACCTTTCAAGGGTTTCTGGGTAACCAAAAACTTTGTGTTATGTTTCAATTTCATGGATGAAGATTAGATTGATATATCTATTTCAGTATTGAATTTGGTGTTTATGGTATTAACACAAGACAGGTAAGGAGGCTCCAATTAAGGATAGTCCAAACTTGCAGCAAAACACCAACAATGTGGAATAACACAATAAGACAATGTTTTCAACTAAATTTTCATTAACATGCCCGAGTATAAGGCCTTTAGGGTTAGGGCCAAATATAATCACAAGGTATTTTTGCAATCTCCTAGCTAGTCCAGCTCTGAAATAAATCAACAAATGATGGAAACCCTAAGGTAGATCTAAACTTGAGCTCTCAAACCTCCAAGAAATCTCCTTGTCTCCAAGCATGCAAACCACTAGCTCTGCTATTACAACTGTCAGATACATAATCTGATCTTCAAGATCTCACAGGATCTAGATCTATCCTTCTATCTACTACCTCCACTAACTCCCTAAACATCTACCCAAACACTCCTTAAATACATTTCCTCAACCACAAGTCGGCTGGAAGAAATAATTAACTCCTAATCCAAGTTAACTTCTACTACAAAAAAATATTAAATGCAACAAGAGTTGGCTCTCAAATAGCCTTACAAATAATTAATTATCCATGTCAGTCTCTAGATCTACATAGGAGAATAAAACAAAAGATACCAACAATAAATGCACCAAGTCAGCCAACCAAATCTTCAAGAACTCCAGTCGGTAAACCAAAACTATCGAGCACTAGAGAAACAACTGAGCACTGGTGAAACAACTAAGCGTGCCAAGCATCACCAAGCAATACAGGCATCACTGAGAAAGCACATTGATCAAGCACCACAAGCATCATCAAGTACAAGTTCCACTGAGCACTAGAGGTTTCACCGAGTCCCTTCAATAACCAAGACTATCAGTTAAAGCTGCAACTGAGTAACACAAAACCAAATCAACACACCACCATGCAGATTTTCTAAGTACCCTAGAATGCCCATGGATCAGACACCCCAGGTTTGAAAAGATGTTCTCATAGGTTGGAAGAACATCTTCTAGGATTCAACACAAACCCCGAACTGGTTCTTCACATACAAGCCCTTCAAGTCTTCACCTTGCATATTCTTCCACTTATTCTTCCTCTATCTTTTCAATTCTTTCCTTGACACCACATAGAATTTTTCTCCATACTGATCCATCATTTCATAATTTATCAACTCGTCTCAACTACCAAAGCTCAGGTTTCTCCTATCGAGTGGTGTATCTAGCAAAGGCATCAGGGAAAGCTTCTTGTTATTCTTCTCAACAATAAACACATTCTTGACACAATCATACATAGCTCTCCAATCATACTACCAAGGCCTACCGAGAAATATATGACAACTATTCATCTCCACAATATCACACAACACTTGATCCCTATATTGGCCAATCTGAAAATCAACAAGGCACTGCTCCCTCACTTCAAGAGCATGAACATCTTATAACCAGCCAATCCTATAAGGATAAGGATGTCTCATTCTCTTCAAACCAAGTTTCTGAACCATATCCTTGGCAATAAGGTTATTAGTACTGCCACTACAACAATTACATCACAAAGTTTACCTCCTGACTTGCACTGATTTTTGAACAAATTAATCCTCTGACAAGGTTTCTCCTTTGCACCGAGCAATGTTCTCTGAACTAGAAAGTTCTCAAATTCAGGTTCATTCTGAATGTTCTCATTTACTACAGTAGTCCTTCAGTCACCAAACTTCTTCTGTGTACACTCAAAAGATTGATGTCCTTCTTCATCACAATTATAACAAGTACCCTTAAAGATAACCTTACCTGTCTTCTTTTTTAATTCCACAAGCTTCGGTTCATCTTCAATAGTTAGGTTATCCTTCACTAAGTGATCAATCTTCTCCTTCCCTTGGGGATTACTATGTTGTCTCCTTTTCAAATTATCTTCTACCTTCAAAGCATAATGATAATCATCTTCAACCGAGTCAATCTTCAACATACCAAGCTCATCCTGAATATTGAATCTCAAACCATTCACATACCGAGCTACCTTTTCTTTACCAAGTTCTCTATGTCTAGACTGAATAGTCAACTTATAGAACTCCTCAGTATAAACCTCCACAGTCAAATAATTTTGCTTCAGATTCTACAACTTCTTAAACAATTCAACCTCATAGTGGACAGGTATGAACTTAGCTTTCAATTTAGTCACCATCAACCTCTACCGATTGATCTTCATTTCACCTTCATCTTCTCTATCTCTTTGTAATTCTTTCCACCAAAGAGATGCATGTCCTTTCAACTTAGTCTATGCCAATATTACTCTAAGAGGATCTTCAATTTATTCAAGCTCAAAGAAGTCTTCTAATTCACCAATCCAATCAATCAAGTCCTCGGGTCTCAAAGTACCAAAGAAAGTAGAAACTTCCATTTGGAAACTAGTACTTAACAAAGCTCTAGATCTATGCAACCAACCAGTTCTATCTTCACCAGATCTATCTCTCTAGTCATCTCCACTAGGTCTAGTAGCTTCAAAGTCTTCAAGAACTTCCTCATAACCATCATCAGTACCAAGATTCCTCGACATACCAGCAATAGCTCTCATGACCTCAACAATCATGTCATTCTTTATCAATTCCATCTCAGATCTAAAATCAACTTTAACCTTCTCTATAATCATCGATTCCATAGCATCACAGAGATCTGCAATCACTCTAGGGTCTAATCTCCTCGGAGGCATCCTTCAAGATTTTTGAAAACCCAAAGCAATAAATCACCAACCAAGGTCCTAGTGCAAACAGCCTCAACTCAGAGATTGGTTTACACACTCAAGAACTTCAAGCTCTAATACCACTTGATGTAGGATAGGTAAGGAGGATCCAATTAAGGATAGTTTGAACTTGTAGCCAAACACCAATAATGCGGAATAACACAACAAGATAATGTTTTCAACTTAATTTTCATTAACATGTCTGGTTGTAAGGCCTTCTAGGTTAAGAAAAAATACAATCACAAGGTATTTATGCATTCTCCTAGCTAGTCCAGCTTTGAAACAAATTAGCACCTGATGGAAACCCTAAGGAAGATCTAAACTTGAGCTCGCAAGCCTCCAAGAAATTTCCTTATCTCCAAGCATAAAAACCACTAGCTCTGCTATTACAACTATCAGATACACAATCTGATCTTCAAGATCTCGCAAGATCTAAATCTATCCTTCTGTCTGCTACCTCCACTAACTCCCTAAACATCTACCCAAATACTCCTTAAATACTTTTCCTCAACCAAAAGTCAGCCGAAAGAAATAATTAACTCCTAAGCCAAGTTGGCTTCTACTACAAACAAATATTAAATGAAACAATAGTCGTCTCTCAAATAGCCTTACAAACAATTAATTCTCCATGTTAGCCTCTAGATCTACATAGGAGAATACAACAAAAGCTACCAACAATAAATGCACCAAGTTAGCCAACCAAATCTTCAAGAACTCCAGTTGGTAAACTAGAACTACCAAGCACCAGAGAAATAACCAAGCACCGGTGAAACAACCGAGCACGTCAAGCATCATCAAGCAACACAAGCATCACTAAGAAAGCACATCGACCGAGCACCACAAGCATCACCAAGTACAAGTTCCATCGAGCGCTAGAGGTTTCACCGAGTTCCTTCAGTGACTATGCTCCCTTCAATAACTGAGACCATCGATTAAAGCTACAACCGAGTAACACATAACCAAATCAACACACCACCATACAAATTTAACAAGTACCCTAGAATGCCCCCGCATCAGGTATGCAAGTTAAATTATGTTAAAATAGATTTAATAATAGATATCTGATTCACCTGTTAATCTCTATTAAGCATTTAAGGTTGTCATTAGTATCAAAGGACAGTAAACAGGTTGGTCGGTTACTTATATTGAGACAATCGGTAACTAGAAGTAAGATAGAGCAGTCAGTAAAGCCTGTTACACCGAGCATCACACAGTTAATCGAGCACCAGCGACACCGACACCGATGGTCAGTAAACACTGAGCATCGTAGTATACACCGAGCAGATTATATAGTGTTTAACGATGATCAAAGAAAATGGCATAGTAATCAGAAATGGCACATTATTCTATGCAAATGGTTATAACATATTGTAAAATGGTTTACCAAGATCGAGGAGCATTTATTGTAAAAGATATTCTTTAAATGCAATGATTATCTTATTTTTATTAGTTGATCTAGGTTATTTTGCACCGTAGATCTTAGGGTTATGATTATTTTTGTAACCTAATTTTTGCTAAGGCGAAAAAATAGAACACTATATATTTTGTTTGTTCGCACCATTTTTATAAGGTTGTTGAATTGATATATATGAATCATGGAGCACTTGAATAATTTTCCTATCTTTAAGAAAATTAGTTTACCGAGTAGAATAGAGTACAAAGGTTATCAGATTGAGCAGAATCAGACAAGGCTACCGAGCAGAACAGAGCAAAGAACCATCACAGATAAGGTGATATTTTGATAAGCACTTATAGATCTATTTTAGAAAAGTGATTTGTCAACTACCAAATATTTTACCTATTACTTTCTGACAATTGTGATAGAGTTTTGATAAATCTCTTAACAGAGTAGACTTAATAGTCTTTCTATAAATCTCTTAACCAAGTACACACTTCATTTAGTGGTGTTAAAGCCTATAACTAGGTAGATCTAGCTGATCTAATATGTTACTCCTAACAGGGTAAGATCACCAGAAGTGATCAAAACTTGTAGCCTTAATAGGAAAACCTTTTCTATCTGCAATAGTGAAGAATTTGTGGGTGTCATCCCCACCGCAATTTTTACCTTCTAACAAGGGTTTCCGCGTTACCAAAATACTTGTGTTATGTGATTGTCATATTGATTTCATGTTGTTTACTTTCTTAAGTTAACTAGATGATTGATTTATGCAATTAGATTCAAGTTATTTTGATCGGTTATTACAGTATTCAATTATATATCAGAAAGGTTGTTACAAGTAAAGTTTTGAAGGCACTGATTCACCCCTCCCCTCTCAGTACCTATCTCTCCTAATTCCAACAATTGGTATCAGAGCTTAGTTCTCTTATTGAATAGTTTAACCACTAAAGGGAAAAGATCTAAGTCATGGAGAGATACAAGCTTGACAAGACTATTGAGAATTAGAAGATACAAATGCAGATGTTTGTGGAACAATATAAACAAGCCAAGGAAGAGCTGAAGAAATTACTGGTTGATAGGAAGAACCTTGCAATTTAGCTAAATGAAATAAGTTATCATGAAGAACCTATTGATGAAATATTTGATCATATTGGATCAAGCTCTGGAAGCATCTCTGATGGATCTGAAAGCATAATCTCTGAGTTATTTGAAAAGAATCAGCATCTATCTGAGCAAGTGAAAGCACTTCAAATTGGTCATGAATCTCAAATGGTGAGAATGGTGGAAATCATGAACAATGGTAGACAAGCTGAACAAGATCAGAATCTGGCTATTGAAGACCAAAGACTGATGACTGAACAACTTCAAGCAAAAGAAAATGAAATACAGAGACTCATTGATCGTCACTTCCAAGTATCAAATCAGATGATGATAGTTAATCAAGAAATGAACCGAGTAAATGCAGAATTATCAAGAAGACTTGAAGATGTTGCTATACTCAGAGAAGATAATGAAAAACTAAGAAATGAAGTAAAAACACAAAAGCAACATAATGAAATGATGAAGATAGCTGAGGACAGCTCTAAAAGGATTGATGATTTCCTGACTAATCAGAGGAGATTCAGAAGTAGAGCCGGTATAGGCTACACCAGTGAAGGAGAATCATCACAACAAGATGAAAAATTCAACAACAATCAAACTCAAAAACCTAAGGTGATGACATGTTACCACTGTGGAAAAATAGGACATACATCTAATGTGTGCAGAGGCAAAGAACAAGGTAAACCTCCTGTCATTTCAAAATTCAATGGATATTGTTATTATTGTGGTAAGTTTGGACATCCAGCTTATGAATGTAGAGCAAAGAAGAATGAAATTGCTAATAATACTACTAAGGAGAAAATATGCTATACTTGTAATAAGCATGGACACACTGCAAGGGACTGCAAGGGACTGCAAGGGACTGCAAGGGACTGCAAGGGACTGCAAGGGACTGCAAGGCAAAAATGAAACAAGTCTGGACACCTAAAGAGAAACTACAACGAAAGCCATATCAATCGAAGAGACAAGGTAACTCATATGTTTGGGATTATAATACATGGACTAATTGCACTGCATGTGGTCAGTATGGACATATTGCAACAAACTGTTACAAAAAGAGTCGGATTGGACAATCAAGAAACTGGACAAATGTAGGAATGGCATGTATGCATTGTCACAAGGTCGGTCATGTAAGCAAGAACTACAGAGACCGAGCACCTGATGAAAACCATATATTTGAGAGTGGATATAACATTGCAGATATTATAAAGTTAAGGAACACAATGTGGAAGAAGGCATCTAATGAGAATGTTGAGTCAAGTAACACTGTCGGTGAAACCTCATCCACTAGATTGGGTGACATCGGTACCTCCACTTAAGATGAGAAGGTATGTATGGAACTGACATTTTAAATGATCACATTTTACATACAGTTCCTTATATATGATGTACAAATACCAAATCTACATGAATGAAGATGCACTATGGTTTATATATTATAAATTTGCAAATGTTATCTAGTTGATAAAAGAAGAAACATGAGTTGGTTACCCATCGGTAATCATTATACAAGGTTAACCGACAACAGTACAAACTGATGAAGAAACTCTATGTTAACCGAGCAAAAGATATTGTAGACATTACCGAGCTGACAGTCGCTTCATACTGAAAGTTCAAGCTAAAGATTACCAAAAGGAGATCACCGAAAGGAGATTTTACAGAGAAGAGTTTGAGCTAAATATTTTTTGAACAGATTCAAAGCCACTATAGATCAAACCGACAACAATTCTTCGATGATAACTAGTAAGTTAATCTGCCTACCAAACACTGGTTATCTATTATTTTCTGAAACCCTAGAAACAATTTATGGCATCATCCTCAACCACAAGAAAATTGCAGAACATTGAGGAGGAAGTGGAATTAATTGTTAGGGCACACTTTGCCAAGGATAAATTCAATCCTCATCCCACGGTCGTAGCACAAACAGATGATATGGGCACATTTTCTAGTATCCCAGATAAGGTTTTGTTAACAGAAGATGTTAGGGCTTACATTCACTGCAAGATCGGTGAAGTATGTGATTTTAAGACTATAGCAGCTTATCAACAAATCTATGGACCGGATGGTAAGATCAAATCCAAATATAAGAAGATTGAAGAGTCAGGGTTATGATGTTTCACATACTTCCCGCAATCATTTCACAATGACTGGATAAGAATCATGCTAAGAAGATTTCATGATGGAAAATTTTAGTTAGACAACTTGTTGAGATCACCAAGAAGATTATCAATAGGGTTACTAGTTACCCTACAACTGACAAAGCCAAAGCCTTTCAAAGTTCGTCACGTCCTGACATAGAAAAGAACACTGAAGCTCAATGGGACAATAGGGCATTGAAAATCTCAACTATCAAAGATCCAGTGGTAAAATTTGGAGCTCATGTTATCAGGTACAAGATATTTCAATCAAGCAGACCGAATAGTGTACCCTGCAGCACCATGGACATGGCTTACAAAATTATGAAGAAAGATCACCAGGTTGATCTTGCCAAGTTACTTCTACACCAACTGCATGACAATATGAAGACAATAAAAGAAAAGAAGTCTAATACATGTAAGTACGGATCACTGCTTGTCTATACATTCCTCTATTTACAAAAATATGTACCAGATATTGGAAAAGTAAACTGGCAATCGGACAAACTGATGACTGCGCAAATCAGTGAAATGATGAGAAGTCTAGGAGACAATCTAAACAAGGAGTTCAATGCATATTTCAAGGAATTTAAAATAAAAATGCAACAAAGAAGTAGAATTCCAAAGGAATTAGTAAGTAAATTTGAAGATGACATATGCTTTGTGGTAAGCACAGACCACTCAATGATAAAGGTAGTAGAACCGAGAACAAAATGGCTAGCACTGATGGGTTATGAAATGAATCATGATTTCACTTTGAGATCTATCAATGCATTGTTGGCATTACCGATAGACATCACTGCTAGTAGGTTTAGAGTATATGAGGAAGCTAAGTCCAGAATAACAACGAACATAGAGATCAGTAAAATGTCTAGAAGGGAAAAGAAAATGAGAAAAGATCTCTCAGCAACCTATGGAACTACATTTGACTCACCTAAGGAGTCACCGGTTGATGAAGCAATCGAAGGTCAATTACAGTTGGTTGACAAACCCTATGACAGCGAGGAGACCGAGTCAGACAAAGAAAAGGATAATACATCGATTCCTCCCACCAATGATGAAGAAGAAATTCAACTACCCACAACTGATGAACAAGATATTTAGCTACTAGAACCTGAAGGAATGAGGACACATTCAACAACTACAACACAATATACTAAGAAAGAAGAAGCATTAAATGTAGCAAAAAGAAGAGCAGCTACACTAACGAAGAAATACATAAAGAGAAAGAACAAGAAGGTAGCTGAGCCACCTAAGAAAAAGAGGAAATACATAAGGAGTAAGGAAGATATAGAGGAGACTGACACTGAAAATGATCCTGATCAATTTAAGCTAGTTCATAATAGGGATAGTACTATAGAAGAAATTATTGAAGATATAATTGAGAATGGAAATCTGACAGATCGAGGCATAGGCAAATTTGGCAAAATGTCAATCGAGGACAAAACAAAGATCGAACATGCTATTGTCCAAATGATGATAAAATTCAAAAGAGTACCAATGGAATTTGCATGTTAATTGCCAAAAGAACTTGATGACAAAATAAGTGAGAAATGGGCTATTGCATTAGACATAGAGAAAAGGAAAAGAGAATGGTCATTAGGCTAAGCTGCCACACACTTTAGCTATGCTAAGGTAAGTGAATACATGACAAAGTATCAGGCTAGATTTCTAGTCAAGAATATAGCAATGTAGATCATGGATGAGAATGTGGATGATATGGATGTCATATGTGACTCCCTATGGACATCAATTTTGAAAGCAGAAGAGAAAGCTAAAGAGGAAGCATTCCTAAAATTGTCTAAAAAGAGACACAATTCAAAAGATAAAGGTATTTTCATTGATGGTAACAAACGTAAGAAAATAGAAGACACCGGTATATTAGTTACCGAGGTAATTGATATCATAGGACAAAAAGAAGAAATCAAAATTTCACAAGATGCACCGAATCAAGTTAGGATCCACTCGCAAAAGAAAATTGATGATGGTGCACTCATTGAGGACATCACTAATGGTGATCTTGATGATGCGGATGATGAAGATGTGACCATTACACAATACAAAGATGAAGCAATCGACACTACTAGTGTGCTCACATCACTACTGGGTGAACTACCTATACTTGTAGAGGCAGTTGAGATAATCTCACAAGTACAACCTGATGCCTCTCATCCTGAGCCAATTAATGGTACTATTGAGATTAAAGCACCTGAGCAACCTGCAGATACAAATGAGCCTAACAAACTAGAGGCACAATCTATAGAACCAAAGGAACCTGAAGAAACCAAGTCAACCAAGGTGAACCCACTTGACACTACAACCGAGACTCCCACTCAATCTACCAAGGAGTAGAAGAAGGATGATACAATGTCAACTGGGAAGGACACTCCAAGGAGTGAAGAAAAAGCTATTGTCGTAAGTGAGAAGAAGTCACCTCTTTCCCCGAAGAAGAAGAAGAAGAAAGCCAAAGGGTCAGTCACCATTGATGAATTTATCATTATACCTGAATGTGACCCAAGAACCCTAAGCCCTGAGGAACTAAGTCAGTATGGGGAGTTATGTTCAAGGAAAGCGGCACAAGAAAAGTTGAGGCAAGAACACAAATGCAAAGAAGTGTTAAATGATGTATGGGATATTCTAAAATAGATAGTACTGGAAACAAACATTGATGAGAATACTCTCATCATAGATCAACTTGCCACACTTGTCGACAAAATCAATGCCCCTGATACATATGCAGACAAAAGAATAGAAGAAAGGGTAGAATCAAAGATTTAGAATAAATTGGCAGAAAGGATTAGCACAGAAGTGGCACTGAACAAATTAAAATTATCTGAGGTCATTACCGAGGTAAAATCCATCACCCAGATAATTTGTCAACTGCTAATCAAGCTTTGTACTTCAGACACCTTCACTATAGAAGTCAGTGAAAAGATCAAAGGTTTAGAAGAAGAGATCAAGTTGAGTACACAAGAAGCTATCACCGAGCCAACTACTTTCTTAAAGCATATTAACCGAGTTTAGGAACTCTGATGGCTGATAGCAGATTTAAGGAAACAAGAAGCGCACATCACCGATCAGGTTACAGAGTTACAGAAAGAACTCACTGCTTACCTAAAGATTTTTGAAACACACATTGTCAAAGCCAAGCAACTTGTAGCAACACCAGATATTTTGGTGTTGGATAATATCTTTTACATGCATGCACAAGTCGGTCTTGAGCATATTGCTCTTACCAACTTGAAAGAGGAATGGGATGACCTCTTGGCGTCTGTGAAGAAAACCCATCCAAACATTTTTGATAAGATGTAAGTGTACATTACATTTTTTTTGTTTTTGGCATTATTATCAAAAAGGGGGAAAACCAACCATGTATATGCCAAATTAGTATACTTTGATATGTATATTACATACTACTGGGAGCATGCACCGAGGAGGAGTACTTTTTAGTACTTAGAATTTTTTTGTTGTGGATATGTATATGGTGGAGATATAAGGAATATATAGAAACATTTTGTCTATATACATTTTGAAGTTTTGATACTAATGCCAAAGGGGGAGATTGTTAATTTCTATTGAGCATTTAAGGTTGTCATTAGTATCAAAGGATAGTAAACAAGTCAATTGGTAACTTATATTGAGACAATCGGTAACTAGAAGTAAGACAGAGCAGTCGGTAAAGCCTGTTACACCGAGCATCACATAGTTAACTGAGCACTAGCAACACCGACACCAATGGTCAGTAAACACTGAGCATCGCAGTATACACTGAGTAGATTATACAGTGTTTACCGATGATCAAAGAAAATGGCATAGTAATCAAAAATGGCACATTATTCTATGCAAATGGTTATAACATATTGTAAAATGGTTTACCAAGATCGAGGAGCATTTATTGTAAAAGATATTCATTAAATGCAATGATTATCTTATTTTTATTAGTTGATCTAGGTTATTTTGCACCGTAGATCTTAGGGTTATGATTATTTTTGTAACCTAATTTTTGCTAAGGCAGCAAAATAGAACACTATATATTTTGTTTGTTCGCACCATTTTCATGAGGTTGTTGAACTGATATATATGAATCACAAAGCACTTGAAGAATTTGCCTATCTTCAAGACAATCAGTTTACCAAGAAGAATAGAGTACAGAGGTTATCAGATTGAGCAGAATAAAATAAGGCTACCGAGCAGAATGGAGCAGAGAACCATCACAGATAAGGTGATATTTTGATAAGCACTTATAGATCTATTTTAGACAAGTGAGTTGTCAACTAGTAGATAGTTTACCTATTACTTTCTGACAATTGTGATAGAGTTTTGATAAATCTCTTAACAGAGTAGACTTAATAGTCTTTGTATAAATCTCTTAACTGAGTACACACTTCATTTAGTGTTGTTAAATCCTATAACTAGGTAGATCTAGCTGATCTAATATGTTACTCCTAACAGGGTAAGATCACCAGAAGTGATCAAAACTTGTAGCCTTAACAGGCAAACCTTTTCTATCTGCAGTAGTGAAGAATTTGTGGGTGTCATCCCCACCGTAGTTTTTACCTTCTAACAAGGGTTTCTGTGTTACCAAAATACTTGTCTTATGTGATTGTCATATTGATTTCATGTTGTTTACTTTCTTAAGTTAACTAGATGATTGATTTATGAAATTAGATTCAAGTTATTTTGATTGGTTATTATAGTATTCAGTTATATATCAGAAAGGTTGTTACAAGTAAAGTTTTGAAGGCACTGATTCACCCCTCCCCTCTCAGTACCTATCTCTCCTAATTCCAACATCACACCCCCCCCTCCCCTCTCAGTATCTCACTTTCCCATATTAGTTCCAATAATTGGTATCAGAGCTAAGTGTCTTAAAGAATTCTAATCACTTGTGAGTTAAGGTCTTGGAGATGGAGGTTTATAAGTTGGGAAAGATCATGGAGAATCATAAGATTGACATTCAGCTAGCACTACATTAGCTTGAAGCAACCAGAGGTGAATTAATGAAATCTCCAAGCAGAAGGAGAGAATTGGAAATTCAACAAAATGAAACTCAATATCAAGAAGAAGATACTAAAGGTCTATTTGACAATGCTAATTCTATCAAAAGTGACAAAGCTATAACATATCTGCTAGAGAAAAACAACATACTGAGTAAAGACATCATAAATTTGAAGAGAGAATGGGAAATATAATTAGTAAGATTTTATGAAGTAACTAAACAAAAAAAGAAAGTTGAAGAAGATAATTCAATGGCTGAAGAAGATTAAATACAAATGTCTATAAGACTTGATGAAAGGACATGTGACATACAAAGGCTAACAAACAATCAATTGGACATGGTGAATCAACTGCTACTTGCTAATCAAGAGTTGAGCAGGAAAGATGTGGAAATCACAAATCTGAGATCAGACAATAGCCAAGTGAAGAATGAACTAAGATCTGAAAAAGAAATCAATGAGAGGATGAACAACTCTAATGAAGATGTGGAATACTTTGAAGAACTGTTAAGGTCACCTAGAAGATCTAGTGATACTTCTGGACTTGGACATGATGAGAACCTGACATCCACTAAAGGAGAATCATCAAAGAGTGGAGAACAAAGGAATGCAAATTCAAAGAATAAGAAACCCACATGCCATCACTGTGGAAAGCCAGGACACACAGAAAATGTCTATAGAAGCAAAAATGGTAAGCCTTATCCTAAACAAAAGTTCAATGGAAATTGTTTTAATTGTAAGAAACATGGACATCAAGCACATGAATGCAAGACAAAGGTCATTAATCCACGTACCTCACCTATATTTCAAGAACATTGTTTTAACTATCAGAAATATGGTCATATAGCACAAGAGTGTAGATCTAAAGCTAAGTGGACATCCAATAAGCAGACTAAAGCACCTAGGAAAGGTAACACATACAATTGGGACTACAATACATGGTATAGTTATCATTATTGTGGAGAATATTGTCATATGGGAGTAAACTATTTGAAGACACATTTTAGAGGCAAATCCAAGAGTTGGATGAGTGGAAGTCTGGTTTGTTACAAATGTAATAAAATTGGTCGCATAAAAAGAGACTATAGAGAACATATACTGAGAAATTAACAAGTCAAGAATGAAGAGACTATTGAAAAAATGAGAAACCGGATGAATAAGACATGGAGAAAGAAAGAGGAAGCAAGCAATAGTGGATCCAGTGAGCCTAAGGTCACCCAATCCAATGGATCAAGTGATCGCACTACTTCAAACTAAGAAAAGAAGGTATGTGAGGAACTGAATCTTACAATGCTTTATTTTACATCAGTTCCTAACATTTGATATGCTAAAGTCCATATCTACATAAATTAAGATGCATTAGGATAGATTTGAGAAATAAGTCATACTGCATATTTGATGTCGAGCATTAGTATTTTAGTCCGTATTGACCGAGTCACTTGGTCTATACCGAGATCTTGTGTTAGCTGAGATGTGATATGTACCGAGCTGAAACTGAATAGTAGTTTTGACTGAGCTCATGTTAACCGAGTTAACATAAGAAGGCCAAGACAGCTATATAAACCTACTTAATGTATAGATAATTTAATGAAGTGCTAATCCAGCCATTTAGAGTGTATAAAGAAGATTTTTATCATTTATTCTCATTTCACTAATGATTTGAGAACTTACAGAGAGATTTCAAAGTGATCAACTAGAGCTATTTATGCTAAGTGTAATTTGTAAAGATCTTTATAGTGTGTCATCGACAAACATCTAAGGACTGTTTAACAAGGTATTTATCGAGTAACTCAAATATGCTATTTGAACCCTAAATTTTGCAGATATGGCATCTACATCATCTGTTGTAACCATGAAGCAAGGAAAGGAAGTATTAAACATTCAACTTGTAAGGAATGATACATGCAAACTACAAAAATTTCAAGCCATTCCTGAAAGTGTGGTGAAGGGAGATCTCAAAAATGCCATGTCATCAATCCCTCCTAAGGTCTTGATGATTAACAATGTATGCACATGCTACATGTGTAAGATCAGAGAAATAGGAGATTATGAGTTAAGGGAAGCATATGACAAGTTGTGCAATAATGGAGTGTTGAAGGATGAATATTAGAAGGTTTCTGAGAGAGGGTTAGTACGTGCCCTTGATTTCCCACATAATTTTAAGGTTGAATGGATAAATATTTTGTTGAGCCAAATACATGACATGAAGATAAGGATGGAGGTGGATCGATCAAGATTAAAAAGGAGATGATACACTGAGTCACTGGTTACCCTAGTCTTACAAGGAAATTATACAAGAAAACACTCAGGTGGTATGGAACAAAAGAGGGATGACTATCTCTATAATCACTGATCCAAAAAAAGATTTTGCAGTGAGAGTGATTGCTCACAAATTCTACCAGTCTAGAAGGCTAGACAATGTTCCTTGTATAGTGGTTGACTAGGCATGGAAGATGGTGAAGAAAGATCATACTTATGATCTTTCCAAGTTACAATTGACCCAGCTTGTTGAGAACCTCACTTCTATCAGAAAGGCAAAGAATTCAATGTGTAAGTTTGGTTCTCTACTCACTTGTCTATTATTCTATGTTCAGAATAGTTTTCCTACTATTGGAGATGTAGTATGGAGTAAGGACCGACCAGTCACCCAACAGATAAATGATTTTATTGATCAATTAGGAGAGAATTTTGAGAGTGTTATGGACATTTATTTTGTAGAGTTCAAAAAGAAAATGAGAAAGAGGAATAGGATTCTTGTATACCTAGAGGAGAAGTATTATAATGATATATGTTTCCTAGTGGATACCGATTATACATATGCTCAGGAAGTTACACCGAGCATATCATGGATTAGGCCATTACCTTATGAAGTCAATGTAGATGAGACAATAGCAGCCATAACTGCCTTATTAGCTGAAGAAATTGGTATAAAAGCTAAGACTTTTGGGACTTATGAGGAGGCTAAGTCTAAGATAACCATGGGATTGAAATTTGCAACCATGGAGAGAAAGAGAAAGAAGCTAGTAAAGAACCTAGAAAAGATGCTAGGAGAAGGAGAAGAGGAAAATGAACCTCTTGAGCTAGGACAAGGGTTAGGAGAGGATAAGTCTAGTGAATCAGAAGGAAGTGAAGAGGAGGAGATTGAAATCACAAAGAAAGGCAAGAAGGCATGAGTTGTCGAGCTGAGCAAGAAACAACTACAAAAACCAAAGCCCACTCCTCCTGTAGCACTTAGACCGAGAAGAAGGACAGCTTCTACTATCATAGCTGCCAAGCTATAGAAAAAGACCCTAGCATCAGGAAAGAGGAAACCAGTTCAGGCTAAAGAAACATAAGGAAGAAACCAAGAAGGAAGGTAATCTTGGAGAAAGATGATGATGATGAGGAAACATTTATTGATTAGCAGGCTTTAAAAAAATAAAGTTTGAAAAGTTGAACAATGAGGATAAGGAGAAAGTGGAAGAGGCTATGCTTGAGATGTTGTGTACATTCAAAATGACACCATTACAGATGGGGAATCTTATCCCTTATGAACTATACAAAAGAATAGATCAAAAATGGTAGTATGCCATGATGACTGAGAAATAGATAAGGGAGAGTACTCTATCTCAAGTAATGCCGAATCTATCCCCTGAGTACATAACACAATATATGGAGTAGTATAGAAATAGGTTTGTCCCCAAGCTCCGAGCATACTCTATTCTACAGCAAAACTTTGAATATATTGTTCAATAGAGAACAAGGTTATGGAGAATTATCTTTGGAATGATAATTGACAAGAGTTCACAACCGAGTGAAGACACATCCAGTAAAGTGGAGTTGGATAATAAGGAAGATCTTGATGAACCACAAAATGTAAAGGAAGAAGCAGGATAGAAGGTAGAAGTAAGTGGATCACAGGATGTGATCACAATTGTGGATATCACTGAGGATACCCCAGTAAAAACAAATGTATTAAATAAGGAGGAAATTTAGAAACAAATACTTGTCGAGGTAACATCAGATAAGTTTCTACCAAGCACCAATCTAGTACTAATTTAGGTACAAGATTATCCAAGGATTGAGAGTACATCAACTATGGATACTACACAAATAAGCCTCATAGTTGAACATCAAGCCTCACAAAGTACTAGTGCCAAGAAACAAGACAAGTCAGCATTCACACTTGAGAATGAACCTACCAAGGAAGAAAAGAAAGAAAAAGTCAAGGAGACTCTTAAAGAAAAAGAAGATAAGTCTGCATTAGTTATAATAATTCCTCATGTGGAGGAAAAGGAAAAGATTGAAGAAGAGATAGCAAAAGAAAAACCAAAGCCTAAAGAACAAGAGGCCATAAAATCTCTTGTACAGTTACCAAGTGGGAATACACTGAGGAAGAAATCATAGAAGAAGAAGGAGAAATATCATGGAACACATGTTACACTCAATGAAGTTATAGTGATTCCTAAGTGGGACACTGATAACTTAACATGTGAGAAAATGTAGATATTGCAAGATCTCTTGAAGAAGAAGAGTAAACAAGAAGAGCTAAGAAGAGAGCATCATCAAAAGAATTAAGTCTTAATTGAAATTAAAGGTATATTTATTGAAGCATTTGAAATGGATGGTGTGAATGAGTTAGCACCTATCTTGGATCAACTAGTACTATTTGTCAAGAAGGTGAATAGTGATGACAATGAGTCAAATGATAAACTTATGCAGTGGTCTGAGAGAAATTTTGAGACCAAGGTACTAGAAAAGGTTTCCACTGACATTGCAGTGAAACAGGTAGAACTTTCTACCTTAGTGACAAACTTAGAGGAAGTTGTGTAGAATTCTCATAATTCTTTGTACAAGAAGTTTTTTGGAATTAGGAGAGATAGGAACTGAGAGGGGAGGGGTGAATTAGTGCCTTCAAAAACTTCACTTGTAAACCTTTCAGATCTATAACTGTAAACAGTGATAACTGACCAAAATAACTTGAATCTAATTGCATGAATCAATCATCCATTTAACTTATGTAAGTAAACAACATGAAATCAATATGACAATCACATAACACAAGTATTTTGGTAACATAGAAACACTTGTTAGAAGGTAAAAACTGTGGTGGGGATGACACCCACAAATTCTTCACTACTGCAGATAGAAAAGGTTTGCCTGTTAGGGATACAACTTTTGATCACTTCTGGTGATCTCACCCTATTAGGAGTGACATGTTAGATCAGCTAGATCTACCTAGTTATAGGATTTTAACAACACTAATGAAGTGTGCACTCGGTTAAGAGATTTACATAAGACTGTTAAGTCTACTCTGTTAAGAGATTTTATCCAAAACTATATTACAATTTTTAGAAAGCAATAGGCAATTATCTGCTATTTGACAACTCAATTGTCTAATACAAATCTATAAGCTTTGATAAAATATCACCTTACTTGTGATGAATCTCTACTCTAAACTACTCCGTAACCTCTACTAATTCTACTCAATCTGAATTCCTCTATACTCAGTTCTGCTTTGTTAACTGATAGACTTGAAGTTAGGCAATTGCTTCAAGTGCTCTGTGATTCATATATCAGCTCACACCAAAAATGATGCAAACACACAAATATATAGTGTTCTATTTTTGTCGCTTTAACAAAATTAGGTTACACAACATAGTCATAACCCTAAGATCTATGGTGTACAATAATAACCTAGATCAACTATTACAAAAGATATACATTGCATTTAATGAATATCATCACATTAAATGTTCCTCGATCTTGGTAAAATGTTTTATGTACTATTGTAACCATTTTCATAGAAGTATGTGCCATTTCATGTTACTATGTATTTTTCTGTGATCCTCGGTAAACACTATATAAACTACTCAGTGTTTACTATCTGTCGATGTCGATGTCTGCTAGTGCTCAGTAAACTATCTGCTTCTTGGTATATAAGCTTTACCGACTAGTCTTTTCTGCTTCATGTTACCGATTAGCTCAATGTAAGTGACTGATCAATATCTTTACAAACCTTTGATACTAATGACAACCTTAAATGCTCAATAGAGATAACAATCTCCCCCTTTGGCATTAGTATCAAAACTTTGAATGTATATAGACAAAATTTTCTATATAACTTATATCTCTGCCATATACATATACACATCAAAAAAATTCTAAGTACTAAGTACTCCCCCTTGGTGCATGCTCTTGGTAATATGTAGTATACATAGCAACTATGTACATATTTGGCATAACAACATATGCATTGTTTTCCCCCTTTTTGATAGTAATGCCAAATACAAAAATTAAGTAGTATACTCACAGCTTGTCAAAAATATGCTGGTGGGTTTTCTTCACTAACTCCAAGAGGTTGTCACATTCCTCTTTCAAGTTGGTGAGAGTGATGTGCTCAAGACCGACTTGTGCATGCATGTCAAAGATGTTATCTAACACCAAAATTTTTGGTGTTGCAACGAGTTGTTTGGCTTTGACAATGTGTGCCGTAAAAATTTTTAGGTATGGTACAAGTTCTATCTGTAACTTAGTAACCTGATCTGTTATGTGCTCTTCTTGTTTCTTTAAATCTGCTATCAACCACTGGAGTTCCTAAACTTGATGAATGTGCTTTAAGAAAGCATGAGGCTCGGTTATAGCTGCATTTGTACTCAACTGTATTTCTACTTCCAATCCTTTGATCTTTTCACTGTTTTCTACAGTGAAGGTGTCTGTAGTACACAGCTTAATCAAAATTTGACAAATTGTCTGGGTGATAGATTTCATTTCAGTAATTACCTTAGATAATTTGCTTCTATAATGCCACATCTAGGCTGATTTTCTCAGCTAATTTATTTTGAATCCTTGATTCTGCCCTTTCTTCAATCCTTTTGTCTACTTCAATATTTAGGTCATTGATCTTCTCATCAAGTGTAGCAAGTTGATCTATGATAGGCATATCCTCATCAATATTCACCTCAGGTACTACCTATTGGAGGATATCCCACACATCTGTTAAGATTTCTTTTCATTTGTGTTCTTGCTTCAACTTCTCTTGTGTTGCCTTTCTTTTACATAATTCCCCATATTTACTCAATTCTTCGGGGCTTAGGGTCCTCGGGTCACACTCAGGGATAATGATCACTTCATCTAGGGTGACCAGACCTTTTCCTTTCTTCTTCTTCTTCTTCAACGCTATAGGTGATTTCTTCTCAAAAATAGCAATAGTTTTATCTCCAGATTTTAGAGTATCCTTCCTGGTTAACACACATTCTTCCTTCTTCTACTCCTCAGTAGTTGTAGTCTTGGTTGATATCATAGGAGTCTCAGATGTGGTGTCAAGTGGGATCACCTCTATTTCCTTTGTTTCTTCTATTTCTTTTGCCTTGGTGGAAGGTGCCTCTATTTGTGTAGGCTCATCTATTTCTATAGGTTTCTCTGTGTCTTGATCCCCTATGATGTCTTTGTTTTGCTCAGGATTTGAGTCATTGGGTTGTACTTGGGAAAGAATTTCAACTGCTTTTGCAAGTACAGGAAGTTCACCTGATAGTGATGTAAATAGACATTCAGTGTCTAGTGCTTCATCTTTATTTGGTGCAATATTTACATCTTCATCATCTTGGTCATCAGGATCACCATTTGTGATGTCCTCAACGAGTACATTGTCATCAGTTTTCTTTTCCAATTGAACTTCAACTTTATCTAGTGCATCTTGTGAAATACTTATTTCTTCCTTGTCCTCAGTGATATCAATTACCTCAGTAACTGATATACCAGTATTCTTTGATTTCTTTATTGTTCCCTCATCAATGCAAATACCTTTACCTTTGGAATTCTGTCTCTTCTTAGACAAGTTCAAGAATGCTTCTTGCTCAGCTTTTTCTTCGGCCTTCAAAATTGATGTCCACACAAAATTGGTTGTGGTATCCATATCTGCTACATTTTCATCCATGATCATCAAGGCTCTATTCTTGATCATAAAGTTTTCTTGGTATTTGGTCAAGTATTCACTAACTTCCCCAAAACTTAAATGTGAGGTTGCTCGAACTAGAGAGTGTTCTCTCTTTCTCTTCTCAGTGTCTAGTGCAATAGCCCATTTTTCAGTAATTTTGTCATCCAACTTCTTTGGTAATGCACAGGCAAATTCCATTGGAACTTTCTTGAATTTTATCATCATTTGGATGACAGCCTCTTCTATCTTGGTTTGATTTTCTTTTGACATCTTGTCAGATCTGTCTAGTAAGGGATCAATGAGGTCTCCATGTTCAATTATGTCTTCAATAATTTCATCTATTGTTTTTGTCTTGTTACTGACCACTTTGAATTGATTGACATCATTTTTTGTCTTAGTTTCCTCAAGATCTTCTTTATTTCTTATGAATTTTCTCCTTTTCTTTGGTGCCTTAGCTACAGCCTTGTTCTTTCTCTTAATATATTTCTTTGTCAGTGTAGCTACTCTCCTTTTTGTCACTTTCTCTGCTTCTTCCTTATTAGTTGGTGGTGTTGTATTTGACGATCGTGTGTTCATACCTTCATGTATAGGTGACTACTTCTTTATAGGAATTTCAGGTGGAGGAACCGGTGTGGGATCTTCTTCTTTGTTAGACTCGGTCTCCTCACTATCATATGGTTTGTCAGCCAACTATAACTAACCTTCGATTTCCTATTCAACCAGTGTCCCTTCAGATGTCTCAGACCCATCTCCATATTTAGCAATGAGATTTTTCTTCATCTTCTTTACCTTTCTAGTGATTTTACTGATCTCAATATTTGTTGAAATTCTAGATTTGGCCTCTTCATATACTCTGAACCTAGTGGCAATGGGATCTTTTGGTAGTGCAAGCAGTGCATTAATAGATTTCAGTGCAAAATCATGGTTCATTTCATATCCCATCAGTGCCAACCATTTTATCCTAGGTTCAACTGCTTTTATCAATGTATAATCTATGTTGACTACAAAACATATATCATGCTCAAATTTCTGAACTAATTCCCTCAGAATTCTGCTTCTTTTATGCATTTTAGACTGAAACTCTTTGAAGTATGCATTAAACTCTATATTCAATGTATCTCCTAACATATTCATCATTTCACTGATCTATTTTGTTATTGGTATATCCGGTATCCAATTTACTTTACCAGTGCCAAGTACATACTTTTGTAGATAGAAAAATATGCATGCAAGTAGAGATCCAAACTTACATGTGTTAGACTTCTTTTTCCTCATGGTCTTCATATTCTCTTGAAGTTGATGAAACAATACCTTGGCAAGATCAACCTGGTGACCTTTTACCACAATTTTTTGCACCATGTCTACTATGCTGCAGGGTATGCTATTGAGTCTACTCGATTGAAATAACTTGTACCCAATCACTTGTGCTACAAATTTGACTGTTGGGTCTTTTCTTGTCGATATCTTCAATGCTCGACCATCCCATTGTGCTCTAGTATATTTCTCAACATCCAGTTGTGATGAACTATGGAAAGCCTTAGCCTTGTCGGTTGTAGGGAGCCTAGTAACCCTACTGATCATTTTCTTATTGACCTCAATTGGTTTATCCAGCCAGAATTTTTGATCGTGATACCTACTCAAAATGATTCTAATCCAATCTATTTTCAATGATTGCAAAAAGTGTATAAAACATGATAACCCTGATTCCTCAATCTTCTTATAATCTGATTTCATTTTTCCATCGGGGCCACAGAGTTGTTGATATGCTGCAACAGTTTCAAAATCTCCAACTTCTCTGACTTTGCAATGAATATATGATATTACGTCTTCTTTCAATAAAACCCTTTCTGGTATGCTCAAAAAAGTGCCCATTGTATCTATTTATGTTGTGACCTTGGGATGTGGCTTAAACTTGGGTTCGTCAAAATTTTCCCTAACGATTAGATTAACTTCCTCCTCAACACTTTGTGATTTTCTTGCAGATGATGTAGATGCCATAAATTGATTCTAGGGTTTCGACAAGTAGCAGGATAAAAAGTGTTTGATCACAAATGAACTTACTCGGTATCATGAAGAGTGATGTCGATTTGACCTAAAGTCACCTTGGATCCTTCTGAAAATCTTTTAGCTCAAACTCTACTCTTTGAATTCTCCACTCTTCGAAATTGCATTGTAAAAATGAACTCTGTTCCCGTGTATTTATAGATTTTTTGATATTCCCACTCAAACTTTCCTGCAATAAATGCTTGATCTAACTTTTAGTACGAAACAGTTGTCAGCTCGATGACAACTAAATTTGTTTTTCACTCGGTTAACATAGATTTTCTTCATTGGTTGCTACATGTACTTGGTTAACCTTAGATAGTGATTACTGGCAGGTAACCAACTCTCGGTCTCTCTTTTACCAATTGTATAACATTGTTAGCTCATGACAACTAAACCATAGTACATCTTTATCCATGCTGATTTGGTATAAGTACATCATGCATAAGGAACTATATTTAAAATGTGATCATTTGAAATCTCAGTCCCATACATACCTAATCTTAAGTGGAGGTACCGATGTCACCCAATCTAGTGGACGAGGTTTCATCAACAACATTACTTGACTCAGCATTCTCATTAGATGCCTTCTTCCACATAGTGTTCCTTAACTTCATGATATCTGCAATAGTATGTCCACTTTGAAATATATGGTTTTCATCTGGTGCTTGGTCTCTGCAGTTCTTGCTTAAATGACCGACCTTATGACAGTGCATGCAAGCCATCCTAGTGCTTGTCCAGCTTCTTGATTGTCCAATCTAACTCTTTCTATAACAATTTTCTATAATGTTCCCATACTGACCACATACAACAAAGTTATTCCATGTATTATAATCCCAAACATAAGAGTTACCTTGTCTCTTTGGTTGATATGGCCTGCGTTGTGGTTTCTCCTTAGGTGTCCAGACTTGTTTCATTTTCACCTTACATTCTTGTGCAGTGTGTCCATGCTTGTTGCAGGTATAGCATATTTTCTCCATAGTAGTATTGTTAGCAATATCATTTTGTTTATCTCTACACTCATAAGCTGGATGTCCAAACTTTCCACAGTAATAACAGTATCCATTGAACTTAGGAGTGATAGGAGGTTTACCTTGTAATTTCTTCTACACACATTAGATGTATGTCTCGATTTTCCACAGTGATAACATGCCAACACTTTAGATCTTTGGTTTTGATTATTTTTAACCTTTTCAGCTTGTTGTGATGATTCTCCTTCACCGGTGTAGCCTATACCAGCTTTACTTCCAAATCTTCTCTGATTAGTCAGAAAGTCATCAATCTTCTTAGAGCTGTCCTCAGCAAGTTTCTTCATTTCATTTTGCTGCTGTTGATTTTTCACTTCATTTCTCAGCTTCTCATTCTCTTCTCTGATTCTTGCAACATCTTCTAGTCTTCTTGAAAATTATGTATTCACTCGGTTTACCTCTTGATTCATAGTCATCATTTGATTAGTTACTTAGAAATTTCAGTCAGTGAGTCTTTGTATCTCACTCTCTTTAGCTTGAAGTTGTTCAGTCATCTGTCTTCGATCATCGATTGCCAAATTCCTTTCTTTCTTAGCTTGTTTTTCTTTGTTCATTTTTTCTACCATTCTCACCATCTGAGATTCTTGACCGATTTGTAGTGCTTTCTCTTGATTAGTTAAATATTGATTTTTTCAAATAAATCAGTGATTATGCTTTTAGATCCATCAGAGATGCTTCCAGAACTAGATCCAATATGCTTGAACATTTCATCAATAGGTTCTTCATGGTAACCAATCTCATTCTGTAGAATAGCTAGGTTATTCCTCTCAACCAGTAATTTCTTCAGTCCTTCCTTAGCTTGTTTATACTGTTCCACAAACATCTGCATTTGTATCTTCTGATTCTTGATAGTCTTATCAAACTTATATCTCTCCATGACTTAGATCTTTTACCCTTTAGTGGTTAAACTGTTCAACAAGAGAACTAAGCTCTGATACCAATTTTTGGAATTAGGAGAGATAGGAACTGAGAGGGGAGGGGTGAATCAGTGCCTTCAAAAACTTCACTTGTAAACCTTTCAGATCTATAACTGTAAACAGTGATAAGCGACCAAAATAACTTGAATCTAATTGCATGAATCAATCATTCATTTAACTTATGTAAGTAAACAAAATGAAATCAATATGGAAATCACATAACACAAGTATTTTGGTAACACGGAAACCCTTGTTAGAAGGTAAAAACTACGATGGGGATGACACCCACAAATTCTTCACTATTGCAGATAGAAAAGGTTTTCTTGTTAGGGCTACAAGTTTTTATCACTTTTGGTGATCTCACCCTATTAGGAGTGACATGTTAGATCAGCTAGATCTACCTAGTAATAGGATTTTAACAACACTAATGCAGTGTGCACTTGGTTAAGAGATTTACATAAGACTGTTAAGTCTACTCTATTAAGAGATTTTATCCAAAACTCTATTACAATTGTTAGAAAGCAATAGGCAATTATCTACTATTTGACAACTCAATTGTTTGATATAGATCTATAAGCTCTGATAAAATATCACCTTACTTGTGATGAATCTCTGCTCTAAACTATTTGGTAGCCTCTATTGATTCTACTCAATCTGAATTCCTCTGTACTCGGTTCTACTTTGTTAACTGATAGACTTGAACTTAGGCAATTGCTTCAAGTGCTCTGTGATTCATATATCAACTCACACCAAAAATGATGTGAACACAGAACTATATAGTGCTCTATTTTTGCCGCTTTAACAAAATTAGGTTACACAACATATTCATAACCCTAAGATCTACAGTGTATAATAATAACCTAGATCAACTATTACAAAGATATACATTGCATTTAATGAATATCATCACATTAAATGTTCCTTGATCTTGGTAAAATGTTTTATGAACCATTGTAACCGTTTGCATAGAAGTATGTGCCATTTTAGATTACTATGCCATTTTTTGTGATCCTCGGTAAACACTATATAAACTACTTGGTGTATACTGTGATGCTCGGTGTTTATTGTCTATTAGTGTTGATGTCTGTTGGTGCTCGATAAACTGTCTACTTCTCAGTATAAAAGCTTTACCGACTAGTCTGTTCTGCTTCATGTTACTGATTAGCTCAATGTAAGTGATTGATCGATATCTTTACAAACCTTTGATACTAATGACAACCTTAAATGCTCAATAGAGATAGAAAAGTTATGTAATGTTGAAGAGTTCACTAAGGAAAATCAAGATTTGATTGATAAATTGCAATTAGACTTAAAGTCTACTCGTCATTCATTGAGCATAGATGCAAGTTCCAACTCCATTCACTTCACTAGATTTCTACATGCACAAGGAAGATTAGCCAAGTTGATGGCTAATTTTAATACAAATGATGATGACACCTCATCTTAAGGTTATGTAGAAGGAATTAGCAATGACAAAGGAGTTAGTGCAGAGAGCTCCTCATCTCTCTATTGTCAAGAGCCTAGTGGATCTAGTTGTCGAGCTAGAAATTAAGACATGAATTTTGGAGTCTGTAAGGTCCAGATGAGAAAATGCATTAGGTATGATAATTTAGTTCCATAAACCATTTTTGGATAAATATTTCAATACCCCTACACCCCAGCAACTTCAAGTGACAAAAATAAGGGGTAAATGATGTACCTTGACAATTCAACGCAGAAATAAGGGAAATGACAGAATGCAGAAATGACAGAAATGCTACATACAAAGAAATACCTGAAGGGATGTATATCACGGTATGACATACTATTTTGTAATGTGTATATATTTAGTTGTATGTCAAAAAGAGTCTTATGTATATATGTGTAGAATCTTTTGAAGACCGAGTCAAAGTTTTACAGGGAGTTTTCATATTACTAAGTACTAATGTAATGTAATGTAAATGTCATGACAAAGTGCTTTTGCCACTAATGTCAAAGGGGGAGATTGTTGATCCACTACAACATTTGGGGTCAAATTTTGACGGCAGTACCATTTGTGTGTGTTTTTTGTGTTTTTTTTTTGCAAGTGCGTCTGAGGGTGTCATAATAGTGATGATGTCATAATTTTGATACCCGCGTGATTATAAACAAAAAGAAAAAGAAATGCTCATTTGTAATTTTTGTGAGCTACGAAGAGGGCACCGTGTGTGAAGAGGGAAGAGGGCATTGGACTTTTGCTTGCGGGCTACAAAGAGGGAATAGGGCACAGGACTTTTGCTTGCGTGTGCAAAGAGGGAAGAGGGCACTGGACGTTTTCTTATGGGCTGTGAAGAGGGAATAGGGCACAGGACTTTTTCTTGTGTGTGCGAAGAGGGCACTAGACTTTTTCTTGCGTGCACAAACTTGGCCCTAACTCTACAAGGATTTGAGGTATGCGTGAACTAGACTTTTGCTTGCATGCCAAAACTTGGCCATGTCTTTTTTGTTATTTGGTTTTATCATCGCATTTCACTAGTTTAAAGCTAGGGAATCCATTTCATAGAGGTTGTGAGTGTTTTATTCATTTTCTATTTGTTTAAATGTATAAAAATATTACAAGAATTGACTGAAATACTTTTTCTTGCGTGCACAAACTTGGCCATGTCTTTTTTGTTACTTGGTTTTATTGCATTGTATTTCACTGGTTTGAAGATAGGGCATTTGTTTATTACTTGTTTACTCACTGCTTGGGGCCCATGAGCTTTGATATGGGTATACATGATGTAAATTTGGTCATTGTTCTGTTCAATTATATATATTATAAAAAATTACAACAATAATTAGTGTGGCAAAAATAGGGGCTTCCATACCCCATTTTTCCAAAATTGATAGTGTGGCCAAAGTGGCAATTGCACCTCCAATAGAATGCCTTATAAATAGAACATCTTTCCTTGTACCAAGTGCCCCTACAACCTAAACCAGAATGTAGTTTGATTAAATTCAAGTAAAAAATCATACAATCTAGCAATGAATACACATGGTAAATTGAAAGTCAGTGTTGTATGAATATAACATCAAACATGTAAAATCAATAAATTCCTCTATGGTAATGGTATTTGGAAATTAGAAGTGGACTAAAATGTTTCCCTTCTAAAAACTGTACTTGGGCATTACCTAGTCATTTAAGGTCCTCCAACATTGTTTTCTAAATTTGGCTGGACAGGATACTTATTACATAGCAGATTGCTAAATTACAAAATACTCTTAAGTCCTCTCTAGATAAAGGGCTCGATCAATGATAGAAGGAAGAGTATAGTTAAATAATATCATCTGAGACAAAGGACTCTCAAACAACTATAGTATATTAGATTTATAGATCTCGGACTAGGAGGACCTTTTTGTAGTTCTTCATTCTCCTTTGATGGGTTTGGGTGGATGAATCGACTAACCATACTTAACTATAAATAATCAAAATGGGTTTGGATTTGGCTTCCTTCAGGCAGAGTTTGACATCTTTGATTGTCAAGAGGCAACCATCCAAACCCATTTCAACCCATCCAGTGATCTTTTTTCTCCTAAATAGCTCATACTAGTTGGGAAAATGGGTAGACCTATAATAAATTGAGTTTATTTTCTATAAATATGTATGAATAAATCCATGATAACTATGTCTACTCCAAACTTTAATTGTTTAAGAATTCATCATATCAGATAAAGTATGTTTAAGAATTGTTGGGACTGGTCCTTTGGCATGTATTAAACAAAATACAATTTTTAGCATATTATTATCATTCTATTTCTTTGTTGTAAACATGCCATTGGTTCAGATTTGTAAATTATTTTTGTGTTAAATGTATTTAAAATTATCTTCATTGTCTTTTGATTGTCTAAATGCTTCTTTATTTGTTAGCCAATTAATACATGCTAGTATATAAAGAAGACAATCAGAAGACAATGAAGATTTGTCTGACCAATAGTCTACAAAATTAGACCTTTATTTTAAATGCATTTAACAAAAAAAAATTACAAAACTGAACCAATGGCATGTTTACAACAAGGAAATAGAATGATAATAATATGCTAAAAATTCTATTCTCTTTAATACACGCCAAAGGACTAGTCCCCACAATTTTTAAACATACTTTATCTGATATGATGAATTCTTAATAAAGGTCTAATTCTATAGACTGCTAGCACGAAGGAAGATCTGACCTAGCCAAATCTTCCTTGTACCAAACAAAAAATTGTGTGATAACTATGTCTACTCCAACCTTAATTGTTTAAGAATTCATCATATCAGATAAAGTATGTTTAAGAATTGTTAGGAATTCTATTAGACCTTTGTTGTAAACATTCCATTGGTTCATTTTTGTAAA
Source organism: Chamaecyparis obtusa (assembly GCA_027943335.1). Classification (NCBI taxonomy): domain Eukaryota; kingdom Viridiplantae; phylum Streptophyta; class Pinopsida; order Cupressales; family Cupressaceae; genus Chamaecyparis; species Chamaecyparis obtusa. The sequence continues at coordinate 530,625 of BSBK01004622.1, read as the reverse complement.
AAAAAAATTGTGTTAAATGCATTTAAATGGAACATTAAGCATAGTAATAATATGCTTAATCTATTAGTAATTGGCAAATTAAATGCAGATAACACCTTTATCAGTTTAGCATGTTTAATGCATAGTAATTATAAATGTATTCTTATCTGCATTGTTATAAGATGCACTTCTTGGAATTCATTGTTATAAGATGCATTGTTATAAGGTTATTGTCCTTCTCTGTAATTCATTCCAAGAAGTGCATCTTATAACAATGCATATAAGAATCAATTTGTAATTACTATGCATTAAACATGCTAAACTGATAAAGGTGTTATCTGCATTTAATCTACCAATTACTAATTAAAAAATGAATAAAACACTCACAACCTCTATGAAATGGATGCCCTCTTCGCAGCTCACAAGAAAAAGTGCAGTGCCCTCTTCCCTCTTCGTGCATGGTGCCCTCTTCGCAGCTCACAAAAATTAAAAATGAGTGTTTCTTTTTCTTTCTTTTTTTTGGTTTGTAAAAAAATTTACAAAACTGAACCAATGGCATGTATTTGTCAAACAAATCTTCATTGTCCCCCACAAAAAACTAAGTAATAACTACTCCACCCTTAATTTGTTTAACAATGCACCATATTGTGTAAAGTAGGTTCTATCACACATGGCAGGGACTATCTTCAAACTCACAATGCACCCTATTAGATAAAGTAGGTTCTACCACACAAGATTAATTGTAAACTGCTAATATCAGTTTAATACACTGATATAAAGTAATAGATAAAGTCATTTGTAATTACTATTGAATTGATGATTTAATCTGAAGTAACTAAAAATTCCATACATATTAGATTAAGATAACTATTGTCTTATAACCTAATTTAGAATAGTAATAAATTAAAGTATACATTAATTCTTTATTTCATCACTATTAAGGGTGGAGTAGTTATTACTTAGTTTTTTGTAGGGGACAATGAAGATTCTAATAGTAAAACATTATAAGGTTATTGTCCTTCTCTATAATTCATTGTTAAACTAATAAGGTGATTGCATTACTTAAGGTTTAAAGTAATGCATATTAATGGCATACTAATAGAACTATAAAGTATTTATAGAATTGTTGAGACTAGTAGTCATGTCAAGACTAGTCCTACTTAGTTAATCTATTGAATTCTTCTTTTTTTTTGGTACAAGGACCTTTCTAGTGATAGAACCTACTTTATCTAATATGGTGCATTAACTATGTCTACAGATTAAATTCTATTATGTTTAATACATGCCAAAGGACCAGTCCCAACAATTCTTAAACATACTTTATCTGAAATGATGAATTCTTAAACAATTAAGGTTGGAGTAGACATAGTTAATAAAGTATTAAACTAGATTAAACATACTTTATCTAAAGTAACTAAACCTACTTTATATGCTTTGAGAGTAGACTATTGAATTAGACAATTGGGTATTAATTGTAAATTATATTCTTTATCTGAACATACTTTATCTTAAAACTGAACCTACTTTGTTTGTCAGCCAATATGTTGTAATTCTAATATATAAAGTATATATAGAATTGTTGGGACTAGCAGTCATGTCAGTACTGGTCCTACTTAGTTAATCTATTGAATTCTTTTTTTTGTGTGGTACAAGGACCTTTCTAGTGATAGAACCTACTTTATCTAATATGGTGCATTAACTATGTCTACAGATTAAATTCTATTTTGTTTAATACACGCCAAAGGACTAGTCCCAACAATTCTTAAACATACTTTATCTGATATGATGAATTCTTAAACAATTAAGGTTGGAGTAGACATAGTTAATAAAGTATTAAACTAGATTAAACATACTTTATCTGAAGTAATTGAACCTACTTTATATGCTTTAAGAGTAGACTATTGAATTAGACAATTGGGTATTAATTGTAAATTCTAATCTTTATCTAAACATATTTTATCTTAAAACTGAACCTACTTTGTTTGTCAGCCAATATGTTGTAATTCTAATCTATAAAGTATATATAGAATTGTTGGGACTAGAAGTCATGTCAGGACTGGTCCTACTTAGTTAATCTATTGAATTCCTTTTTTTGTGTGGTACAAGGACCTTTCTAGTGATAAAACCTACTTTATCTAATATGGTGCATTAAATATGTTTACAAATTAAATTCTATTTTGTTTAATACATGCTAAAGGACCAGTCCTAATAATTCTTAAACATACTTTATCTGATATGATGAATTATTAAACAATTAAGGTTGGAGTAGACAAAGTTAATAAAGTATTAAACTAGATTAAATATACTTTATCTGAAGTAACTGAACCTAATTTATATGCTTTAAGAGTAGACTATTGAATTAGACAATTGGGTATTAATTGTAAATTCTATTCTTTATCTGAACATATTTTATTTTAAAATTGAACCTACTTTGTTTGTCAGCCAATATGTTGTAATTCTAATCTATATAAATTGTTTAAATAGATTAAGAATTTTCAGCAATTCTTAAACATACTTTATCTGATATGATGAATTTTTAAACAATTAAGGTTGGAGTAGACATAGTTATCACGCAGTTTTTTGTGTGGTACAAGGAAGATATCCATCAAGGCATAAATAAAATTCAACGTTTCTCTACTATTGTAGTTGCAAGTAATGAATTTTAAATTTTATTTTCTTATTCATAGAAGCTTGCAGTATAATTGCTTTTAATGCCAGACAATTTGTGGTTTTCAAAAAAAAGTTATGTCATTCTCTGATCTAAAATATTTTATAATTTAAACCAATAACTAATTAATGCTAAATCTCTTATCTTAAATATTTTATAAGTTAAAGCATCTATTCTTGATCCCTCCAATCAAGTTCTCAAGTCATGACATGGTTTCAACTATTGTGAGTGGTTTCAAGTTCTCAAGTCATGACATGGTTTGAACTATTTTAAAAGCTTCTAATTCTTTTAAAAGCATGACTTGTAATTTTTAAATAAATGTGAACATTAAAAGTAGCAAACAATGCAACAACCATGGCTAGCATTCACCTCTAGCTCTAGAATGCATGTGAAATCATGCCCTTAGAATTTGAACAATTTTGTAGGTAGGAGAAATATTTTTAGAGTAGTTTCAACAGATCATAACTTGTTATTTGAACTCAAGAATACCCCTTACTTGGTTTCCTACAAAGCGTTTGGCAAAATCTATCAAAAAATTAAGAGTTTGGTCAAAGTAAGTGTATACATGAAGGATGAAACACATTGGAAGCTATGAAATTAAGTACATGTCCAAAAAAAATTTGTAGATATACACATTAAGGATCATGTCAGATGATACAAGGGAATTCGATCAAAATAGGGAGACAATCGCTAGATTGTTGTCTAACTTTCAAAGTGAAGGCGATGACAAATGTTAGTCCATGCAAGAGTTGTAATGGCTTAAAGACAAGAAGAATCAAAATCAAAACAGAAAAGAGACATTGTAGGGAGAATGGTCACATTGAAGGGGGGTTTGATTATCATCCAGTGGTAATTTTTTTTTTATATTGTTTTCACAATTAATATACATATGAACCATGGAAGGAGGTTTTATTATCACATTGAAGGGGGCTTTGATTATCATCATTTTTATATAGGTCGATCTCCCCAGTGTGAATATAGAGGAACATGGAGGTGTGGGTATTGAAGTTGAAGATCATGATCCCATGGAAGATGATGATCATGAGCTAGAAAACACATTTGAAGATGATGGTATGAATGCATTGATCGTTGACACATTTGGTACTAGTGTTGCTAGTGCTGGTGTTGTTGATGATGATGATGATTATGATGAGGATGACATTGACGTTGTCCATGATATACCTCTACTTGAGAAGGTGAACACGGCCCTTTACGAAGGCTCCCAATCTACTCTTCTCTCTATTGTATTGTTGTTGGTGAATTTGAAGGTTATGAATGGTTTATCCAACATAGCAATGTCACGTATGTTAAGGTTTGTCATATATGCCATTATAGTATATAAAAGGTGAAACATGTACCATTAAGATTGTTTATAGTAATGACTTATATTATTTGTTGCATATTGATAGGTGATTTTCTATTACCACCATCAAATATTCTCCCTCGCTTGTACCAAGAATTATGTACCACTATAAAACATATTGGAATGGAGTATCAAGCAATAGATGCTTGTCTCGAAGATCATATTATTTATCATAAAAAATATGAAAATGCAACAGAATGCATTGAATGTCATATGAGCAGATATCAAGATGATCAAATGACAAAAAAGGTGTCTCGCAAGGTTCTTCGTTACATCCCCATTATTCCATGTTTGAAATGATTATTCAGGTGCAATAGCTTGGCACAATTTATGGATTACCATGCATGCGGCAAGAGTTGAGATGACATTATTCAAATGCATGCAGACGGTTCATCATTTATGGACATAGAGGAAAAGTGGCCACACTTTAAAGAAGAACATTGAAATCTTAGGCTTTCTCTAGTAGCAGATGGTGTCAATCCGCATGGAGAGATGAGATTTGTTTACTCGATGTGGCCTATTTTTGTTATAAACAATAACCTTCCTCCATGGATGTCAATAAAAAGGGAGCACATTATGTTGGAAATGATTGTTCCAGGTATCTTATTATTTTATAGTTATCTACATGTAATTATAAGTCTTGGAGTGAAATGGCCACAATAATTATTTGATGTCATTGTTAATTCAACTAGGTAAGTACCAAGTAAAAGATGTGAATGTATATATTGCACCTCTTATCGACGAGTTGTTGGTGTTATGGAATGGTTTCACTATGTATGACATCTCTAGACCAATTGGACAGACAATTTCAATTTCATGCAATGCTTGTGTGGACAATTCATGATGCTCCAAGGTTCACATATTTATGTGGTATGTTATGGTGAATTCTAGTTGTATGCGATAATTCAAATTCTAAAAATCTACATATTTAATCCAATTGTATTGTTATCTTGAAGGTCTTCAAACAAAGGAAAAATTTGCATGTCCAATGTGTGGTCTAAAGATGAAATCTCGTCATTCCAAAAGTTTAAGAAAGCAGGTGTTTGATGAGTATAGGCATTTCCTCCCCAAAAATCATAAGTATCAAAGTGTGGAAAGACATATTTTCAATGGGAAAGAAGAGACTACATCAAAGCCCCAAAGAATGACACCTCACCTATGGCAATTGGAATATAATAGAATTCGAGGTAATATCGTTCCACCTAATGGTTGATGTTTAAAAATTATATATTTTAATTGTGTTTTTTTGGCTAATTATGTAGTTGATGATCTTGAAGGTCGTGAAGGCATCACTGACCAGCTTCCAAAGGGACTAAAATGTTATCCTAGAGAATTTAGTAGGCTACCCTACTATGAGCAGCTAAAAATTATGCTTTTGTTTGATACTATACATATTGGAAAGAATGTAATAGAGACACTATGAAAAATATTGGATGGAAGATGTGACAAAGAAAAATTTGGCAAAATTTGTAGTGACGTTCATGATTCCAATCATGCAATGAAAAATATCATTGAATCAAGTAGCAATGGAGAATGGATTAATGCAAGTGCTCTTCCTTGGTTATTAATAGAGCAACAAAGTAATGCCATAAAATAAGTTATTCAAAAAATTTGATTTCTTATAGGATTTGATGTGGATAGAAGCAATCCCATATCAAAGAAAAATGATTTTGGGTCAGGGATGAAAATGCATAATTGGCATACCTTCATCAAGGTAAGTCATAGTATTTTGTATTTACAATATATTTGTGTAACTGCATTCAATTTTCATTGTATGAAATGATCAGTTGACAATTGTTGCAGTATTTTCTACCCTTATCTCTCCTAGAGAACTTCAACAATAATATCAAACAAGTGATATATGATCTTGGAAAATACATGAGGTAAGCAATGATATTTGTTCAATATATCAAACAATAATATCAAATAAGTAATATATTGTAAAGTCTCATATTTATATATTTATGTGTCTTGAATCCCTTGTAGGTGGTTGTCATCTAAAGAAATCCATAAAGAAGATATAAAAGATTTGATGAAGGGTGCTCCCCTTAATACCACAAACATATAAAAGATATAGTGAAACAACAACAATATGCAAGAACAGAAAATTGGCTTCTTATTATCTCCACAAATGTGGAATTACAAACTTTCAGAATTACAATATGCAAAGCCACATGGGCATTCCCTTACAATATTCTGTAGGACAAAGCCTCGAACTATTACCCAGATCTACTACCCAGAACTATTCTGAACTGCCTAAGACAATAATACAGTCTTCCTTATATAGGCAATTATCCACCGCCTGGGAAGGTTCCAGAATTTTAGCCAATAAGGCCGACCAAACTTAGAATTATTTTATTTTACATTTTATTACATCATAGTCGGCTCAAGATAACCTTTGAAACCCGAACAAAAATTTTGAAGAAAATTATTTTTCGCCATTTCAGGTGGCCCAACTTCCGAAGACCATAAGTCATCACCAGTTGACCCGCTCGGCTATTATAACCCCATTTCGGAAATGCCACGAAGCGCTCTACAGGCTTGACCCGTGCAAGCACCCGTCACCCAAATTTTTGACCTCATCCGGGGCCTCTAAAGCCTTCAAAACTGAGTTCAAAGTTTCTGTACCCTGCTGCCAATACCAAAAATCTTCAATATCTTCCAATATACACTTGATCTGGCAATGAAACTTTACTGGCAGACTTATATGACCAAAATGAACCTCCAAGAAAGAAATCAGATCATTCTGAGCACATACAAAAATTATCAAAAATAGTAACTTTCCATAAATAGTAGCTCTGCACAAAATAGCCCTTATTGAATATAAAAAAAAAATAGAAATATTTTTGGGTGATGCAAGATTGCTCTTACACCCAGGATGCTCCTGCATCAGACACCCAGGGTAATTTGAGAAGTGACCCTGTCACGACTCAGGTGTGCAGAGGAAAACCAAGACGGCTAACCTCCTCCTTTGTCAGCCATGATGAATCTTCAACAGGTCATCCTTTCCACTTGACCAGATATTCTTCATATGTCCTGTTCCTTGTGCTTCTACCAACACGACTGTCCAGTATATCTTCGATCTCCTTAGTGTCTGAACTAGTTGCTGGAATACTCCACTGTGCTGCTGCAACCTCATCCTCAACACCTCCTTCATGATACTCTGTCAAATCTGAAATGTTAAACACTGGTGAAATATTCAGCTCACTAGGCAATTCTACCTCATATGCATTTCCTGAATCATGCTTCTTCAGTATCTTACATGGCCCAAACTTCTTCATTTTCAGCTTGTTATATGTACCAACTGGAAACCGCTCCTTCCGCAAATGAACTATGACTTCATCACCAACCTGAAATTCCTTATACCTCCTTTTCTCATCTGCCTTAGCCTTATACTGTGCGTTCATCTTGGTAATATGCTTCCTCACCTCCCCATGGATGTTCTTCAAGTGTTCTGCAAAATCCTCAGCTTCAGCACTACTTATTTCTCCTTTATCTAACTTTCTCAATTCAGATGCATTTCTTGGACTACTTCCATATACAATCTGGAATGGTGATTTACCAGTGCTCCTATTGACAGAATTATTGTATGCAAATTCTGCCTGTGGTAAAATCAAATCCCATCTTGTTGGCTTATCTCCAACCAAACATCTCAGCAAATTTCCCAAACTTCTATTCACCACCTCTGTCTGTCCATCAGTCTATGGATGATGTGATGAACTGAACTTCAAATCTGTCTTCAACTTCTTCCACAATGTACGCCAGAAATATTCAACAAACTTAGTGTCCCGATTTGAAACTATGGTCTTTGGCAAACCATGAAGTCTCACTACTTCTCTGAAAAATAATTCTGCTACATGAACAGCATCATTAGTCTTCTTGCAGGGAATGAAATGTGCCATCTTTGAAAATCTGTCAACCACCACAAAAATTGAATCATGTCTCCGCTGAGTCCTCGGTAAACCAAGAACAAAGTCCATGCTGATATCCTCCCAAGGCTTCTCTGGTACAGGTAATGGCTGATACAACCCTGTATTCTACTTCACTCCTTTCGCCATCTGACATACTCTGCAACTCTATACAAACTTCTTCACATCTTGCTGCAACTGTGGCCAATAATAATTCTCACTAACCAGACCAAGGGTTTTATCATGACCAAAATGTCCAGCCAATCCTCCACTATGCTTCTCCTTGATGAGATTCTCCCTCATAGAACTTCGTGGAATGCACAACTGACTCCCTTTGAATAGCATATCATCCTGGATGATGAAATCCAGCCATTTCATCCTGTCTAGAGTAACAGATTCTGTACAAGCTTTCCAAGCTTCACCAAAATCAAGATCCTCTGGATATAAATTCTTGAGTTCCTTGAATCCAACCACCTCAATCTGCATCTCTATCAGCAATAGTTGCCTTCTGCTAAGAGCATCTGCAACCCTGTTAGACTTTCCACTTCTGTGTTTCAAAACAAATGTATAACTCTGCAAAAACTCAACCCATTTCAAATGCCTCGGATTCAACTTTCCTTGACTATTCAAATATTGCAAAGCTTGATGATCAGTATACAAAAACTCCTTAGGAAGCAGATAATGTCTCCACTTCTTTAATGCCTGAACTATAGCATAAAATTCCTGATCATAAATAGAATATTTCCTCTTGGCATCATTTAACTTCTCACTGAAATAAGCAACAGGTTTACCTTCTTGGCTCATAACAGCTCCTATTGCAGTACCACTAGCATCACAATCTACTTGAAACACCTTATTAAAATCTGGAAGTGCTAAAACAGGTTGTTCTGTAACTTTTTGTTTCAACAATTGAAAACTCCTTTCTGCCCCATTAGTCCACTTAAACTCTTTTCTATCCCCTCTCATTGTTTCAGTCAAGGGTCCACAAATACTGCTAAAATTTTTGATAAACTTTCTGTAAAAGCTAGCTAGACCATGAAAAGATCTTACCTCAGTAGCACTCCTCGGAGTAGGCCATTCAAGGATAGCCTGTACCTTCTTTGGGTCTATTTTTAGACCTTCTGCTGAAACTACAAATTCCAAATACACCAACTCTTTCTTCACAAAACTGCACTTCTTCAAATTAATCAACAATTTCTCTTCTCTCAACTTCTCAAATACCATACGAATATGCATCATATGCTCATCCAATGTCTTACTAAAGATCAAAATATCATCTAAGGAACAATGACAAACTTACCCAGAAATTCTTTCAGAACCTCGTTTATGAGCCGCATGAAAGTGCTCAGTGCATTGGTTAGCCCAAAAGGCATGACTAACCACTCATACAGTCCTTCCTTTGTCTTGAAGGCAGTCTTCCATTCATCTCCTTCTCTGATCTGAATCTGATGATATCCACTTTTCAGATCTATCTTTGAGAAATACACAGCTCCACTCAAACAGTCCATAATATCATCCATTCGTGGCAATGGAAACCTGTACTTGATTGTGATCTTGTTTATTGCCCTAGAATCTGTACACATCCTCCATTATCCATTATTCTTTGGTGCTAATACCGCTGGTACAGCACAGGGACTCAGACTCTCACGGATCAATCCTTTCTGTAACAGTTCATGTACTTGTCTGTTCAACTCGTCACTTTCTGCAGGTGTCATTCTATGTGCTGCCTTATTCGGCAAACTCGCTCCTGGGATCAAGTCCATTTGATGACTGATCTTCCTGACTGGTGGTAATCCATCAGGCACGTTATCGGATACAATATCCTGAAACTCATTCAACAAATCTGCAACTTCTACAGGAACATCTTCTACTTCCTCTTTACCAGCTTTTGGAATTAAAGCAAAACATACATGCTCATGCCTCATACCATCTAGGAAATTTCTTCCATCAACAAAAGTTATCCTTGCATTACCACATACCTTTTCTTCAGTCTCCTTCAATGGCTTTAGCTTATGCCGCACTCCATCCTTTGTCAGGGAATAGGTATTCGCACGGCCATCGTGTACAGCACATCTGTCAAACTGCCATGGTCTACCCAACAATATATGACATGCATCCATGGATATGATATCACACAATACCTCATCTTGGTATCCGCCAATCTTGAACTTCACCAGGCATTGTTCATTGACCATGACCTTGTGGTCATCCTGTACCCAGGCAATCTGATATGGATGTGGGTGTTTCTGTCTCTTGAGCTTCAACTTTGTCACCATCTCTTTCGACACCAAATTGTCAGTGCTTCCACTATCAATAATCACATCACAACATTTACCTTCACACTTGCACCTGGTGCGAAACAGGCTCCTCCTTTGCTCAGGTTCATTCTCACCACTCAACAGGACTCTTCTGTTAATCAACGTTTCTCCTCTTTCAGCATCTTCAGAATTTGATGATCTGGCATCTTCATCTACATGTGCAACTCTGGCCTGGCCTTCATTTCTCCTGTCCGTTCTGCCTTGGTGCTGAGGACATTCAAATGCCCTATGACCTTCTTCTCCACAGTGAAAACATGTTCCACGGAAGCCACCTCTTCCAAATCCTTTTCCTCTTCCTCTTCCTCTCTGATCTCTATTATTCTGATCCTGGAAGCGATTGGAATTATTTCCTCGCTGATTCTGACTACTACTAGCCTCATCCTTCTTTTTCGAATCCTCATTTCGGCCACCATATGACCGTCCACCAGATCGTCCACCGCGACCTCTTCCGTTTTGTCTGCTCTCAAACTTCTTGTTCAGCTTTTCCTCTACTTTTAGGGCAAATTGGTATGCCTCCTCAATACTGTTCATTCGAACCAGATTCAACTCCTCCTGAATGCTTGGCCTTAACCCATTAAGGTATCGGGCAACTTTCTCCTTATCAGCTTCGGCATAGCCTGTTCTGATGAGGAGTCGATAGAACTCCTCTGTATACTCCTGAACAGATTTTCCTGCTTGCTTCAAACTTTGCATTTTCTTCAGTAGGTCAAGCTCATAATCAACAGGAATGAACTGTCGCTTCAATTTTTTCCACCATCCGATCCCATCTTGTGATTTTATCTTTCCCTCTTCTATTTCGCTCCAATTGAATTTCTTGCCACCAGATCTTTGCATGACCTTTCAGTCTGGCCTTCGCAAATTTGACCCTATCAGGATCCTCAACATCTTCATACTCAAAATACTCCTCACATTCATTGATCCAGTCGATCAATTCCTCTGGGTTAAGATTTCCAGAAAATGTAGGAACCTCAATCTTAGGTCTTTTCCCAATCTTAGAAATGGCCCGAAAAAGTCTTTCTTCCTCCTGGTTCACAATTTTGACTTCTCCTTCTTGATATTCTTTTTCGGCTTCATCCTCGCTTTCATCTCTGACATTAAAATTCATTCCTCTACGAATCTCTTCTTGCAATGCTCGCACTTGTCTCTGTAGCTCTCTAACCTCAGGTGTTACAACACCAGCTCTTCCGCCACGTTCCCTTCGTGGAGGCATTTTCGCGATGCGCGCTGAAACCCTAGCCACAGTCCTGGTGCAAACTGCCTCACAGTCGGCGATCTGTTTACACACTCAAGAACTCCTACTCTGATACCACTTGATGAAGGGTGCTCCCCTTAATACCACAAACATATAAAAGATATAGTGAAACAACAACAATATGCAAGAACAGAAAATTGGCTTCTTATTATCTCCACAAATGTGGAATTACAAACTTTCAGAATTATAATATGCAAAGCCACATGGGCATTCCCTTACAATATTCTGTAGGAAAAAGGCTCGAACTATTACCCAGATCTACTACCCAGAACTATTCTGAACTGCCTAAGACAATAATACAGCCTTCCTTATATAGGCAATTATCCACCGCCTGGGAAGGTTCCAGAATTTTAGCCAATAAGGCCGACCAAACTTAGAATTATTTTATTTTACATTTTATTACATCATAGTTGGCTCAAGATAACCTTTGAAACCTGAACAAAAATTTTTAAGAAAATTATTTTTCGCCATTTCAGGTGGCCCAACTTCCGAAGACCATAAGTCATCACCAGTTGACCCGCTCGGCTATTATAACCCCATTTCAAAAATGCCACGAAGTGCTCTACAGACTTGACCCGCGCAAGTGCCCGTCACCCAAATTTTTGACCTCATCTGGGGCCTCTAAAGCCTTCAAAATTGAGTTCAAAGTTTCTGTACCCTGCTGCCAATACCGAAAATCTTCAATATTTTCCAATATACACTTGATCTGGCAATGAAACTTTACTGGCAGACTTATATGACCAAAATGAACCTCCAAGAAAGAAATCAGATCATTCTGAGCACATACGAAAATTACCAAAAATAGTAACTTTCCATAAATAGCAGCTCTGCACAAAATAGCCCTTATTGAATATAAAAAAAAAATAGAAATATTTTTGGGTGATGCAAGATTGCTCTTACACCCAGGATGCTCCTGCATCAAGATTGGAAGAAAAGAATTTGTCGACTAATGTGTCAAATGCAAAAGTGTTTACCTTTAGCTTTTTTCAATGCACAATAACACTACCTCATACACCAAGTTGAGGAGATTGAATTGTGTGGACCTGTACATGCTAGGTCAATGTGGATGGTTGAGAGACACTTGAAATTTTTGAAGGGTTTGGTATGACAAAGAGCACATCCTAAGGGTTTTATAGTTGAGAGATATATGGTATACTAGATGATGGTATACGTTACTCAATATCTTCCTAATCTTGCAGCAAAGACCCATATAGATTGCATTTGGGATCTTGACTCCATTAAAAAATTTGAAGGGGAGTACTTGGTGGGCAACGATAGATTTAGGAAACTAAAAGCTAATAAATTATGAGATGTTATTGTAGTTAATTAATTCTTAATCTTCAAAATAAATTTGTTGTAAGTCATCTATTTACTTTTGTACAATTTCTAAAGAGTGGGATGCAATACATTTATTTATTGCAAACAATCAAGATTGGATGACGGTATGGATTGAACGATGTCAACACGATGGTCATAGATTAATATAGGAATCCATGTCTTTATTGGTTATACAAGCTCATCGTAATGGAGATCTCAATGTTACAAAAAAGGAAATAGATTTAGCATATGGTTTAAGAGATCACCGGGTACTTATAAATTTGTTAATTAATCAACCGTATATTTTTCAACTCGTGATGCAATAATTTATACATGTTTGACATTATTGCAGGTGAAACACCACAAGGCTATGTTATGCAATGGTTATAAATTTCACATCAAAAAGTTGGATGAAACGAAGAGAAATTCTGATTCTGGGATAAGTGTAGTGTTCCAGGTGACTAATATTTCATCTAGAAATGATTTACATCCTTGAGAGTCACAAAATTGATTATATGGTATTTTGGTTGATATACTTGACTGTGACTTTAATTCATTCAAATTAGTTCTTTTTATTGTGAAATGGTACAGACTACGACTCAATAAAAATGATCCTAATAGAACTATTATTGAAAATGACAATAGATTTTCAATGATTAATACAAAGTTGTTTGAGCCAGTTGGAGAAGAGCCCTATGTTCTTCCAAGCCAATGTGAGCAGGTATTTTACTCAGAGGTTCCACATAAATTGGGTTGGTCATTTTTTGTTAGACATGATCAAAGAGGAAGGCTGATAAAGTATAATGCAATGGAAGAAGATACCGAGGAAGATGAAGAAGTCGAAGATGATGTAGATGATGATCACGATTGAGAGCTAGTCAAAGAAGAATATGAAGAAGAAGATGACGATGATGTTGCTACTGATGACGATGATGATGAGGATGATGATGATGATGATGATGATGATGGTGCTAATGATGATGATGATGATGATGATGATGATGATGATGATGATGATAGTGGTGGTGATGATGTCATTGATGACAATGATCTTGATGATGAGATGGATGAAGAAGAATATCAATGACATGAATGAAATGTACAATTATGCCAGATGTTTGGCATGTTATAATGATTTTTTTATATGCACTACTCTTATTCACCTTATTTTATATGTCCTACATATATATTTGATCTTTTGTTAAGAGAAATTTCATTCTAAAAGAGTGTATTTAATCTCTATATGCTTAAACAACCTCACTAGTTAAGACTGTTCTCATTTGTAGTGTGCATGACAAGAATCAAATCACTTGAAAGACACCAGTATTTAGACATGCACAAATTAGTGATGTGATTAAGAAAATTACCTTTCTTTATAATTTCCTGGGGTATTTTTTTATATCAATGCATTTAATCTAAATATTATCTTATGTTATTTGCTTATGATAATTTTATATTTCCTTTCACATCAATGATGTTAAATCATAGGGGATTCTCTTTGTTCCCTGCAATGGAGTGAGCTAATTTTGAAAGTATAAATAGATAATTTTAACAATGTATAAAGTCTTTCAGAAGATGTAATAAAAACACTGGCAAGGCACGAGAACTGTTTGGCAAAATGCAACAATAGTGGTGTCTCATGAAATGTTGAGATGTTTAGTTATATGCAATGCTGAGATATTCAAAATATTGTTGGATAAATAGATAGTTTTAACAATGTATAATGTATTTCACAAGATATAATGAAAACTATGGAGTGAACTATGTTTGTGTGATTATATAACTATTATCTTATGTCAGGTATCTCACACGGTCTCATGGATTGTCAGGTACAAGTCAATACATGCCATAGAGATAATGTCTTTTACCATTTGTAAAATATCTCTCTCAATGCCACCTATCTCTCTCATTTCATGAAGTGTAGGTACTAGCAAATAGGTATTTTTTAGATTTGTCTTCCTTGAGTGAGGAAAATGTAGGAATGGAAGAAGAAAGTGAGACATTTAGTATGTCTAAATCAATGAGATTGACTCAAGGTCAAAAAATCAGAAAGAAATTCAATAAATGCATAAAATTTTTCCTTGCTCAAGGGGGTTCGTCTTCTTATGATGATGAGAGAAAAGGTGACTCCGAGGTTCCCTTTAGATACAAACATCTACAAAAACAATGGGTCCCTAATTAACTTCCTTCAATAAACACTGATTTTTGTGTTAAAAAGAGGATATATCTCATAGCACCATTTTTATTACATATTTTGGGCCTATTTTCCATGAATGGCATAAAGGTCTCTTACAACAAAGTTGTCGAATTGATGGAGTATGTCGAACCTTGTTATGATTACAGTAGTTGGATACAGATTGTTAAATATAAAAAAAAGTATGTCTAGGTATGCACTCGCGGAAAATTATATACAGCAAAAAGTCAGTGAACAAAGTAAAATAGTAGCTATATACATTGACGGAAGGCCAAAAGCATCAGGGAATATTATAGGTTTTATAAATAGTACATGACCTGCATCAACTAAGAAGCAACCCAATTACATATTTGAGGCACGCGAGGGAAATTGTGTATTTGTATGTGCGATAAAATCAATATGTGGAGGTGAGGAGCTTCTTATCGATTACAATTTGAATCACATAGATACAAAAAACCCCATTACTATCATGGACAAGGTGGTACACATTTTGATAATTATCTATTATTCAAGGTAACTTACAATAAGAACACATGTGTTTTAACATGTCTGAATGATTTCATGCATCTCATGATACATCTGAGCTAATATGCACTGGCCCCAATCAAATCACATAGTCGGCTGCTCAAGCATCATCTGCAACATCCGACCCCAGCCACACTCTAGTCCATGCTACCCCCTATCTGGCATCAAGTAGCAACCCAAGAATGCTGCTAACACAAATTCTAATTTGTTCCTTGCACCATAGTCTCTGATCAGATCCTCCCAAGGGATCGCTCGGCCCATAACTAGATCATCCTAAAAAATCTCTCTGAGCACCACTGTGCCCTCTCTCGGTTGTGTGTCATACTCCACGTGTGGGCCATGGAAAGGGTACTCTCAAGATCTTGTATATTTCCTTTGGGGTAACTATCATCTCCCCCTATGGCAAATGAAAGGTGTTTGTCTCCGAATGGAAATGCTTGATAAGTGCACCTAACAGTCTATGATTTACCTGAATATCAGGTACATCACACAGATATGACAATCCTAGTCCATCTATGTGTACTAACTATGTATCATCTAGTTGTCGCACTAACGCCCTGATCACAGGGTGATGAGATTGGAACATAATGTAAGGGAAGCAAACCTACAATGCAAGTGACAACATGTGATCAGTATCCTCAATCATGATGGTTTTCAAAGAAAAACATAAATTGAAGCTATGAACTTATCCTAAGACTGACTCTCTAATGCTCTACTTGGCTGATTTCACAAACTTTGGACCCCAAATTTTCACCTCTCTGCTACAGTCCCACACGAGGAAGTAGAAATCTCGTGCAAGATTTCCCTGCCGCGCAAGCCTGTGCCAGATCGTGAGAGAGATCTTCCTCATGGAGGATATCTCGTGCAACTTTTGGGTTCTCTTCATGCGATCCTATGGAGAAACCCATGCGAGAAAGCCCTCTTTTGGTCCTTTCTCACGTGACTCCTCACAGGCCCACGTGAGGAAACTATTTCCTCGCATGAGTTTTGGCGAGAGAATCCTAAATTTTCCCTAGAATCTATCTAAATCTACTATAAAGCATTAAAAAGTTGAAATGCAAGGTAGGTTATCGACTACTCACATGTGGGTCATATGTTGTCAGCTAGTTGTGACATCAAAAGCACTCAAATCTATGCAATCTCATTGGCACACTCTTCATTTCGCTCTGAGCTCTCTAAATTGCTAAAAGTCAAAGGTTGCAAATGAATTGAAAATGACCCTTTTGGGCCTTATATAGGTTTTGACCTAAATTTCAAAAGTGCTCTATTTTGCACAAAAACTTCACCCTTGGCTAAATTGACTGCTCTCAATCCATTTTTGGGATTGAAATTGAAATCTGACACTCCTACATAGCTCAAAATTGCCTTTTAAAATTTCTAGGACCGACGTGATCGGACGCTTGTGCAATCGACCTTCTAATGTCGTATTCTTGCCAGAATCACATCTCTTCATCATTTTCTTGACTTCTTTATCTTTTTCATCAAAAGTCAATTATAGTCAATTCTGGTCAACCATGGTCAAAATTGGTCAACCAGACCTCCAAATCACTCCAGATCGCTTATGCATCTTCTCGATTCTTCCGTAATCTATTCTAAGTTCTTCTCGGTCTCTAATTTTTTCTATATCTACAATCTTTTGCTATCAATTACCTTCTTGATGTGTCATCTTTCTATTTCACTCCCGAGGGGGTAGGATGATTGCATCATTTAATCTTGAATCAATTCTTAAATCAATCTGATCTAAATCAAAAGTCCTCATTGCTAGGGGCATCTCATCACTTGGGGTATTTTTGTGTCTTGCATCTTGTCATCATACTACTAGGTATCTAAGAAATCTAACTTAGATCCCTGAGAATCAAGCTTCATTCTGAAGATGGTTCTCAAAATATCTTTAGGTATTTGAGCGATCTAACTCAAATCCCTAGGAATCAAGCTTCATTCTGGAGATGATTCTTGAAATCCCTATTAGGTATTGGGGCAATCTAACCCTAATTCCTGAAATTCAAGCTTCATTCAAGAGATGGCTCTCGAAAACTCTTTTACCAATATCTGGGTAATCTAACCCAGGTCTCGAAGGACTAAGCTTCATTTTAGAGATAGTCCTAAAATTTTGCATCAATTATCATTTAGTTGATGAGTATTGGGGAAATCTAACCTTGACTCCTAAAGATTGAGCCTCATTCTGGGGACAGTCTTACGAAAGTGGTAATTTGACCGAGGTCTTCACAATCTAACCTAGACTTTGGAGAATCAAGCTTCATTCTGGACATGATTCTACAACTCGGTCTGATCGGTGTCTTGGCAATCTAACCTCGACTTCCGAGGGTTAAGCTTTGTTCTAGAGATGATTCTACAACTCAATTTGATCGGTGTCTTGGCAATCTAACCTTGACTTCTGAGGGTTAAGCTTCATTCTAGAGATAATCTTGGAAACCTCATCAATTGTCACATTCAAACTATTCTTTGAATCAATGCACTGTGCACACATGAATTCAAAGAGGGGGAAAATGTAATACCCCAAAATTGGCATCTTCATATCCTAACCAATTTTTTTGCATTTTAGTCTCATTCTATCAATTTTGAATCATCAAAGTCCTATTGTACTAGGCAACTCTATCTTCTGATTGACCTTACTTGACTTAGTGTCAAATGAAGAAAACCTTAAATTTGCATCAATCACATATCATATTTAATTCCTAAATATCAACTATAATTAGCTAAATAAACCCAATGATTGATTAATTTAATTACAAAGTCCTAAAAATTTAATTAAATTAAATAAATATTTAGTTTTAAATAAATATCCTCATCTCAATAAATGAATTTAATTATTCAAATAATTGAGAAAATCCACTTATGAGGCAATATTGTATTTATTTGAATTAAATATTCTCTCCAAATCTTCTATGCAGTTCAAAAAAGGAAACTTTCAATTAATAAAGAATTCAAAAAAAAAAGAAATAAAATAGTTAAAGCTCCACACAAACAAAAACAAAAAGCTAACTGCCTCTCTGTAGGAAACTTTCTATTTTGGACAGATCTCTCATTCAATCTCCACCGTTCATCTAATTCAATCTCAACCGTCAATTGAACCTGGGATTCTATAAAAGAACCCTCATTTCTCATTCAAAGGATCCAACATTTCAAGCAATGAAGTGGTGTCACATTGTCACTAGAACTTCTTTTGCATTCAAGCTTTCATTTCTTAGCATAATCTTCATTTCTAGATTAGTATATCATGTTTAGCTTAATGATGCATCTCATTTCTTAATCTAGTTTTCTTTCATTGTTCTTAGATTAATTTCATCATTTTTAGATTAACCTTGCATACTCATTCTAGAATAATCTACATTGTACTTTCATTTAAATCCTTCATTCTAGTGTTAGTCTATGGTTGCAGGACTCTCAATTCTGAGAGCAATTTTGAACCCTACCTAGAATATAGAAGGCAACAGGTCGAATCATCCAGCTAGGCAGGATGAATAATCTGATATTCATTCTTGTCTACAACTGGTGAACAATGACTATTTTGAAGTGTGGAGCTAAATAAGAGGCCCATATTTAGTTCATACATTTCTGGCACCCATCATGGGGCAGAAAATCAATTTTTGGCCTCATCATATTTTATCCTATTTTTAAGTTTCTGAAAAAATTTTGCATTTTGTCTGTACTTCCGTACATCCCTGTACAAAATATTGCACAAAGATTCTCACTATATCGCGCAAATTTTTGATGGTTCTGGCATTTCCTCGCATGGAAAAGGTGTTTTCTCGCATAGGACTATGCACAATCTCGCATGAAATTTTGCATCCAGAGACCTAAAATTTGTAGATTTGTACTTTCAGCTTGTTGATTTCTAACATTTTTTGTTTTCTATGGATTTTCCTAATTCTACCTTTCGGAGATAGTGTAATAATAGATTGCAGAGCTTTGGAATTGAGGTGATTTGCTACAATCTCTATAACACTTTGATTTTGGACATTAAAATAAAACTCTTACATGTTTGGAATGAGTGTTTACTGCTTTGATAAATCACGCTTCAATTTTGGGCTCTAAAAAGAATCTAGATTCACTTTCAGCATATCTATTTCACAAAGTAAATAAGCCCTATGAACACTATTTGTGGAGTTCTTGAGAGAGTGGGCTGCATTCGCTTGTTTTACATGTGAAGCTCTTCTTGATGATAGAACCCCTTGTAGGTTGGGAAGGATTTGATATTACCTCACGATCTTACTTGGTTTTTGTCTTCAATCTTTGGTGGTACATTCTCTCTTAGTCCCATTTAGAGAGATCGGTAGCCATTGTTGTTGATATACAAACTTTGGTGAGGTGGTTTCAATTTAGTATGTCAATGAATCTGTCTACTATGTCTAGGTGAGGTGAAGAGGCTAGAGGATTATGCTTTGTTCCCTTTTGGGCACATCAGAAACTCAGATCCTTGAATTTGAACTAAGTCCTCATGTGGTCCATTTTGTGAGTCTCCTTATTAGAGAGGATTAACCATAGTGGACATTCCCTTTATTGGGTCAACCACATGGATGGAACTTCAAGCAGTAATAGCCATTTTCACCATGGTAGCATTAGCCGCTATATAAATGTCCTTGTGGAAGAAATCTCCATGGGTGTAGTTTCTTGTTGGGCTGTCAGATCTCCTCAACATCTCTGATTGATTAAATTCTCAGAATGTGTCAAAACCCCAGTGCGCCTGGATTGGAGTTCGCCCTCTTTAGATTACAAAAGTTGTAGAGTCAAACCATTACTACAAACCATAGTGCAACCAACTTTTTATTTTCCTAGGACTATGTGCGTGATTGCAAAATATTTTGAGAAAATATACAAGTAGCACTCTTAGGGAATAGAATACTATGTCACATATTCTTGTTCATGTGCAAGGTTTCTTTGTCCCTTTCTCATTTTTTGAAGACAGTGTTTGCTTGAAATCCCTAATTGTTGTCTTATGTGCCTGATCACTATAGAAATCTCTTGATGCATGTAGAAGTTGAGTTGCTGATTTACATCTGTCTAAAATCTAGATATTCTGTCAGAGAACAGCCAGTGATGTGTCTCAAAATTTGTTCCTATCTCAAAAATTGTGTCAAATTATCAAACTTTGTTCTTTTCTCACATGAGATTTTAGTTTTCTGTGCATTTCCTCATGTGAGATAGCACATCTTCATGTGTAGTTTAGCATTTCCTCATGTGAGACTACGCTTCTTCACACAAGAATCTCCCCTGATTTTCAAAACAACAAGCTTATTCCTTTTAGTTGATCAATTTTCTGTCTGATCTGGTTTTTGTCTGGGGTTTGTCTACCTATTCTCCTGTTGTCCATTGCCTAAAACTGGATGTTTCAGGCTAAGAACCAAGCGATTATTGATTAAAATCACATTATATCTCTATTATATATCCTTCCTACTGTACTCTTGTACCTTGTGACATGATAGTCACATCTTGGTTGTTCTACCCTTACTCTCAACGATTCATGTCGGGTGCATTTCACTATTATTACTTTTTTTTTCTATTCTAGAGATAGAGTTCTGAGCATAATCCTAGTCCGCTCTTGTTACTTAACCCTTGTCTATGACTGTTGGGACTTGAAGTACCTAGGTCTCAAAATTGACCATCTTGGTTAGGCTCACATAGTATTATGCCAAACTTATCTGACTCTTCTAGGATGACTCACGATTGACAACATTTTATGGAAGACAACTTTCTTGATCTATCTAATTCATTCATGAACGGTGAGAATGATGCTGATATATTTGGACTTGAGCCCATCCCATCAACTTATCTTCCCTCCTCCTCCCTGAGATAAGTGGCTCATCCACTTCCCACTCCATCTCTCCACCTAAACTAGGTGTATCAACCTCATTCATCCATAATTCCTAAGTCTTTGGAAGTAACTTGGATTTCTAAAATCAAAAAAAAATTACAATCCACCTATATCTCAAAGTAACTATGTCTCATCTAAATGACATGTGACTACAAAGCAAAGAAGACAATGTTCAAAAGACCACAAAGATCTTCAAAAAGAAAAAGAGATAATCAAAGAAAAAGAAAAAAATGGATCTTGAACTCCATCCTACAAGAATTCCAATCAAGAACCTCTTGAAGAAAAAGAAAAAGATCAAAAGGTTATGTGGATTCCCAAGCTAAAAGGCTTGGATATCAAGGAAAATAAAAGTTGTTATTCAAGCTTCGAAATTCTCCCACCTCCCTCCATTTCACCATCCTTACCTCTCATACTTTGTACTCTTCATTCCATCTTTCCTGTCCCTAAAGTGCATATCGGTATCTCCTCATTTCTAAATGACATGACTAAGAGAAATCTAGAATGTGCTCTCCCTAAATGTTTAGAGCATGGGAAATTGGACAAAGAGTTAAGATGCATCCATGAGGATATTTGTGGGTCTCACTTATGTGATCTTCCTTGACTATGGATCTCTCGATAGTTGGATACTGCTGGCTGGATTCCCTGATCACTACTACAACATCTTGTTCTACTCCTAATATTTCTCAAGTTGACTACTACTATACCTATTGAGGTCGAGATTCCTACTTTGCGAGTCTCTCTGAAAGGCCTCATCATTGATGAAGACATTAGAATATCTTGGCTACAAGAGCTAAAACTAATAGATGAGCATCGATAAGTGGCATTTGATCATCTCCAAGCATATCAAAAGAGGATGTCCAAGAGCTACAATAAGAAAGTTAAACTGAGGGACTTCGAAGTGGGTGATCTCATTCTAAGAGAAACCCCTAAGAATCAACAACAATGGATCCAAAAGGGAAAGTTTGAACCAAATTGTCTTGGTCTATATATTGTTACTGTAGTGTTTGGGTCTGGTGCATATCAACTCTCTACTTTTGAAGTAGAACAACTCAAAGAGTCGATCAACGCTCTACATCTGAAGCAATTCTATAGTTGAGACATCTTCTGGATGCTCCATGTACATACTCTATTTTGAAAAAATCCTAAAAATTGCAAAAGTCCTAAAAAAAATGATCATCTCAGTGAAAACCTAGTAAACAAACGCTTTGATGCATCAACCAAAAAAATTGAAAATTCAAAAATACAAAAAAATTAAAAAGATAAAATACAAAAAAAATAGAAAAATAGAAAATGTGCCATTGATGAAAACCTGGTAAATAGGTGTCATGGTAGCAAAAGCAATAAATTCTTGCCAAGATGGTGAAAACCTGGTAAACAAGTGCCTCTTGTTCTGCAATGCTACACCTATCGCAATATCACTTGGCCCTGTACAGTTGCTTTCCTATTTTCCGGCATTAGTTTGCCAGCCCATGCACTTGCTTTCAATTATCTTCGAGATTATGCTCAACTTTACATGGATTGAAACTGGTCACACACTTGGGGGCACCCTTCCTGGTCTAGGGGGCATTGCCCTATCTTTTCAAAGGATCTTCCTTGCATCGGTCACCAGTGGTTCTCACCGTGTCTGCCTACTGATGCTCAGCCATAGGATCTTCCTTGCATCTGTCACCAGTGGTTCTCACTGCATTTTCCTACTGATGCTTAGCTATAGGATCTCCCTTGTATCAGTCACTAGTGATTCTCACTATGTCTGCCTACTGATACTTAGTTTGCACTATGATCTCTACTTGAGGTTATTTCTTGCGTCAGTCACCAGCGGTTCTCACTACATTTGTCTACTATCACTATCTTGATGAGACTTCTTACGAACACGGTATACTTTTGACTCAACACTCAATCCGCTTGAAAACTAAAAACTAAAAACTAAATTTGTGAACTTTCTAAAGCGTGCTAAGCTTTTCTTTTTCTATGCTTGCCTTTTCGCTTTCTCATTCCTCCTCGAGCAACTCAAAGACGTCTATCCTGACTGAGAGCTACAAGGACTAGGGGCATGATCTTTTCTTTGCTTTTTATTTTTTGGTTTAGTTCCAATGATCCAAAGAATCCACATAAAATGGGTGTCCACTGTGAGAGCCTCTATCTTGTGTTAGATGGCCATGTGTACCTCGACTCTTTTTATATAGAAACTTTAGTGAGGTTGGTTCTTCTCCTTGTTTGTTAGAGTGACTTCTTTTGCTACATGTTGTATCATCTTAAAATGGAAGCACTTCCATTAGGATAGGTTTAGCACCCTCTTTCAGTGCATTTATCATGATAAACCTGCATTTAGGATGCATTTGTATGTCCTAGGTGAAATTAGGGTTAGGATCCTAAGGATTCTCCTTAATTCCCCTCTTCTATGACTCTAATTTCTAGGTAGGATATAGAAATGGGTCCTCCTAGTCTTCATCATGTCAATCACATGATCTTTTATCTATCACAGACATTCTATCCTCATCAGACTTCATTTCTAAGTTTTGGGCATCCTCAGGGCCTTTAAACTGCATCCTAGCAAAATTTAGGGTTTCTGGTCAAGGTCAACCTCAACCCTAACTAGGTCAGGGTCAACCTTGACCTTGACCTCATCTTGCCAAGATTTCAAATTTTCAATTCCCGCTAATTTATCTTTCAGGATTATTAATTTCCCACCTCCGGGTCAACTGTTTCCAGCTCTGAAATGGTAAATCCTTTAATTACATTTAATTTAGATCCATTCTCTAAAGGTTAGGACGTAATTGGGATTGAATTCTCCAAGGTGGCCCTTCTAGAGGAGTGTGACCTAATTCACTATAAAAGGAGGCCTTCCTCTCTCATTTTCACATCCAATCTCAAGCAATCAAGCTCTCAAGTTCTCAAGGTGTTCAAGCAAGCATTTCAAGTCTTCAAGCATCTTCAAGAATTCATATTTGGAGCAAGAGAGAATCATTCTTCCTTGATCCATCATCATCAACATTTCAAGCATTCAAACATGGAGTAACAACTATGGATTGTGAGAATGGTAGAAGTACTTTAGCCTTGGGGGCTTGGTATGATTTTCTATCACATTCAAATCTATGCATTGTTATTTCATACATATTCATGCTAGGGTTTTAATCTAGAGGATTAGATCTTATCTTTAAACTTTCAATATACACACACACATAATATTTCAATCAGCTATTCGTGGAGGTGGGAATCACCAAAACGGGGGTTTGACTAAGGCAAAACCCTATATAGCCACCCTAAAAACCCCTTTTTCATATATTTGTAGGTGCTATTTCGGGAATTAGAGGATAGATTGGAGTACCCTTTTTGCTGAACTTTCAGGATCTGGGAACAAAATCGAAATCGAACTTTGGAATAAAAATGTGGTCTTTGACCTTTTAAAAGGTCAAAGTCGACCTGTGTGAATCTAGAGAAAAGATTTTTGGGTTTTGTCCACCTTGACATTTCCAGTCCAGAATAGGTGATGGAATTTTCCAAAACTTCATACAAACTTAAGAAAATAGGTATTTCTAGACTAATATCATGATGAGGTATGTACTTTGATCTAATTAATTTCCAAGCATTTTCAAATCTATTTATGCTTCTAAAAATCCTTTCTAAATGAATGGGTGATGAATGTTATGTGTGTTACTATGCTTCCATTTTCACCTTATTCATTTTGGTGAACTTGTTTAGGACAACTCTTTCTTTTATGGTGTTAGATTTAAATCTTGTAGATTTCTTTCTTGCATACAAAAAAAAAATTGTAAAATTCCTTTAAAAATACCAAAATATTTCTATTTTTCATGCTTTCAGTCCTTTCTTTGTATTCAACATGTATGATTCTTGTTTTGAGTACTTTGATGATGCTTTTATTATACAAGAGGATAGAATCCCTAATGAGGAACATGGTAGTGAGGATGAAAATTGTTTGAATATGGTCTCCATGGATCCTATTCCTATTTCACTCTCCTCCACAACCTCTCCAATTGACCTTTACCATAGGGTGTCTACATGGTTACCTTCATGTCCCACTGTTTGCAACATTGATAAACCAAAAATGATATTTCCTAAACCTTTGATGACGGTAAAAGGATGTCCTCCTATAACAGTTAAGGGTAAACCTAGAGATCCCTTGGATTTCTTTGATAACACTAATTTTGTTTCACATGCTTATCACACACGGAATAATCCTCATCCTGATGTTCCAGTTTCTTTACCTCCTTCTCAACCTACGCTTCCCCAAGCACCTAGGTATCCTTCTACCTTTAAGGAGTACAACTTAGTTGATCAATTATGTGCTACTCCTACCAAAATATCTTTATGGGAATTACTTCAAACCTCCCTGACATATTACGAGGCTTTGCAAAAGGATTTATCTACTCTTCCTGCTATGCCTCCTAACCAAGACAACATTCATTTTATTTTGGATTGTATGCATGCTATGCCTTCTGTACCTCCTATTGTGTTTTCTGATGATGATTTACCTTCATTAGAGGTGCAAAATCAATATGATGCTCTTATGGTGGCTGTCTCTATTAATAAGAGCATCATTCAAAGAACCTTAATTGATAATGGATCTAGACTTAATTTTTGTAGCATGGACATGCTCAAAGCAATTAAGGCTGATTTATCTACCATTCAACATGATAATGTTCCTATACATGGATTTGATAATATTTCGAAAAGAACTTTGGGTATTATTACCTTACTTGTTAAGGTGGGTCCAGTTATCCTACATACTCCTATTCATGTTATGCCTGGACCACTTAACTATAACCTTCTTTTAGGAAGACCGTGGTTACATACTATGCATGCAGTTCCTTCTACTCTCCATCATGAGGTTTGATTCATCTATAACAATCTAATGTATACATTACATGTGGATGATGCTCTGAATCCTTTCTTAAACGTAGAATATGCTAAAATCTCTGAACCTATTCAACCTAGTAAAGATATTGAAAAACAATCACCAATACAACAATCTAAGATAAAACAACCTAAAATTCAACAACAAGAAGATCCACCTTCTTCCTCTTCGTTGACTGAAGATGATTGGGGAACATTGGATTTTAATCCCACATTTATTGGGGAATATAAGGTCTCTAATTTAGACTTTATGAAGCAATAGAATGAATTTGAGAAAAAAGTTTTTATTTCTTCTCCATTATCTGAAGAATTAAAAAGTAATTTTTTTGCCGCTTCAAGAAATGAAACACTTGACACTATAAAACTTGATTGTTATGATATTGTGACATATGCCGCTCCTTGGACTCCTTCTGATATGACTGATCAATATGGTCCTGGTTATCATTTGCTCAAGAAATCAGGATTCAATGGGAAAGGATGTGGTAAATATGAAAAAGGTATACAAGTACCCTTGGATAATGATATCTATGACCATACATGTGGATTAGGATTTAATCCTTACCGATAACCCTCTTCTTTTCCTCTTAATTTTAATCATATTTGCAATGGACAGTTGAAGTTGGTTAATCCATTTCTTATTGATCTTAATCAACAACCTTCTTTGGATATCTTCCCTAAAGAAGAGGCTTTAATGGAATATTTAGGGGTTTATGAAGACTTACCTAAGTTTCATCATAAGCGAGGAAAGCCTTATTGCTTAAAAACTAATGCTTATTTTGGTGAACATGAAGAACAAGATATTGCTCCTTTACCGATGGATTCTTCGATAAGAAGTGATTTATTAATCACTGAGACTATTGATATTCAAATGGATAAAACTAATTATGAAAGGGTGATAAAACTTGGGAAATGTTTGACTCATGATGAACATGATCAATTGGCTTCCCTTTTGCTTGAATTCAAGGATATCTTTGCTTGGACATATTCCAATATGCCAGGAATCGATTCTAAGATTGTTACTCATAACATTGTTTTAAAGCCTAATATGAAACCTGTAAAATAGAAAATTTGAAATATGAATCCGTGAATTGCTTTGTTAGTCAAAGGTGAAATTGAAAAACTATTGGATTCTAGAGTTATCCGTTCTATTGATTATTCTGATTGGATTTCAAACATTGTGCATGTGTCAAAAGGAGAAAATAAGATAAGGATGTGCACTGATTTTCATGATTTAAATAAGGCATCCTTGAAAGATGATTTCCCGCTACCTAATATCGATATGATTATGGATTCCACATTGGGCCATGCTCTATTATCCTTTATGGATGGCTTTTCAAGATATAATCAAATTTTTATCCCTCTTGAAGATCAATTTAAAACTGCATTTATAACACCTTGGGGAACCTTTTGTTGGGTCATGATGCCCTTTGGATTAAAAAATGTAGGAGCAACTTATCAATGGGCTATGACTTTGATTTTTCATGATTACATCCATAAGATTCTTGAAGATTATGTGGATGACATCTTGGCAAAATCCATACAAAGAGAAGATCATGTTACTATTTTATGACAGATATTTGAAAGAATTCAAAGTTATAATATGAGATTGAATCCTAAGAAGGGTGCCTTTGGAGTTGATTCTAGTAAATTATTAGGATTTATAATCTCTAATTGAGGCATCGAGGTAGATACTGAAAAGATTGACACTATTGTTAATATGCCTCCTAAAAATATTTCTCAATTACGAAGTTTGCAGTGAAAAATACAAGCTATCCGTCGCTTTGTTTCTAACTTGGCAAACCGAACCATCCCTTTTACTTCCTTGCTTAGAAAGGATGCCACTTTCTCTTGGAATGAGGACTATAAACAGAACTTTGAGCAATTTAAGGAGTATCTTGCAAATCCTCCTATCTTGCAGCCTGCTAAGTTTGATAAACCTTTTCAATTATACACTTTAGCAACACAATAAGTTGTGAGTGCATTATTAGCTCAAATTGATGACAATGGTAATGAAAGGCCTATATATTACATCAGTTGAACTTTATTGGATTATGAAACAAGATACACACCTCTAGAAATACAATGCTTAGCGGTTGTTTATACATGTCAAAAACTTAGGCATTATCTCATAAATGCTAAAGTTAATGTGATTGTCAAATTTGATCCCTTAAAACATCTTTTCTCACAAACTGATCTCTCAGGCCGCTTGGCAAAATGGGTAATGTTACTTACTGAATTTGATCTTAATTTTATTCTTTAGAAATCAATTAAGGGACAAGAATTAAAGATCATTTAGCTGAAGCTCCTTGTCCTCACTCTGTTGAAGGTTCTACTCCTATCGAATTTCCTAATGACAATATTTCAGCTATTCAATAGGATGATATTTGGGAATTATATTTTGATGGGTCTAAGTGTAAGATAGGATCTGGTGTGGGTATCATCTTGATTCCCCCTACAAAGAAACCCATCCCTTTATCATATAAATTGACCTTTCCTTGTACTAATAACATTACAGAATATGAAGCTCTTATAGTTGGCTTACAAGCTGCTTCATCTCTCAATATCAAACATTTACATATATATCGAGATTCGCAATTGATAGTTGAACAAATTAAAGGTGGATATCAGACTAAAAACAATAGAATGACAAAGTGTAGAGATTTAGCTCTTGATGTCCTTTCCAAATTTTTCTCTTACACAATCCAGACATTACCAAGGAAAGATAATCGGCACGCAGATGCTATGGCAAGTGCAGCATCCTTGGTTTGTCTCGAGAACAATGCTGAAAATTTCCAATTTACAATACAAACTCTTAAAAGTCCTATAATTTCTGATAAGATTACCTCTGATTGTTTCAACTTGCATTCGGATGAATGGTATTCACACATTTTTCATTTTTTGAAGGATGGTACTTTTCCTAAATTAGCAACAAGGAACATGCATAATCGCATTAGAAAACTTGCAGTGCGCTATATCATTTTAGGAGATGCAATATACAAACGCTCTTATGAAGGTTTATTATTACGGTGTCTCAATAGAACTGATATTCTGGTAGCTTTAGCAGAAGCTCATTCTGGTTCTTATGGGGGACACTTTGGTGGCATATCTTTAGTTCATAAGTTACTTCGAATGGGGTATTATTGGCAAACTATGGAATAGGATTCTTTCATGTTTGTTAAAAAATGCCCTCGATGTCAACAGCATAGTAATTTGATTCATGCTCCTGCTCATGAGCTTCGTAATCAAGTTTCTCCATGGCCTTTTAGTATTTGGGGTTTTGAACTTATCGAAAAAATCTCACCAACTTCTTCTCAAGGGCATACTTACATTCTCACCGCTATGGATTATTTCATGAAATGGGTTGAAGTTGTCCCTCTTCGTTCTACAACAGTAGATGTTATTTTTTATTTCATCCTTAATAATATTATAGCAAGATTCGGTATTCCCTCAACAATAGTTTTAGATAATGGAACATCTTTTAAGAATAAAGACGTTGTGAAATTCTTGGAGAAATATAGGATTCAACATAGAGTTTCAACTCCTTATTATCCTCAATCTAATGGACAAGCTGAAGCATCGAATAAAATTATTGAACAAATTTTGCAAAAAATAGTTAGTAAGCATGCCAAAGACTGGCATACTCAACTAACTTACGCTTTATGGGCCTATAGGACTAGTGTTCGTACTGCTACAGGTACTTCTCCTTATAATCTTGTTTATGGTACTGACGCTATTATGCCTTTGGAACTAGAAATACCATCCTTACATGTTTCATTTCATGGGATAATTGATAAAGATACTTTTCGTGAACAATGTTTACAAGAATTAGAAATGTTGGATGAACAACGAATACATGCATCAGAACATATAAAAGCTTATCATAAATCTCTCCAGAAACAATATAATCATAAGGTCATTGAATGAACATTTGCAATTGGTGATTTAGTTCTTTATGAGAATCAACAAAATGTGAATACTTTACCAGGTGAAAAAGGAAAATTTAGCCCTAATTGGCTTGGACCTTTTGTTGTTATTGAAAACTTTGGTTCGGGTTCTTACAAACTTTCTGATATGGATAGTGTTTCTTTTAAGGAACCCATTAATAGTATGCATCTTAAATGTTATTACCCTTAATCTCATTTGTTCCAGGTGCATTTATGTGTTCCTTATAATGGTTTCTTTTATAGGTTATCTAGTTTTAGTAAAAATTACATATTGAATATGTTTATGCACTTTCTTTATTTCTTTCTTTCTATTAAGTTTTATATTGATGAAAACATAGTAATCAAGTATAGAACTAATCAATAAAGAAAGATTTTCATTTATTAGCAATACATAGTTTTTCAAAGTTCTAATACATATGAGGCCAATGGCCCTATCTATCACTATGCCTATCACCATGCCACTCTGATGGTCGATGACTCCCAGATCTCTCTGCTCTGTGATAGGAAGATGAAGATTTGTGTGTCCATGTATGGCTCCTAGATATCCTCATGCCCTGAACACATTCTCAGAGACTCTATATCTTTGCCATCATCTTCTCCTCCCTCTCTCTACACATCCTCAACTCCCACTGGATGCATACAAAGATATCAGCATGTCTGCCTGGATCTCTGTGCCCAATGGAAGACTCTCACTCGTCAGCTAGAACTCGGTAGGAAATAATGTTATCCTTGAGAACCTTGAATACAAAACTCCTCATTCTACTATGCTAGCTGTAGAGGAAACATACTTTTATCATGCTAATATCATATTTGTAGTCAAAAATTTATAGTCCATACCTATGTCTCCCTCTCGGACATCACTAAAGTGTCTAGATGACTGGGGCATGGAGCGACTACTCTCCCCATGCTCACTATGTCTAGGCCACGGTGGTGGTGTCTCTATGTGGGGCCATGGGGGCCATCGCAATCTCAGTGGTGATGTAGGAGTGATAGGTATATCTGCACCAGTATCACCAGCTGGGGGCATGTCCTTGGCTCTATCATCTACTCTCTCCTCTTCCTCCATTAGTTCCCCCTCAGAGATGTGTGCCTCCTCATTTCTGATATCCTCATCTTCCCTATTGTTTGCACTATCCTGGTGTGTCCTCTATCTAAAGTCTAGATCACCTGTAGGATAATCCTCATGAAAGATAGGGTGGGTCCCCTCTAAGCTCCAGTACCAGATGTAATCTTAGCTAACCCCTACATAGGATACATCTGATGGTACCTAAATATCCTCTGTCTCCTCTGCATCACTATCCTCTATGTCTACTGCTGAAGGTGGGTGCATGGTGCTAGGTCTCTGATGGTATCTTGTCAAATGCGCATAGTGAGGTATTGCCTTAGGGACTCCCTATGGTAGGCCAAACTATCTCATCACTCAATCATAATAATATGGCATCATTATATGGCTTTGGTGACCTTCTAGTAGCTTATGCTACTGAGAGTGTCTCATCTAGAATCGGGTGTCTGGCCACTCTATCATCTGGCAGTAGGGTCTCCATATCACATTAGCACTAGAAATACAATCAAGATGTACTCTCTAGTAGAGCATATCTCCAAGTTTCTAGACATCTCTCATAGGATATGCAAAGGCTCTCACTGTACTCACATCTACCATCATTGGCACTCCTTGCAGATGTGTACATGTGAAGTGCTCATAAATCCAAATTTGTAGAATGGTGCATGTCGATAAACTCTCTCATTGATACCTCACCAATTGACTCAACTCATGGTATAGTTGATAGAGCATGTTGCGAACCCATTAGAACATAGTCCTCTCTCTCTCCATCCTCTGAATCAAATGAGTCATAGGTGAACAAAATATAGTACCCTTTGAGTTGGGTAACACAACCAAGGCTACTATACATAGCATCACCTTCCGTACTAAGGGATTACGGCCTGATATTATGGATGATAGTGAGATGTGATCTAAATGAGTCTGCATCACTGGATGCCCACCTGTACAGTACTTTGTATCTACATGAATCTCCTCCCAACCTCTATGTGTCCTAGGTCTGACAGTCTCTCCTTAGATCGAAAGTCTCATAATCCTATATACATCCTCTAGTGTCACTGTAATCTCACCGGCAGGAAGATGGAAGGAGCATGTATCCTCATCCCATCTCTCTATCAGTGTGGATAACATCTCCTGATGTAGCTTGATCTACGGAAGGACTGATACCCAATATAGTCCTACATCCCTTAGTAGTTTTAAACCCTCATCATCCAAATCAAACAGTCTCTCCTTGACCTGCACTAGCAATTCCCCAAAGGGACACTCTTGAAAGTAGACGAGGTCCTGCAATCACAAACTAGCATCATATCAGTCATCTACATCATCAAATTTGAAAGTACAATTGATCTAGGTCAAAGTCAACCTCAGTTAGGTCAAGGTTGACCTTACTAAGTCAGGGTCAACTTTTATGGGTCAAGGTTGACCTTTTTGGGTTAAGGTCAACCTAAATGGGTCAAGGTCAACCTAATTGGGTCAAGGTCAACCTAATTGGGTTAGGGTCAACCTCAAGGGGATAAAATTGACCTTTCTCAGCAAAAACATGAATTTGGAAAGAATCTCACCTTGAGGAGTGCTCGTCTGGTAGCTAGATGATGTCTCACAATCTCTAGGTGTGTCGCTTGTAGTTCCTCTCTTCTCAGCATCTTGCTTCTAATTTTGAATCTGTAAATGGTAAGAATGAGTAAGTATTACCTTTTTCATCTCTTTTATAGGTTTAAAATTAGGGTTAGGTTAAGAATTTCCTTTTATGCATTTTGATATACATTCATTCTTTTCATCATAACTTGAGTTAGATAACTCTATTTTTCATGCCATTAGTGGCGTTGGAATCATGATTTAGATATCTAACTCCCTGAACTAGTTTAGGAAGGGTAGGAATCCTTCTAACAAGTTTAGGAACAAACTTTTCAATCCTCTACATATCCAGTATCTAGAGTTTTCTTATCACCATGTTTCACCCTTCCAAAGTAGAAAGCCGAAATAGGGGGGGCATAAGGGGCTCTATATACTTCTCAAACTATCATATAGTAAGCTCTAGGTGATTATAGGTTTTCATTAACCTAGTGTATTATAGGTTCTAATGGTTTTTTGCAGGATCTTTACATCGAGGACTTGGCTATATCCTTTTTCATTTTTATGATATTTTCTTACTTTAGCATGCATATTCATGTAGTATTATATCTAAGCTAAAGTGGGGGTAAAATGTATCATCTTAAAATGGAAGCACTTCCATTTGGATAGGTTTGGCACCCTCTTTCAGTGCATTTATCATGATAAACCTGCATTTAGGATGCATTTGTATGTCCTGGGTGAAATTAGGGTTAGGATCCTGAGGATTCTCCTTAATTCCCCTCTTTTATGACTCTAATTTCTAGGTAGGATATAGAAATGGGTCCTCCTAGTCTTCATCATGTCAATCACATGATCTTTTATCTATCATAGACATAATATCCTCATCAGACTTCATTTCTAAGTTCTGGGCATCCTCGGGGCCTTTAAACTGCATCCTAGTAAAAGTTAGGGTTTCTGGTCAAGGTCGACCTCGACCCTGACTAGGTCAAGGTCAACCTCGACCTTGACCTCATCTTCTTGGGATTTCAAATTTTCAATTCCCGCTAATTTAGCTTTTAGGATTATTAATTTCCTGCCTCTGGGTTAGCTATTTCGGACTCCGAAATGGTAAATCCTTTAATTACATTTAATTTAGATCCATTCTCTAAAGGTTAGGACGTAATTGGGATTGAATTCTCCAAGGTGGCCCTTCTAGAGGAGTGTGACCTAATTCACTATAAAAGGAGGCCTTCCTCTCTCATTTTCACATCTCATCTCAAGAAATCAAGCTCTCAAGTTCTCAAGGTGTTCAAGCAAGCATTTCAAGTCTTCAAGCATCTTCAAGCATTCATATTTGGAGCAAGAGAGAATCATTCTTCCTTGATCCATCATCATCAACATTTCAAGCATTCAAACATGGAGTAACAACTATGGATTGTGAGAATGGTAGAAGTACTTTAGCCTTGGGGGCTTGGTATGATTTTCTATCACATTCAAATCTATGCATTGTTATTTCATACATATTCATGCTAGGGTTTTAATCTAGAGGATTAGATCTTACCTTTACACTTTCAATATACACACACATACTATTTCAATCGGCTATTTGTGGAGGTGGGAATCACCAAAATGGGGGTTTGACTAAGGCAAAACCCTATATAGCCACCCCAAAAACCCCTTTTTTAGATATCTGCAGCTGCTATTTCAGGAATCAGAGGATAGATTGGAGTACCCTTTTCACTGAACTTTTAGGATCTACGAACAGAATAGGAATTGGACTTTGGAATTAAAATGTGGTCTTTGACCTTCTAAAAGGTCAAAGTTGACCTATATGAATCTGGAGAAAAGATTTTTGGGTTTTGTCCGCCTCGACATTTCCAGTCCAAAACACGTGATGAAATTTTTTGAAACTTCATACAAACTTCAGAAAATAGGTATTTCTAGACTAATATCATGATGAGGTATGTACTTTGATCTAATTAATTTCCAAGCATTTTCTGATCTATTTATGCTTCTAAACATCCTTTCTAAATGAATAGGTGACGAATGTTATGTGTGTTACTATGCTTCCGTTTTCACCTTATTCACACGTGAACTTTCAAACACTCATCCTATGAAGTGAACATAAGGGTCACTACGAGCATTCTTATTATACTTAGTAAAAGAAGTCACTCTCACATGTCTGGAGTGTTTTTACGCAAGCAACATTTAGGTCATCCTAGCAATTGTGCTTTGATGCTTATGTTAACTTGCTAAATCAAAAGGAATAGGTGTTTAGGTCATTATGGCTTCTTGTACCTTAATGCTTAGACCTCATTCAGACAAATCTCAAGATTTATGTCATATTCATATTCTCATGACTTTCATATCAGTGAGAGTTGTATGACATCTTGCAATCATCTGATACCAAATGCTCTATGATGATAGCTATCTAATCGGACCAGCAACCAAGTCCTAGGGATTGAGTCTAGTTTAGGCTTGCATTTTCATTCTAGGCTTGTATTGCGGTAGTACTTTGTGGTTCTCTTTGTTGTATTCTTGTGGATTTGTACAAGGGTTCTCATCTTACATCTTAGGTTTATCTTGGCTGCACAAGTCTCTGGTCCTCACTCTCGATCTTCAAGAACATTCTTTTGGTTAGTACCTGTCATGTATTGTGATATCCTGCATGAGATGATTAGTACCACATACATTGAATTACATCTATCAAAGTGCATTCACATAATCCAATTACATACATTTACATTTACATATTCATATACATGTGCATTCATCATAAGCATAAATCAAATCATACATTGCATTTATTCATCATCGCATTTCACATTGCATACATACATAACCATAAAAATATGTGCATATTCATATTCATACATGCCATACATCTCATATCTACTCATCTAATCATTTAGGATACATCTCATAAAGCATAAAAATCCAAAGCAATATATCTCATAGTGTTAGTAAAAAATTGGTGCTACTCGAGCATAGTCTATCAAAAATGGGGCTACAATACATCATGGTACATCAAAATCCTAATCTAGCCCTAACCATCACCACCTAGAGGAGGTGGAGGAGGTGGCATGTCTACCTATGGTGGCACCTATGGAGGAGGTCCCTGTGGTACCGCTAATGCCCCGGCATACTCTAAAAATTGTGGCCCCTGGTCTGCTAGCTCTGGAACTGCACCAATATATGCTTCATAATAATAGGTTGACTATGATGTCTCATATCAAGTCTCCACCCATGCCCTCACTAGCTCCTCCTGTAGCTCTTTGATCTCCCTATCGCTCTCTACTATCTAGGTATCTCAGATGGCAACCTATATGTGGAGATCACTCAGCTCCCTCTGTACCTGCCACATTCTATCTTGGCTCCTCCGTAGCGCATCTTGTAGCTGATTGACATGATCTCTAGGAGGGGGACCCTATGGGGCCTAATCCTGCATAGTCTCATCCTGTGCCTCTATGATTGACAGTTGGTGTGATGTCTCTGTAGTCCTCTACCTCATCAATCTCTCTTGACCTCCACTACTACCCACACTAGGATCTATCCCCATCTGTTTAGGAGGAATGGGAGTCTACTTAGTCCTTTTCCTGGTCACCTACTCCTACTATTGTGCCACCTTCTACTATGGTGGTGGATGTGCCACCTGCTGACCCATCCCAACTAGATCTGTGAATCTAGGGAATGGATGTTCCAATAGATGATCCCGGTATGCTAGTATCATCCCCCCATCAACTACAACTACCATGTAATTCCATCAGGTTGGCACTACCCATGCCTCTATCATGCATCAACCCTAATCAAGTCTCACCATCCAGCCCTTCTTCACCTCATCAGCAAAGTGATCATAGGCACAGTACTCCTGAGATATATCCTATGGCTCCTGAATTACCGCAGAATTCTTGATAGTGGAAACTACTCAATGATACTGATAGTGCAGCCTATCAAAGGATGTGAAGAAAACATATGTGGAAGCTCATGTCTGGCATCATCCCAGACCTCTATCCCTACCCATGGTCACCATACCATTGCCACCATGTCATCTAGTTGAGCCCTCCACTGCTTAGTCTTACCCAACGCTGGCTAAGTCATCGATCTGCCATACCTATAGATATATGGCTCCAAAGGCTGTCTGGTATCATGGAACACTGGTATGCACATGGGAAGATGCTCCCAAGCCCATATCTGCAATATCAAAACACCTACAGCCATGCTCTGTGCACCCTGATACATGATCTCATGCATCTCATGATATATCTGCACTAATATGCATTGACCCCATTTGAATCGCACAGCTAACCACTCAAGCATCATATGTAGCATCCGACCCCAACCTTACTCCAGTCCATGCTACCCCCTATTTGGCATCAAGTAGAAGCCCAGGAATGTTGCTAACATAACTGCTAATTTGTGCTCTACACCATTGTCTCTGATCAAATCCTCCTAGGGGATCACTCGGCCAATAACCAAATCATCCTAAAAAATCTCTCTGAGTGCCATTGTACTCGCTCTCAGCTGTGTTTCATACTCCATGCATGGGTCATGGAAAGGGTATTCTCAGGATCCTATATATGTCCTTTGAGGTAACTGTCATCTCCCGCTATGGAAAATGAAAGGTGTTCATCTCCGAATGAAAATGCTTGACAAGTGCACCTAACAATCTGTGATTTACCCAAATATTGGGTACATCACACAGATATGACAATCCTAGTCCATCTGTGTGCTGACTCTGCATCATCTAGTTACCGCACTAACACCTCGATCACAGGGTGATGAGATCGAAACACAATGTTTGTGAAGTCAACCTACAATGCAAGTGACAACACATGATGAATATCCTCAATCATGATGGTTTTCAAAGAAAAACAAAAATTGAAGCTATGAACCTAACCTAAGACTGACTCTCTGATGCTCTACTTGGCTGATTTCATACAAACTTTGGACCCCAAATTTTTGCCTCTTTGCTACAGTCCCGCACGAGAAAGTAGAAATCTCATGCAAGATTTCTCTAACGCACGAGCTTGCGAGCTAGATCACGCAATAGATCTTCCTCACAGAGGATATCTCACGTGACTTCTGGGTTCTCTTTGTGTGAGCCTGTAAAGAGACCCATGCAAGAAAGCCCTATTTTGTTCCTTTCTCACATGAGTCTCCTCATAGGCCCACATGAGGAAACCTTTTCCTCACACGAGTTTTAGCAAGAGAATCCTAAATTTCCCCTAGAATCTATCTAAATCTACTATAAAGCGTTAAAAACTTGAAATGCAAGGTAGGTTATTGACTACTCACAGGTGGGTCATATGTGTTTGGTCGACTATGATGTCAGGAGTGCTCAAATCTATGCAATCTCACTAGCACGCTCTCCATTTCTCTTTGAGCTTTCTAAATCACTAAAAGTCAAAGGTTGCAAATGAATTGAAAATGACCCTTTTGAACCTTATATAGGTTTTGACCTAAGTTTCAAAAGTGCTCCATTTTGCTCAAAAACTTCACCCTTAGCTAAATCGACCACTTTGAATCCATTTTTGGGATCAAAATCAAAATCTAACACTCCTACATGGCTCAAAATTGCATTTTAAAATTTCTAGGACCGACATGATTGTACGCTTGTGCAGTCAACCTTCTGATGTCGTATTCTTGCCAGAATCACATCTCATCATCATTTTCTTGACTTCTTTATCTTTTTCACCAAAATTCAACTCTAGTCAATTCTAGTCAACCATGGTCAAACTTGGTCAACCAGACCTCCAAATCACTCTAGATCGCTTCTGCATCTTCTTGATTCTTTTGTAATCTGTTGTGAGTTCTTCTTGATCTCTGATTTTATCTCTATCTGCAATCTTTTGTTGTCAATTACCTTCTTGACATGTCATCTTTCTATTTTGCTCCAGAGGGGGCAGGATGATTGCATCATTTAATCTTGAATCAATTCTCAAATCAATCTAATCTAAATCAAAAGTCCTCATTGCTAGGGGCATCTCATCACTTGGGGCATTTTTGTGCCTTGCATCTTGTCATCATACTGCTAGGTATCTGAGCAATCTAACTTAGATCCCTGAGAATCAAGCTTCATTCTAAAGATGGTTCTCAAAATATCTTTAGGTATCTGAGCGATCTAACTCAGATCCCTGGGATCAAGCTTCATTCTAGAGATGATTCTCAAAATCCCTATTAGGTATTAGGGCAATCTAACCCTAATTCTTGAAATTCAAGCTTCATTCTGGAGATGGCTCTCAAAAACTCTATTACCAATATTTCAAAAATCTAACCCAAGTCTCAAAGGACTAAGCTTCATTCTGGAGATAGTCCTAAAAATCCACATCAGTTATCATTTAGTTGACGAGTATTTGGGCAATCTAACCTTGACTCCTAAATATTGAGCCTCATTCTTGGGATAGTCTTACAAAAGTGGTAATTTGATTGAGGTCTTCACAATCTAACCTAGACTTCGGAGAATCAAGCTTCATTCTAGAGATGATTCTACAACTTGATCTTATCAGTTTCTTGGCAATCTAACCTCAAATTCTGAGGGTTAAGCTTCATTCTGGAGATGATTCTACAACTCAATTTGATCATTGTCTTGGCAATCTAACCTCAACTTCTGAGGGTTAAGCTTCATTCTAGAGATAATCCTAAAAACCTCATCAATTGTCACATTCAGACTATTCTTTGAATCAATGCGTTGCTCGCACATCAATTCAAAGAGGGGCAAAATCTAATACCCCAAAATTGGCATCTTCATATCCTAACCAATTTTGTTGCATTTTAGTCTCATTCTATCAATTCTGAATCATCAAAGTCCTATTGTACTAGGCAACTCTGTCTTTTGATTGACTTTACTTGACTTAGTGTCAAATGCAGAAAACCTTAAATTTGCATCAATCACATATCATATTTACTTCCTAAATATCAACTATAATTAGCTAAATAAACTCAATGATTGATTAATTTAATTACAAAGTCCTAGCACTTTAATTAAATTAAATCCACCCTCTTTAGCTAAAACACATGAAAAAGGAATTAAATAAATATTTAGTTTTCAATAAATATCCTCATCTCAATAAATGAATTTAATTATTTGAATAATTGAGAAAATCCATTTATGAGGCAATATTTTATTTATTTGAATTAAATATTCTCTCCAAATCTTCTCTACAGTTCAGAAAATAAAACTTTGAGTTAATTAAGAATTCAAAAAAAAAATAGTTAAAGCTCCACACATACAAAAATAAAAAGTTGAGTGCCTCTCTACAGGAAACTTTCTATTCTGGACAGATCTCTCATTCAATCTCCACCATTCGTCTGATTCAATCTCGACCATCGATTGAACCTGGAATTCTATAAAAGAACCCTCATTTCTCATTCAAAGGATCCAACTTTTTGAGTAACGAAGTGTTGTCGCATTGTCACTAGAACTTCTTTTAGATTCAAGATTTCATTTCTAGATTAGTATATCATGTTTAGCTTAATGATGCATCTCATTTCTTAATCTAGTTTTCTTTCATTGTTCTTAGATTAATTTCATCATTTTTAGATTAAGCTTGCATACTCATTCTAGAATAATCTGCATTTTACTTTCAGTTAAATCCTTCATTCTAGTGTTAGTCTATGGTTGTAGGACTCTCGATTCTGAGAGCAATTTCAAACCCTACCTAGATAGAAGGCAACAACTCGTATCATCCAGCCAGGTAGGATGAATAATCTGATATTCATTCTTGTCTGCAACTGGTGAACAATGACTACATTGAAGTGTGGAGCTAAATCAAAGGCCCATATTTAGTTCATACATTTTTGGCACCCACCGTGGGGCAGAAAATCAATTTCTGGCCTCATCATATTTTATCATATTTTTAAGTTTCTAACAAAATTTTGCATTCTGTTTGTACTTTTGTACATCCCTGTATGGAATGTCATGTGAAGATTTTCACTATATCACATGAAGTTTTGCTGCTTCTGGCATTTCCTCGCATGAAAAAGGTATTTTCTCCTGCATGACTATGCATAATCTCGTGCGAAATTTTGCATCTAGAGACCTAAAATTTGCAAATTTGTAATTTAATCTTGTTGATTTCTGACATTTGTTGTTTTCTATGGATTTTCTTGATTCTACCTTAAAGAGATAGTGTAATACTGGATTGCAAAGCTTTGGACTTGAAGTGATTTGCTACAATCTCTACAACACTTTGATTTTGGACATTAAAATGAATCTCTTACACATTTGGCTTGAGTGTTTACTGCGTTGATATATTACACTTCGATTTTCAGCTCTAAAAAGAATCTAGATTCACTTTTAGCATATTTGTTTCACATAGTAAATAGGCCCTATGAACACTATTTGCGGAGTTCTTGAGAGAGTGGGC
The DNA here is from genome assembly GCA_027943335.1 of Chamaecyparis obtusa. Lineage (NCBI taxonomy): Eukaryota > Viridiplantae > Streptophyta > Pinopsida > Cupressales > Cupressaceae > Chamaecyparis > Chamaecyparis obtusa. The sequence continues at coordinate 489,478 of BSBK01004622.1, read as the reverse complement.
TTCATTCACTTGTTTTACATGCAAAGCTCTTCTTGACAATAGAACCCCTTATAGGTTGGGAAGGAGTTGATATTACCTCAGGGTCTTACTTGGTTTTTGTCTTCAATCTTTGGTGGTATGTTCTCTCTTGGTCCCATTTAGAGAGACCAGTATCCATTGTTGTTGATATACAAACCTTGGTGAGGTGGTTTCAATTTAGTGTGTCAATGAATTTGTCCGCTATGTCTGGGTGAGGTGAAGAGGCTAGAGAATTATGTTGTGTTCCCTTTTGTGTGCATCAGAAACTCAGATCCTTAAATCTGGACTAAGTCCCCATGTGGTCCATTTTGTGAGTCTCCTTATTAGAGAGGGTTAATCATAGTGGGAATTCCCTTTATTGGGTCAACCATGTGGATGGAACCTCAAGCGGTAATAGCCATTTTCTTCATGGTAGCAGTAGTCGCTATATAAATGTCCTTGTGGAAGAAATTTCCATGGGTGTAATTTCTTGTTGGGCTGTCAGATCTCCTCAGCATCTCTAATTGATTAAATTATCAGAATGTGTCAAAACCCCAGTGTGCCTATATTGGAGTTCACCCTCTTGAGATTACAAAAGTTGCAGAGTCAAACCATTAATATGAACCATAGTGCAACCAACTTTTTATTTTCCTAGGACTATGTGCATGATTGCAAAACATTTTGAGAACATACACAAGTAGCACTCTTAGGGAATAGAATACTATGTCACATATTCTTATTCATGTGCAAGGTTGCTTTGTCCCTTGCTCATTGTTTGAAGACATTATTTTCTTGAAATCCCTGATTGTTGTCTTATGTACCTGATCATGATAGAAATCTCTTGATGTATGTAGAATTTGAGTTGTTGATTTACATCTATTTGAAATCTAGATATTCTGTCAGAGAACAACCAACATGTATCTCAAAATTTATTCCTATCTCAAAAATTGTGTCAAACTTTTCTCTTTTCTCACGTGAGATTTTAATTTTTGGTGCATTTCCTCATGTGAGACAGCAGATCTTCGTAGGCAGTTTAGCATTTCCTCGTGTGAGACTACACTTCTTTGCGCAAGACTATCCCCTGATTTTCAAAACAGTGAGCTTATTCCCGTCAGTTGGTCAATTTTCTATCTGATCTAGTTTTTGTCTGGGGTCCATCTGCATGTTCTCCTATTTTCCATTTCCTAAAACTAGATGTCTAGGGCTAAGAACCAAGTGATTACTACTTAAACTCACATTGTCTCTTTGTTATTTGTCCTTTCCTACTATGCTCTTGTACATTGTGATGTGATAGTCACATCTTGGTTGTTCTAGCCATACTCTCGATGATTCGTGTCAGGTGCATTTCACTATTATTACTTTTTTTTCTATTCTAGAGACATAGTTCTAAGAAAAATCCTAGTCCTCTCTCATTACTTAACCCTTGTCTATGACTTTTGGGACTCGAAGTAGCCACGTATTCCCTATACACATTGCTAGAGGAGGTAGAGGTAGACCTCGCAACCTTTGATCTTGACTATACATCTTGCACACTTGTCTGCTAGCCAAATGGAAGACTCTAGCCCTACCCAGGTTGCTCCCATCCAAAATGATAAACATATTATTGCTCCTGATTTGGGGCCATTAGCTAATATATCTCACATCCTGAATATGCCCTAGGGTATGCCTATCCTAAACTATCTCGTTATTGCCAATATTGAACATGCTTATGTTGCTAAGAATACTCCTCCTATTATAGATGATAGTGATGAAGAAGACTTACCTCCTACAATGACTCTGTCTGATTACATCAGGCAGTATCACAATGTCAGGATAGCCTCAAAGTAAAATGAACAAGATTCCTTATCTGATGCTACAGTTACAATACAAGTTGATGTGATACAAAAATATGCTCCTCCTACCAAATTTGAAAGAGGAGAAAGCTCTAAATCTCAAGATCAAGAAATTGATGATGATCCTTCCCATCCTTCTATGGAAATCATTCCTATGGATCCTAGGCAATCAACTTCAAGCTGCACTTTAGTTGCTCCAGCAAATCATGGGTACATAAGACCCCATCCTATTACAGCTTCATGGAACATTGGTAGATCCAAAATTGAAATGGTTCTTATTCATGCACTTTTTCCACCTGAAGAGGGACCTAGCTCTTAGAATCGACCATCTCGGTTAGGCTCACATAGTATTACACCAAACTTATCTGACTCTTCTAGGATGACTCACGATCGACAATGTTTTATGGAAGACAACTTTCTTGATCTATCTGATTCATTCATGAACGGTGAGGATGATGTTGATATCTTTGCACTTGAGCCCATCCCATCGACTTCTCTTCCCTCCTCCTCCCTAAGATAAGTGGATCATCCACTTCCCACTCCATCTCTCCACCTAAACCAATCGTATCAACCTCATTCATCCATATTTCCCAAGTCTTTAGAAGTAATTTGGATTTCTAACATTAAAAAAAAAAATACAATCCACCTATATCTCAAAGTCACAATGTCTCGTCTAAACGACTTGTGACTACAAAGAAAAGAAGACAATGTTCAAAAGACCACAAAGATCTTCAAAAAGAAAAAGAGATAATCAAATAAAAATAAAAACAAATGGATCTTGAACTCCATCCTACAAGAATTCCAATCAAGAACCTCTTGAAGCAAAAGAAAAAGATCAAAAGGTTATGTGGATTCCCAAGCTAAAAGGCTTGGATATCAAGGAAAATAAAAGTTTCTATTCAAGCCACAAAGATTATGGGTAGTTAGAATGACATGTTTTGCTTAATATTATATATAAATTGCAATACGTCATATAGCTACTTTAATTTGTGTTCTAACATTTGGGTAGGAATTGAAATGTTGACTTGTATACATACCAAATGCTACTAACCTACCAGGAAAACAAGGAGCTCCTTGAGAGTGGATCAACTGCATTGAAGAGGGAGCGTTGGAGTTCCAGCCATGATGGAGAAAGCTAGAATGATTCCAAGGATCATGTCGCTGCTTAAAAGGAGCCACCATTCCAAAGAATATAGGAAACAACTTTTCTATATTTCCTCAGTGCTTGTTATTTTGTCATCCGCACTTTATTGTAATATATCATGGTTGTTATTGTATACAATTAAATGTATCTTCATAGAATTAATGTTAATCATCAACAATAAATTAAATAGTAACTAAATTACAACCACAATTGAGAAACTATTAGCTAATATCAATGACTAATTCAGCACCCTATGGCTCTCTAACTAGAATGTTAATGAAGTAAGCTCTCAGCAAGCTCTCACTAATGACAGTCCTAGAATGAGAATTGATTGAAATAAACAATGCTAAAGCTAACAATTATCAATGTAAATGCTAAAATGCTCTTAAATGCTCTTCTAAACTGAAAATGCAAGAGGTTTGATGCAATTCTTAGATAGGTGGTTGATGAATTATGAAGGATTTTAGCCTTCCTTTTATAGATTTTCCCAATGTGAGGGGGTGTAGTTGTGTTTGATCATGGTTGAGTTTGGGTTAAGTCTTTGGTTCCAACATTTGAAGACAAAGCAAAGTTTGTGCCCTCAAAGCTTGGGACAAGTAGACAAGATGGATGGCTAAGATTCTCTCTCACTTTGAGTGAATGAGATTCAATTTGGTTTGATCCATGTGAATGCCTTTCCTTTAATCTCATTGGTTGATTGATTTTCCTCTCCTTTTGGTTTGTTGAGAGTAATTGATTTTTATTAATTGATTTAATTGATTTATTTTAGCCATGTACCCCTTGAATGGGTTGAATTTAATTTAATCCAATACTATACAATTAATTGAATTAATTGTATTTTGATTTGATTGCACTTGATTAAAATGCTCTCAATTTTGATTGATATTGAATTAAGACTTGATTTTCATTTTGATTGGCTAATTGTGCATTGTGATTCAATTGATTCAATTATTTTCTTGATTTGCTTTGATTTCACTTGATTTTCTTTAAATTATCATTAAATTGTCTTTGTCCATTTTTAGGTGATTACAAATGCCCCTCCTTGAGTTGACGTGCGAAGCATGTCTATTCAAAGAATACTCTGATCTTGCTTGATCGATAGGTCCTGATTCATTGATAATCAATTTCTGATGTCGTTTGATGGTCTTTCAATGGTCGATCCTTTAATTCTTGATATGAGGTTGATGCAGATATGATTGATATGAAACTCTCTTGATATAGTTCTCTGATGATCATTCTGATATGATGGTCATTTTGATGATGAATCTCAATATGATGTTTGATTTGATATGATGATTTTGATATGATACTTTCTTTGATGATTGATTTTGATGCGATGCCCCATTCATTTGATGATGAAAAATTTTCTGATAAAAGCTTTTGATTTGATTTGATGATCGATCTCTTATTTTTGTTGATGTTACTGATGATGTTGATATGATTATCTGATGGTATGCCTCTTCAGAAATGAAACATAGTCATTTCTTGATAGATAGATCGAAATGATTAATTGATTGATATGTTTTCATTTCTGAAAAACACCTTATGATATGCCCCAATGAATGCAATAGGTTAATATAGGTCAAGGTCAATTTTCTCCTCAAAATTAGGTCAGAAATAGCTTAAATAGGTTGAAAAACCTAGATTTACTATTCATTTTCACTTTTGACTTTTGTGATTTTACTCTGGTTCTGCTTGGATTGTCGAGATGGTTGTACCTATTCATGAGCATTGATTCAAGTGAGGTTGTAGATACGTGAGACCACCTGATTATGGAGCTCTAGTATGTACTTTTCAAACCTTAGTATTGCATTTATTTCTCTTTAATTAGCATTTATTGCATTTCCCATTTTAAACACTGCTTTGAAATATTTCATTCACGCATAGGATAATTTTAATGTTGCGTAAGACTTTTAAATGTCACATCCGTGGTTTTTATTATCGCGTATGATCATTTTACTATCACTTATCAATTTTTTGTTGTCACCTGTGTATGAAATACTCATGCGTAGACTTAGTTTAAAAAAACCTAATTCCATGTATTTTACCGCCTGTGAAACCCTCCCTTTTTATGTCTCTTATGAGGAATTAGTTGTCGCTTAGGCTATTTTAGTGTTGCCTATGATTATTTTGTCATGTAAGACAAAAGTAATGTCACTTGTCAAAAATTTTGTGTGGCTTAAGCAAAATGTTGCCTACGATGATAAAAATCACGCCTATGGTATTTTTCTCAAAATGTTCTTTTGTACTTGACTTTTTTCGTGAAAAATTTAATACGTCAAAATGATTGATTTACATCATTTGATTAGGTCAATTATGTTTGTCCAAAACAATCGATTAGGATATTTGAATAGTAATACCAACAAATTTTAATTGTCAATCTGTTATGATACGTTGATGGTTTTAATATTTTATCCTCAAGATCTAGAGAAATAAAACAATGATTTTCCTTCCTCACGATATAGAGTTAGGAGTGTTGATATGCTCATGATGAGAAAATGAATTTTTAAAATAACTTGATCGACTTTAGATGTTCCTTGATATACTATGTTGATATGATTCTTTTGTTTTTGTGCCAAACAGGCTCACCTTGATGTTTTATATGTCCGATCAGTTGCATCTTGGGTGATTGATCTTGGACAGGCACTGACTGATGCTGAGCTATGGGTCATTGAGACTTGTGGTTTAGGTTTCCTTCTTGATCTTCCTCAGTTCCAGTTGAACCATGGACTACTGAAAGTTTTGGTAGAGCATTGGCACTCTGACCACAATACTTTCCATCTTCCTCATGGTGAGATGACGATCATTCCTGAGGACGTGTATCATTTGCTTCAGATTCCTTGTCATAGAGAGATTATTTACTATGATTCTATTTATGATTCTACTATCTGCCGATGAGTAGTCAGGGACAATCTGATTGATGATGATACTATCACCTGGCCATAGTTTGCCTCCTTTCCTACATTGCCTGCAGTTATGGTGCATTGATTGGTGGTCTACTTCTTCCTGACTGACAAGGTCATGGTTTTTTCGTTGGTTGGGGTAGGATTCTAGAGGATTTACTAGCACATCCTTGACATTTTGATTGGGTTTCTTGTGTACTAGTGTATCTGTATCGGGATCTTCATGAGGTGGTATACAGAGAGAGTTCTTCTTTATTTGTTGGTGCTATCATCCTTCAGTTATGGATTTGGGAGCATCTTCCTATTACCAGGCCTATTTCTGATAGGAGACGGCCACATGGATTTCCTTATCCTTACTTGCATACTAGTATGGTTATTCAGCATCATTTAGGTCATTTGGATTTTTGGAGATGGCAGATAGATGATCTTGATCAGGTGATATGGCATTCGTACCTGGGTTGTGAGGGTTGGTAGGAGGATGACGATGAGTTGCCGTATATGTTTTCTCCTCATTGGATGATTGGCTGGTCTGATATGGTTATTGAGAGGTTTTGTTTTGGTCAAGTTTCTAGAAAGTATGGTAGGACTCAGGACATGCCTCAGGGAAATGCTTTGTATGCACGGGTATAGGCCGAGAGATCTATGTGGGGCCCTTGTATTGATTTTCAGTTTGTCATGGGTCAGATTACTAGTATTACTTTTTGTATATGGGAGATGTTACCAGGTATGGCTGATGTCAGGATGTCTCATGAGTATGAGACTGGTGGGCTCAAAATAGGTTTATTCATTTCACAGATCTAGCTGAGCCTATTCCAGCATGACATGGTGGTGGCAATGGTGGTGATGATGGGTGTGGTGGTGGTGGAGGTAGACATCAGAGACATAGAGGACGTAGAGGATGGGTGAGGGATGGACATGATTGAGGTAGAGCCAAAGATATACAAGTTGATGTGGTCCAGATAGTTTCTCCTAGAGCTACTAGATAGGATAGAGCTCATTTATAGTAGAGAGCTCAGAGACAGACTCATGTTGATGCTGCTAGGCAGGTTCCTAGGGGTTTAGATCCTTTAGTACAGTTACAAAGAGTTTCCCTGGCACAGCAGGATGATGATGCTCAACAGGATCAGGCACCATAGATTCTAGCATAGTAGATTCTAGCATAGTAGATTTTGCAGCCATCTTAGTAGCTACAGGATTAGGGACAGGGTCCACAAGATGCTCCCACTATTGGCACTTTAGCCCAGGATATGCAGTCTATGAGGACAGAGATATCTACTGTTGTGGGGTGTTTAGATCAGGTTGTTGCCTTGATGTAGCAGTTTCTTTCAGCAGTGATTGTTCAAAGACCGAGTGGAGCGAGCACTTCTCAAGCTCCTCCTCCATAGGATGATAGAGATCCAGGTGGTTATGGTGCTACAGGATCATGATTGATTCATGACAGATTATCATTGTTGTTCTCTATTGTACATTTCCTATTTCTTGATTGATCAGATCTTTTTGATGTACTATTTTCATGATATTGTATCTGGATATACTTTGATGTATTGGATCCTTTGAGACACATCTTTTGATGATATATGATGATCTATTCCTTCATCTCTATTGATGAGTTGATTTATGAGATTATCTTTATATGCAGCTATATGATGTTTTCTGATGCATTTATCTTTAATTATGCTATGGATGCAATGTATCTTATTTTTATGATATAGATAGATGGATGCATTGATGTATGAATATTATGAGATGTTCTCTATTTTTCAATGTATGGATGCAAATTATTTTATGATCATATGAATATGGATGATCCTATGTTTTTTTTTTTTCCAATGTATGCAATTCTATCCATAACTACATGTATGCAAATGATGTATGAGTTATGATTTCTTTTCTTTTCTTTTCCAGATATTTATGTATAATGACTAATGATTAATGATATGCATGTATGCAAAAGATAATCTCATTTTCATTATTTTGGATCTTAGATCAAGGTGTTTGAATTGAACCCTCCCCTTTCATTTTCCCCTCTTGCAATTTTAAGCTAAGAAAAGAAAACAAATATATACAATGCACTTAATCTAACATGTATGCAGCTAACTGTCATTATTCAAGATTTAGAGCTTATTATCATCATTGAGAATTTTTGGATCCTGTTCTTAAGTACAATCATCACTAGTTCAACTATGATGATATGAATACTTTTGCCTTTTTCCTTGCTTTCCCATCAGTCTCTTTGGTATGACTATCACTGATTGAAGCCAATCATGAGAGTGCGAATACCAATTTTTTCGGATTCTATGTTGCAAGTGGATGTTGGTATTATGATATTAAAGATCAAAATAGCTAAGGTATCCATTTGTGTAAACAAGTAGAAATCTCTATTTTATCCTATGTACAAGTCCTCGATGATTCTTTGATGATCACATCCTTAGACAAATAATACATGATTAAAAACTTTGATTTTAAGACAGTCATTCAGAAATCAAGAAAATATCATCCTTTCATCATAGCTTGTCTAGTCTAAAACTTTCATCGATTTGCTAGAAAGAAATGATTTCATCAATTGAGTCAACACTTAGAAAAAAAAAAATTGGCCATGTTTTTCAAATCCATAGTTCAAATGTAGTTCCATCCATTTCAAATTTTTTAATCCTGATAAAAATAAGGTCATTTAAGTTCTTGGATCAAATTTTCATTTTTGGCTCAGATTGGATTGGGATGTAGACTTGATTAAGTGTTCCTCTTTCGAGTATGATGAATTGATTCTCTGATTGAATAAAGCTTGTTGATGAATCCTTTCTCCTTGAGAGTAGATTGCCCCCAATTTGATATTCATTTCATTTATGGGGCTTAGGACAATTTTTCAATTAGGTGACCAAAATCTTAAGGTACTTGCAAATGCAACTGTGGGGTTTTATTATGCAATATATACAAATGTTGGCAAATGCAATATTAACAAGGTGACCTTCTAAGTATGCAACTGACTTGGACTTTCAATGGTACCTGTTTACTAGGTTTTCACCAATTGAATAGATCAAGCTCTTTTTTCTATTTTTAAAGCTTTTCTCTTTTTTTTGCTACCAAGGTGCCTATTTGCTAGGTTTTCACCAAGGCACTTTTCTTCTTTTTCAATTTTTTTGTATTTTTCTTTTTTTTTTAAATTTTTTTTTCATATTATCAAGGTGCCTATTTGCTAGGTTTTCACCAAGACAACATCTTTTTGAGGATCATATTTGGATGTTTTTCCTTTCTTCATGCTCAATTTTCCACTATTTTTGATCTTTTGTGCTTTTCAAATGTTTTTGATATTTTCAACTTTTCCAATGTTTTTGATGTTTTTAAGATCTCTTTTGAATTATGTACAATAAATATGATGCTTTCCATCTAATACTCTTTATACTCTTTCATCTACCCTAGGTATAGAACCTCTTAAGATGTATACTATTTATGCGCTCTTGAAGCTCTTCACCATCACAATCTGATAACTTGTATGAGCCGGTCCCAAAATCTTCAACAATGAGAAATGGTCCTAACCAGTTTGCTTCCCACTTTCCTTTTTTCTTTCTTTCTACTTGGTTCTTAGGATTTTCACGCAACACTAGGTCACCTATTTGGAATGTCCTTGGCTTGATGTGTTTATTGTATGATTTTGACATTCTATTCTGGTACACCTTTAAGTGATCAAAGGCCTCTTTCTATTTTTCATCCAAGAGTTCTAGTTCTTAAAGCCTAGCCACCCTATAGTCTTCCTCATTTATCAATCCATGCATAGATATCCTTAAGGATGGAATTTCTACCTCTAAAGGCAAAACTGCTTATGTTCCAAAGACTAAGGAGAAGGGTGTAGCCCCTGTTGGCATCCTTATGCTTGTCCTATAAGCCCACAAGGTCAGGTTTATCTTGATATGCCAATATCTACCAGAATTATCCACCTTTCTCTTCAAGATTTTCAATATGTTTTTGTTTTTTTCTTCGGCTTGTCCATTACCTTGAGGGTAATAGATTGAAGATGAATGATGTATCATGTGAAATTTGGTGCACAATTTTCTTATGTCTTTGTTCTTGAAAACATAAAAACATATCAATCAATTAATCATTTCAATCTATCTATCAAGAAATGACTATATGTTTCATTTTTGAGGGGGCATGCCATTAGATAATCATATCAACATCATCAGTAACATCAACAGAAATCAGAGATCGATCATCAAATCAAATTGAAAGCTTTTATCAAAAAAAATTTCATCACCAAACGAATGGGGCATTGCATCAAAATCAATCATCAAAGCAAGTATCATATCAAAATCATCATATCAAATCAAACATCATATCGAGATTCATCATCAGAATGACCATCATATCAAAATGATCATCAAAGAACTATATCAAGAGAGTTTCATATCAATCATATCTGCATCAACCTCATATCGAGAATTAAAGGATCGACCATCGAAAGACCATCAAATGACATCAGAAATCGATTATCAACAAATCAGGACCTATCAATCAAGCAAGATCAGAGTATTCTTTGAATCGACATGCTTCGCACGTCAACTCAAAGAGGGGCATTTGTAATCACCTAAAAATGGACAAAGACAATTTAATGATAATTCAAAGCAAATCAAGTGAAATCAAAGCAAATCAAGAAAATAATTGAATCACAATGCACAATTAGCCAATCAAAATGAAAATCAAGTCTTAATTCAATATCAATCAAAATTGAGATCATTTTAATCAAGTGCAATCAAATTAAAATACAATTAATTGTATATTATTGGATTAAATTAAATTCAACCCATTCAAGGGGTACATGGCTAAAATAAATCAATTAAATCAATTAATAAAAATCAATTACTCTCAACAAACCAAAAGGAGAGGAAAATCAATCAACCAATGAGATTAAAGGAAAGGCATTCACATGGATCAAACCAAATTGAATCTCATTCACTCAAAGTGAGAGAGAATCTTAGCCATCCATCTTGTCTACTTGTCCCAAGCTTTGAGGACACAAACTTTTCTTTGTCTTCAAAGGGTGGAACCAAAGACTTAACCCCAACTCAACCATGATCAAACACAACTACACCCCCTCACATTGGGAAAATCTATAAAAGGAAGGCTAAAATCCTTCATAATTCATCAACCACCTATCTAAGAATTGCATCAAACCTCTTGCAATTTGAGTTTAGAAGAGCATTTAAGAGCATTTTAGCATTTACATTGATAATTGTTAGCTTTAGCATTGTTTATTTCAATCAATTCTCATTCTAGAATTGTCATTAGTGAGAGCTTGTTGAGAGCTTACTTCATCAACATTCTAGTTAGAGAGCCATAGGATGCTGAATTAGTCATTGATATTAGCTAATAGTTTCTCAATTGTGGTTGTAATTTAGTTACTATTTCATTTATTGTTGATGATTAACATTAATTCTATGAAGATACATTTAATTGTATACAATAACATTTGCTTCCAAAAACTTTAAAGTATTTCACATTAGGTGCATAACCATGCCATAATTCAAAAGGTTTAGCATTTTTACCTTTCTTGATTTATACTCAGTTCAAGGTATAAATAGTTGTACTTACAGCTTCTCTCTAGTATTTTTGTACAACATTCTTATCTATCATCAATGTTCTAGCACAATTCATAATTGATCTTCCTCTCTGCTATACCATTCCGTGGAGGTGTCCTTGGTGCAGACATTTGTCTCTTTATTCATCTATCATTGTACAATATGTTAAACTCATTTGATATGAGCTCTCCTCCTCTATCAAATCTCAGACATTTCAAGCTTTTACCTATTTCTTTCTCAACTTTTGCCAAATACCACTTAAACAACTGAAAGACATCAAATTTCTCTTTCAAAAACTTCACAGTCATCATTCTGGAATAGTCATCAACAAATAGAATGAAATATTTATCACCACAATAACTTTGCACACCAATAGGTCCACAAAGGTCAGTATGAACCAATTCTAAAATATTATCATAAGTATATGTCTTGCTCTTGAAACTAGAGTTTGTCATTTTTCCCAATTGACATTGTTTACATATCACATTATCAGGTTTCTTCAATTTTGGTAAACCTCTAACTTTCTTCATCTTACTAATATTTACCAAATTTTCAAAGTTCACATGACACAACCTCTTATGCCATAACCATACATCATCAAATTAAGAAAAAAAATGTGTTTCTTTAGATAGGTCTAGATAGAACAAATTACCTCTTGTATGTTCTCCACTTCCAATTAGGTCACCTCTGGCATCAAATATTTTAGCCTTCTTGTGATGAAACTCAACTCAGTAACTAGTACTGTTAAAATGTGCAACACTTAAAAAATTCTAGTTAAGACATTCAACCCAATAAGCATTATCAGATCTGATCTTATCAATCAATCTTATTGATCCTTTTCCCTTCACAGGACATGGTGCATCATTACCAAACTTAACACTTTTACCTTTGTAATGATTTAAGATTTCAAACTTACTTATATCACTAGTCATGTGATGTGAGAAACCACTATCAATAATCCATTTATCACCTTTACTCACAAATGAAATAAGTACAGTTTTCTCATCTTCATCATAATCATCTATCATAAAAACATAAACAACTTCTATATCACAATCATCAGATTCACTAGTTTTACTGTCAGTTTCTTCTTCAACAATATAACAAGATTTATTACCTTTGTCTTTTTATTCCTTATACCTTATGTGATGTCTATCATTCCTTTTGTTTTTATACTTGCTTTCCCTTCTTTCATCTTTTTCATTCCTGTTAGGGCATCTTGCTGCAATATGGCCAACTTTTTTACATGCAAAATAGATTATAGGAAGTTTACCTTTTAAGTCCACCATTTGTTGTTGTCCCACTTTTGATTCATTACTTGACATGCATTTGACATATATCTTTTAATGCTCCATGTTATATCATTACCAACCTCATTGATGGTACTATCTACTTGATGCAAGGATGTGGCAATGATTGAAGTAAAACTAGAATGCAAATTTTAGTGTCTTTTAATGTAGCCACAGTTTGTATTTATTGGGATATGTGCTGCTTCACTTTTGGATCTTGTAGATGCCTTTTTTTCCATTGTATTTTCTTTGAATTCATGGTGAAGTTACCTCCATTTCTTGATGTAGATGACCACAACATTGTAGTTCTTGTTACAGTTCTTCCTGGCTTTCCCACTTTTATCATGTCTGCATATCCCATGGATGTTTGATCATGATTGCATCATTTTGCATTGAGGAACCATGGCTGTATCAATGGAAATCTTTGAATTATTATTGTGGATGCTCCATTTGAAATGGTGTTGCAGCAACATCAAATGTAACCGCAACATTTAATGTTGTTATTGTATTGTTTGGATGGTGCAAGCCACAACAATGGTTCACTTGATGCTTTCATTGCCATGCTCATTTGATTGATGTCCATGATACATCAATATTATTTCCATTGATGGTATTTGACAATAAATGCAAGGATATACCAATACGTATGCTTTGAAGTAAATATTGGAATGTAGATCTGTACTCACTAGGATATATGATGCTCCATTACTTGATGTTTAACTCCATTGTATTGTCTCCTCACTTGATCATTTTTGTTGTAGCTTTATGATATTGTTGTTATTCCATTTGATAGAGTATCTTTAAATAAGCAATCACCTACTTGTTGTTCTTGCACCTTGTACTACCTTGTGCCCATATGAGGGTGTGTAGCTCATAGGTGTCTTTGTGTTGCAAATAGGTGTTCGCCAAAGGTGGCTCTAGGAAGTTTCCCCTTGGGGAGCCCAATTTTCAATGCAATGACATTTATTGTAGGTCTCCCTATAACATCCTATCTTCTTGGATCATGAATGTTCCATGGTTATTATTGTTTTATTGACTACTCCCCTTTTCTAGATCAGTGCTCCTCCTTGGGGGTTGTGGGGATGATTAGGAACTATGTGGAGATGGAGCTCCTGATAACCCTCATAGCTTCAATGTGGGGTACTAAGAGGGCTTGGCACTTGATCATGGGTTCTCTTGTCCTGTGATGTGGGTTTTGTCAAGGAGATTTGAGGGCCTCCTAACAGTACCCACATTACAGAGTAACATCATTCATTGTATTTCAACACTTTATAATTGCTATTGTCCAAACAATAGTTGTACTTTGAGGATGGCCTTTTGGAATAGCCATCCTCTCAGTACTCCTGTTGTCTGATTAATGGTAAGCAATAGTGTCATAAATTCTTTTGTACCTACCAATGGAACAAACAAGTTAGTGAAAACATGGTATCTTCTTCTTCCTATAGCATCCTTTTGAGTGTGCACATGCCTTGGAGCATGGTTTTCTTCTAGAGATGTATGGATGATTATGCACATGCATAACTATAAATGTAGAGAGGTAATTGGATATCATGCATTTCTTATATCTCTTAGATCTAACCCCATCTCTTTCTTCCTTGAAAGTTTTGGATCAAACAGGAGCATGCTGGAGTCACACCTTGGTCAACATTCCATCTTCTTTTTAGGAAATGTATGGTAGCCTGTTACTTATGTCCATTTACTTATGTATGTCTATACTTATCCATAGCTCCCTAGGATTTGGCTATGCTCATGGCCTATGTGAGCCCAGATGATTTTATTTTCATTCCTTTCTTTGTATAGTACATACAAACTTTTCATGTTTAGACAAATATGATTTAACATCTACACATGTAATCTTCAGATGTACATCTTTCTTTTCTTTTACATGTACTTCCAACTTATAGCTTCAATAAAATGAGCACAAATCTAAATGAGATCACTTAATAATGCAAACTAGGGTACTATAGTCACTCATCTAGTAAATAGGCTACCAATTGAATGAACATGAAAATATGTTAATAACATCATCAATCTCATTGTCAAATTTTACACAAAAGTAAAAAACAAGTGCCAGTGGGATCATGTGAAAAAAAACAAGGATCACAAACTTGGCTTACAGGATCACGAACCCGCAAACCCATCCTTCTTTTTCTTGACCTCTTCTATTCTATCTTTTTCTTTTTCTGATAGTTGGCAACATCACTATTTGGCCTTGCAAGACCACACTTTGACCATGTAGGATCATAGATTTCACTTTTGTAAGCCATAAGTCATTTATATTACCCATATGTAAAAAAACTTGAAATTTGTGCCTTATTTGGGATTGACCTTTGTCCCTATGAGATTGACATTTGACCAAGCGAGATCAAGTTTTTGAGGCATAATTTACTATTCCTATCATTTTACGCACATGTTATTTTTATTTTTCTATCATATCTACATGATCATGTGTACGAACCGTGGCATCGTTATTTCTAGAGTTATACTTTATGTGCTATGAAGGTCAGTAGGATAAAATGAACAGTCAGCAGGATCGCAGGAACAATCGATGAGATCATGCATTTAATTTTTAAAACATAATTTATTTACTATATTTTGGTGCTCTAAAAATAACATTTCTTGAACTCACACCACCTCACACTTGATTTTCATCTTTTAAAATGAACAAAGACTAAAATTGAACAATCAATCTCACATGTCTTTTGGTACACTAAAACTTGACAAAGTCAAACTTCACATTTCAAAATCAACAAAGGCTAAAAGTGAACAAGGAAAATATCCCACATTTCAATTTGGGCTCTAAAATTAAACACAATCTCACACCTCTTTTGGTGCACTAAAATTAACAAGGAAAATCTCATATTTCCTTTGGGTTCTAAAATTGAACAAGCAATCAACATTTGGATTTGGTGCATTAAATTGAACAAGGTAAACAAAACACTTCATTTTGGGTTTAAGAAATGAACAACTTTTGACTTGGTGCATAGAATTTACCCACTTGCAAATTTGCTTATGTTCTAGGTTACAAAACATTGCCTAACTTGTTGGAAAATGAACCATGTGTTTTGAATCTTTGGTGCACTTGCACAAAATTTGTTAGAGTGCAACCTCATATCATACACTATCCTCTCCCACTGGCTTTCATGATCATTGGTGCAAGAGACAAATGGTTGTGATCACTCAAATTTTATCTTTTTAGAGGGCCTTCTATTTGAGGAAAAAATACCACAACAACAACCCAAGTGGGAACAAAGAAAAGTCAGCTATTTTGACCCACTATAATCAAATAACTCCTTGAGATTAAAGTCTCAGAGGACAGAGTTATCTTTTTTCTGATATCATGGGGCTATAGGCCTCACTCATGCTTGTGCAACCATGGTGCCTTGTATTATTAACATAAGATATCTTCGAACAGAACCCTTACTAGACATGCTTTAAAGTAGAAACTTACCTGATCTACCTATGAAAGTGTCATAATCTTTGTGCAAGGAGGGGGAAGAATCTCTCCTGAAGAACACACCCACCATATGCATCCCCTTGAGTTTTTGGAGGTAGATAATACAATATCAAAGATCTCATTGTGTAGTCTCCTTTGACTATATTCTATTTAGCTCTCGCAAAGTAAAAAAACACGGGCGCCCTTTAGGGGGTGACATGACTGTGTGAGATGAAGGGAAATCAAGGTGTGGGCAAAGGTTTTGATGACTAAGCCAATTCCTTAGGATAAAAATTTATTGAACTATTTTCAATGTGCTAAGCCAAGTAAAAAAAAGGTGACTTGAAAAAGCCATTTTTTGAACATACACAATCAAAGTCTTTCTACAAACAAATCTTTTGCCAAGTCAATCCAAACTTTGTCCAAATTTATAGTCCAAAAATCATCCAAGACTCAAAAAAAATTTCATCCTACATTCATAATCATGTCCTTGTTATCATATCATCCTGCATCATTTTCTTCTAGTATCATTACTATTGTCTTCTATCAAGTCCTCCATTCCTCCCCATATCCTAGACTAGAAGAGTCATCTTAGCCATCCCTCATCCCCCTTCCATCTTCTTTGAAGTCATTCCTTCCTCCTATCCTGAGCTTAATTCAAATCCAACTCTGAGCTTATTGCTCATCCTAATCTGAGCTTTAGTTTTCCATCCATCTTCATCCTTCATCCCTATCCAACTCATCAACAAATTGTCATCTCATAATTCTATTATGATGAGTTTGGTCATTCAACTTTCTCTTCCACTTTATCCTATTCAAATGATGATCAGATTCTTGTTGACCATGATGAGTGTAATCACCCAAAAATGGTCACCTAGACTATTAGCCCCTTTTGCTAAATCATCAATTGCTTATTCTTGATCAAATCCTAATTCTATCATTTATTTGATTATTTTCTATGGGCTAACCATCTTATCCTAAGTCTTTATTTATTTAAAAGGAATTTCCTCCCCTTTTATTAAATAAAAAGCCCCCACTTTTCATCTTATCTTAAGTTGCACAAATAAAGCATTATTCTTATTTTATAAAAAGAAGAAAAGCACTTTTTGTCTCATATGGACACAAAAGTCAACTCTTATTTTCTCATTGGAGGAGATTTGTGCACATGGATTGCTCCTCTTTCAAGCTCCACCCTTGATTAAATATTTTGCCTCTTAATCTCCATGGTCCATTCTTTCTCATTTCTTATAAAAGGAGAGCTCTCTTCTCATTCTAGGATCCATCTTTTAAATACTAACCTTATGCTACAGGATTTCTTGGAGACTTTGGAGATTTTTTGAAGACATTCTTGCATTCATCTTCCATTTCTTGCATCATAGTTTCATATTTATGCTTTCCTAGATTAGCTTCATTTCTATGCTCTAGATTAGCTCACATAGATTAACTAGCTTGGATTGTAACACTTGCATCTTTCTTTTCATAGCTTAGTTTGCACTCTCATTTCTATCATAGTTGCATTTCATTCTCATATTGATTCTTGAGGATATTGGAATTCTTTCCCTTTTCTCCATTGAATCTCCCATTGCATGGTTTACTAGCAAGGTCGTAGGCTTAAATAGCTCTAGCTGAGAGCACACTTAATATCCTTGCACTCCATGCCTAGGGAGCTCTAGGTCATTTTTCAAGGTTTCCCATTCATGGATTCTCTTGGAAGCAAAGACTTAGAGAAGTGCACATTCTAATGTGTACAATGAGTGCATTGAAAACCTTAGCAAGCTTGCTCCAAGCGTCATCCAAAACCCAATCATTCCTCCAAACTACCCCATCATGCCTCCATGCATACCTACTAGTATTCTTTATCATACCTTTGACAAGGGAAATTCATTATTGCATTCATCCATACCTTCTTATGTTGTACCCACATATCCCCTTCACGTAGCATTCATACATCCATCTTCCTCCATGGTCATATCTGAATCTCCACATTTTCATAACACTACTAGCTATATCCCTAGTCCAAATCCACCACGTCCTTATCCTCCAACCTATTTTCAAATCCATAATCCTATTCCTCTAGTTCCTCTAATGCATCATGGTAATCCCCACACTATTTCTAATCCAATTTCATCCACTCTATCCTACCCATCATCTACATCATGTCCATCCTATCTCAATCCACCATCTTCCATTCCTACCTACATTACCACAAATCCCCTTCCACAAGAAACTTACTTCCCTCAATCCACTTCATATTCCATACCCCTACCCATCACCCCTACCCCATCAATTAGTCAATCTAGTTCACAAGTCACCTCCATACCTACTTATGTGAACTATCTAGCCATGTCATCTCCTACACCCATTTATACACCATCATTCATTCAACCAAGCTTACAACCCACCACCACACCTTCATATGTGGACTACCTTAGCTTCCCACCATCTCCACATGGAAATCCTTCACCTCAACCTATAACAAGAAAGACTCCAAGGATTTTCACAAAGAAGCCAATGGAAAATCCCTCCCCTAAAGTTGATGAGACATGTCATCTCACTCCCTCATGTGAAGCCACTAGTGATGAGGCCCTTCCACTTCCCACACCCATAATTCCTCTTCCATCTCCCACTGTTAGAATAATTGAGGGGGGGGGTGAATCAGTTATCCTACAGTCCCAAACTCTCAGATGTACTTTTCAAAACTATTTCAATAATTTATGCAACTAAGTAAGATAAAATATCAATCTGTATGTTCATTCATTGAATACCAATAATTATCCAAACTGTGAATATTGATTAAATCAACTATGCAGTATGATAGCAAAACAATCATAAAAAATAACACATAACACAATGATTTAACATGGAAACCCTGCTAAGGGAAAAAACACCTAGGACCGGTAACCCAAAATATTTCACTCTTGTGAAGTGAGGTCGGTTAGGAGCCAACCATATTAAAGGTTACAATGCACATTGTTAGGTGTGACCTGGTTAGAGGATTTATCACTAATAGTTAACTTTTGACCAGCATTCACTATGGAGTCAACAAGATAACAATTAACATTCATTGAATGTCATATGAAAATACAATAAGACTGTTAAGTCCACTCGGTTAAGAGATTTTTCTGAATCAATGGTTAAACTGGTATAGTTTTGATCTGATTCAAATACAAATCAATTGCAAATATTCAGATCTA
Organism: Chamaecyparis obtusa; assembly: GCA_027943335.1. Lineage (NCBI taxonomy): Eukaryota > Viridiplantae > Streptophyta > Pinopsida > Cupressales > Cupressaceae > Chamaecyparis > Chamaecyparis obtusa. The sequence goes on along the minus strand of BSBK01004622.1, from coordinate 470,113 downwards.
TGCTATGCTCATAAAACTCATCTGATCATTAATCAATTCACTTCCTCAATATTTCCCAACTTACTTCACTTGGTAAATAGTTCTCCGATGCTTGGTAATGTCTGCAGCTTGGTTCTTTCTGTAACTAGTTTGATCAGGAATGCATGAATAAAGTCTTCACATGAAATCTCTACAGTCTTTATTTGTCCAGCATGTTTCAACAATGAAACTCATGTCTCTTAAATAGACAAGTAAACTATTTTCATATCAGCCATCAAATTTTGCCTCTTAATCTCCTTGGTCCATTTTGCCACTTAAACCTTCCTCGACAGATGTGTCCATAACATGTTTCAATCTCATCCTTTAGATCATCTCTGAATTTTTTCAACCATGGATCTTATAACTAACTTCATCCTTTACCTTGAAATCATAACAATTTCTAACTCATCAATTTCAGTCGGTTATTCTTAGCATTTAATGTTTTCATCCATACTCAGTTAATACTAAATGCCCCGGTGATAACTAACTTGGTTAACACTATCACTCAATATACACTACATAGGCTTGGTGTATATAGAATTCTTCAATTACCAACCACATTAACTTGTTCAATTCAAATCTCTTCTTCATAATAGATTAATGTAGCATGCTCAAGTCAACAACATAAAGCCATAAACTCATCAATAAGTTACCCAATGTATACCTTATCCTTATATGTCATATCCATCTTTTCCTTATGTAGATATCTCATTTCTTCATCTTTTCTTCCTTCTACAGATGTTCAGATGTTTGTAACTATCATGATAAGTATAGTTAAAACTAGTTGACATCAATGACAATATATTAACTAATTTAATCATCTTACATATCACTTTAGTAGCTCGGTGTTCTCTAATCATTGTTCCTTCAATTCATCTAGATATTCAATCAGTTGTAGATCATCAATCTCTCCCTTTGGCATTGATGGCAACATAAACAATATCAAATATACCATACACATACCAAACATGTATTCTACAACTATGTAGGTAAATGTTGTAGCTCGGTAAGCTCTCCCTAGCTTGATATTTTAATATGTTTAATCACTACAAAATAGAATTCCATGTAGACTCTCCCTGTGGATTTGATCTTTTTAGCTCTCTGGTTCTTTTTCCCATTTCATTCTCAACAATAGATATTTCATATGAAGTTTCTCTCCCTTTGACAATAATGCCAAAGAAAATAAACATCTCTGCAGTAGCCAAATTATTCTCCATTGTTCGATCCAGATCAAGTACCTTCATGTACTAATAAACATTTCTCTGTTCCAGCTTCTACAATCTTTCACAACCTTAGAAAACCTAAAGTTTGAGCTATGTGCATCAACATGAATGATTTTCTAATAAATTATAGGTTGATGCAACCTCCTGATCACCTTAGTGACCGATAGACAGGGGATGGACCCCTAGTCTAGTCCTTAAATACTCAAATGTGTCCTTTGGTAAGGGCTTGGTAAAAATATAAGCAAGTTGTTCTTTAGACTTTACAAATTCCAATTTCACCTGCTTCTCTTGAACTTGTTCCCTTAAGTAGTGATACTTAATAAATATATGGTTTGTTTTTTAATGCATCACTAGATTCTTGGAAATATTTATAGCACTAGTGTGATAAATTATAGCTTGGATAAAATAAGACTTGTTTTATCCAAGCAATATTTGAACAATTTGTAGTAGCAACAACATACTCTGCTTTAGTAGTAGACTAAGAAATGCATGTTTGTTTCCTGCTTATCCAAGTCACAAGCCTTTCTCCTAAAAAGAATGCTCCACTGATTGTGCTCTTCTGGTCATCAATGTTTCTAGCCCAATCTGCATCAGTGTAAACTCGGAGTTCAAATTTGCCTTCCTTTGTGTACCATAAACCATAGTCTTCAATCTTCTTCAAGTATCTCAAAATTCTTTTAACAACAACCATATGTGAATCTTTAGGATTGGCAGAAAATCTTGCCACAATCCCAACTACATGTGTTATATCAGGCCTACTGTGTACTGTATACATTAGTTTTCCAATCATTGATCTGTAGTGTCTGATTTACCTTTGTAGATTCATCATCCTTTATCAACTTACATCCTATTACCATCGGTGTTCCTACCGGTTTTGAATCTTCCATGCGAAAAGTCTTTAACACTTCTTTAATGTATTTTGATTGAGTGATGAAAATCCCATCATTCTGTCATATAATCTACAAACCTAGAAAGAATTTAATCTCTCCAAACATTGACATATCAAACTCCTTTCTCATTTCATCAACAAAATATTTGCAAATCAAATCATGTCCACCAAAGATTATGTCATCAACAAAAATTTCAGCAATCAAAATATTATCATCATATTCTCCTTTCATGTACAAATTAATTTTATCACTTGTCCTTACAAAGCCAATACTGATAAGATAAGCATGCATTTTTTCATATCATGCTCTTGGTACTTGCTTCAGTCCATACAAAGCTTTGTGTAGTCTACATACCATGTTCTTCTAATTTGGATCAACAAAACCTTCCAGTTGTTCTATGTAGACCTCCTCCTCAAGAATTCCATTCAGAAATGCTGATTTCACATCCATTTGATATACTTTGAATCCCTTATGTGCAACATATGTAAGTAATATACAAACTCCTTCAAGTCTATCCATTGGTGTAAACGTTTCACAATAATCTATACCTTCTTCTTGTGCATATCCCTTGCATAAAAGTCTTGCCTTATTCCTAGTGACCTCACCATTCTCATTGAACTTGTTTCTGAAAATCTATTTAGTACCAATTACATTTTTATCTTTCGGTCTTGGTACCAATGTCCATGTCTTATTCTTTTCAATCTGTTCAATTTCCTCATTCATTGCCTTAATCCATTCCTCATTTTCAAGTGCATCACTAACATTCTGAGGCTCAAATTCAAAAAATAAGCTTGTGTTTTGTCTTAACTTACTTCGGGTCATCATGCCAGCTTGCTTATCTCCAATGATTTGGTTCTACGGATGGTGCCTTCTAACAAATCTTGCCAACACTTTTTCTCTTCTTTGCCCATCATTCGGTTTAGGTTCATTTTCTTGCTTGGTAGCTTCTTCCTGGTTCTCAATTTTCATTTGCTAATTCTTAGTAGCATTTTCCTAATGCTCGATAAACTCATCTTGTGGCTTTAGTAGATAACTTGGATTCTCAACATATGTAAACCTACCATAGTCTTCTGGTTCCTTCATTCTTTCTTCATCATTCTTTTCAACAAACTAATCAACTTTTACATTATCACTTTCTATCATTTTATTAGTAGCCTTGTTTAAACATTTATAAGATTTACTCTTAGTAGAATATTTTAAACATATTCCTTCATCACCTTTAGAGTCAAATTTACCATTCCTATCATCTTTCAGAATATAACACCTACTTCCAAAGATTCTAAAATAACTTACATTTGGTGTATAGCCAAACCATAACTCATAAGGTGTCTTGTTCATGTCTTTCTTCAATTGAACTCAGTTCAAGGTGTATATAGCAGTGCTAACTACTTCTCTCCAGTACATTTGTGCAACATTTTTCTCAATCATCAATGTTTTGGCACAATCAACAATAGATCGGTTCCTCCTTTTAGCAATCTCATTTTGTTGCAGTGTCCTAGGTGAAGAAACCTATCTTTTGATTTCATGCTCATTATAGAAATTAGTGAATTCATCAGAAATAAACTCACCTCCTCTATCAGATCTTAAGCATTTTACATCTTTCCCAGTTTATTTTTCAACGTTAGCCTTATACCATTTAAACAATTTGAATGCCTCAAATTTCTCTTTTAAGAACATGACTGTCATCATCCCAGAGTAGTCATCAACAAATAAAATAAAATATTTGTCACCATAGTAGCTCTGAGTTCTCATAGGACCACATAAGTTGGTATGTACCAACTCTAAAATTCCTTTAGATGAATAGTCTTTACTTTTAAAACTAGATTTGGTCATCTTTCCTTTCTGACATTGATTGCACATAACATGATCAGGTTTTGTTAGGCTCGGTAGACCTCTAACTCTTCTCTTTTTACTGATCGTATTCATGTTATCAAAGTTCACATGACACAATCTCTTATGCCATAACCATACATCTTCATTATTCACTAGTAAACAAGAAGTTTCAGCATTGTCAAGATAGAATAAATTACCTTTTGATTGTCCTCCAGTACCAACCAGTTTTCCATTTTTCATCAAAGATTTTCACCTTCTTACTTTTGAATGCAACTCAGTGACCTGAGTTATTCAGCTATGCTACACTCAACAAATTGTAGTTAAGTCCTTTTACCCAGTATGCAATATTACATCTAATCCTATCATTTAATAAGATAGACCCTTTTCCTTTCACTTGACAAGGTGTATCATTTCCCATTTTCACTGATCCTCCATTATAGTGATCAAGATGTTCAAATTTATCTTCATCACTAGTCATGTGATGTGTACAACCACTATCAATGATCCAAGTATCATGCTTACTAACTTTAGAAATAAGGTTTGTTTTTACATACCTTTCCTCTTCTTTTGAATCATCTTTCATTGCAACAAATACCACTTCAATTTCATCATCAATGTTAGTGTCAGTGTCATTCTCATTTTCTCCAACAAGGTAACATGCCTTCTTGCCTTTGTCTTTGTAATCTTGATTATCTTTGTTGTAGTGTCGATTTCTTCTATTATTTCTTCTACCAAACTTTCCATCACCAGATCAGTCATTGTCTTTATCTTCTTCTTTCCTGTTAGGACATCTAGCAACAATATGGCCAATCTCTTTACAATTAAAACAAGCTAAAGGTAACTTTCCCTTATACCTTCCTTTACCTTTTTGAAGTCTTCAGGCCATAAGTGCTCCAAGATCATCTTCACTGTCACTATCACTTTCATTCTTTATATTATGTTTACTACTAGATTTACCAATCTTTAGAGATGACATAAAAGCAGACTCAACACTTGGTAAAACACTATTGTCATAATTATTCAGCTCAAAAGTAGTTAACTTTCCAATCAGACTATCAAGGGTAAGAGTGCTATTAGGTGCAAACCTCATTTCATGAATTACAGATATTCTAATTGCATAAATAGGCAACAAGGTTCTCAGTATCTTACTTGCCACAATATCTTCAAAAATAATACCTCCTGCTCCTCAGATAGCATTGACTACCTCTTTGATTTGGTTAGAGTATTGTGTGATGTTCTCACCTTCCTTCATCTTCATGTCATCAAATCTAACTCTTAAGCTTTCAGCTCTAGCTCTCATTACATTTACACCACCATAAACCAATACAATTTTATCCCACATTTGCTTCACTATAGTGCATGCTTTGACATCTTCAAACTCAACATCAAATAGAGCAACATCAATCTCTATCATAGTAATATTATGTTCATGTCCATCTCTCAACTCATCAACTATCAAAGGTCCAATAGTCGGTTGTAAGTAGCCATTGTCTAGTAGATGTAGAGCAGATTCTCTGATTCCAGATATGTGAAGCCTCATCCTACTTTGTCATGTGGAGAAGTTATCTTTGTTCATCTTAGGCACTTCCCTCTTATACATCTTGTGATCTTTTGCTTAAGTCCTTGAAACTTTCCTCCAAGCAACCTGTTGGCAATTTGGCTGAGTAGGATATCAAGTTGTTGTCATTATGGAAACATATGATCATTGTGATGATCACACTATAGTTGCAAGCAATTTTGTAAGAGCGCAAAGAAAAATTGTCTAAGTACAACAATATTTTCTAGTCTAATCAGAGATAGTTTTGGTTAGCGATGTCCACAGAAGCAGGTTCAATGCATGCGCACTTGAACATGGATAATTCTATGTCTATTGAAGACACATGTGAAAGCACAAATTTGTACAACATGTATGGAAGGAGATATTGCAAAATAATAGAGACAAAGTTGAAGCTGACTTAAATGGAGTAAAGAAGATAGAATAAGAATGATAGTTAAGGGATTATTTTATTTATCAAAATAATGACTTAACCATATAAGGGACGACATCCTAGATGTTAACCCTTAGGTATCATGAATTAGTTTTTGTATTTAGGAAAGATTTTATGCTTTGTAAAGCCAATTGTAAGTTATTATTCTTAATAACTTGTATATATGTAAGAAGCTTGTAATGTGAAGTAAGAGAGATGTAATAAGATATTGTAATACTGTGATGTGAAATTGTGTATTGAAAAGAAAAGAAAGTAGACTCTGTATATGCAAGTGAAGAGCCTAGAAAGCTAAATCAAAATAGGAAAGCTATTTGACATCAGTGAAAGGTTATACACTTTATCTTTGTATTAAGATACCATTTTATTTTACATGTTTGGGTAGTGAGCTCATCTTGTAAACATCCTATTTTGTACTACCAACTCCTAGTAGGGTTGAGGCTTCTAACAAGGCCTAGAGTCCTTTAATCAGGACAAAGACACTATTGTTAATATGATTTAGAACAACAGAGAGGGGGAGTGAATCAGTTGTTCTTAGGTCTAGATGTATAAAATAAACTTTCAAACTCTTCAACAACTTAGATCTAACAACCAATAGCTACTCAGTCATTACTGAATGCATAACAGAAACATATAATAGTGCAGTCCACTATCCAATAGTATTTAACTTGAAAAACATAGAAATGTTCAAACCAAAACATTCACACAAGCATTAACACTAGGATTTATAGTGGAAACCCAATTTGGGAAAAACCACTTTGTAACATGTTACTGATATTTTCACTCTTCTAAAGTGAGCTCTGTGAAAAGCCAACCCTGTTAAAGGTTTACAAACTCACTGTCAGGTGTGACCTGATTAAAGGATTTCAACCACCCTGTTAAGAGTGTGCCTTGTTAAAGGACTTACATACATTCCATTAGAATGCAACCTTGTTCAAAGGATTTATACAAATGACTATTAGGTCAACCTTGATTAAAGGATTTCAAACTGATACAATGGTTAGAGAGTAACAACACTGTTTGATCTGAAAACATACAACTCACTTTGCAAATAATAGATCCAATTATGTACACATATGTTGGCTTATTGACTGTGATCCATTTCCATCTCCATCACTGATCTGCTTGGAAATTCCTTCAAGCAATCACAACTCCTTCTCTTTTAGCCTTTTCTGCTTATACATTCAATAAAATCATCTCCAGCATCCTCTTTCTTCAACCTCACACTTAGGTTTCCTTAATAGCTCTTCGTTTAGGTCGATCCAAATTTTTTCGCTTAATCTCCTTCGTAGATCTTAGGGTTAGGTCAAATTCATTGCATCCTTCCAACTTTATGTTCTTCATCCATCCTTCTAGAAAAATCTCAAATGTCTTTATGGAATCACAATAAAATGGTTTATAGTGCATTAAATACTTCCATACAATCAATAAATAAAGTCAACACATTTTACATAATCCAAGAATTCAACTATGTCAGCTAGGAATCTAAATTCTTCCTCAAATGTAAATTACTGACGCTCGGTCAATAATATGTTCAACTCCTCGGTCATCACTAGGTAGCTCGGTCACCACTGAAACTATTTCCTTGACTAATACTATCTTCCTTGGCAATTAATTGATGTTCGGTCAACACTAAATTTACTCGGCATATACTGGCTCAGTCAACACTAACATCACTCGGCTTAAACTATATTTCTTCACTTTTGCTTGATTAAGCCTACTTGTTTAGTCTTACTTCTTACTTAGATAAGCAATACATTATCTTATCATTGTGTCACATAATCAAGTACCCATTGAAGTATCAAGATAACTCAACCTTTCCTTAGGTGCTATTGTTATCAACCTTGCCCTAATCCTTCTCAACAATCAAATAGATATAGTACTTTCTTAGATAATAACAGTCTTACCAATTAAGGTTTGACATCAATGACAATACAAAAATTGCTTCAATTGCAGTTTCCAACAATCTCCCTCTTTGGCATTGATGGAAACACCATATGAATAACACATGAGTCACCAACCAATCCAAAACTTTGTCTACACATCAAAAATATTTATAATATCCTTAGCTTCATTTTGATTCAAAATCAATTAGCCTTTCTTACATGACCATCCACACAGTAACTTCCACTTGATCTCTTCTTGTTCCTTTCCTCTGAATTTCTCCCTCTAACTTGATCTTCCATGAAATCTCACCATGTGTTTTCATCTTATTCATCTCCCTCTTTCACAATAATGCCAAAGCAGCAGCAAAAACATACATCCTTCAGATGTAGATGTCATCTTGTCAGTTCAGTAACAATATTTCTCCCTTTGTCATCTTTGTTTATGACTGATTATTAGCTTTGTTGTTCTTTTCACAACTCTAGGAAACTCCTAAAGTATGACCTTTCTCTGTTGGAAACTGCAATTGAAATAATTTTTTTATTGTCATTGATGTCAAACCTTAATTGGTAAGAATGTTGCTACTTAGGAAAGTACTATATCTATTTGAGTGTTGCTAAGGGGATAGGCAAGGTTGGTAACAATAGCACCTAGGGAAAGGTTGAGTTATCTTGATACTACAAAGTGTACTTGACTATGTTGTACAATGATGAGACAATGTATTGTTTATCTTAGTAAGACTAAAGACTAAACTAGTAGGCTTGACCGAGCAAAGAATGGAGAAATCATGTTTAAGCTGAGTAATGTTAGTGTTGACCGAGTTAGTGTATGTTGAGCAAAATTCTAGTGTTGATCGAACAACGGTTAATTTCCGAGGAAGACAGTGTAAGCCAAGGAAACATTTTTAGTAATGACTGAGCTTTCTACATGAAGATCGAGTAGTTGATCACAGTATTGACTGAGCATCAGCATTTTTATATTTGAAGAGAATTTAGTTTTGGAGCCGACATTGTTGAATTCTTGGATTATGTAAAATGTGTTGGCTTTATTTATTGATTGTTTGAAACCATTAAATGCACTATAAAATGTTTTATTCTAAATCTTTAAGCAATTTTAGATGATTCTAGAAAAGGAGTTGAAGAACATGAAGTGGGTAGATTCAATGAATCTGACCTAACCCTAAGATCTATGAATGAGATTGAGCGGCATAAGATGAGTTAACCTAATTGAGGAAAGTAAAAAGAGAACCTGAGCATTTGGATATAAAAGTACATGGGTGAAAAAGAGAATGCTAGAAGATCCGAAAAGTTTTACTGACCATTTAAGCAGGAAAGGCTGAAGGAGAATTGTGGTGGTTGCTTGAAGAAAAGTTCCGAGTAGATCAAAGATGGAGATGGCAAAGTTTCAAAGTCAATAAACCAGCATTAGTGTACGAAATCAGATCTAATATTTACAAAGTGAGTTGTATATTTTCAGATAAATATTGCTGCTACTTTCTAACCATTGTAATAGTCAAAATCCTTTTAACAGAGGTTGACCTAACAATCACATGTTAAATCCTTTGAACAAGGTTGCATTCGAATGGAGTGTGTGTAAGTCCTATAACAAGGCTCACTTTTGACAGGGTGATTGAAATCCTTTAACCGGATCACACCTAACAGTGTGTATTGTAACCTTTGATAGGGTTGGCTTTTTACCGAGCTCACTTCAGAAGAGTGAAAATAATAGTAGCATGTTACAAAGTGGTTTTTTCCACATTGGGTTTCCACTATAAATCCTGGTGTTAATACTTGTGTGAGTGTTTTGGTTTGAACATTTCTATGTTTTACAAGTTAAGTTACAGCTGGGTAGTGGATTGCATTGTCATATGTCTCTGTTATTGAATCGGTGATGACTGAGTTTGTTTTGGTTATTGGATCCGATTTAAGGAAAAGTTTTTTAAGTTTGTTTTATACATTAGGACCTGAGAACAACTGATTCACCCCCCCTCTCTGTTGTTCTAAATCATATTAACAATTGTCAGAGCTTTGTTCCTTATTATTAGTGTTTACAGAAATCAAGTTTAAAGGGGCTTGAAGCAAATGATCAGGATGTATAAGGAGGTACCGAAGCTGAATAAGGAAAACTTCCCTGCATGGAAAAGCTTGATGAAGCTGCATCTAGCTAGTATTGGTGACTCTGTAAAGTACTACATTGAGAATAGCTATGTCTCACCTGTCGCACCTTTGACTGCTAAAGAAATGAGAGCTAAGCAAGAACATAATCAGGCAATGCTAGAAATTGCATCTAACCTAAGCTATCCAAAATTTGAGGACATTAAGGATTGCACAACTGCTAAGGATATGTGGGACACTCTTGCAAGAATCTATGGTGGTGGCTTCAATGTACTAAAAGCAAAGGTCGAGAGTCTTAGAGGTAAGTTTGATGAAATGAGAATGCAAGAAGGTGAAAACATTGCACAATATTATGGTAGAATAAAAGAAGTTGTGAATGCTATTAGAGGAGATAATGGGGCTATTGATGATGAAACTATAATTGGGAAAGTACTAAGAACCCTACGTCCTATATATGCTATTAAGATCTCAACTATTCAGGAATCTAGATGCAACTCTGCTAATGCACTTACTTTAGAAAGTTTGGTTGCTAAGCTGACTACTTTTGAACTCTCTAACTATGATAATTTCATTGTTGGAAGCATTGGTAATGTTGAATCTACTTTCAAGTCACAACTAGTTCTGACCAAGCCTAAGAAAGAAAAAGAAAGATGCACAAGTGAAAGTGAAAGTGAAAGTGAAAGTGACAGTGACACCTCTGATGAAGAACTGGAAGATCTAGAAGCTCTTATGGCTAGAGGACTGAGAAGGGGAAAAGGAAAGTATAAAGGTAAACTCCCTATTATATGTTTTGCATGTAATAAAGTTGGTCATATAGCTGCTAGATGTCCTGACAGGAAGGATAAAGATGATGAAAGAGAAAGAAAACACAAAGATAGACGAGATGACAGAAGCTACCGATGGAACAAAGACTATAAAGGAAAAGGTAAGAAATCTTGTTACATTGCTGAAAAAGAAACTGACACTGATAGTGATGATTTTGAAATTGAGGTAGTCTCAATGAAAGATGAATCTGATGAGGATGAGAAAACTGCATTGATATCCTATGTGAACAAGAATGATAAATGGATTATTGATAGTGGTTGTTCACATCACATGACTGGTGACAAAAATAAGTTTGAGACCTTACATCATTACAGAGGTAAAAGTGTAAAATTTGGTAATGATGCACCATGTCGTGTTAGAGGAAAATGTTTGATTAAACTGACTGATAAGATATCTTGTGAAAATGCATATTGGGTTGAAGGTCTTAATTATAATTTGTTAAGTGTTTCTTAGCTCAACAAAACTAGTTACCGAGTGGAATTTCATCATAAGCAAGCTAAAATATTTGATGCTACTAGAGAACTAATTGGAAGTGGAGATCAGACTAGAGGTAATTTGTTCTATCTTGACCTATCTAAAGAAACATGTTTAATTGCACAACTTGATGATATTTGGTTATGGCACAAAAGGCTATGTCATGTTAACTTTGACAATCTGGTAGAGATAAGTAAGAAGAAAAAGGTAAGAGGTCTACCTAGATTGAAGAAACTTGAGAATGTGATGTGCAAGGAATGCCAGTTAGGAAAAATGACAAAGTCAAGTTTTAAGAGCAAATATTTTACTTCTGAAAACATTTTAGATTTGGTTCATACTGACCTTTGTGGACCTATGGGTGTACAAAGTTACTGCGGTGCTAGATACTTTATCTTATTTGTTGATGATCATACTAAGATGATGCATGTAATGTTTCTAAAAGAAAAATTTGAAGCTTTTCAATTCTTTAAGTGGTATTTGGCTAAGGTTGAGAAGGAGACATGTAGGAACCTGAAATGACTTAGATCTGACCGAGGTGGAGAATTTACATCAAATGAATTTAATCTATTTTACAATGATAGAGGAATTAAAAGACAGATGTCTACACCTAGAACACCTCCACAGAATAGTATAACAGAAAGAAGAAATGGATCTATCTTGGATTGTGCAAGGACATTGTTGATTGAAAAGAATGTAGCACAAAAATAATGGAAAGAAGCTATAAGCAATGTTGTCTACACTCTTAACTGGGTACAAATCAAGAAAGGTACAAATTTGACACCTTATGAATTATGGTATGGGCATGCACCGAGTGTTAAATACTTTAGAATCTTTGGAAGTAAGTGCTATATATTAAAAGACACTAGGAATGGAAAGTTTGATGCTAAGAGTGATGAAGGCATATTCCTAGGATATTCCACAAAAAGTAAAGCTTATAAGTGTTTGAACTCTAACACTAACAAAATTGTGGAAAGTGTGAATGTCAAAATTGATGAGTATGCAAAAAGAAATGAAGCTAACAGTAAAAGAGAACTAGAAGATTATAGATCTTTTGTGTACATTGAGGAAGAAGAAGAGGCAAGTAACAGACTTGCACCTAATGTCGAGTCTCGGGTAAGAAATGTTGAGTGACAAATAGATGCTGTCGAGCATCAGGAAAATAGTGCCAAAAGAGAACAAGAACATGTCGAGCTACAAGAAAATGTTGTTGAGTATCAAGAAGAGGTTGCCGAGCATTCAGAAGTTGAATATGACAATCTTGTTGGGGAACCTGATGAAATAGAGGAGAGAGGAGCTGAAACTATTTTGGCAAAATATGTAAGAAGACATCACAAGCCAGAACAGATAATTGGAGACAAAAATACTGGAATTCAAACCATAAGTAAGACTAAGGATCCAACATGCCTACTGTGTGAATTTGAACCCAAGTCAACTAGAGAGGCATTGGAGAATGAAGACAGGATACAAGCAATGAATGAAGACATTAACCAGATTGAGAATAATGATACTTGGACTCTGGTGCCAAGACCTAAAAACAAAAGTGTTATAGGAATAAAGTGGGTGTTTTAGAATAAGATGAATGAGAATGGTGAAATAACTAGGAACAAAGCTAGGTTGGTATGCAAAGGCTACACACAAGAAGAAGGAATAGATTATGGGGAGACATTTGCCCCTGTAGCTAGATTGGAAGGAGTAAGAACTCTTCTTGCATATGCTGCTTATAAAGATTTCAAGGTATATGAAATGGATGTCAAGTCTACATTTTTGAATGGTATACTAGAAGAAGAAGTTTACATAGAACAACCAAAAGGTTTTATTGATCCAAACAGAAGACACATGGTGTGCAAACTAAACAAAGCACTATATGGATTGAAGCAAGCTCCCAGAGCATGGTATGAGAGGTTGCACAACTACTTGATACAGATTGGATTTTCAAGAACAAATGACACAAGCAATCTGTACATGAAGGATGAAGAAGGTAAAGGTATCCTATTGGCAAAAAATTTTGTGGATGACATTATTTTTGGTGGACAAGATGCATTGTGTAAAAGATTTTAAAATGAAATGCAAACTAAATGTGAAATGAGCATGTTTGGTGAGATCAAATTCTTTGTTGGTTTACAAGTATATCAGAAGAAGAATGGAATTTTCATTACACAGTCTAAGTATGTTAATGAAATACTGAAAACTTTTGGGATAGAAGATGCTAAACCAGTGAGTACTCCTAAGGTTACTAGTAAAAATTTATCTAAGAATGATGATGCTGTAGAAGTGAATCAGACTTTGTACAGATCCATGATTGGAAAATTACAGTATGTTGTACATAGTAGACCAAATATTGCACTAGTTGTTGGGATTGTGGCAAGATTCTCTACCAATCCTAAGGAAACACACATGATGGTTGTGAAAAGAATTATGAGATACTTGAAAGGAACTACTGACTTTGGTCTATATTATAAGAAGGATGACAAATTTGAACTCAAAGTTTATACAGATGTTGATTGGGCAGGAAATGTAGATGACAGAAAGAGTACTAGTGGTGGAGCTTTCTTTCTTGGATAGAGATTAGTCTCCTGCACAAGCAAGAAACAAAATTGCATTTCCCAATCTACTATCAAGGCCGAGTATGTTGCTGTTGCAGTAAATTGTTCAAATTTGGTATGGATAAAACAATTGTTGATAGGCATGAAAGAAGAAATCACTAAACCTGTTGTTATTTTCTGTGACAACACAAGTGCTATCAATATTTCTAAGAATCCAGTGGTGCACACTAAGACCAAGTACATAAAAATTAAGTATCACTACTTGAGAGAATTAGTACAAGATAAAGAAGTCTGAATGGAATATGTGAATACAAAAGAACAATTAGCAGACATATTCACTAAAGCTTTACCCAGAGAAGCTCATGAGTATTTGAGAAGTCAATTAGGGGTCCTTCCCCTAACTGAGGCTGCCTAGTCAAGCTAGGAGCACTGCATCAAATATGCTACAGCAGAATATTTGAAAAATTGATGCAGAAGATTGTCACACTTTAGGGCTAGCCTAGAGTTGTGAAAAGGAGCAAAGACAAGGAATCAGTCATAAGCAAGATGGCAGAGGGAGAAACACTGAGCTACACAAATATTATCTACATTTGATGGATGTATGTTTTAGTTGTTGCTTTGGCATTTTTGTCAAAGAGGGAGATGAACTAATATGATAACACATAACACTAAAAAGTAAGGGTGATGAACTGAAATGAAGGATTAGGATAGAGGGAGATCTAAATACTTCTGACGGTCACAGAAGTGAGACTTATAGGATTCTAAATCAGAATGAAGCTAAGGATATTATAAATAATTTTATGATGAACAGATAAGTTTTTGGATTAGTTGGTAATCCATGTGTTATTCAGGTGATATCATATGGTGTTTCCATCAATGCCAAAGAGGGAGATTGTTCGAAACTGCAATTGAAAGAATTGTTGTATTGTCATTGATGTCAAACCTTAATTGGTAAGACTATTGCTACTTAGGAAAGTACTATATCTATTTGAGTGTTGCTAAGGGGATAGGCAAGGTTGGTAACAATAGCACCTAGGGAAAGGTTGAGTTATCTTGATACTACAAAGTGTACTTGACTATGTTGTATAATGATGAGACAATGTATTGTTTATCTTAGTAAGACTGAAGACTAAACTGGTAGGCTTGACCAAGCAAAGAATGGAGAAATCATGTTTAAGCTGAGTAATGTTAGTGTCAACCGAGTTAGTGTATGCCAAGAAAAATTCTAGTGTCGACCGAACAACAATTAATTGTCGAGGAAGATAGTGTAAGCTGAGGAAACATTTTTAGTAATGATCGAGCTTTCTACATGAAGACCGAGTAGTTGATTACAGTATTGACCGAGCATCAACATTTTTATATTTGAAGAGAATTTAGTTTTGGAGCCGACATTGTTGAATTCTTGGATTATGTAAAATGTGTTGACTTTATTTATTGATTGTTTGAAAGCATTAAATGCACTATAAAATGTTTTATTGTAAATCTTTAAGAGATTTGAGATTATTCTAGAAAAGGAGCTAAAGAACATGAAGCGGGTAGATTCAATGAATCTGACCTAACCCTAAGATCTACGAATGAGATTGAGCGGCATAAGATGAGTTAACCTAATTGAGAAAAGTATAAAGGGAACCTGAGCATTTGGATATAAAAGTACATGGGTGAAAAAGAGAATGTTGGAAGATCAAAAGAGTTTTACTGACTGTTTAAGCAGGAGAGGCTGAAGGAGAATTGTGGTGGTTGCTTCAAGAAAAGTTCTGAGTAGATCAAAGATGGAGATGGCAAAGTTTCAAAGTTAGTAAACCAGCATTAGTGTATGGAATCAGATCTAATATTTGCAAAGTGAGTTGTATATTTTTAGATAAATACTGTTGCTACTTTCTAACCATTATAACAGTTAAAATCCTTTTAATAGAGGTTGACCTAATAGTCATATGTTAAATCCTTTGAACAAGGTTGCATTATAATGGAGTGTATGTAAGTCCTATAACAAAGCTCACTTTTGACAGGGTGATTGAAATCCTTTAACCGGGTCACACCTAATAGTGTGTATTGTAACCTTTGATAGGGTTGGCTTTTTACCGAGCTCACTTCAGAAGAGTGAAAATAATAGTAGCATGTTACAAAGTGGTTTTTTCCACATTGGGTTTCCACTATAAATCCTGGTGTTAATACTTGTGTGAATGTTTTGGTTTGAACATTTCTGTGTTTTACAAGTTAAGTTACAACTGGGTAGTGGATTGCATTGTCATATGTTTCTACTATTGAATTAGTGATGACCGAGTTTGTTTTGGTTATTGGATCTAATTTAAGGAAAAGTTTTTTAAGTTTGTTTTATACATCAGGACCTGAGAACAACTGATTCACCCCCCCTCTCTATTGTTCTAAATCATATTAACATTCTCTGCATCAATTTGTTAGATATTCTTTGTAGTCCATTTGATGCGGTGCTCCTAGCTTGACTAGGTAGCCTTAGTTAGGGGAAGAACCCCTAATTTTCCTCTCAGATATTCATGAGCTTCTTTAGGTAAAGCTTTAGTGAATATGTCTGCTACTTGTTCTTTTGTATTCACGTATTCCATTTTGACCTCTTTATCCTATACCAATTCCCTCAAGTAATGATACTTGATGGCGATGTGTTTGGTCTTTATGTGCATCATTGGGTTCTTTGATATGTTGATAGCACTTGTGTTGTCATAGTAGATGAAAACTGGTCAGTGATCTCTTCTTTCATGCCTACCAACAATTTCTTTATCCATACCAAGTTTGAATAGTTCATTGTTGCAACTACATACTCAGCTTCAGCTATAGATTGGGAAATGCAATTTTGTTTCTTGCTTGTCCAGGAAACTAATCTATGTCCAAAAAAAAAAGCTCCACCACTAGTACTCTTTCTATCATCCACATTTCCTACCCAATCAGCATCAATATAGACTCTCAATTCAAATCTTTCATGCTTCTTATACTACAGTCCATAATCTGCAGTCCCTTTCAAATATCTCATTATCCTTTTTACATCCATCATGTGAGTTTCCTTAGGATTGGAAGAGAATCTTGCCACAATCCCAATTGCTAGAGCAATATCTAGTCTATTGTGAACAACATACTGCAATTTTCCAATCATGGACCTATACAAAGTCTGGTTTACTTTAGCAACATCATCATTTTTAGACAATTTTTATCTAGTAGCCATGGGAGTACTTACTAGCCTTGAATCCTCCATACCAAAGCTTTTCAGTATCTCATGAACATATTTAGACTGGGTAATGAAAATGCCTTTCTCCATCTGATATACTTGTAAACCAACAAAGAATTTGATCTCCCCAAACATACTCATTTCAAATTCAATTTGCATTTCATTTGAAAATTTCTTACATAGGGCATTTTGTCCACCAAATATAATATCATCTACAAAAATCTTAGCTAACAAGATCCCTTTACCTTCTTCATCTTTCATGTATAGATTGTTGGTGTCATTTGTCCTTGAGAATCCAATATGTATCAAGTAGTTGTGTAACCTCTCATACCATGCTCTAGGGGCTTGCTTTAGTCCATACAATGCCTTATTCAGTTTGCAAACCATGTGTCTCTTGTTTGGATCAACAAATCCTTTAGGTTGTTCAATGCACACTTCTTCTTCTAATATACCATTTAAAAATGTAGACTTGACATCCATTTGGTATACCTTGAAATCTTTGTAGGCAGCATATGCAAGTAGAGTTCTTACTCCTTCTAATCTTGCTATAGGGGAAAATGTCTTCCCATAATCTATTCCTTCTTCTTGTGCATTGCCTTTGCATACCAGCCTTGCTTTGTTCCTTGTGATTTGTCCATGTTCATTCAGCTTGTTTTTAAACACCAATTTGGTTCCAATGACATTTTTGTTTTCTGGTCTCGGCACCAGAGTCCAAGTATCATTCTTCTCTATTTGGTTTATCTCCTCATTCATGGCTAGGATCCACTCTTCATTTTCTAATGCCTCCCTTATTTTCTTACACTCGAATTCACACAGTAAACAATTAGGATCTCTTAACTTGCTTTTGGTCAGAACTCTAGTTTATTTTTCTCCAATGATTTGTTCAGGCTTGTGATGTCTCCTTACATATTGTGCCAGAACAAGTTCTGCTCTCTTTTCTTCTTGCTCTCCAAGATCTCCAATAAGATTGTAAGATTCAGCTTTTGAATGCTTGACAACCTCTTCCTGATACTCGGTAGCTTCCTCCTGTCACTCGACATGTTCTTCTTGTCACTCGGCATTGTTTCCCTGATGCTCAGCATTTCTTACCCAAGACTTTGCATCAGGTGCAAGTTTGTCACTTGCCTCTCCTTCTTCTATATATACAAAAGATCTATAATCTTCTGGTTCTCTCTTGCTTTCTTGTTCATTTTTCTCTGCATATTCATCAACCTTGACATTTACACTTTCCACAATTTTGTTAGTATTAGAGCTCAAACACTTGTAAGCTTTTCTTTTTGTGGAATAACCTAGGAATATGCCCTCATCACTTTTAGCATCAAACTTTCCATTTCTATTATCTTTTAGTATATAGCATTTTCTCCAAAATTTTCTAAAGTACTTTACATTAGGTGCATACCTGTGCCATAACTCAAGGTGTAATATTTGTACCTTCAGTAACCTCTGTCTTCTCTTTTGTCTTTTTTCTTTCTTTCTCTTTCCTCATCCTTGTCATCCTTGTTAAGACATCTTGTAGCTATATGACCAACTTTATTACATGACAAACATATGATAGGGAGTTTACCTTTAAATTTTTCTTTTCCCCTTTTCAATCTTCTGGCCATAAGAGCTTCAAGATCCTCTAGTTCTTCATTAGAAGTGTCACTTTCACTTTCACTCTCACTGATGCATCTTTCTTTTTCTTTCTTAGACTTACTCAAAACCATTTGTGACTTGAATGCAAATTCAACATTAGCAATAGTGAAGTTATCAAAATTAGAAAGCTCAAAAGCAGTAAGCTTACCAACAAGACTTTCCAAAGTAAGAGCATTACCAGGGTTACATCTAGATTGTTGAATTGCTAAAATTTTGATGGCATAAATAGGAGGCAAAGTTCTCAAAACTTTTCCAATAACAGTCTCATCATCAATAGTTCCATTAGCTCCTCTAATAGCATTTAAAACTTCTTTTATTCTACCACAATATTGAGCAATATTCTCACCTTCTTGCATTTTCATTTCATCAAATTTACCTCTTAGGCTTTCATCTTTTGCCCTTACTATATTTATGTCACCACCATAGATGTTTGCAAGAGTGTCCCATATTTTCTTTGCATTTGTGCAATCTTTGATGTCTTCAAATTCTAGATAGCTTAAGGAAGATGCACTATCCAACATTGCTTGATTATGTTCTTATTTAGCTCTCATATCCTTGACAGATAGAGGTGCAATAGGTGTAACATAGTCATGCTCAATGTAATACTTTGATGAGTCACCAATACTAGCTAGATGCAATTTCATTAGACTCTGCCATGCAAGGAAGTTCTCCTTATTTAGCTTCGGTACCTCCTTCTTATACATCCTGATCATTTACTTCAAGTACCTTTAAACTTGTTCTCTGTAAGCACCAACAGCTCTAATACCAATTGTTAATATGATTTAGAACAATAGAGAGGGGGGGTGAAATAGTTGTTCTCATATCCAGATGTATAAAATAAAATTTCAAACTCTTCAACAACTTAGATCTAACAACCATCAGCTACTCGGTCATTACTGAATGCATAACAGAAACATATAACAATGCAGTCCACTATCCAATAGTATTTAACTTGCAAAACGTAGAAATGTTCAAACCAAAACATTCACACAAGCATTAACACCAGGATTTATAGTGGAAACCCAATTTGGAAAAAACCACTTTGTAACATGTTACTGATATTTTCACTCTTCTGAGGTGAGCTCTGTGAAAAGCCAACCCTGTCAAAGGTTTACAAACACACTGTCAAGTGTGATCCAATTAAAGGATTTCAACCACCCTGTTAAGAGTGCACCTTGTTAAAGGACTTACATACATTCCATTAGAATGCAACCTTGTTCAAAGGATTTATACAAATGACTGTTAGGTCAACCATGATTAAAGGATTTCAAACTGATACAATGGTTAGAGAGTAACAACAGTGTTTGATCTGAAAACATACACCTCACTTTGCAAATAACAGATCCAATTTCGTACACATATGCTGGCTTACTGACTATGATCCATTTCCATCTCCATCACTGATCTACTCCAAAATCCCTTCAAGAAATCATGAATCCTTCTCCTTTAGCCTTTTCTACTTATACAATCAATAACAACAACTCCAATATCCTCTTTCTTCAACCTCACACTTAGGTTTCCTTAATACCTCTTCATTTAGGTTGATCCTATTGGAGATTTGTCAACAGGCCAATACTGACTGTATGTTTATCATTGATGACAACATATGGAAAGTAGCATGCATGGAAGTCTTATGTAGTAAGCTCTCAGTATATGTAGCATGGACATGATATCAACATGATATCATGGGTGCAGAGGTTAATTTTTAGTACAGATAGTTATATAACAGCTTGTGTCAGTAGTGTTCCTCACAGAGTAATAGGGAGTGTTCTGTGTATGGTTGTATGTATAGTTATCATGGAGCCTTGCACACTTGGATATATGTTGAAGACATGTTAGTAATGTTACATTCATGGACACAGAGTCTGATGATCTGTAGAAGTGAATTTATGCAGTCATTATTCACCAGTAACAGTTTCCTGTGTTTATTTAGAAGAGTCGACATAGATTTTATTGGTTCTAGAGTTGCACCTATCATTTGGGTATGTGCCCTTAGATTTAAGCTTAGAGAAGAGTTAGTGATGTTCAGTTAAGAGCGCATGAAGTAATTCAGCTTGAGGAGAAAGATATAGTTGTTTTGGTAGAGCCGACAGTGTGTAGCATGCGTCTATAATTATCTTATTGGACAGGTCCCAGAATGTGTTGCATACTTAGTAGAGATGACTGAATTATTATTGGAGTTTTTTATGGTTTCTCTAATATGATTTCAAGGTGGTTCTAACATGCTGACTTGATTATATCATTTAGAGGAAAGATATTTATAGACAGTCATTTGTGATTGCTTGAGTGTGGTTCATAGTTGATTAAGAAGAGAAGAGCAAAGTGTGCAAAGTGTTGAGCCATCAGAAGAAGGTCTATGTGACCAAGTAAATTGTTTATGATATACATTGGAACTGATCTAGATAGAAGGTCTAAGTGCAATTCACCAAGATCTAGATATAGTGTGTATTTGTTATTCAGAAGGTTGTAGCCTTCACCCCTTTGAGTAGTGAGCTCTCAAACAGTGCATCCTCTCCCCTAACAGGGACTATTGTAAAAGCCTCCTAACAGGGTCCAACCCTTGACCAGGTCTATTGTACTAAATATATTGTAAAGAAACTCTAACAGGGTTAAGGATCTTCTAACAAGGATCATAATACACTAGTGAAAAATATTAGTGGGTGTCAATTTCCACAAGGGTTTTTACCTATTTGGTTTTCCCTGTAACCAAAATATTGGTGTTGTCTTCAAGTGTTCTTTCATTATGTTTATGCTTTATGTTTAAGTATACTTAATTGGACAAAGAATTGAAACTTTTAGATAACTGATTCACCCCCCCCCCCCCTCTCAGTTATCTCTTGGGACTATTCCTAACAAATCCAACTTTTGTTGCTTAATCTCCTCCTTAGATCTTAGGGTTAGGTCAGATTCATCAAATCCTTCCAACTTTATGTTCTTCATCCATCCTTCTAGAAACATCTCAAATCTCTTTATGGAATCACAATAAAATGGTTTACAGTACATTAAATGCTTCCAAATAATCAATAAATAAAGTCAACATGTTTTACATAATCCAAGAATTCAACTATGTCGACTAGGAATCTAAATTCTTCCTCAAATGTAAATTACTAACGCTTGGTCAATACTATGTTCAACTCCTCAATCATCACTGGGTAGCCCGGTCACCACTAAAACTATTTCCTCGGCTAATATTGTCTTCCTCAACAATTAATTGATGTTCGGTCAACACTAAATTTACTCAGCATATACTGGCTCGATCGACACTAACATCACTCAGCTTAAACTAGATTTCTTCACTTTTGCTCGGTTAAACCTACTTGTTTAGTCTTACTTTTTACTTAGATAAGCAATACATTTTCTTTGCAACACATAATCAAGTACCCATTGAAGTATCAAGATAACTCAACCTTTCCTTAGGTGCTATTGTTATCAACCTTTCCCTAATCCTTCTCAACAATCAAATAGATATAGTACTTTCTTAGATAGCAATAGTCTTACCAGTCAAGGTTTGACATCAATAACAATACAACAATTGCTTCAATTGTAGTTTCCAACAACTATATGCATGTAATAGACTCCTAACAAGGTCAAGATCCTTAACTAGATACTTTTGATTAGTGGATCAATTGTGGGTATCATCTACACTGGGGTTTTCCCTTGGCCAAGGTTTCCTCAAGAACAAATCATGGTGTTATGAGTTCATTTTCTTTATTTCTATTCTTGTTATTTAGTTTACTTTGTTTTGCAAGCTTCACGTTAATTTGTTATATCCATAATTGGGCAAAAGTAAAAGTTTGTAGAATATTGATTCACCCCCCCCTCTCAGTATTTCCTATTTCTAACAATTGGTATCAGAGCTTAGTTACTTGAAACAAATTTATTCGGAGAAAACCTAACAGCTTGAGTAAGATCTCTATGGATATGGATCAATTACAGAAGAATCTTGAAGAATCTCTTGAACAGATTGATATTCTTACTGAAGAAAGAGATACTCTGAAAGGGAAATATGATTATGCGAAGAACTTCATTGAGAAACTAAAAGAAAAAGTGGAAGAACTAAAATCAAAGAAAGAACCTACAATTCAAATCGAAGATTGTGATGAAATTTCAAATCTAAAGAAAGAAAATAAGATCCTTAAACATGAGTTGAAGATTGTAGATCTGAAGTTAAGTTTGAAAGATGGAAATAGAAAGAATGAATCAAATCTAAAATCTAAAAATGAAGATCTAAAGTCTAAACTTTGTAAAGTGACATCTGAACTTGAGAAAACCAAATTACAATAGGCTAAACTTGAGAAGTACAATATAATTATGAAAGGTGATCTGACTCAGTCTAAACAACATCGTGAAAAACTGTATTCCACCAGTGAGAAGATTGATGAACAAATGTCTTATCAAAAGCCATACTATGATACAACTGGTCTTGGATTTAATTCATATAAGACAAGTGAACAATGCAAAGAACCAGATCTAAACCCTCTGAGAACAAAGATGAAAAGAAATCCAATGAAGCTAACAAATCTGAAGACATACCTAATCCACCTAAAGAAGACGAACCACCTAAAGATATGCGAAGAGAATTCAAAGGTAGATGTTTTGCATGTAATACTTTTGGACATATGAAGAAAGATTGCATAGGTAATCAATTCAAACCTCTTCATGGTTATTGTTATAATTGGCATGGTTTTGGACATAGAGCTATTGATTGTAAGAAACCTAGATATAATGATAACAATACTAGTAGTAGAATGTTTAGAGATACTAACCATGCAGATAAGAGACCTACTGAAGATATGAACAAGAGGAATGGAGTTGTGTGTTATAGATGCAACAAGATTGGACACATTGCTAGAAATTGCAGATCACAAATCAGTCAGACAAGACCAAGATATGAAAACAATGGAATAGTTTGTCAGATATGCAACAAATTTGGTCACACAACAAGATTTTTCAGAATGAACAACATGAGAAACCCTAATCCTAGAATTTATACAAGGAGAAATGAGAACACAAATAATAGTCAAAAAGGATGTTGTAGTAACTCAAAAGAAGTTAAGTTTGTTAAAGCCACAGATCAAGAAAGCACACTCAATACACAAGGTAATCAGACAGGTGAAGTATCTAGTAGTAAGTGTGAATCTTTTCCTAACCCATCTCAAAGGACTTGAAGTAATTAATTCATGAAGAATATATTAGAATAGAATATTAGAATAGTGTAAAAGTTAGAGTAGATTGAATTGAGTTTTGTGAAGTTAATATGAGGTATTATATGATGTAATGATGCTATGGTTAAGAGCGCATGAGCTAATATGAATGTATGCAAGTACAAGAAGAGAATGAAGTTTTGCAGGTAACTAGAAACAACTTTTTGGAAAGAAGCAGCAAAGGAATTGAATGAGATGTCAGAATCTTGAAAGGATAAAAGCATATGATTGGTATTATTTGATCATTCAAGAAACTACAAGTGATAGGAAGAGAAATACATAGGAGATTAAGAGTAGTTTGCAGGATTTGGAGAAAGATTTCATGCCGGATCTATGCAAAGCCCTAAATCATGTATTTGAGGTATTTTGCTAAGTAAATCTATTAAACCAGTTAAGTTTTTCAAGAATCATGGATGCATCACTTATTCACCATATAAATGATTCAATTAGACCTAGAGTTAAAAGAGAAGCAGTAGAACCCTTGGAAGAAGACCCTAGTCTTGCATTGTCATCCATTCCAGATGAAGTTTTGTATTAAGAAGATGTGAAAAGCTATTTGAAATGAAAGTTTGAAACCTTAAGTGATAGAAACCTGATCATGGAATATGAAAAGACATACAATCGGGACATGTCATTCAAAGTAGGGTTTGAACATTTGAAGGATAATTGTCAAGTACCCACTTCATTATGAATTCTAAGATGATGAATGCACTAAGATCATTTTGAGTAGAATTCACAATGGCAAATTTTGGTTAGATGATAGAGTGATAGATATCACTGCAAATCTAATTTATGAGGTAATAGGTTTATCGAAATCTAGAGTTATTCCTTTTAATGAGAAGAATGTAAAGAAAATTGTGTTAGACAACACTAAGTCATCTTACATGGTAGAGGAATTGTAATCAACAAGATCATACAAGATGATGTTAGATATGTAAGAAAGATTTTAACATCTAAGTTTTGTGCAAATTCTAGAGAAGATGATATGGCAACTGGTATGGTACATGCAACTTATTTGATGTGTGTTGAAAAAGTTCAAGTTGATATGTGTGAAATTCTAAGAATTCAATTGTTTGAGAACCTTGAGAAGATTAAGAAAACTAAGAACTCATAGTTTAGATTCTCATCTCTGATCACATATATGTTTTTCCATTTGTTGAGAAGATTTCCATATACTATTGGAGAAAATTGGAATGATAATAGGAATACAATGGATAGAATCAATAAGGTGTACCTAAGACACCCTGTAGACAAAGTAAATGAGAGTGCAACCTTGGTAATCAAGACTTTTCATAACCAAATAAGAAAAAGATCAAGGATTCCACTAGTTATTGTAGAAAAATATAGAAATGAGATATGTTTTATGGTTGACATTGATTTCAATTTTTTTGAAGAAGTTGAACCTAGAGTGGAATTTATAGATCCACTTGGATATGGAGTTTCTGAAGCTAAAATTGAAGAGTATATAAGAAGATTACTTAAGAGTAAGTTGGATGCAAATAGTTCTAGATTTGGAACATATGAGGAGAACTTTAACTCTGCAAAGTCATTGCAGGTAGTGAAATCAGCTAAAAAGGGAGTTGACAGAACAATAAAGAAAATTCTAAAAGATACAGGCATGACAGAACATGAGTTTATAGTTGTGAAGCAAACATCAACAACAATTAGAGACATAGGATAGAAATTTCTATCTGTTCCATCCCTAACATCAGTAGAAGCTTGCACTGAAGAAATTCAGGATTTGAAAGAAGAAATTAAAGTTGTGGAAGTGTAGGAAGTGAGGAAATCCACTAGATCCTCCACCACTCCACCAACAAAAAGAGTAAAGGAAATGGCAAGCAGGCCAAGAAAGAGACAAAATACTATTTATACCCCAGCACAAAGGAAAGTATTAGAAGTAAAAGATGATGAAGAAGCAGGAAGCAGTAGAAAGAAATGGAAGCCTAAGATAGAAAAAGTGAATGCCTTAATTATCAATGAAGGTGATTTCACTAAAATGAACAAATTTTATGAGTTGTACAATTTTTCTAAGAAATTGAACTTAGAAAATGCAGTTGTCAAGCACATGATACTAGCAGACAAAAATTTTGATAGCATTCAAGGAAAGATTCCTGATGAAATTTTTGAGAAGTTAGTAAACATGAAGAAAAGATCAGTTGAAGAAGATAAAAGTATAAGAGAAAATTATGTGAGGAAGCTATGTGAAATAAAAGATGAAGAGCAATTTAAGGAAATTATGAAAAATATTAACACTCGTCTGAGGATGAAAAGAAGAACTATTTTAATAATGGGAGGAAATTATGAGGAAATCAACAAAGAAACAAAAGAGGCAGTTGTAAAGGTTATGACCTCCGGTCTTAGTGAGCACACAAGTGTATCTAATCAAGTATTAGAAGCTGAACATCAAAAAATTCCTTCACCATCATCACCACCATCTATTAACATTGAAGATGAAACTATGAATGTAGAAGGAACAGACATCACATTAGACATTGAAGAAAACCCATTCAATAATCTTGAGAACATTGTTGACAATTTGGATATTGAGCAGCAGGATATGACAGTGAATGAGGAAGAAGGAAAGGAAACAAGGAAGGAAAAAGAGGTAGAAATGACACAAGAAGAATCAAAGGTTAATGCTGAAGCAACAAAATAGGAAGCCCCATAGGAACATGCAGTAATCAGTCCTAATCCCAAGGAAGCAGTAGAGAAACCACAAATTGAATCTATTTTTGCTAGTCTTGGACAAGAAGTTGATGATGATGATCAAATAGAGCTGATCTCATCTTTGAATAAGATCATTGGCAATAATAAAAAGGTAAAAATATTAGAAGTATCATTGCTTGAAGTGACAAAGAAATTGCAGAGTATAATAACCAATCACATAAATGAGGTAGACCCACATAGTAAAGAAAAAGAAGTTGTGAAAGCATTTGATACTGAACTCATAAACTTATCAAACATGGCCACAGTTAAATCACAACCAACTTATGAAGCTAAGATATTCCAAGATGTATGTTAGAATATCAGAAATGATATAAACAATCTGGATATCTGCATTAAGGAACTTAGGAGTTTGGAAAGAGGAAAAGCTTTGTACATTCAGTGTACAAAATTAGAAAATTATATATCTGATATATTAGAGAAGATCAAGATGAAAGAGGTAGAGATACAAATAACAGTAAACCTTTTGTCCAGCTCAAATGTGAAGATCTCAGACATTGAGAAAAACATAAGAAAACTCTATGATGATATCAGAATTTTGAATGATGAAAAGGACAATAAATTGAGAAAAATCTCTCTATTAAGAGAGCATGTATCAATTAAATTGAGTATTATTGAGAATCAGTTGGAGGAATGTCTCATTGGAGATTTTCTAGTAGGCCAGTACTGACTATATGTTTGTCATTGTTGACAACATATGGAAAGTAGCATGTGTGGAAGTCTTATGTAGTAAGATTTTAGTATATGTAGCATGGACATGATATCAAAATGATATTATGGGTGTAGAGGTTAACTGTTAGTACAGATGGTTATATAGCAACATGTGTCAGCAGTGTTCCTGATAGAGTAATAGGTAGTGTTTTGTGTATGGTTGTCCATACAGTTATCATGGAGCCTTGTGTGCTTGGATATATGTTGAATACATATTAGTGATGTTACATTCATGGACATAGAGTTTGATGATCAGTAGAAGTGAAGCTATGCAGTCGCTATTCGCCAGTAGCAGTTTCCTGTGTTTGATCAGAAGAGCCGACATAAAGTATATTGGTTCTAGAGTTGCGCCTATCATTTGGGTATGTGCCCTTGGATTTAAGCTTAGAGAATAGTTAGTGATGTTTGGTTAAGAGTGCATGAAGTAATTCAGCTTGAGGAGAAAGATCCAGTTGTTTTGGTAGAGCTGATAGTGTGTAGCGTGCATCTACAATTATCTTATTGGACAGGTCCCAGAATGTGTTGCATGCTTAGTCGAGCTAACTGATTTATTATTGGAGTTTGTTATGGTTTCTCTAATATGATTTCAACGTGGTTCTAATAGGCTGACTTGATTATATCATTTAGAGGAAAGATATTTATAGGAAGTCATTTGTGATTGCTTAAGTGTGGTTCATAGTAGTGAAAGCAGAACATAGCAGAGTGTGTGAAGTGTTGAGCCATCAGAAGAAGGTCTATGTGACCAAGTAAAGTTTTTATGCTATACATTGGAACTGATCCAGATAGTAGGTCTAAGCGCAGTTAACCAAGATCCAGATATAGTGTGTATCTGTTATTCAGAAGGTTGTAGTCTTCGTCACTTTGAGCAGTGAGCTCTCAGATAGTGCATCCTCTCCCCTAACAGGGACTATTGTAAAAGACTCCTAATAGGGTTCAACCCTTAACAAGGTCTACTGTACTTTATATATTGTAAAGAAACTCCTAACAGGGTTAAGGATCTTCTAACAAGGATCATAATACACTAGTGCAGAATATTAGTGGGTGTCAATTCCCACTGGGGTTTTTACCTATTTGGGTTTCCTCGTAACCAAAATATTATGTTGTGTTCAAGTGTTCCTTCATTGTGTTTATGCTTTATGTTTAAGTATACTTAATTGGATAAATAATTGAAACTTGTAGATAACTGATTCACCCCCCCCCCCCCTCTCAGTTATCTCTTGGGACTATTCCTAACAATTGGTATCAGAGCCAAGTGCCTCAGAGAGAAATTTTAATAGCTTGAGGTTGATCAGATGGCATTCTTCAGAAAAGAAAGTCCTAAGTTTGATGGAGAGAATTATCTTGATTGGAAGAACAAGATGGTGACTCACTTGTAGTACATTTCTTTTGAAGTTTTTGATGTAACTATCAAAGAAGTCAAGATTCCTACATTAGAAGACCTTGCAAAGGATGATGCTATTGATAAGTAAAAGGAATTATTTCATCAGAATGCAATAGCCAAAGAAGCCCTTATCAGTGCCATTTCTGATAGTGAATTTTTAGAAATAAAGAAGGTAGATACAACCCACAAAATATCGAAGTACCTAGAAGACATATTTGAAGGAGACAGACAAGCAAAGGATGTGTGTAGAAATACATGGAAGAAAATATACAATGCATTAGAGAAGCATCCTGAAGAAAATATCTGAGCTTACAATCAAAGGATTAATGAAGCAGTTGTTGGATTCAAGAACAATGGTGGAGAGATCTCAGAGGAAGACATTATGGACAAATTAATGACTACTCTCACTCCAAAATATGAAAACAAGATCAACATCCTTGATGAGACCATGCAACTTACATCAAATTTTAAGAGAGAGAAATTGATCAGAAAAATCTCAACTTTTGTGATTTCAAGAATGAAGACAAAACCTAAAAGTGAGAAAGCCTTCAAAGCAACAGTTCATGGTAAGAAATCTGCAATCACTTTTGGTAATTTTGATGATGATGAAGAAGAAAAAACTCTAGATGATTTCATTGCTATGATTTCCAAAAGAGAAAAGAAAGGAAAAGGAAAATATGAAGGTCAATTGCCATTTAAATGCTTTTCATGTAATAAGATTGGTCACTTTGCATCTAAATGTCCTCTAAGGGCTAGAAAGTTCAAAAATGACTACAAGCCTAAATTCTCTAAGGAATGTTACTATGCTGGAGATGGAGTTTTAGATGATGACTCAGCTGAATAAGAAATTGGATTTATTGCTATCATAGAGAAAATGAACAATAAAATAGATCATGAAGATAAGAAAGAGAATCAAGAGCTAGCATTAATTTCACAAGCTGATATAAGGACTGACTAGATTATAGATAGTGGTTGTTCACATCACATGATAGGTGATAAAGGCAGGTTTGTTCATCTAGACAAATACAATGTTGGCATGGTTAGATTTGGAGATAACACTCCTAAACCCATAGTTGGTAGAGGAGCCATCACCTTGGATGGAAAGAATAGTACTAATGATGTTCTCTATGTAGATGGTTTGAAACATAACCTTCTTACTGTTGGACAATTACTTGGAAAAGGTTATCAGTTGGAGTTCAAAGATGAAAAATGCATCATTAACAACAAGGATGATGTTATGATTGCATCAGGCTCAAAGACTAAGGGTAATGTTTTCCAACTCAATTCAGAAGCAAGTTGTTTTGTGGCTAAAGTTGATGATAGTTGGTTGTGGCATAAAAGACTATGTCATATCAATTTTGATAACATAGTAAAGATAAGCAATGTAAAGGTAGTAAGAGATCTACCTAGCATAGCAAAACCAATTAATACTATATGCAGGAAATGTGTGATGGGAAAGCATGTGAGAAACTCATTCAGGAGAAAGCACAATTCAACAGATAACAAGTTGGATCTGATTCATATAGACCTATGTGGTCCAACTCAAACAAGATCATACTATGGTGAAAGATATTTCATTTTTTTTGTTGATGATTATACTAGGATGATGTGGGTTGCCTTCTTGAAAGATAAGTCAGAAGTATTTGAGAAGTTCAAAATATTCAAAGCTAAGGTTGAAAATGAATTTGGATTAAAGATAAAATGTTTGAGATCAGATAGAGGAGGAGAATTCACCTCTGACAAATTTTATGAGTACTGCGAAGAACATGGCATAAAGAGATAGTTGAGTGCACCTAGAACCCCTCAGTAGAATGGAATTGAAGAAAGGAGGAATAGGATCATCCTTGATATAACGTGCACCATCATGATTGAAGGAAAAGTTGCACACACCTATTGGAGAGATGCAGTCAATACAACAGTCTACACTATCAATAGAATTCAATTGAGGCCTGACACTGACAAAACACCATATGAGCTATGATTTGGTAATGTTCCCACAATAAAATACTTCAGAATCTTTGGAAGCAAGTGCTATAGCAAGAGGGATGAAGTAGTAGGCAAGTTTGATGCAAGAAGTGATGAAGGTATTTTTCTTGGTTACTCTACTAAAAGTAAAGCTTATAGATGTTTCAATTTAAGATTGAAAAAGATCATTGAAAGTGCTCATATTAAGATTGATGAAAATTTTATGGTTCAAGAAAGATATCATGATTACTCACCCATGATTGAAGAAGAACCCAGACCCTCCACTAGTGAGATAGTTATTAAAGAAATGTTTGACAATATTGATGTGTTATTCAATGACCCTGAGACAAGTGAAGAAGAAACTCCTAAGGCTGATGAGTTAGCATCACCTAAGGTTCCAAAGTTTACATCTAGAAACCATTCCAAGAAAGACATCATTGGTGATCAAAGTGACAAAGTCTTAACAAGATCACAAGCAAAAAACTCAGCCAACAGTGAAGCGATATGTTTACTATCTCAGATTGAACCTTTAAGTGTTGACTTGATGCTTGTAATGATTCAGATTGGCATGATGCTATGAAAGAACAACTTGATTAGATTATTAAGAATGAGACTTGGGAACTGGTCCCAAGACCTAGTGATAAGAATGTGATTGGAACAAAGTGGATATTCAGGAACAAGATGAATGAAGATGGTACAGTAGTAATAAATAAAGCAAGGTTAGTATGTAAGGGATATGTGCAAAGAGAAGGCATTGATTATTCATACACATTTGCACCTATGAGAAAATTAGAAGCTATTAAGTTGTTTATAGCTTATGCTACAGTCAAAAGATTCAAATTGTATCAGATGGATGTCAAGTCAGCATTCCTGAATGGAGATTTGAAAGAAGAATTATACATTGAGCAGCCAGAAGGATTCACCTTATCAGATAGACCTGATATGGTATGAAAATTGAAGAAGGCCCTCTATGGACTTAAGCAAGCCCCTAGAGCATGGTATGAGAGACTAGATGGATATCTAACAAAGATTTGATTCAAGAAAGGAGCAGCAGACTGTAATCTATTCATAAGAGAGACATCTAAAGGTTTACTAATTGTTGCTATATTTGTTGATGACATTATCTTTGGAGGTAATGACAAACTTAGTGCTGAATTTGCTAAGGAGATGCAAAATGAATTTGAGATGAGTATGATTGGTCCTATCAAATACTTTTTGGGATTGAATGTGCAGCAGATAGAGAAAGGTATTTTCATTAATCAGTCCAAGTATGTGAAAGAAATATTAAAGAAATTCAAGATGGATGATTGCAAGCCAGCAGGGACTCCTATGATGACTAGATGCAAGCTTACAAAAGAAGATGACTCACCAATAGTAGATATAACATTGTATAAGTCTATGATTGGAAAACTTATTTATCTTACTCAGACTAGACCTGACATTTCCAATGTAGTTGGCATAGTTGAAAATTTGTAGAAGAGCCTAAATAAAGTCACCTCATGGCAGTAAAAAGGATATTCAAATATTTGCAAGGCACTATAGACTATGGTCTATGTTATCCTAATTTAGAAAATGTTGAGCTTCATGTGTGCACTAATGTAGATTGGGCAGGGTGCATTGATGACAGAAAGAGTACATCAGGTGGAGCAGTGTTTCTTGGTGAGACTTGTCACTTGGACAAGCAAGAAATAGAATTGTATTTCTTAGTCAACAATAGAAGTGGAGTATGTTGCAGCAACCTTGAATTTTCTACAATTGTTTGGATCAAACAAATGATAAAGGATTTTGGTATTTAGATTGATTAACCTATTGTTATTCACTGTGATAACACTAGCACTATCAATATGTCAAAAAACCCTGTGATGAATGCAAAGATAAAACACATTGAGATCAAGTATCACTTCCTAAGAGAGAAAGTGGAAGAGAAAGAAGTCAAGCTAAACTATGTGAGTACTAAAGATCAGTTGGTAGATATATTCACAAAGCCCTTGCCAAAGGATACTTTTGAGTATCTCAGGGAGAAGTTGGGAGTAATTCCCTTCCCTGATTCTGCTTAGAAGAAAGAAGGAAAAGCATCAATCCTCAAGGACTGATGAATGGTTGACTACTCTACTTCTAGAGTAGTACTGATGCTTAAACTCATTGGTGCCAATTTTCATTGATGTCAAAGGGGGAGTAATATATAGTCATGAAAAATAGAAGTAAAAAGGAGTAATATACTAAGGGGGAGTAGTATTCAGTTATGACAACAGTCCAATTGAGGAAATGGAGAATGTTGAAGAATATTGCAATAGTTGGAGGATTCATCATTGGGGGAGTTTTGAAGAGGAAATGGAGAATGTTATAAAATAAATGTTCATTTGGATTGGTGGAGTTTTTCATTCCATATGTTGTCATCAATGCCAAAGGGGGAGATTGTTGGAGATTTGCCAGCAGACCAGTACTGACTGTATGTTTGTCATTGTTGACAACATATGGAAAGTAACATGCATGGAAGTCTTATGAAATAAGCTTTTAGTATATGTAGCATGGACATGATATCAATATGATATCATGGGTGTAGAGGTTAACTGTTAGTGCAGACAGTTATATAGTAGCATGTGTCAACAGTGTTCCTGACAGAGTAATAGGAAGTGTTCTGTGTATGGTTGTCTATACAGTTATCATGGAGCCTTGTGCACTTGGATATATTTTGAAGACATATTAGTAATGTTACATTCATGGATGCGGATTTTTATGATCAGTGGAAGTGAAGCTATGCAGTCGCTATTTGCCAGTAGTAGTTTCTTGTGTTTGATCAGAAGAGCCGGCCAAAAGTATATTGGTTTTGGAGTTGCACCTATCATTTGGGTATGTGCCCTTGGATTTAAGATTAGAGAAGAGTTAGTGATGTTTGGTTAAGAGTGCATGAATTAATTCAACTTGAGGAGAAAGATCTAGTTGTTTTGGTAGAGCCGACAGTGTGTAGCGTGCATCTACAATTATCTTATTAGACAGGTCCCAGAATGTGTTGCGTGCTTAGTAGAGCCGACTGATTTATTATTGGAGTTTGTTATGGTTTCTCTAATATGATTTCAACATGGTTCTAATAGGATAACTTGATTATATCATTTAGAGGAAAGATATTTATAGGCAGTCATTTGTGATTGCTTAAATGTGGTTCATAGTTGTGAAAGCATAACAGAGTAGAGTGTGCGAAGTGTTGAGCCATCAGAAGAAGGTCTATGTGACCAAGTAAAGTGTTTATACTATACATTGGAACTGATCTAGATAGAAGGTCTAAGCACAATTCACCAAGATCTAGATATAGTGTGTATCTATTATTCAGAAGGTTGTAGCCTTCACCCCTTTGAGCAGTAAGCTATCAAACAGTGTGTCCTCTCCCCTAACAGGGACTATTGTACAAGACTCCTAATAGGGTCTAACCTTTAACAAGGTCTACTATACTTAATATATTGTAAATAAAATCCTAACAGGGTTAAGGATCTTCTAACAAGGATCATAATACACTAGTGTAGAATATTAGTGGGTGTCAATTCCCACTAGGGTTTTTACCTATTTGGATTTCCTCGTAACCAAAATATTGTGTTGTGTTCAAGTGTTCCTTCATTATGTTTATGCTTAATGTTTAAGTATACTTAATTGGATAAATAATTAAAACTTGTAGATAACTGATTAACCCCCCCCCCCCCCCCCCCCCCCCTCTTAGTTATCTCTTGGGACTATTCCTAACATGTCTTTCCTCTAAGACATCTTATGGAAAATTTCACTATGCAAACCTTTAGGCATGTGAAATTGAATCTTAT
The DNA here is from genome assembly GCA_027943335.1 of Chamaecyparis obtusa. Classification (NCBI taxonomy): domain Eukaryota; kingdom Viridiplantae; phylum Streptophyta; class Pinopsida; order Cupressales; family Cupressaceae; genus Chamaecyparis; species Chamaecyparis obtusa. The sequence continues at coordinate 435,705 of BSBK01004622.1, read as the reverse complement.
GGTCTATGTGCACTCCTAAGTGTTTCAGATACCATAAATAAATCATGGGATAAGGAGTTAGCAAGCATGAAGATAAATTTTGCATACTGTGTTGCAAGCCTATCGACTTGCAATTTTGAGATCCTAAGGTAAACAATTTTTGACAAGTTTTGTTTTGACACCCTTTTTTGTCATTGTTGTCAAAGGGGGAGTAGTAGCAAAAAATTGCATAGACAGTATAGTATGATGCATACTCCTACGGGGAGTATAGTTATTCAGAGATATAAGTATGTTGGAGATTTTTTGTATATGGCCACAATTTTGAAATTTTGTGAGACTTAGCCAATTTTCTTATATGTTGCCACCAATGACAAAGGGGGAGATTGTTGGAAATTTTTTTGAGTAGGATATCAATTTTTTGTCATTATGGCAACATATAATCACTATGATGATCGCACTATAGTTGCAAGCAATTTTGTAAGAGCGCAAAGAAAAATTGTCTAAGTACAACAGTATTTTCCAGTCTAATCAGAGATAGTTTTGGTTAGCGATGTCCACAGAAGTAGGTTCAGTGCATGCACACTTGAACATGGATAATTCTATGTATATTGAAGACACATGTGAAAGTGCAAGTTTGTATGGCATGTACGGAAGTAGATATTACAGAATAACATAGACAGAGTTGAAGCTGACGTGAATAGAGTAAAGAAGACATAATAAGAATGATAGTTAAGGGATTATTTTGTTTATCAAAATAATGACTTAACCATATAAGGGATGACATCCTAGATGTTAACCCTTAGGCAACATGAATTATTTTTTGTATTTAGGAAATAGTTTATGGTTTGTAAAGCCAAGTGTAAGTTATTATTCTTAATAACTTGTATATATGTAAGAAGCATGTAATACAAAGTAAGAGAGATGTAATAAGATATTGTAATACTATGATGCAAAGTTGTATATTACAAATAAAAGCAAGTAGACTTTGTATATGAAAGTGAAGAGCCTAGAAAGCTAAATTAGAATAGGAAATCTATTCGGCAGCAGTGAAAGGTTATACACTTTACCTTTGTATTCAGATATCATTATATTTTACATGTTTCGGTAGTGAGCTCATATTGTAAACATCCTATTTTGTAAAACCAACTCCTAGTAGGGTTGAGGCTTCTAACAAGGCATAGAGTCCTTTAATCAGGACAGAGACACTATATGCATGTAATAGACTCCTGACAAGGTCAACATCCTTAACCGGATACTTTTGATTAGTGGATCAGTTGTGGGTATCATCCCCACCAGGGTTTTCCATTGGCGAGGGCTTCCTTGAGAATAAATCATGGTGTTATGAGTTCATTTGCTTTATTGGTATGATTTTTATTTAGTTTACTTTGTTTTGCAAGCTTCAAGTTAATTTTTTATATCCATAATTGGCATAAAGTAAAAGTTTGTAGAATACTGATTCACCCCCCCTCTCAATATTCCCCATTTCTAACACAACCAATATGCTATGATACCAATTGTTAAAATAACTGATAGGGGGGTGAATCAGTTGAATCAGTTATCCTATAGTCCTAAACTCTCAGATGTACTTTTCAAAACTATTTCAACAATTTATGCAACTCAGTAAGATAAAATATCAATATCTGTTCATTCACCGAATACCAGTAATTATCCAAACTGTGATTACCAATTAAATCAACTATGTAGTATTTAAAGTATGATAGCAAAACAATCATAACAAATAACACATAACACAATGATTTAACATGGAAACCCTGCTAAGGGAAAAACCACCTAGGACCGATAACCCAAAATATTTCACTCTTCTGAAGTGAGCTCGGTTAGGAGCCAACCCTGTTAAAGGTTACAATGCACACTATTAGGTGTGACCTGGTTAGAGGATTTATCATTAACAGTTAACTTTTGACCAACATTCACTATGGGGTCAACAAGATAACAATTAATATTCATTGAATGTCATATGGAAATACAATAAGACTGTTAAGTCCACTCGGTTAAGAGATTTTGCTGAATCAATGGTTAAACTGATACAGTTCTGATTTGATTCAAATAGAACTCAATTGAAAATATTTAGATCTATGCTATGCTCATAAAACTCATCTGATCATTAATCAATTCACTTCCTTAATATTTTCCAACTTACTTCACTCGATAAATAGTTCTCTAACGCTCGGCAATGTCTGTAGCTCAGTTTTTTCTATAACCAGTTTGATTAGGAATGCATGAATAAAGTCTTCACATGAAATCTCTACAGTCTCTATTTTTTTGGCATGTTTCAATAATGAAACTCATGTATCTTAAATAGACAAGTAAACCATTTTCATATCAGCCATTAGATTTTGCCTCTTAATCTCCTTTGTCCAATTTTTCACTTAAACCTTCCTCGACAGATGTGTCCATAACATGTTTCAATCTCATCCTTTAGATCATCTCTAAATTTTTTCAGTTGTGGATCTATAACCAACTTCATCCTTTACCTTGAAATCATAAAAATTTCCAGCTCATCAATTTCAGTTGGTTGTTCTTAGCATTTAATGTTTTCATCCATACTCGGTTAATACTAAATGCATCGGTGATAACTAACTCGGTTAACATTGTCACTCGGTATACACTGCATGGGCTCAGTGTATACAAAAGTCTTCAATTACTAACCACATTAACTTGTTCAATTCAAATATCTTCTTCATAATAAATTAATGTAGCATGCTCAAGTCAACAACATAAAGCCATAGACTCATCAATAAGTTACCCAATGTATACCTTATCCTTATCTATCATATCCATCTTTTCCTTATGTAGATTTCTCATTTCTTCATCTTTTCTTCCTTCTACAGATGTTCAAATGTTTGTAACTATCATGATAAGTAAGTATAGTCAAAACTAGTTGACATTAATGAAAATATATTGACTGATTTAATCATCTTACATATCACTTTAGTAGCTCAATGATCTCTAATCACTGTCCTTCAGTTTATCTAGATATTCAATCAATTGTAGATCATCACCCACACCCATCATTCCTCTTCCATCTCCCACACCTACCATCCTTCTTCCATCTACCCTACTTATTGATCCTCTTCCATCTCCTAACATCATTTAATCCTTCCCATCCATTGACTCCATCCAATTCCCATCCACATCTCCTCCTAGCATTATCCAAACCCCAATCAATGAACCTGATGAGTCCACCCTTCTTCCCTCTATCACAATTACAAAATCTCCCATCCTTCCATCTACTCCATCTAAAGAGTTCCTCCATACATCCCCCATCATACCATTCACACCATTCCAATCATGTCAAGATCTTGTCTAAAAGCATGTTGAAACATCCATTGACCTAAATGAAGATTGCATCATTACATCCACTCCATCTCAAGATCCATTACCATCCCCCCATCCCAGTCAAGATCATATCATCCCATCCCATCCACTTCATGGTCCTTTATCACCTACAATCTAAACTATCCCACCACCATCACTCTATCCACTTGGTTCACTTACATTCATCCCTGGTGATCCACTTGTAGCAAAAGAAATAAAATTCATATCTACCACCATTGCACCTAATAATGGACTTGGATCTTATTCCCCCGGTAAGAAGTATTCTAGCTTCGATCAAATGCTCAAGAAATATAATTATCAAAGTAGAGGCTTAGGCTCCCATGAACAAGGTACCCTACAGCCCATCCATGTCAAAAAACATCCATGATCTTATGGTCTTGGTTACACATCTAAAGGCACTTCATCCAATAATATTGGTACAACTAATGCAAAATTCAAGCATGCTTCAAAACCCACCATCACATCTCCCCATCGTTCCTTCAAAACATTTAACGCCATCCCCCCTCCTCCATTATTACAACCCAAGACAACCTATCACTTTCCTCCTTCATCCTCTAAAGCCATTTTGGGTCCCTATATCCCAAAATCTATCATCACATATCCTCCACATACCAAATCCATTTTGAGCCCTTACATCCCAAAATCCCACCCCCAGCTTATCCTACTCATTCCTTCATCCACCAATCCCATATCCCTATTGACCACCATAAAAATCCACCCCTTACATTCCTTATCAGGATGAACAAAGGAACATACCAATATGCCCCATTCATCATCCTACGTCCATCTCTACATCCATATCTCCTCCATCCCATACAATTTCTCATATTCCTTCCAATGATACTCACAATAATTTGGATGCCAAATAAAAAATGCATAAAGATAAAGATTTTGATATCCACTCCAAAAGACATTCTCAAGCAAAGAAAATTCCAATAAAAAAATGCACTAGATCCCAAAGGCCACAAAGGCCCACCAAAGGAAAAGAAAAAACTATGTGGATCCCAAAGCAAGAAGATGAAATGCATCTAAAAGAAATATCCACAATGGCATCTAAAGTTGCTAATAATTGCTCTCCTCCATCTCCTAAATCTATTTTGGGTCCCTACGTACCAAAAATACCTATCATAACTCCTTAATCATATCCACATGTATCATCCACTTCCCATCCACTCCTTCCACCCACCTCACAACATGTGTCAATGTTGGTCCTAACAACATCCCCCTCTCATGCTTGTTTCCCATTATTCCATCCAAACACTTCCTACCATAATATCCCTTACACCACATATATCCACCATCATAACTATCTTTTCCATGCCTTTTCATAAGCCACTACTATCAAATAAGGTTGTACCAATATCCAGTGATCACTACAAATGGGCTCCTGTTACCTTGATTTTTAATTTGATGCTTGAGTCCTCCATCCATATTCTCCTTATCATTACATCCATAAACTCTCTCCAATAACTCAAAAGAAAAAGAAAAAAGAAAAAATAAATAAATAAAATATTATATTGGCAAAAACTTGACAAACAAGCGCTTGGAACAAGTACCACGATGAAAACCTGGAAAACAAACATCATGTGTAATCCCTCCATCTAGTTTCTCTCCACACTTGGGGGGCAAGTTCTTCTATCCACCTATCCATCACTTCTTCCATCTCATTTGGCTACCATGTCTATTATGTCTTTTCCATTTCACCTCCTCCATCCTCGTTCGGATCTTGATAAAAAATTAAAGGCCACCATGTATACATGCTTTTGGGCACCTTTTGGCATCCATCTCCCCATCAAAATTTTTCATTTACCTAACCTTATCCACCCATCCTTCCATCCATATAATCCCTCCACTTACCTTTGACAACCTCATCCACCCATCATATTATCCTCCATTTACCTCCCTCATCCTCCCATCATATTATCCTCCATCTATCTCCCCCATCCACCCATTATCTTAGCTTCCATCTACCTCTCTCATCCTCTTGTTGTCATATCTTCCATCCTATCATACCCCTCCTAATGCCTCCTCATGCATAAACTATCCTAAGTGGGGGCATCTTATTCCTTGGTGACGTATTTCCTTGGAGACCCTATCACATCTATCTTTCCATCTCCCCATCCTTGTGTCATTTCCATCTTTTCATCCCCAATCCTTTCATCTCCCAATCCTTATCTTCCTTCATCTATTCATCCAAATCATTTCATCCATGAATCCATGTCTATTAATGCTTCTATCCTCAAATCCCCCCAATATCTCCTCCATATTTCCATCACCCGGTACTTCCCTTGTCATTGGTATCTAGATCTAGGCTACATCCATGCATCCAATGTCATTCATTCATATCCCAATGCTCCTAGAAATATACCATCGCATGTGAATCTTGTCCATCTCCTCTAGCTATTCAAAAATGAACATCAATCAACCCATCCAACCACATCCTTGGTCTTTTTCATATCATTGTTGCAAGCCTTGATCACAATCTAATCATCATCAATGGGTTGCATCAATCCCAATCCTTGTGTTGTTTCAAGATATATCATTCCCACAACACCCTATCCACCATTAGCCCATCTTGGATTTTCAGCTCAATTAGGGCAACATCATGCATATCTTTGCATCATCATCTTCAATCCCTAAGCCCTTGTAAATATTGTAACTTGTGCCATGTACATAGTGTAAGCTGTATCTCCACCTAGGATCATTTGTACATATGTGTCTTTAGGTCTCATCCTTTGTGTCAGTCAATCATTGTGTCATCATGACCTTTGTCCCTATCTAGCTAGTGCTTTAGCAATCATCTCGTGGTCCCTTTGAGGTTCGAGTGTCTCTCTTGTCCCTATCATAGGAATCTTATTTTAGCAATCCATCATTGGTCTTTGCAGGATGTATCCTTCCTCATATTAGATTAATGAAATCAATCATCATCCATCATCCTCCCTATGGAGAAAGGTTTGTGAGATACTTTTTATTTCTTTGGTACTTTTGGATCTTTGTTTAACTTTGATCTCGAGCTTCCCTATTTCACCTCCCCATGGTCACCACAATCCTTTATATCATGGTGTGTTGTGAATGGTGAAACTAGGGGCAAGGTCTTGATTTTTTCTTTCTGTGTGCATGTGTGTTTAGACATGTCCCTTGCATTTCCAACATGTGATCCACATGGTCACATGGTGCACTTAGGGCATGTCGCTTGCTTGTGGGTTTTTCTAGCATCACATCCACCTTAGTCCTTTGTGGCTTTGTGTGATGTTAGTTTAATCCTTTTCTATTTGTTGAGTCAGTCTCATACAATGTCTATGACAAGGCCTTGAGTTCCTAGTAACCTTGGTAGGTCTTGGATAGTGCCAAATCAAAATAAGTGCTCACTACATGACATCTCCCATTTGGGAGGTGCCAGCTCAAGCTTCTTAACTCTCCATCCACTCATAATTCACTCATTTGCATGCATCCTCTCATCCATTTCAAGAGTGCACATGTGTTCTCTTCAACCCACTTGTCCTCTCGAGGAGGCATCCTCATCCTCATGTCCCATAATCCTTCCTCCTAGTTACTCTTTTGACTGACTAGGGCACCTTTTCTAATTCAACTATTTTCTTCATAGCTCCATGTCTTACTTTTCTTTGAAATGATGTTACTATGTAACACCATCTCAAAAAGGGGCAAAATGTAGACACCAAAATCTGATTAACAATTTTAATGAAATTTAGTCATCTTACTCACATTATTGATTAAATAATCATGCATTATTTAATTAATTAATGTTATCCTTCTAGATAAATTTATTTATTTAATTAATTAAATCCCCTTCCTCTATTGATTTCAATAAATAAATTTATCTATTTAAATTAGTTCATAAATCCATTTCTTACTATTTATGATTAAATAAATCATATTTAATCTATTTGAGTACATGGCTCCTAACTTTAACCCCTAACCTAATCACATTTCAATCACCTAACCTTGGGTTCTAACTCAACCTAACCCCTTCACACATAATATCCTCACGTAATTAATTAAACACTCTTTTTTAACTAATTAACCCTCCACTCATTCTCTCTCCTCCCACTTGTATTTTCCTAAATATCCCACTTGCCCATTAATTAATATTATTCTGCCATCTAATCCTCTTCCTAATCATTTGCATAATCCTAATTCTCTTCTTTGTCAACTCTTGTCACATCAATGCCAATACCCAACCTTGGTGTGTAAGAACTCACATGGGCATCTTACACATTTGTCCCCTCCAAGGAATATTTAATTCTTTCTTCCCATTCTCCAAAATCCCTCCCACTTTACAAAATGGTCAAATCCATCAAGGCTTGACCTTTGGGATTTGAGGCAAGATGCTCCTTTATGACATATCTCCCCAAACGCTAATGTCATCTCAAGCTCTCTCCTTGTGACACTTGTCACAAGGCTATGAGTTTGAAGAAGCACAATCCATGTGCTCTCCTTCAAATTCATCCTAGCCATCCACAAGCTTTCAATCTTAGCCCTCCGTTCAATCCTCTCTTTACCTATAAATTGAACCCTCATTCCTTTACAAATTATCCACCTTTTCATGCAACATCATAAAGTCAAATTTAGAGCCAAAAAACATCAATCATGGCCCTATAATTTCAAAATCTCCCCAAACCTTTTCAAATCTTGAGCAACTATCATTTGAGCACACATCCAAAAGCTTGGACAAATCCACTCAACAAGAAGGTTCTTCATTGGTTTAAAGAGGTTTGCATACCCTTAGGCCTTTTATTTGATTTGTTGTCTTTTCATTGTCTAATCTAGATGTTTGTTTGAGTAGTGTTGTTAAATGTTTTATTAACTTATTGCATTCCTAGTTTACACACTATTTTCACTCTTACAGAAGCAAAATTAGAGGCAAAAAAAGGACGTCATAATGAAAGCAAAACCTAACATTGATTTGGAAGAAAAAAAAGAAGTTATTTTCAACGCCATACTAGAAGCAAAATAGGAAGAAAAATTTTCCAATGCAAAATATAGCGCAACATATGGCACAAGACTCGATGCTAAAGATAGAATTTAGTTTAGCGTTGACTTTTATGCAAGTAGAATTGCTCATTTCAGACACAAAAATGCACTAAAACATAGCACTATTTTTTATGCAGTCAAGACAGAAGAAGTCTCCAAAGGAGATGTCCAATCTTACAACAAGAGTCAACACAATAGAAAGAACAAAGAAACACAACAAGATTTGACCAAACAATAAATTTATTATCAGGTAACATCAAATCAAATTAGCTTCAACATGTCGGGTTGTAAGGTCTTCCCAGTTATGACCATATATAATAAACTAGTCTCAGATCCTCATTTTGATCTATCAAACCTCAGAGCTATCCTATCTTAGCTCTTTGCTAGGTCCATCACTCCCCCAGTGCTACCCCCTATTACAATCACAAGCCCTAAATTTATACCTACTAGCAACCATAGGTTGGCATTCAAGATATAACATATCCCAAGATAAACCTATTAGACCAGGTCAGCCTAGATCCCAAATAAATTACACCATTTAATTAATTCACAAAGCATGATCCAACCACCAAGTCAGCCACACATAGGTCCACCTCAGGATCTATGCCATTCAGCTCCATCGATCAAAAACCTCCATCACAATCCTCAATAATCAACCGATGAACACAACTGAATTGGTAACATGAAGAATGCGACCAGTCGACAAAGAACATGTCAGATCTCATAATCCACACCACTTAAAAAGGTGTGATCATAAACATAGCCTCCACAAACAACAAGGAACAAACCCTTTTCATCACACACGCAAAAGATCTCCACAAATATTCCGCACACAGAATCTCTGTAAACTGCCCAAAATAAGGAACTTCATTAGACCACAAGGTAATTCCTCCAAGATGATGTAAGATCACTAGAAACCCAAGATGCTCCTGCATCAAACACCCGAGGTAGATAGAAAAGTGTGCTTCACACTTTGATGCCGCAAGAAAATCTGAACACAACCTCAGCTTGACCATCGATTTCCCAAACCTCAAAGGCAAAAAGATAAACTTGCACACAAGCAACCTCTGGTTCCTCTAATCAAACCTCTAAATCCTCTGCACTATAACCAACTAGTCAACACATCTACTAACATAAAAAAAAATTGATCAACATCCTTAACACAATGCATCAAATCTGCATTCTCCTTCATAAAAAAATCATGCAATTCATCATCTTCCACCATCATCTTATCAGAAACAAGGAATTCAAGATGTCTTCCATCTTCATTAGCCACCTCTATATCCTTAACCACCATCTTCAATTTTGCAACACAAGTAACAACATCCAATTGGAACAACCCAGTCTACAACTCCTCAACAACAACATGATTATCATCTCTAATGAAAACCCTATCAACAAGTTTATCAATACCAACATCCTCAACATTACCCTCAGAAAAAGGTAACTCCTCCATAACATCATAAATCTCATTACCAACAACAAGATGCTTTGCAATTTCCACATCAGACCCAACCATTTGATCATGAAAATTGACTCAATCTACCACCTCAACCTCATAAAGGTTAGTATTTACCTCTTCAACAACAACATTAACTTGCCTTTTCCTTCTTTGAACAAGCCTTTTCATAGGCCAAGCAATCCTCTTCTGGATCAGTAAATGCCAACTACAATTCAAGCTCCTAATCTCCTCAAGCTTACCGACAATTTCCTCCAGCTTCTTCTCAAGTCGGCTAAAGACCATATCTTCAACCAATCAGTCAACCTTTCTCATTAGCTTCTTCCCTTCTCTCCCAAGGTGCAGCTGCCTCACTTCGACAATTAGATTGAAAGACTTCAATTGCCTCTCTATCGACGATCTATTAACAACCTTTGCAATATACCCCGAACCAACGATCTGTTGACCAATAGGATACATCAAAGAACACAACTTATTTTAAGGTTTATAACCATCAACAACAATAGTCCCTCTCCGAGACATCTCACATGAATCCATAACAAGTGCAACTCAGATCCACTTTCTACCACGATACAACAAGCCCTTCATAGATTCACACGCTTAGGAACAAACATCAATCACACCAAGATCTGCAACTCACTCATATCATCACAATAACTCAACCTTCCAATAGAAAGTCTCTTCTCGCCACCTTGCACAAGCCCTTCACTGATGTGAGTTAGATCTACACTCTGCCACCTCACAAACAATGCCCAGAAGCTTACCAAGTTCAGACACCAAGATTTATGCCACCGCAAGATCAAACCATCTTTGATACCATTTGATGCAGTCGAGACTATAGAAGTCTCCAAAGGAGATGTCAACTCTTGCAACATGAGTCAACACAATGAAAAGAATAAAGAAACACAAGATGTGACCAAACAATAACTTTATTAGATCAGGTAACATCAAATCAAATTAGCTTCAACATGTCAGGTTGTAAGGCCTTTTCAGTTACGACCATATACAACAAACCAGTCTCAGATCCTCATTTCAATCTATCAAACCTCAAAGCTATTCTCTCTCATCTCTATGCTACCGAACACTCCCCTAGTGCCACCACTTATTACAATCATAAGCCCTAAATTTATACCTACTAGCCACCACAGGTCGATATTCAAGATATTACATATCCCAAGACAAATGTATTAGACCAGGTCAGCCTAGATCCCAAATAAATTATAACATTAATTAATTCACTAGGCGTGATCCAACCACCAAGTAGGCCACACATAGGTCCACACCATTCAACTCCATCAATCAGATTCCTCCACCACAATCCTCAACAATCAACCGGTGAACACAACTGAATCGGTAAGATGAAGAACATGACCAGTCGGCAAAGAACATGCCAAATCTCACAATCCACACCACCTGAAAAGGTGCGATCATAGACATAGCCTCCATGAACAACAAGGAACAAATCATTTTCATCACACACTGCACCAAAGATCTCCATAGATCGTTCGCACAAAGAATCTTTGTAAACTGCCTAAAATAAGGAACTTCATCAGACCACAAGGTAATTCCTCCAAGATGATGTAAGATCACCATGAACCCAAGATGCTCTTGCATCAATTTTAGGCGCTAATTGCATGTTCTATTGTAGTGAAGGGGGAGATTGTTGGAGTTTTGTCATTGATGATTTTGTTGATGGCACTAGAAGGAGAATGTTGTGCATAGCCTATACTAGTTGTCATTGATCTGTTAACATAATTTTATTGATTTATGTTGTACCTACTCTAGTAATTCTATAATTTTTCTCTTCATGTTTGGGTTTGCGTTGCTCCATAGTTGCAGATATGGTTTTATGGTTTGGAAAGTATGTTTGTGATTGTTGGATAAATCAATATTCAATTTGACATGTGGTGTGACTTTATGAAACAAAATATATAAGGTCTAGTAGTTTGGTATGTTAGTTGACCTATTTCTCTCGAATAGAACAATTCATCATATTGGCTGCATTTTAACATGTAATGGTTTTTGGTCTTGTAGTTTCGGGGCAAGGTTAAGCTTTATCCATGATGTGTTGTTGTCAACTAAAACTAATTCTTATTATATATTGGTTGAATTATGTGGAAATTGTATGAAGCATGTAAGATGTTTTCGATCTGACCTATTAATTGAAGCATGTAGGGTTGACTTGAAGAATAATTAAATCAGCACATGCACACGCGCACACATGTGCACACACACACATACACAAGTAATTAATGATAAATGATTTCCACAATCCATGATCTTACTGCTATGCTTCTAGGTAAGCTTGTGTGCGAGTTTTTAGCATCAACATTTTGATCATACTCAATGATCCATTATCAGGATGGTTTAAGAATGCCAAAAGATAATAGGAAACTAACCTATATATATATATATATATATATATATATATATATATATATATATATATATATATATATATATATATATATATATATATATATATATATAATAAAATGAAATAAAATAAAATACACAAAATACATAAACAAAAAATGATAAACAAGAACAAAACACAAAAAATAAACAAAACTATACACACACATGCACAATAATAAATGAAAGAAAAAAAGAGAAAATCTATAACCACAAGCAAAATAGATTCAAATGCAAGAAAACTAGGATGACTATGTACACACACATATGTATGAACATATATACATACATGCATGCATGCCTACATATATGTATGTGTGTGTGTGACACACACACACACACAAACATAAAAGAAGAAATCAACAAAGAGCCAACAAATGAACAAAAACCAAAAGGATCGAAAGAAAAGACAAGGAAAAAGGGACTAAACAAAGGGCAATAATGAGGGATGGAACATGGGAAAAAATACCACCAGACCTAAATGGTGAAGGAAAACAAAGAGGGGGATGTGTGTGTGAAAATTGTACCTAGTTGTGGACACAACACTTCAGTAAAACATTAGAGGTTAGCAAAATCAAAATCTGCAAATAAATGAAACTAAGCTAACTAGGCAATTTACTGCCTTCTAGTAGGTGTGAGTATGGTATTCTCATATTAGACCAAGATCAGTGACAATGCAACACCTAAACGAAGGATTTAAAATGATGAAAGCAATGAAATATGAATGCAAATTAATCTTCTTTTTTTTTAGATTTTTGATGCAATTAGATGAAAAACTTGATATGAAACTAATCTAGAATAAATTGAAATGATATGCAATTAATCTAACAATGTTATGAAGATGAATGCAAAAGTATGCAAAATCTATGAAAAACTATGAAATGATCTCACAAAATTGTCCGTCGCAAAAGCTTTGTTCTTCAGTTGTAAATTCGTCAGAATAATTGTGCAAATTCGAGAGATTGAGAGATGAGTTTTGTTTTTATAGAAATCTTGAGGATGCATTGAGAAAAGCCATAAATCAGTCTTGATAAACTCAGGTTGATTTTTGAGTTAATAAGAAATCAGAGATAATTAACTAACAAAAAGTCATGCAAAAGTAGTGTTTAACTCAAAATAGAGTTTAGATCAAATTTCAACTCATCATCAAATGTTGAGTTTAAATTTAAAATTGGTTGTTGATTTCTAGTTGACTACTTTTCTGATTGTGCATCATTTAATTATAAATTAATTTAAAAATAAAGTGATTTATTCTCAACTTAACTGATTTATGGGTTAATCAATTATTAAATCAAACTTTTATTTAAAATTATATTATTAAATATTGACAACTGACATTAATTAATTAAATAAGAATTTAATCAATTATTCGTAGGAGATTTTGATTTATTGTCAAAATTAAATAATATAATTAGGAATAAATAGAATTAAATTTAATTAAATAATTAAGTGGTAGAATCAAATTTAATTCATTAAATATTAAGCATATTCAATTAGTCAAATTTTAGGATAAATAAGATTTATCACCAAATAATCATTAGATTAAAGATAATTATGATAAATTAGGAATATTCAAGGAATATTCCCTGATGCAAAATTAAGATAAATCAATTAGGGTTTCGATGCTCAGATGTGCCTTAGGTTAGGACTTTGATGTTGATTTCAATCAAATTGTTGATGTAAGAGGTTAATGAACCTATAGCCCATTTTTGGGGTATTACATTTTGCCCCTCTTTGAATTACTATGCAAAGCATAGTGGCTCAAAGATTAATCTTTTTTTTATGTTGAAACTGATTTGAGAGATTAACCGATTTCGAGACAGAAACCGATTGAAAGATTTGAAGATGTTAGATCCTGATTGACCAAAGATAATGTTAACTATAACAACAATGAACCAGTGATTTTGAGGAAGTATCAAAATGCCTGATTCTGAACCTTATGATTACAAAGAAGTGAGTGACCTGATTCCAAACCTAATTGTCCAAAGGAATCATAATTGGTATCACATCTGAACCCTTCAGTTACGAAGAACTAAGGAAATAACACTAATGAACTGATGGTTATGAAAAGCTGATACAGTTTACAAGATAGATTAGGATACCAAATTGATATGGATCTCGATGAATCTGATATGTCCCAAGCGATGAGGTCTGTAGATGAATCAACAACTAGACGTGGTTGTTATCTTGATTACTGAGAGAAGATTTGATTTACAAACTTGAATGATATGCGATACCATGCCCCCTTTGAGATGAAAATTGAAATCTGATAAGAAAAGTCAGCGTTGAATGGTTTAGAAGCATGTTAATTGATTTGAGAAGTGGTTATACACGTTCGAGAACACGTTCTGCATCGTTTGGAGGTCCTAGAGACCAAGTTTGACTAGGTTTGACCATGAGTTGACCATGGTTGCCCAAGTTGAAATTTGAATAATTTGATGTAAGATAAATAGTTAAGTTGAATTCTGTATTTCTGTGATGATTGAAGGTCGATTATGCAAGCAGCCAGCCGTCCTGGGTCCAAAAATTTTAAATCGCTATGTTGACAATATAAATGATCTCAAATTTCAATGTTGATCCCGAAAATGGGCTCAAAACATTGAAATTAGCCAAGGGTGCTTGCTTGGTGATCTGTTAAGAAGACCTTTGTGCAATACTTAGTCCTTATGATATGGTTAGCATAGTTTTGAAGAATTGTTTGAGTGTCAAGTTGATTTTGGCAATCATGAGATAAATGCAATCATGCAAAGTGCAAAGTGAAATGTAGAATGAAATGCAAACCTAGGACCTAGGGCTTAGTCACTGATTATGTGTCGGTCATTTTCATCATTGAATTTTTAGGTAACTAGATAAATCAATACAATGTCCATTAGTTATGAAACCATAGACATATGAATATTGATTTGTATGCTCAAGGATCAATACAATGCCCACTGGCTAGACAACCATGGACATATGAATATTGATTTTTTTTTTGAAATGTCGGATTAGATATAAGCACCAAGGCACAAATGTCAGGATCACCTGAATATCATGTCTATTTTGATATAGCAATTTGTATAAGCATCAAAACATAGACATCGTGATGACCAGAATACACCTTACGGAACAAACAAATCAAGTAGTCAAGAGATCATTCTAAATCCAATGTGAATTACCCGTAGTGACCTTTTATCATTCACATCCTTAGGTAAGATCGCATTTTACAGTAGGAGTAAGAACTTTCTCAAAAAGACAATACATCCAATACGAGATAGAGGCTCTTACAGACAGACACTATTTCAATCCAAATTTTCCATAGTTGTTAGATTTTCACATACAAGCAGAAAATAAAAAAAAAGATTATGCCCCCAGTCATCACTCTCTAAATTTTGTAAAGGACATCATCGAAGAGCTTGAAAGGACACAATATGCAAAAATCTCAATGTGAATCAGTAGGCATACAAGGAGATAAAAGCATGTGAAGCATAGATTATTTTCAATTTGTTGTTATTTGATTGCATTGTTGTAGATGCAAAATCCTTTATGGAGAGGAGACTGACTGACTCAGATGTAGCTTCAAAGGACCCTGACTGGATATGACACATCTGAGATACTGAGGACTGTAGGATATGACTTTGATTGCCCCAGGGTTGAGCATTGATAGGATATAGATGTTTGAGCCAATTGGTGCATAGACCGACTTTATTGAAAATAGGAATGCGAAAACAAATCGGGAGGTATGTACAAACTAAAGCAAGACTAAAAGGTAGGAGAGACCAAGATTGCGCTGATAGATGGAGCATTTTGAAACAAGTGGCACCCGTTTGTTGGGTTTTCACCATCTTGGCAGAGATTCTATTTTTGCTACCAAGGCGCCTGTTTCCAAGTTTTCACCAAGGCACTTTTTCTTTTTCTCATTTTTTTGTATTTTTCATTTTTTTTAATTTTTTTGTACTTTCAATATTTTTTTATTTTCTTTGTGATACATCAAGGCGCCTATTGCTAGGTTTTCACCAGGATGTTCATTTTTTTCAGGACTTTTTTTAATTTTTATGATTTTTTTCAAGACATTTTACCATAAACTGAATGCCTTAGGTGTAGAATTTCTTCAGATGGAGAACGTTGATTGGTTCTCGAAGCTGTTCTCCTTCATTCGTTGAGATTTGATAGGCTCCAGAGCCAAAAGTAGCAGTGATTACAAAGGAACCCAACCAGTTGAGTTCAAACTTCCCCTTGCATTCTTTATGTGATTGATTTTTAGGATTCTCTCTCAAGACTAGATCGCCAACCTAAAATTCTTCGTGTCTGACTTTCTTGTTGTAACCTCTAGAAATTCTCTTCTGATATGCTCTGAGATGATCATATGTTACTTGTCTACGCTCATCTAGTAGTTCAAGTTCTTGCAACCTAGACACTTTGTAGTCAACATCAATTACTAGACCATGCATTCTGATTCTTGGTGATGGGATTTCAACCTCAATAGGTAGTACCACTTTAGACCCATAAACTAAAGTGAATGATGTAGCCCCAATGGGTGTTCTGATACTTGTTTTGTAGGCTCAGAGAGATGAATTGATCATGAGATGCCAGTCTCTTCCTATTTTATTAACTATTCGGTGCAAGATTTTCAATAGATTCTTGTTTGAAGCCTCTGCTTGTCCATTCCCTTGAGGATAGTAGATTGATGACCAATGTTATGTAATCTTGAATTTGGCACATAGATCATATAAGTCTATGTTCTTGA
Organism: Chamaecyparis obtusa; assembly: GCA_027943335.1. Classification (NCBI taxonomy): domain Eukaryota; kingdom Viridiplantae; phylum Streptophyta; class Pinopsida; order Cupressales; family Cupressaceae; genus Chamaecyparis; species Chamaecyparis obtusa. Next base: position 418,774 of record BSBK01004622.1, on the reverse strand, counting down.
ATTGTCCACCATTATCTGTGACTATAGAATGTGAAATACCATACCGAAATATGATGTAGTTCAAGATGAACATTGAAATTTGTTTGCTGGTTGCTTGAGTCAAAGGAACTGCTTTTACCCATTTTGTAAAATAGTCTATAGCTATAATAATATGGGTATGTCCATTAGAAGAATGAGGATGTATGGCTCCTATAAGATCAAATGCCCATTGGTGAAAAGGCCATTGTGTAGTAAAGGGAATTAGATCTCTCCATGGTGCATGAATTAAGTTACCATGTACTTGGCACTTTTGACAGTTCTTAGCAAACTTGATAGCCTCTTTTTCCATTTCAGACCAACAGTACCCAGCCCTAATAAATTTTTGAGCTAGTGTTAAACTGTTCGAATGTGAGCCACATATACCTTCGTGGACTTCCTCTAATGCACATTGAGACTCTTCCCATTCTAAACATCTAAGAAGTGTACCATCTAGACCTCGTTTGTACAGATCGTGACCAATGATGACATACCGGGATGCATTTTAGATAAGGTATCATTTCTCATGGCGGTTGAAAGTATCGGGAATGATTTGATCTTGGAGATAGGAGAAAAGGTTTTTGTATCAAGATGAATCATTACCAAAAATAGTGCAGATCATGCAGGTTTCGAGGGAATCATATGTGGGATAAGATAGTGCTTCCATAGGAACTCGTAGCGTAGCTCATCTTTGGGTTGCTGTAATAAAGTTGATAACGTTGCCATAGCATCAAAGCCTTGTTCTTTGTTCTAGGAATTTGTTCAAAGGTGATAGATATGAAATATTTCTTTAGATCATCTACCATTCTCTTGTATGGGATTAGCTTTCCATCTTTTGTTTGATACACATCATTGACTTGGTGTATTACAAATTGTGATTCTCCATGAATGTGTAGTTCTATTACTCTCCACTCAATTGCTATCTTCATATCGTTAAGAAAGGCTTCATATTCAGCAATATTGTTTGTGCAAGGAAACTTGATTCTGAATGCTTTAGGGATTGAGTATCCTTGAGGAGTGATGAACAATATGCTTGCTCTAGATCCATTCTATGTATAGGAGTCATCAAAGAATAACTTCCATGCTCTAGAAGAAAGATTCATGATAGAGGAATCTGGGAATTTCATTTCCATTGGTGTATCATCAAACAAAGGTGTGTCGGCCAGTTGATCTGCAATTACTTGGCCCTTGATAGCTTTTCTTTCAACATATTCAATGTCAAATTCACTTAATAGCATCACCCATTTAGCTAACCTACATGTGAGGACAGCTTCGCTTAGGAAGTACTTCAGTGGATCAATCTTAGCTACCAAATGTGTAGTATGAGATAACATGTAGTGTCTCAGTTTCTGTGATGCAAAGATCATAGCTAGACAAGATTTCTCAATCATTGAATAGTTCTTCTCATATGCTACCAATGTTCTACTGATATAGTATATAGCTCTTTCCTTCTTGTTCTCATCATGTTGTGCTAGTAATGCCCCCAATGATGTATCTGTGATAGAGACATATAAGATCAATGGCTTCCCTTGTATAGGAGGCATCAAAATAGGAGGATTTGATAGATATTTCTTGATATGGTTAAAGTTCTTTTCACATTCCTCATTCGATGCAAAGGTCACACCTTTATGTAATGTCTTTGTGAAAGGTTGTGATATGTCTACTAGCTTAGATATGAAGTGTCTAATAGATTGTACTCTCCTTTGTAATGTTCTCATTTGACTGATATTCTTGGGAGGTTGCATCTCCATGATAGCTTTGACCTTAGCTAGATTGACTTAAATACCTTTCTTTGAAACAATGTAGCCTAAGAGCTTTCCAGAAGTGACACCAAAAGCACACTTCTTAGTGTTCAGCCTAAGACTAAACTTCTCCATTTGATCTAGTATTTTGCTCAAATCATTTAGATGTTCAGATCTTATCATAGATTTTTCCAAAGTATCATCAACATAATCCTCCATAGTTTGATGCATCATGTCATGAAAGATAGATGTCATGGCTCGTTGATATATAGCACCAGCATTATTAAGCCCAAATGGCATGACATTCTAACAAAAGTTACCCCACGCACATGTGAAAGCAGTTTTTTCTTGATCTTCTGGAGCAATTTTTATTTGGTTGTATCCAGAAAAACCATCCATCAAATAATACATCTCAAAGCCTGCTGTCATGTCCACTATCATATCCATATTAGGTAATGGAAAATCATCCTTAGGGCATGCTTTGTTTACATCTCTGAAATCTGTGCACACTCTGATTAATTTATCTAGTTTAAAAATAGGTACAATATTAGAGATCCATTTAGCATAGTCAATAACATGGATGAATCCATCTTTTAGTAGTTTCTCTAATTCAACTTTGACCAAGAGTGCAACATGTGGATGTATCTTTCTTAATTTTTTCTTAACAGGTTTGACCCCTGGAGCTATAGATAAATGGTGCATTATAAGATCAGGATCCAACCCTGGAATATCTAAATATTTTCATGCAAAGTTGATCTTCTTTTCTGTTAGGAATGTGGTAAATTTTTTCTTTTCTTCTTCTGATAAGGATTGTGCTACATGGATCAACTGTGGTTCTTCTGTTGTTCCCAAGTTGATGGATTGAATGGGCTCAATCAGTACTAGAGATTTGTCTTGTAAATGACTCGGAAGGACATCAAATATCTCATCCTTAGGCACCTCAGAGAGGTTTTCACCTTTAGATACGTCATTTATTTTTACTTTTGTAGGTTCTGAGACTACCACAAAGTGGTTTTCACCCTCAAAACTCCTTTTATTTTTATTTTTATTTTTATTCTTTTGACTAAGATACTTGATGTCCGACTCCGTCATGCTAACACTTGGTTCATTGATGGAAGTCGTCATAGGCTCAACTGCATTGAGGTAGCAAGCAAGGGCATAGTCATTTGGAAAGGTATAAATACCTTGGCTCAGATTCGTGGAGGTTTGGTCAAGAAGTTCAAGATGTTGGATAGTCAAAGCGGTGAAAGATTGGGAAATAGTGTTTACGGATATGGATCTGTCATCATTGGTCCTAACCTGACTCTCAAATTTGAAGGTGATATTTAAACTCAAAACATTCAATTCATGAATAGGCTTAATGTCATTGTGGGAGTCCACTTCAGCCATTGGTGGATCAGACTCGTTAAGCTCATTATTTCACTCTAGACTTATGTTGGGTTTAGGTGCATATTTGTGAACAACATCAATATGTTTTTCTGTGATAAGCTCATCTTCCTCTGGAATGGCTCCCCATTCATATTCATTTGATTCCTCATCTATGCCTCTAGGAAATTTGAGAATGTGTGTAAAGTCAGGATGGATACCCCAAGAAGGGTTACTCTCAGATTCTAATTTGAATTAATACTCATGAGAATTTGTTTCAAAATAACTACCACCTTTCTCCTTGTCTATTTGATTTCCTTCGAGGTTAGTTGGTTCTTGTGGTGCAACTGTCTCTTGTCCTATAGTAGGTTCTTGTGTTTCTACTACATTGATTCTTTTTACTGGATCATCTTCAGCTTCAAGGAGGTCTTTTATTTCTTTAGACAAGTGTTCATAAGGAATGAGCTCATCAGTGGTGTCCAAATCATCACTGTTAGATTATTTTGTTTCTTCCTTTAGTTGATTTGTTATGGATGGCTCAATCTGTTCTAAGACATGTGGGGAGTTCTTGCTAAGATAGAAAGGCTTCTTCTTATATCCTAGACCTATTGTATTCTTGTTGGTTCGACCATGGTGGTCAAGAGGTGATAGAAGACCCTTACCTTATAGTCCTAGAGGTCCTTTTCCAGTATATCCCATTTTTGTGATCAATTTGTCCCCTGGTCCGTATGACTTCTGAAGAATTTTGCTTGAAGTGGAGTCACATTTTTGGACTAATTGGGATTGAGGCTCATCCTTGTATAACCATGCAAGCACAACTTCTTCTTCCTCAAACTCTTGTTTAGATACTTGTTCTATGACAAAGCGTCCACTGAATATGACCTAGGATTCTTTAATTGTAGGTTTAACTTTGTCAGAAGGTTGTCCATAAGTTTTAGGGGATAATGGGAGAGATGTGAGAGATAAAATAGGTTCCATTGTGTATTCTCTCATACCATTGTCTTTGATTTTGACTTCTTTAGCAATGTCTTCCATTTTGGATGTTGAAGCAATGTCTATCTGCTTAGTGGAAGATTCTTTGTTATTAAGAACAAGTTTATCAACACTTTCTTTCAATGCATTACAAGTTGTGTATTTCATAAGGAAATTTCACACATTGATGGTATGTGGAAGGAATAGCTCTCATTTCATGTATCCAAGGTCTTCCTAGAAGGATGTTGTAAGCCAAATGTAGATCAAGAACTTGGCATATGGTATCTCTGATAATGGGTCCTATTCTAATAGGTAAGACAATAGTTCCCTTGGAAGATCTTTCTTGCTCATCATATGCTTTGATAGTTATCTTCTTCTTAGGATCAATGGCAGCTTCAAAGAATCTCAATTGTGTGATCAAGTTGTAAGAACAAATGTTGAGACCAGCGCCTCCATCTATCAACATGTGTTTGACACGATGGTTTTGGATCAAGACTTCAATGTGCAAGGGCTGGTTATGCGGATGACTCAAGGAATTATCATCTTCCTCTGAAAAGGAGATATACTGTGGAGACGTGAGATGACCAACCATAGTCTGAAATCTGTCTAAATCAAGGTTGTCAGGAACATTGGATCCAAGCATAGCTTTGTCTAAAATGGCTTTATGAGCTGGAGATATCCGAAGCAACTCAAACATGGAGATTTTTGCATTTGTATGCTGGAGTTGTTGGACAATACTGTATGATGTTGGCCTCACATCTTTAGGATTTGATGATTTAGAGGCAGCTTTCTGTTTAGAAGCAGACAAGAGATTGAAAGGCATCTTAGGGACATTTGATGAATTTGGGATTTGTCCTTGCAGATGCGCCTGAGCTTGTGATCGAGTAACTACATTTTTTGATTGATTATCTCTATCTTTTCTTACAATTGTGATGACATTGCAACGCTCAGATAGGCATGGTTCAACCATATTGATGACAACATTGTTTCCAGAGTAGGCATAATTGACTTTAGCACCCACATTAGGCTAAGAAGATGAATCTCCTTGACCACATTTCAGAAATGGCTCCGTAAATGTTGTATGATCATTATTGCTTTTATGATTGTCAATTACAATTTCTCCATTATCAATTTTGTCTTGTATGATGTGTTTTAGGCGTATGCAGTTATTAGTCTTATGACCCTTATTGCGATGGAAGTCACAGAAATCATTCTCTCTCCACCATTTTGGTTTAGGTTCAGGATCAAATACCTTAATCTCAGGCAAGGAGATGATGTTGTTGGCCAACAGAGTCTTCATGGAGGATTCCAAGGATTCTCCAAGAGGAGTAAACTTACGTTTAGGATCTATAGCCCAAGGTTTATAGTCAAATGGCTTCTTGTTAGATTCTGTTGCTTTAGCTTTGGAAGCTTTGATGGCTTGGGTGCCAACAGTGAGATTGAAAGCGGGTGCCTTAGATGGGGCACGGATAATATCAACAATGTCATCTGTGACAATGCCTTTATTCTTGTTCCAATTTTTGCCTTTGTCTTTAGAATTAGATCCAGATTCATACTTGTCCTTTTGAAGTGATATGTCTCCTTTTTGCACAAGTACTTTCTCAATTTTGATTGCATTTTCTACCATTTTATCAAAGGATGTATGATTTTGCATTTGCAAATGGTAGTTGAGTTCTGGAACAAGATTTTTGATGAAAATTTCTAGCTTCTCGATTTTTGGGATGGGTCTAGCATATAGAGAAAATTTCTTCCTCCATCATTTGAGAAAAGTCATGAATGGTTCTCTTGAGTTCTGTTTTAGATTACAGATGTCGATCATAGTGACCAGATGTTGGATGTTGTAGGAGTATTGTTGATAGAACAGTTTGATTAACTCCTCAAAAGTTTTGATAGTAGGGGGCATTTTTGAGAACCAATGAATAGCTAACCCTCCCAGAGATTGAGGGAAAAGATGCATTAGCTAGGTTGGTTCATGCATGAACTCCATAGATTGAGTACAGAATTCTCTGACATGATCTTAAGGATCAGAGTTTCCATCATACTTATCATATTTAGGTATTTCCACTCGCTTAGGGAATGGCGACATGTACTGTAATACCCCAAAAATGGGCTATAAGTTCATTAATCTCCTACATCATCAAATCGAATGAAATCGATATCAAAGTCCTAACCTATGGCACATCTAAACATCATCGAATCATAATTGATTATCTTAAATTCTGCATCGAGGAATATTCCTAACAATATTCCTAAATTATCTTAATTATCTTTAATTTAATGATTATTTGGCGATAAATCACATTTATCCTAAGTTTGATTAATTGAATATTTTCATATTTAATTAATTAGATTTAATATTTGTCACTTAATTATTTAATTAAATTTAATTCTATCTATTATTAATTATATTATTTAATTTTGATAGTAAATCCAATATCTTATGAATAATTGATTAAATTCTTATTTAATTGATTAAAGCAAGTTGTCATTATTTAATAATATAGTTTTTAATAAAAGTTTGATAAATAGTTAATTAACTAATAAATTAATTATTTATTTTCAAAAATCAAGTTGAGTTGAGGATAAATCATTTTATTTATTTAATTAATTCTTAATTATTATGCACATTCAAAAGAAACAGTTAAACTCCAAATCAGAAAATCAATGCAAGTTATTGACTTTTTGGAACTCAACATCCTTTTGAAGTTCAAAAAGCTGATCTAAACTCTAATTTGAGTTAAAAAGTTGTTTTTGCATGTTTTTGCATTTTTTTTGTTTTATTTTTTTTTGTATTTTTCATTTTTCAATTTTTTTTTTATTTTTTGATTTTTTTTGTATTTTTCATTTTTTCAATTTTTTTGAATTTTTGATATTTTCTATGCAATAAGAATGATAAACTGATATAAAATCCATGCTAATATGAAAATTGATATGCTAAAATGATCTAACAATGATATGAAAAAAAATCTAAATGAATGTAAAAAAAAAAAAAAAATTGATCTCACAATAGCCTTGATTCGCAATAAGCTTTAATTTTCTAAATTTCAATTCTTCAAAATAGTTGTGCAATTCGTAGATGACTTTGGCAAAGTAAGCTTGCAAAATTATGAGATGCTTGGATGCAAATTTGAGAGATAAATTATGAAGAGTGGAACCTTGTTTTTATAGAAATCCAGGGCTTTGGAGTTTGTGAAAAAAAGTCATAAATCACTCAAATAACTTAGGTTGATTTTTGAGTTATCTGATAATAAAGATAATTAAGTCACAAAAATCATGCAAAAGCACAGTTTAACTCGAATTAGAAGTTTAGATCAACTTTAAAACTCAAAAAGATGTTGAGTTTCAAAAAGCTAACAACTTGCATTGATTTTCTAATTTTGAGTTTAACTGGTCCTTTTATGTGCACATGGATAATTATGATTTAATAAATAAATAAAGTGATTTATGCTCAACTTAACTGCTTTTTGAAATAAAATAATTAATTTATGAGTTAATTAACTATTTTATCAAACTTTTATTAAAAACTATATTATTAAATAATGACAACATGCTTTAATTAATTAAATAAAAATTTAATCAATTATTCATATGATATTAGATTTATTGTCAAAATTAAATAATACAATTAATAATAGATAGAATTAAATTTAATTACATAATTAATTTGGCAAATATTAAATCTAATTAATTAAATATGAAAATATTTAATTAATCAAACTTAGGATAAATGTGATTTATCATCAAATAATCATTAAATTAAAGATAATTAAGATAATTAAGAATATTGCTAGGAATATTCCCCGATGCAGAATATAAGATAATCAATTAAAATTCAACGATGTTTAGATGTGTCTTAGGTTAGGACTTTGATGTCGATTTCGTTCGATATGTAGATATAGGATATTAATGAACTTAAAGCCCATTTTTGGGGTATTACATTTTGCCCCTCTTTGAATTACTGTGCGAAGCGCAGTGGTTCAAAGATAGTCTATGTTTTATAAAGATATGAAACTGATGTTTGAAATTGATAATTGATATGAGACAGAAGCTGATTGATATTGATTTGATATGGAGATAATAGGTCTTGAATGACCAAAGATAATGTTCACTATAACAGCAAATGAACTTATGATTATGAAAAAGTGTCAAAACGCCTGATTCCAAACCTTAGGATTGCAAAGAAGTGAGTGACCCGTTCTAGACTCGATTGTCTTAGCAGAACTAGCAGGTATCACATCCAAACCCTTCAGTTGCCGAAGAACCAAGGAAAGAACACTATGATCTGATGGTTGCAAAAATTGATATAGTTTACAAGATTAGGAGAATACCAAATTGATATGGATCTTGATGAATCTGATATGCCCCAAGTGATGATAGATTTGCCCCGAGCGATGAGAACTTTTCATGAATCAGTAACTAGACGTGATTGTTTGTCTTGATCACTGATGAAAGATATTGATAGACTTGATCGATAAAATTTTGATTTACAGACTTTGAATTGATGTGCAATACCATGCCCCCTTCGGGATTAAAATTGAAATCTGACAAGAAAAGTCAGCGTTGAGAGCTCAGAAGCATGTTGATTGATGGGAAAAGTGGTTATACACGTTCAAGAGCGCATTCTGCATTGTTTAGAGGTCCTGAAAACTAAGGTTGACTAGGTTTGACCATGAGTTGACCATGGTTGACCAAGTTAAATTTTTGATAATTTGATGGAAGATAATCAGTTAAGTTGAATACTGGATTTCTGTGATGATTGAAAGTTTGATTATGCAAGTAGTTGACAATATGAATGATCTTAGATTTTGATTTTGATCCCGAAAAAAGATTCTACTTGCTGCTTCGTTGGAGGAACCTTCGTGTGGGATTCAGCTCTTGTTAGATTGGAAGAGGTGATTGAAGAATTGTTTAAGCATTGAAGTTCGTTTAGTCATTGTGAGATCATGCAAAGATGAAAAATGCAAAGAAGCATGCAATATGAAATGCAACCTAAGACCTAGGACCTAGTCACTAATCATATGTCGATTTGTTATCATCATTGAACTTTTTGGTAACCGAATAAATCAATACAATGCCCACTAGCTATGAAACCATAGACATATGAATATCGATTTGTATGCACGAGAATCAATACAACACCCACTGGTCAACAACCATGGATATATGAATATTGATTTTATTTTCAGAATGTCGGATTAGATATAAGCATCAAGGCACAAACGCTAGGATGACCTGAATATCATGTCCATTTTGATATAGCAATTTGTATAAGCATCAAAACATAAATGTCATGATGACTTGAATACGCCTTGCATTGCAAACACATCAAATAGTCAAGAGATCATGCTAAATCCAATGTGAATTACCCGTAGTGACCCTTTATCGTTCACATCCTTAGGCAAGATCACGTTCCACAGTAGGAGAAAGAACTTACTTAAAAAGACAATAGTTAGATCAAACTTCCTTGAATTGTCTGGGTATCAATGGTTGAGGTACGCATGGCCATCCAATTCAAGATAGAGGCTCTTATAGTCGGACACTATTTCAATCCAGAATTTCCAAAGTTGTTAGATTTTCACATACAAGCAGAAAACAAAGAAAAGATTATGCCCCCAGTCATCACTCTCTAAATCCTATAAAGGACATCATCGAAGAGCTCGAAGGGACACAATATGCAAAAATCTCAATGCGAATCAGTAAGCATACAAGGAGATAAAAGCATGTAAAAAGCATAGATTGTTTTCAGTTGAATTTTGATGTTTGATTGCGTTGTTGTAGATGCAAAATCTTTTCTGGAGACAAGACTGACTGACTGACTCACATGAAGCTTCAAAGGACTCTAACTAGATATGATCCATCTAAGATACATGGGAGACCATAGGATATGACATTGATTGCCCCCAAGTGTTAAACATTGATAGGATACAGACGCTTGAGCCGATTGGTGTACAGACCGACTTATTGAAAACTAAAAATGTTGAAACAAACCGGGAGATATGTACAAACTAAAGCAAGACTGAAAGTTGGGAAAGACCAAGATTGTGCTGATAGATGGAGCGTTTTGAACAAGTGGCACCCGTTTGCTTGGTTTTCACCATCTTGGCAGAGATTCTATTTTTGCTACCAAGGCGCCTGTTTCCAGGTTTTCACCAAGGCACTTTTTCTTTTTTTCTTTTTTTTTCACTTTTCATTTTTGCAATTGTTTTTTTGAATTTTTGATATTTTTTTATTTTTTTGTGAATCATCAAGGTGCCTATTGCTAGGTTTTCACCAAGATGGTCATTTCTTTCAGGACTTTTTCTTATTTTTATAATTTTTTCAAGATATTTAACCATAGACTGAATGCCTTAGGCATAGAATTTCTTCAGATGGAGAACGTTGATTGGTTCTCAGAGTTGTTCTCCTTCAGTCGTTGAGAGTTGATAGGCACCAGAACCAAAAGTAACAGTGATTACAAAAAGACCCAGCCATTTGGGTTCGAACTTCCCCTTGCGTTCTCCATGTGATTAATTTTTAAGATTTTCTCTCAAGACTAGATCGCCAACCTAAAATTCTCTATGTCTGACTTTCTTGTTGTAGCCTCTAGACATTCTCTTCTGATATACACTGAGATGATCATACGCTGTTTGTCTACGCTCATCTAGTATTTCAAGTTCTTGCAACCTAGACACTCTATAGTCATCATCAGTTACTAGACCATGCATTCTGATTCTGAGTGATGAGATTTCAACCTCAATAGGCAGTACCGCTTCAGACCCGTAAACTAAAGTGAAAGGTGTAGCCCCAGTAGGTGTTTTGATACTTATTTTGTTACTTGTTGTGATACTGATTCTGATACTGGTTCTGATAATTGTTCTGATACTGGTTCTGATACTAATTCTGATACTGATTATGATAATTATTCTGATACTGGTTCTGATACTGATTCTGATACTGATTTTGATAATGATTCCGATAATTGTTCTGATACTAGTTCTGATACTGATTATGATAATTGTTCTGATATTAGTTCTGATACTTATTTTGATAGTGGTTTTGAAACTGGTATACTTGATAGCATCTTTTTCCATTGCAAACTCTCAAGCAAGATCATATCATGCAGTCCCAATGTCTAGCAAGGTGGAGAATAAGAGGGAGTGGCAAGCTAGTGGAAGAGATGGAAGACAAGAGAATGAAGGATAATGAAAGAAAAAAAAATCTCAAGGGAAAACTCTTCAAAAATACTCAAGCTAGGGAAAAAAATTATCATGTAAAGCGCATTTGGACGAGCAATAAAAGGTCAGCATAGGATAAGTCACAAAAGTGTAATGTCAGAGCAGGAAAGGATGCAATCCAAAGAAGTAGACATGTCAAGAGACTTCATAGCACCGTGTTTTACTCTTTCTTTCTTAGATCAAGACCAAAGGGGAAAAGGATAGCGAAAGGCTAAAATAAATGGAAGAAGATGGATATGAAGGCTAAACATGAATGGAATGAAAGCAAGATCACTGTAAAATAGCTCACAAGATAGCCAAATATTCGTGTATAGATCAACATTGTCAAGATCAAAGAGAGAATATGGAATGGATGAAATATGTAGAAGAACTACGCATGATGCCTGATTGCCAAGTTTTCATCATGGTACTTATCCAAGGTGCCACAAGGGAGTGGTTTTCACCATAGGATGAATTTATTTCTCTTTACTTTTGCTATCAAAGTGCCTGTTTCCAAGTTTTCACCAAGGCACATTTTTTATTTTTTTTATTTTTTTCTTCATTTCTCTTTTTGGAAAAAGGCAAGCTTTTTAGATAATGCTCCTTAAAAGGATAAACCATGATATACCAAAGATTCAAAATGATATGCTCAAAGATGCTGATAAGGAAAAGAATATGGAAGAGAAAAATAGAGGATAGGGTTTTATGTAAAGCAAGTGAGGTTGGAAGATAGGAGGAATAGGCAAATGAGGAAAAATGATAGAAGGTAGAAAGTTAATGAATGGAATGATTGTGAAAGGGTAGATGGAAAGGAAGGCAAGCTCAACGTAAACACACACCTTGAAGGGTGGCGAGAGGGTGGAGGAAACATGAATGAAGGAATACGTGAAAGAATATGGCGAATGAATAGCAAAGGTTGTGGTTTAGGCACATGGAATGAAAGAATATTTTTGGAGGGAGATGAAGTGGAAGCCTTTGGAAGCTTGAATGTCAATTTCACTTTTTGCTCAACACAAGACTCTTTTAAGAGAGACTTTGGAATCCATATAGCCGTAAGCTTTTTATTTCCTTTTGATGATCTAGAGATAATATCTTCAATGATGGATTTTGGAACCCATACTTGTCTTGTAATTTTTTTCTTAGATATCTCTTTTGACTTTATGTTTCTATGTCTATTAGAGGAGACATGGTGATCTTTTTTTTATGGATTCTTGTATTGCTTCTTTTTCTTGTATTGAACATTCAAGTTAGTTTCAAAAGACTTGGGGCTTGTGGAAGAAGGAGGATATGACTGGTTTAGATGGGTGGGTGGATGAAAAAGATTCAAGAGTATGCATCTATGTTGATCTTAAAGAAAGATGGAAGATGGAGGGACGTAGGGACCCAAGATGGATAGCAAATTAGGAGAGTTAGGAGGGGAAAGTGAAGGGACATAAGGATCCAAGATGGAAGGCAGACGTGAAGCTCTTAGTATTGGTGGAAGAGGTCCGAGGATGGAAGTGGAAGACACAAAAGGATAATCAATAAGTTCATCAGCATCTATATGACAACCAAGGATATCAGCATCTTCAAAGTGAGCATTAAAATTTTCAATAGAATTGTGGACATCTTGAATAGGAGCACCTTCTTTGATAGGATTGTTCAAAGCTTGCAAAGACTCAGGAAGAGTAGAAAGTGGAAATGAACATGGAGTGGTAGAATAAGAAGATGGAAGACTTTGATCTTGACAAGGATCTTTGGATAGCATAAGCGCATAATTTTTCTCTTGATTTTCAATAGGCTTAAAATTTGAAGTAACAACACCATTTTTACCAACCTTAATAAAAGTATTATCTTTGGAAAGTGCAAGTGTAGTAAGGTTATTTTGATTGTCAATAAGTTCTACAATGTAAGTAGTAGCTTGATCTTGCTTAAGAGAAGACTTAAGACATGGTGGAATGCATGAAAAAGGGTGTGCAAGATCAAAAAAACTCTGAGGTGGATAAGAGACATCGTGAAAAGGAGTGGATGACATGGAGGGTTCTTGATCTTGATCTTTCTTTATGTTCTTTTTTTCATCATTTTTAGAGTCCTCTTGACATGGAGCCACTTCTAAGGACAAGGAAGCATGTTGGAATTGTATGGAAGACTGTTGCAGAGATGGTGGAGGACTAGCTGAAGTAGGGATTATAACATATGAAGGCTTAGGCTCTTTAGGTTTATCATTATTGAAAGTATTTGGAGCCAAGTGAAGGTTAGCTTGAGTTTCTTTAAGAGGTAGCCTTGGAGGATAACAATAGGGAACTGTATGAAAAGTATCAGGCCTTGTGTCGGATGAAGGTTCTGTGAAAGATTTGAAAGACTCGGAAGCTTTAAAAAATGTACGAGTATTGGAGGAAGTAGGGGATGGAAGGGAACCATCACCAGACAAAGGTTCAGCATTAACATGATCTTCCTTGAGAGTGTAATCTTTATTTTCAGCCTGAGAGTCCTTAGGAGAAGGATTCTTATAATATTGATGCTTCAAGCTAGCACGATGCATTTTATAGTCCTCAGCAGTAGTAGATGGATCACAATCAAGGTATTGACCACAAAAGCTATCAAAATCTTTTTCAAAATCAAAATCATATGGATCACCATCACGATCTATCCAATGTAACGGCCCATTTGTAGTAAGTAGGAACGAACGACGAGGAGGATTCTTAGGAACAAAGGTGTCATAGGTATCATTACATTGTCTATCATCATAGTCATCGTAGTCTCCAAAACTGGATGTGTCACTCTCCATGGAAGAGGTATTATAAGGGTTGTCACATTGCTCACATTTTGTCTGAGGGCATGGTGACATGTACAAGTCTTTATCAAATGGAAAAGAGCATAGAGTTTCCATGGAGAACTTTTTAGGTTCCTTTTCTTTCTCAAGTTTGTCAAGCTGAACTTGCATAGCTTGCAACTGATTCATCATAGCGATGATTAGAGCTTCTTCCTCATGTGTACTGATTCTTTGAGATATGTGTACTAATTCTCAATAGCTACTGCTCTATTCTTGACACAGTGATTTGTATGATAGATTCTAGAAATAGGTTGTAAAAGCTGAAGTATCTGGCAATTCTGACAACTTTTCAAAAATTTCCAAATGACTTTCTACAGACTCGTACGACATTTGGTAGGCAATGAAATGATAGTTGAAAAACTCATACGACAGTTGCAAGTAGAATTTTGACTTTTAAAATTTGCTGGCATGAAAACTCATATGACAATGGGTATCCTTACCATAAGACAGTTGGGCAATAATGAAATGACACTTGGCAAAAACTTGTATGACTTTCTGACCTCCTGAGATGACTTTTGACTCCAGAAAAGAATTTTACTTCAGATTTTGCAAATTTTGAGTTTTCAGATTCAGATTGTTTACAAATTGTACTGTTTAGATTTGAAGATTATACCAGATTTGATCATTTTTAATAGCAAAGTAGATAAACAAGCACACAGAACAACAAGTAAGTGATTTCAAGCACGTCTGAAAATAATGAACAAGGGCAAAAGCAACCTTGCGCATGAACAATCAAGTGACTTATTCGTTCTAATCCTCAAAAGCGCTAATTGTGTATGTTCTAAAATGTTTTACAATAACGCACATATACCCTATAAAATGAAAATTTGGCCTCGCTAAGGTTTTTAGTAATGGTTTGACTCTGCAACTTTTATGATCCAAAGGGGTGAACTCCAATCCCGGCGCACCAGGGTTTTGACACAGTCCGAGAACTTAATCTTCAGGAGCTGCTAGGGAGATCTGACAACCCAATAATGAATCATACCCGTAGAGATTTCTTCCACAAGGATATTTATATAGCGGCTGTCACTACCACGGCGAAAATGGCTATGACCGCTTGAGGTTTTGTCAACGTAATTTGCCTTGTGAAGGGATTGTCTGCTACAGTTAACCCTCTCTAAAGATGACTCACAATAGTATACCACAAGGGGACTTGGCTCCAGATCTAAGGTTTTTGACACTTTTTCACTTTTAACCCAAACAAAGCAAGCAAATTAATCCGACATGCTAAGACAAAATTTTGCTTCACCAAGGTCCATGATGTCAACTCCACGTGATCTATCAACCTCTCCGGGGAGAGAATGTATCAATCAATAAGAGAAGGCGCACTAACCAATTTTGATTCACCAAAGCTCGTGATGTCAACCCCACGTGATCTATCAACCTCTCTTGGGAGAGAATGTATCGATCAATAAGAGAAGACACACTAACCAAGTTGAATGTGAAACGCACTAAGTATCCTCCCTACCTACAAGGATTCTGTCATCAAGAAAGATTTCTCTAAGAATCCAATCTCTCAAGAATCACGAATAGTGTTCATAGGGCCTAATTACTATGTGAGCACAGATATATTCCCGAAAGCAAATCTACCAAAAGTACCCAAAAAGCAGAAAGAGAAACACTTAACACTTAAAGCGAATATGAGATGAGTCCACAAGGTGGAACACTTAACACCTCACACAAGCTGAAAATGAGTCCTCAACTTAGAAAACAAGTGAGTTCCTAAAAGCACAAAAGGGTTGTCAAGTGGAACACTTAACGCTTCTATCATGTTGACCCCTCCCCTTTATGGCACTGAGATTGCAACCACGGAGCGGAAATGAGGGGCCGGCGGACTAACCATTTAATAAAGCAAGTTGTCATTATTTAATAATATAGTTTTTAATAAAAGTTTGATAAATAGTTAATTAACCAATAAATTAATTATTTATTTTCAAAAATCAAGTTGAGTTGAGGATAAATCATTTTATTTATTTATTTAATTCTTAATTATTATGCACATTCAAAAGAAACAGTTAAACTCCAAATCAGAAAATCAATGCAAGTTATTGACTTTTTGGAACTCAACATCCTTTTGAAATTCAAAAAGCTGATCTAAACTCTAATTTGAGCTAAAAAGTTGTTTTTGCATATTTTTGCATGTTTTGTTTTTTTTTGTATTTTTCATTTTTCAATTTTTTTTATTTTTTTTTTTTTACATTCATTTAGATTCTTTTTCATATCATTGTTAGATCATTTTAGCATATCAATTTTCATATTAGCATGGATTTCATATCAGTTTATCATTCTTATTGCATATAAAATATCAAAAATTAAAAAAAATACAAAAAAAAAAAATTTAGCTCAAATTAGAGTTTAGATCAGCTTTTTGAACTTCAAAAGGATGTTGAGTTCCAAAAAGTCAATAACTTGCATTGATTTTCTGATTTGGAGTTTAACTATTTCTTTTGAATGTGCATAATAATTAAGAATTAAATAAATAAATAAAATGATTTATCCTCAACTCAACTTGATTTTTGAAAATAAATAATTAATTTATTGGTTAATTAACTATTTATCAAACTTTTATTAAAAATTATATTATTAAATAATGACAACTTGCTTTAATCAATTAAATAAGAATTTAATCAATTATTCATAGGATATTGGATTTATTGTCAAAATTAAATAATATAATTAATAATAGATAGAATTAAATTTAATTAAACAATTAAGTGGCAAATATTAAATCTAATTAATTAAATATGAAAATATTCAATTAATCAAATTTAGGATAAATGTGATTTATCGCCAAATAATCATTAAATTAAAGATAATTAAGATAATTTAAAAATATTGTTAGAAATATTCTTCAATGCAGAATTTAAGATAATCAATTATGATTCGATGATGTTTAGATGTGCTTTAGGTTAGGATTTTGATGTTGATTTCATTCGATTTGATGATGTAGGAGATTAATGAACTTATAGCCCATTTTTGGGGTATTACATTTTCTCCCATCTTTGAACCACTGCGCTTCGCACAGTAATTCAAAGAGGGGCAAAATGTAATACCCCAAAAATGGGCTATAAGTTCATTAATCTCCTACATCATCAAATCGAATGAAATCGACATCAAAGTCCTAACCTAAGGCACATCTAAACATCATCGAATCATAATTAATTATCTTAAATTCTGCATCGAAGAATATTCCTAACAATATTCTTAAATTATCTTAATTATTTTTAATTTAATGATTATTTGGCGATAAATCACATTTATCCTAAGTTTGATTAATTGAATATTTTCATATTTAATTAATTAGATTTAATATTTGCCACTTAATTATTTAATTAAATTTAATTCTATCTATTATTAATTATATTATTTAATTTTGACAATAAATCCAATATCTTATGAATAATTGATTAAATTCTTATTTAATTGATTAAAGCAAGTTGTCATTATTTAATAATATAGTTTTTAATAAAAGTTTGATAAATAGTTAATTAACTAATAAATTAATTATTTGTTTTCAAAAATCAAGTTGAGTTGAGGATAAATCATTTTATTTATTTATTTAATTCTTAATTATTATGCACATTCAAAAGAAACAGTTAAACTCTAAATCAGAAAATCAATGCAAGTTATTGACTTTTTGGAACTCAACATTCTTTTGAAGTTCAAAACGCTGATCTAAACTCTAATTTGAGCTAAAAAGCTGTTTTTGCATGTTTTTGCATTTTATTTTATTTTTTTGTATTTTTCATTTTTTATTTTTATTTTTATTTTTTAATTTTTTTTGTATTTTTAATTTTTTAAAATTTTTGATATTTTCTATGCAATAAGAATGATAAACTGATATGAAATCCATGCTAATATGAAAATTGATATGCTAAAATGATCTAACAATGATATAAAAAGAATCTAAATGAATGTAAAAAAAAAAAATTGATCTCACAATAGCCTTGATTCAAAATAAGCTTTGATTTTCTAAATTTCAATTCTTCAAAATAGTTGTGCAATTCGTAGATAACTTTGGCAAAGTAAGCTTGCAAAATTATGAGATGCTTGGATGCAAATTTGAGAGATAAATTATGAAGAGTTGAGTCTTGTTTTTATAGAAATCCAGGGCTTTGGAGGTTGTGAAAAAAAATCATAAATCACTCACATAACTCAGGTTGATTTTTGAGTTATCTGATAATAAAGATAATTAAGTCGCAAAAATCATGCAAAAGCACAGTTTAACTTGAATTAGAAGTTTAGATCAACTTTAAAACTCAAAAAGATGTTGAGTTTCAAAAAGCTAACAACTTGCATTGATTTTCCAATTTTGAGTTTAACTGGTCCTTTTATGTGCACATGGATAATTATGATTTAATAAATAAATAAAGTGATTTATGCTCAACTTAACTGCTTTTTGAAATAAAATAATTAATTTATGGGTTAATTAACTATTTTATCAAACTTTTATTAAAAACTATATTATTAAATAATGATAACATGTTTTAATTAATTAAATAAGAATTTAATCAATTATTCATATGATATTAGATTTATTGTCAAAATTAAATAATACAATTAATAATAGATAAAATTAAATTTAATTACACAATTAATTTGGCAAATATTAAATCTAATTAATTAAATATGAAAATATTCAATTAATCAAACTTACGATAAATGTGATTTATCGCCAAATAATCATTAAATTAAAGATAATTAAGATAATTAGGAATATTGCTAGGAATATTCCTCAATGCAAAATATAAGATAATCAATTAAGATTCAACAATGTTTAGATGTGTCTTAGGTTAGAACTTTGATGTCGATTTCATTCGATAGGTAGATACAGGATATTAATGAACTTAAAGCCCATTTTTGGGGTATTACATGTACAAGTCTTTATCAAATGGAAAAGGGCATAGAGCTTCCATGGAGAACTCCTTAGGTTCCTTTTCTTTTTCAAGTTTGTTAAGTTTGACTTGCATGGCATGCATCTGTTTCATCATGGCGGTGATTGGAGTTTCTTCCTCATGCGTAATGATATCTTCAACATTAAAGTTGGGAGGAAGTTTAGCCCCTTGACGAGCTAACTCTAGGAAGTATGTTTCTCTATCTTTCTTCAAAAAATGTCTCATTATTTTTTTGAAGTCATCATCATTTTGATATCGAGCAATTTCAAAAGGTGTGGGTTCTTGATCCATACCATGTTGTGATTGATGTCCTTAGGAACTGTGGTTTGTCCCTCCTTGAGACATGTTAGGAGTTTTAGGACTCTTTGAGATAGATTGATGTGGAGTTTGTTGATCACCTCTGTGGGTTGAAGGAGGGGGGTATATAACTAGTTTTTAATCGAAGATTACCGAGACCGTCCTCTTCGTAAAGACCTGAATTGTAGATTTTCTCAAAGGTTGGACCCACGTGAGTAGACAAAGGTAAGGTATTGGGTGCTTCTCCGGATTTCTTGTGTGAGGAAGCTCTAGTTTCCACCATTAACCTTGGATGAAGCAAAAGAGAAAGATGAAGACACTGAAGAATGACTTGATTCAAGAAGATCGAATGACGCAACCTTGTCAAGATTGGATTGATTGAAGATTAGATTGGACGTAAATGAACGATACTGTGCCCTAGTAGTATGGGTAGATGCCCAAAAGATGGCAGACACGAGCTCACAACACTTAGCCATTTTGTATGAAGATTGAATTTGAAGATAATTTTGACAAGATTTTGACACAAGATGAAAAAGACTCAAATCGATAAATCAAAAGGCTAAATCAGACTCAAGAGACCACTTTAGGTAAATGATCGAATTCTTTCTAGTTTCTGCTCTGTTCTTGACATGGTGAATATTTTGACAGAATCTGGAAATAGGCTACAAAAACTGGATTCCTAACAAATTTTGAAGGCTTCTAACAACTTTGACTTTAGTTTTGATACGAGTTTTGAAATTTTAGGATGACTTTTGACACCAGAAAGGATTTTTGCTTCAGATTTACAATTTTTCAGTTTTTAGTTTCAAATTATTTGTAAGATATCCTCTGTTCAAGTTTGCAGATCTGTGTAATAGTTTGGGATTGTTCATTTCTAAAGGACCAAATAGACAGAAAACACGCAGAACAACAAGCAAAGGGAAGCAAGCAATCGTCTCAAAACAATGAACAAGGGCAAAAGCAACCTTGCGCATGAACAAGCAATAGTGACTTATTGTGTTAATCCCTAGGAATGCTAATTGTGTATGTTCTCAAAAATTTTCCAATAACGCACATAGTCCTAGAAAATAAAAAATTGGCCTCGCTAAGGTTTGTAGTAATGGTCTGACTCTGCAACTTTTATGATCTTAAGAGGGTGAACTCCAATCCAGGCGCACCAGGGTTTTGACACAGTCCGAGAATTTAATCAATTAGGATCTGCTAGGGAGATCTGACAACCCAATAAGAGACCACACCTATGAAGATTTCCTCCACAAAGATATTTATATAGCGGTTGTTGCTACCACGGCGAAAATGATTATTACCGCTTGAGGTTTCGTCCATGTGGTTGACCCAATAAAGGGAATGTCCACTATGGTTAACCCTCTCTAAAGGTGACTCACAAAAGATACCACATGGGGACTTGGTGTAGATCCAAGGATTTGAGTTTCTGATACTACCCAAAAAAAGAGTAGAGCATAATCTTCTAGCCTTATCACTTTTACCCAAACATAGCAGATAGATTAATCTGACACGCTAAGACTGAAATTATCTCACCAAGATTTGTGATGTCAACAACTATGTCTATCGATCTTTCCGGAGAGAGAACGTATCGATCAAAAGTTGAGGACCAAACCCAGTAGAATGTGAGATAATTACAGTATCCTCCCTACCTACAAGGGGATCTATCATCAAGAAAAGCTTCGCATGCATGAACAAGTGAATGAAGCCCAACCTCTCAAGATCATCCACAAATAGTGTTCATAGGACCTATTTACTATGTGTAACAAATATGCAAAAAGCAAATCTATGTTCGTTTTATAGCCCAAAATTGAAGTGTGAATTATGAAAGTTGTAAAGGCACTCAAGCTTGACACAAGAGAGTTTGTTTTATATCTAAATCGAAGTGTTATCATATTGAACATAATACCTGAGTTCCTCGCAATGCGCTTAGTATATTTTTACCTATTTTAACAATTTTTGAGCATTTGTCTTCTAACTTTTGTACCCACGGGATGTACCTGCACCTGCAAACCACTATTATGAAAAACTTACCTATTCTTGTACTTGCAACCCACTGTTATAAAAATCCATCAAAAAAGAAACACAACTTGTCAACCCCACGAGGTAGAAAATCAGGTTAGTCAAAGATAATATGTCATTTGATAATCGTAAAATTTGTTGTCATAAAAAATCAGATTCTGACTAGTCTGCACTAAATCAATCATAACTTTTGCAAATCAAGACGAAATTAATTCAAACCAATGAAAAATGAAAGCTAACTCAAATATCTTTCCAAAAATATAAATTTAGGATCTATATCATATCATATGTGCATGTACCAATAAAAACATCAGTTGGATTTCATAAAATCAAGTTCTAACCAGTCTGCACTAAAATGATCATAAATTTTGTAAATCAAGACGAAATTAATCCAAACCAATGGAAAATGAAAGCTAACTCAAATACCTTTCTAGAAATATAAATTTTGTATCTGTATCATGTCATATGTGCATGTACTAATAAAAACATTAGTCAAATTTCATAAAATCAGGTTCTAACCAGTCTGCACTAAAATGATCATAACTTTTGCAAATCAAAACGAAATTAATTCAAACCAACGAAAAATGAAAGCTAACTCAAATACCTTTCCAGAAATATAAATTTTGGATCTATATCATGTCATATGTGCATGTACCAATAAAAATACCAATCAAATTTTTGGAAAAATAGCCCAGAAATTTATCACAAAATTCATAAAAATTAACCTTGTGGTCGTGGGTTCGAGAAAAATGATAAAATTTTGATAGAATAGAATAGAATGAAAATCCATTTCAGGGCCCCACGGTGGGCGCCAGAAATGTGTGTGAAAATTGTACCTAGTTGTGGACATAACACTTCAGTAAAATATTAGAAGTTAGCAAAATTGAAATCTGCAAATAAATGAAACTAAGCTAACCAAGCGATTTACTACCTTCTAGTAGGTGCGAGTATGGTATTCTCATATTACACCAAGATCAGTGACAATGCAACACCTAAACGAAAGATTTAAAATGATGAAAGCAATGAAATATGAATGCAAATTAATCTCTCTTTTTTTATGCAATTAGATGAAAAACTTGATATGAAACTAATCTAGAATGAATTGAAATGATATGCAATTAATCTAACAATGCTATGAAGATGAATGCAAAAATTATGAAAAACTATGAAATGATCTCACAAAATTCTCTGTCGCAAAAGCTTTGTTTTTTAGTTGTAAATTCGCCAGAGTAATTGTGCAAATTCGAGAGATTAAAAGATGATTTGTGAATAGATGAGCTTTATTTTTATAGAAATTCAGGGCTTGAGGATGCATTGAGAAAAGCCATAAAGCACTTTTGATAAATTCAGGTTGATTTTTGAGTTAACAAGAAATCAGAGATAATTAATTCACAAAAAATCATGCAAAAATAATGTTTAACTCAAAATAGAGTTTAGATCAAATTTCAACTCGTCATCAGATGTTGAGTTTAAATTTAAAATTAGTTGTTGATTTCTAGTTGACTACTTTTTTGATTGTGCATGATTTAATTATAAATTAATTTAAAAATAAAGTGATTTATTCTCAACTTAACTGATTTATGGGTTAATCAATTATTAAATCAAACTTTTATTTAAAATTATATTATTAAATATTGATAATTGACATTAATTAATTAAATAAAAATTTAATCAATTATTCGTAGGAGATTTTGATTTATTGTCAAAATTAAATAATATAATTAGGAATAAATAGAATTAAATTTAATTAAATAATTAAGTGGCAGGATCAAATTTAATTAATTAAATATTAAGCATATTCAATTAGTCAAATTTTAGGATAAATAAGATTTATCACCAAATAATAATTAAATTAAAGATAATTATGATAAATTAAGAATATTCAAAGAATATTCCCTGATGCAAAATTAAGATAAATCAATTAGGGTTTCAATGCTCAGATGTGCCTTAGGTTAGGACTTCGATGTCGATTTCGATTAAATTATTGATGTAAGAGGTTAATGAACCTATAGCCTATTTTTGGGGTATTACAGGAGACAAGGCATGTGTGTGTGTGTGTGTGTGTGTGTGTGTGTGTGTGTGTGTGTGTGTGTGTGTGTGAGAGAGAGAGAGAGAGAGAGAGGAGGAGGAGAACACAAAGGAGACAAGGAAAGGGGAAAAGGTGGGGGGGAGTGGAAAGAGGGACGAGAGGTCTGAGGGGAGGATGATGGTAGCTCTTGATAGAGGATAATAAAGGATGCCAAGAAAGGTTGAGAGCCCATCCTTTGTCGCAATTGAGATTGGAGGGGTGATTAAAGACCTCAATAGCCTCCATCTTCCTCTTATAAAAATTATCCCCTTTGACAAGGATTTGAGTGTTTTCTAAACAAATGTGATGTTTGGTAGAAGATGAATGCTTACCCAAGGCAAATTTAAGCACCTTGTTGTGCTTAACGTCAACACTATGTTCCCTAATTCTTGTTTCAAAAGATTTGTTTGTTTCACCAATGTAAGGTGAACCACAGGAACACAATACCTTGTAGACCCCAAATTTTGAAAAGGTGTCTCTAGAGTCCTTGAGAGGGGGGAAGCGGCTTTTTAAAGTGGAAATAAACACACACACACACACACACATAGGTGTGTTTGTGTGTGTGTTGATTTAATTATTCTTCAAGTTGATCATGTATGCTTCAATCAATAGGTCAGATTCAAAACATCTTATATATTATAATCTTTTGGAGAAGTTGAGTAATGTTAAGACAATATGATGCGGTGATATGTGATTGTGACTAAGAACCAGATGTGAGTTACATTAGCATTGATGAATTGTGTGAAGATTGTTTACTAAGCCTAAAAGGAATTGAGTTCATGCATATGAGGTGAAACTATAACAATTTATTTTGTTCACTTATCTCTTTTGGGTAGTGAGCCCTTCGACAACGAGCCTTTATCTTTTGAGCAATAAGCCCTCTAACAGTGAACCTTGCAATGAACATTTTGCAATATATTATAACTAGTTATATTATATCAAGAGTTGACACTCTTCATGGTTTTTCTCTTAACAAAGATTCCATGATAAAAAACCTAGTGTTCTCATGTATGGTGTTGTGGATAATGCTTTCATTTCTATTACTTTATTAATTACATATTTCTTTCATATGTAATTAAATAAAGTTGAATTAGATGAGCAAAAAGAATAAATTTATAATATTTATAGTATTGAGTGGAATGAGTGAGCTGGACATGCAATGATTCAATATGATTGTTGTAATATGGTTGTCATTGATGTCAACAGTTTGTTGCATTAATGTCAACATGTTTTCTACGTAGTGGTGATGTGGACTTTGCTTTGCATATTCTTAATGTTGCATATCTGATGGTGAAACTTTGATATGTTGTTTGGTATAGTTTGGAGTTGATGAATTCAAGATTTTGTGGTTCAAAACACAATGACAGTAGTTGATAGTATTCTATCTGCGAAATGCGAGCTTCACATTTCTCCGCAAAACGGTTTCTGATGCTATGCTTCTGGATGTGAGTTTATAATATCTTTAGCTTCATTCATTCTAGTTGGCACAATATTTTTGGCTTCAGAGACATGGTTTCAAAATTTCCCGGTATTTTTACTCTAGGTTTGGCCTACCTCAAGTATTTACACTTCAATTACTTGTCTCAACGAATGTAAGAAGATATATAACGTGTATGATGCTAATTTTGCTATTAGTTATGATGTCTTGTGGTCCACTTCTCATTCTTCCCCACCACAATAATGTTTAGTACTGACCTAATTTAAATATTGTTCAACCATTTGCCTGGTCAACAATTTGAGATCTTGGAAATACAAAGTTTATATAAATAAAGGATGAATTGTTCATTTTAAGGGTGTGTGACATATGTGTATACTTGTGTGAATATTGTGCGAGTATGTGCTTATTCAATGAGGATGTATGAAAGAGGATTTGTCTCCTTGATTGCATAAGTTAAGTGTGAAGTGTAGTGCAGAACAATGTGGAATTAAATGTGTTAGCTATTGAAAGCACTGAGTCAAAGTTGACTACGGATCTTTTAGTTGTGGTTGTATATCAGTGGTGGATCTATTCTCTCTTATCCTTCTTCATCTGGGTAGTGAACCTCCGGTAGTGACCAATTCTGGTAATTCACCTTAACTAATGTTCATATATTTGAGAATAATATTCTCTATGGTTTTTCCCTTTACATGGTTTCATCTTGCCCATTCAACAATTGGTATAAAAGCTTTGGTTCCTTAAAGAAGAGATTAACCGCTTAAGGAGATCTTGATGGCGCAAAAACTGTCATTGCCTACATTTGATGGATTTGACTATGCTTACTAGAAAGTGCAAATGAGAGGATACTTGGTTTCTCTTAATTATAAGACCTGGAAGGTTGTTGAAAACAAATATGTGAAACTGAATGGCGGGCTGGACACTTCAGATGAAATTGAGGGGTATGAAGACAATGAAAGGGAAAGGTATGCAATTTTCAATGCTTTATCAAAGGCTGAGTTAACTAAATTTATATCATTAGAAACTGATCATGATGTTTGGGGAAATTTAAGAAGTTATGAATGAAATGATATGGTCAAACAAACTAAGTTGCAGAATGCTAAGGCTGAGTATGAAGGTCTACGAATGGAGGAAGATGACAATATAACCACCTATGTATATAAGAATTAGTATGTGGTGAATGAGATCAGAATTCTTGTTGGAAATTTGGAAGAAAATGATAATGTGCAAAAGGTACTCAAAACACTCACCAAGCCCTATAGCTCTAAGGTCTTTGTTATAGAAGAATCTCAAAATTTGAATTAGTATACTAGAGAATAGATGTAAGGATCATTTCTTGCTTTTGAAATGAGAGAATTTGGTACTATTGGCATAAGGACAAAAATTGCATTTAAGGCTACCAAATTAGGAAAGGGTGAAGATTCAGAAGAAGATCTTGATGAGGTCAAGGCAAATTCTCTAAGAAGAATGAAGAAAGGAATTGTGAAATATAAAGGTATGTTACCCTTTAAATGTTTTAGTTGTGGAAAGATAGACCATAATGCTTCTAGATATCCAGACAGAATTGTAAATCAAACAATTAAAGAAAGCAAAGCTCAATAGGAACACATACTATGTTAGAGATGATGCTAGTATTTCAAATGATGAATCTAATTATGAAGAAGATGATCAATGCTTATTTTTG
This sequence comes from Chamaecyparis obtusa, assembly GCA_027943335.1. Classification (NCBI taxonomy): domain Eukaryota; kingdom Viridiplantae; phylum Streptophyta; class Pinopsida; order Cupressales; family Cupressaceae; genus Chamaecyparis; species Chamaecyparis obtusa. The sequence goes on along the minus strand of BSBK01004622.1, from coordinate 392,274 downwards.
GCAATTAAAGAAGAAACACATCATGTTCTTCTTGACAAGACTCCAGAAGTAGATACTAAGGTAACAAATACAATAACTTTTGCATTACGTGTTAGAAGAGACAAAGATGAATGACTTATTGATAGTGGATGCTCTAATCACATTATTGGCAACAAAAATAAGTTTGTGACATTGCTATTAAGATTCAACTGTGTAGTTTTTGGGTCAAACTCATTGACCCGTGTTTCATGAGTAGTGGTTTACAAGAACCCATCTCTCATGAGAATGAATGGAACACTTAGCACTCATTGGATCTAGGTAATGCTCACAAAGGTTAAGCATCGAGACTTCCCAGGAGGTCACCCATCCCAATACTACTCCAGCTCCACGAATATATGGCAAACACAATTTATTCACGCAATTTGATAATTTGAACTTGCCTTTTAAGCCAACGTGGCATTATATCCACAAAAACAACATTCAAAATATTCATAATAAAACAACCTATGTTTGCCAATAGCAACTCTTAATAACTTGTCGCCCTTTGATATAGCTTCAATATAGATATAACCATCTCAATAATAATATCTATGCTCAAAACATAGTTGGCATAAACCATAAATAATCGGCTATCAAAGTGATATATACATAATTGTAAGAAGATGAGGATTACTCAACATAAATATATGCATTTGGCAACTTATAGGCCACAAGCAAAATAATTCCCTAAACCTCAAATCATTGAACGAAACATAAACATTTGTCCATCTTTTACATCCATCAGTGCATGCATGACTATACTTATGCATACATATACCCTATATGCACGTGTACGCATTTTTATATATATAACTATTTGTATCCATACACATATACGTACATACGCATTTATACTTGTTGATATGCATGTATTAATGGATTCAAGTAACATTTTGGACTCCACTTAAATATATTGAAGTACTTAAAAGGAATGACGGAATGGATCCAGGTCCAAACGACCTAACACTAGCACTTGGTCTACACATCCTAGAATCATCATTGGTCCAACTTAGGCTCGAACTAACTCATACTAGAAAAGATGCAAGGTTTACTAACGAACTGCACGACCACAAACAAGGATGACATAAACCTACATGTGTGTTTGTGAAGACTTGGACAACATCAGTTACCTCTTCCCATGTTTGTAGTCCTCTCTTCAGTGATGCTCTCCCTCTCTTCCCAGAGGGCAGGGTGGATTGTCTTCCATCCATCTCAGAACCGTAATGTAGTTAGCCCATAACTTATAATCATCATCGATACATCAAAAACAAAATATTAATCACACATCATTGATCATTAAAGATAAGCATTTCATTCACATAAGCTCATTTTAAATCATCCATATAATGTAAACTATATCCATATGTAAATTCACCACAAAATTACTGTGCAAGTAAAAAGCATTAACAATGTCATAAGGAGGGATGTAACAAAGATACACAAAGAGACTTGTAATGTAAAAGAATTAAATAGAAGCTTGTTACTTTAAATTTTGATTAATTATGACTCTTCGGCTAATACAAATCGGTAGACTTTGCCAGCTAGCTGTAAATCACCTAAAATATGCTCAATGATATGAAAAGAAACATGGTTGCTGGTATAAAGCAGGAACAGATATTTGCATTATCTTCTTCCCAACGTATTCCCTAGAATATCTTGACAATTCATGTTAATGCAGCTTGTCAAAAAACTTATAGGTTTAGATTCTAGTGGTGCTGTGCTTGATCTTTACACTCTGAAAATTCAAATGTGATCATACATGCATGGAGTTAAAGATCACTTAAAATAGCAGATCAATGTATGTTCATAGAAACTCAGGCTAAAATTTCTCGGTCTCTCTATAATGTTTATATAAAGCTGAAAGAGATTGTTAAAAGTATGCTTGAATAACAATAGATTACATTATTTGATAACACAATGTCAGGTGCCACTTATGGCAAGAGCTTGTAAAATGAATAATATTATCATTATACGAATCAAAGATGAGGTTGATGTCAAAACAAATGCCATGTACAAAGTTGACATCATGTGAACCTCTCAAAAGGACTAGAACAAACTGAAGTTGACAAACAAACAGCTCCCTAACTCTTGATGTCAAGTAGTGCTATATGATAAAGCACATTTCCTATTAAATCAGATAAAAGGTATTGACAAAATCAGCAGCAAAACTTGGAGCCAGCAGAGAGAACTCTTGGAGGACAATAAAACCAAGAGAGGAAATGCTCAATTACGGACTGAAATGATCATCCCCTAGAATGCATCCAACCATTATGTAGTCATTCACGGAATTCTTTTAAAGATCAAATCTAATATCACAACATCCCTTATGGATCCAACGAGGTTTTTTCTCAATAAGCATTTTCATGTTATGTAGCATTTGAATGCTCCAGTGAATTTTCATTTAGAAAACCCAACTATTGACCATGGACAGGATGTGAAGGCAATTTCAACAGTTCCACAGATTCCCAAAAGTAGCTGAATCAAACCACCAATTAGACTAACATTTACTATTGATTGGTCAAAGACTTCATTGTAGTAGGGCGGTAGGTACCAAACCTATCTATGTTCGACATTTTTTGTTCTAGTTCTTTAACCTTGTCAACCATGCCTTTACTTAAGTACGCTTTAGTCATGGTAGCTATTGTTATTCTATCAGGTTTACATCCTTTATCCTTCATTTGTATAAGCACATTCTCCATTTCAGCTAGATCCCCAACCCTTCCATAAGCATCCATAACAGAATTGAAAAATACAGTGTCTGGAACTATATCGGAATTCTCTAACTTCCGCATAACTCTTATAATTTTCCGAATGGAATGTGCTTTACCATATGCATTGACAAGAGAACAAAGTGTTATACAATCTGGCTTAACACCCTCGGATATCATTAAATTGAAAAGATATTCCATCTGTTCAATATCACCTACCTTCCCAAACGCATCAATCAAAACATTATAGGTGACAGTTGTCCATGAAAAATAGTATTTTTGCATATATTCCATCACTGCAGTCATTTTATCATATAAACGTTCTTTGCCATAGGCATACATTAAGATATTAAAGGTTCTTATATCAGGCTGAACACCAACGCCCTGAAATTTTTCATAGCAATTTTCCATCATTTCAATCTGACTGCTATTTCCAAAGGCCCTCAAGGTTGCATTCATTGTCCACACATCAGGCTTGGAATCTGGATTCTCCAACATCTCTGACAGTACATCTTCCATGTCTTTGAATTTCCCTGCTTTACCATATGCATCAAGAATTGTATTATATGTAACTGTATTGGGCTTGATTCCATTTTCTGACATTTCTGAAAGAAGCATGTCAACATAATCAAAGCGAGAAACCTCAACAGAAGATTTGATTAGTATGCTGTAAGTGTAGACATCAGGTTGGCATTGAGGAAATGCTTTCATTTTATCAAGAATGAAAAAAGCCTTCTGAAGAAGACCACTTCTACTATAAGCAGAAGCTAGAGCGGTATAGGATTCAATGCTTGGCTCTAACCCTTCATCAATCATTAGCTGAAATAGTGATTCTGCACGCTCATATTGCCTGCACTTACCAAGCATGACCAAAAGTCTAGTGTATATTCTCGGGTTTGGTCTATACCACAATTGTTCTCGAAGAATACCAAATACCTGTCATCAAATAAATGGCATGTCAAATCTAAAACAGGAAAGTGAAGGCAAGACAAACAAATATGGCAGTGTGCCTTTGCCAATAAGATGGAAAATATGCTCAAGATATTTCACAAATTACTTTAAAAAGAATTCCAACATACCAGTAAAACTCCACTTTTTTGATTGAAAAATAAAGCCCAAGACAAAAAATGTTAACCAATCAAATTTTGTTTTGATGTATATTGACTAGCAGTATATCCTTTCTGATGAACTAGTGTATCTAAGATTCTAAATTAAGGTTCCATTCTCTCAAAGTGTCATTTGTTAATGACTTTGTATAGAACATAAACTGTTCGTCCAGAGGTTGTAGAATGCTAGTAGCCAACTATTGATAAGAAAACTACCGTAAGCAAGTAGGATTTTTCTGTTCCAGGTAGACTTCTAGGTTAACTAATTTGTGCCTTAGTATCATTCTTATATCTAGTGCAGATTTGCATTAGCAAATAAAACTATTTACAAAATTCAACGCCCAATCCAAGTTACACTATAACATCTCATAATTAGCACAAGGTATAATTTTGGAATTCAATCAACTCGTATGCCCCACATATGATTTCATACCTTGTATCCAACCATTCAATTATTCTCATAGCAATAAAATAGAAGGATGCTTCTACCTGCTGTCCAGTTATGGGATTTATATCAGTTAGTACTCAAGTAATAGACATGAAACTTGTGGAGAGAGAATGAGGAGTTTATAATGGGAAATGTCCCCTTCCTAATTTGCCCTATTATCACAATTGCAACAAATTAGGGTTAGGTTTACATCTTACCAAGTGAATATTTCTTTAAATAAAGTGATCTTGGATTTGAATCCTACAATCATAACATAAGCAACACACACACACACACATTCAATTGTTAGGGTTACATAAGATCACATCATAATCATATACTACTAATAATATTATGCAAGCATATTAAAGATTGGAGGAAGAAACATGATAGATCCACCCGAAGCCATTTCTACACTAAGCCCAAGAGTGGATGTCTGCCAGAGCCCTCTTTTCTTACTCAATGGTTTGCTTGTACCTGCCTTCCCTATCATTGTCTCATCCTCCCAAAGACCCATGCCATCTTGTGGAGTTGGGTAGAGGTCGTAAGGGGGTTTCTTGGTCCTATGTAAGTGCCCTCATGTCCCTAGGTGCCAGTTATGGTCAACTCTAGGATGGCCTCCTTACATGAGCCTCTTTATCCTCCTCTTACACCTCAGGCCTTTTCTACAAGATGTGTTCCAGACAGTCAGGCATATCCTGCATTATCTATTATTCATAAACACAGATATATAAGTATACAACTATTGCTTGTAAGAATGAAAGATGCTGAAAATGGCAGATCTGATATAATATCAGTCTGTCGATCTGAAGATAAGTTCTTGTGGTTTAAATGCTGATCAACTTCTATGAATTGATCTTTGTCCTTTGTGCTCTTGCACTGCCTGCTTTGATATTCCTTGGTAATTGTATTTGTTAGATGAAATGATTGCTGAATATATTCGATTGATTGGATGATTCTCCTTCCCACTGCAGTCCTCATTATTTATATCCTCTTATTCCTTGAGGGGAGGCGACCTTTGGAAAGAGACACACTCTTGCTTAACAACTTAGTTCTTTCCCTTGGACACACCTTTTCATATTTTGTTAACAACTTAATTATCTTGCAATGTTGATATTTACTCTTAATCTGATTACCGTTTCTTATTACCTTGCGGACACCTTAGTTTGATTTGTCTTTTTGAAAATAGTTCTTATCCTTGTCCCTTTTATGTTGGAAACCCTTAACTGAAATTTATTTTTAAGGGTAGAGGACTCCATGTCACTTGTCTTTTTAATTGCATCCTATAATGTGGGTGGCTCAGAGCCTCCAACCTCTCAAAGGAGCAGACAGACCATCAATAAATTGGCAATATAAGTATCCACTGAACCCCATTGTACAGCTGTGCTAGCTCCTTGAAATGTTCTTTGTGATCCTTCTTATCAAATCTATCAATTAATCTATTTGTAAACTCCACAAAAGTAAAGATCTGATAATGGTTTAAAGTAATCAACCCATGGTACCACCATCACCATCCAAATGTGAAGTTGCATATTAAATTTCTTCATCTTCAGACATAGGATTAAGCTGAAAATAAGGCATGGATTGGAGGATGAAAATCCACAATTCCTTAAGAGTGATTTCAGATGGAGATCACCGCCGTTGTGCAGCTTTGACAAGTTTGGGTTTGGATTAAAATTTATTTTCACCCAGCAGCTTTCCGTGGCATTCTAAGGTGGACATCAGGCAGATTTGGAGATGTTTAAAAGGCATTTCATTAAGAAGTAGGCCACTGCAGACGTAAAGATAAATTAGCAGCCACTGCAGAAGATAAATTTGGACTTTTCAGAGCTATATTATAAATAATATATCTATGCTAGTTTATAAACTATTAAACTGCAATTTCTGGGTTGTTTTCATATTTATGTTTAATTGAGTAAACTATTATTGTGAGCTAGGATTTATCATATTTTCAAAAATAAAACTAAAGTGGATATTACAAAATCAAATGAACTTAAATCCTGGGAGTGTTAAATTTTTTTTTACAACGAGCTGATTTTAATTTCAGAATTTTGTACCAGCAAGTCTTATGGATGAACTGATAATCCACATTTATTCAGAGTTCAGAGCTCATCTACCAAGGAATTCTCTAGTATGGGGCACAAACTGGTCACCAGAGGACAAGCGACTAGAAATTATGATGCTAGAGTCCATAGCTCATCTACAACGGAATTCTACAGTATGAGGCACGCATTGGTTACCAGAGGCCAAGCAACTGGAATTACGCCTAGTCACATGCAACAATAAAAGGCAAAGCTCATTAGTCTCACTTTTGGATACCCAACAGGAGAATTTCTTGATCCATAAACTAAAGGATATTTCTGAGAGAAGTTCATCAACAAATGGACTTTTCAATGCAAGAACTCTACATACACTGATAATTACCTTTACACTCGATCCTACACAGTGAATTTCAAAATGCAAAGGCAAATGCAACTCAGAAAAATAGAGATCTAAGCATCAATGAATGTGGAATAACAATAATTACAACACACACACATTGCAACTCAACAAATACTGCAAGAAACCCTCAACTGGGTAGAAACTAGAAAACTTAAGAAGAGCGAGTAAAACTCCTCATGCCACTAGGTAACTACCAACTCACTACATCTACGAAATGCCTTGGCATATCAAAAACTCTGCAACAACCTGTATTACAGATCTGAATGCTTTGCATCCATCCAAATGTGAGAAACACACAAACAGGTTTGTAAAATACATTTGCAGAAAGTAAGGTGTAATATAGCTCCTTGACTCCCATACCAAACAATAGAAGAATAATGCCCAAAATAGACAAGAAAACACTCAAAGACTATTCGTTTTCAAACTCTAATCCAATATACAGGTCTGTTAGTGTTTTCCCTTTTTATCAGTTTTAGGTTCATAAGTAGGCACAACACTTGCTGAAGGTTTTGCAAATGGGGTTGAAAGCAGAGTGGGCTTAACCATGCAGGAAATTCCGTAGTTAAGCGCGCTCGAGCTGGAGTAGTACTGTGATGAGTGACCTCCCGGAAAGTCCCGGTGCTTCACCTCTGTGAGCATCACCTAGATGCAATGAGTGCTAAGTGTTTCATTCATTCTCATGAGAGATGGGTTCTTGTGAGCCACTAATCATGAAACATGGATCAATGGGTTTGACTCAAAAAACTACACAGTTGAATCCTGATAGCAATATCACAGGTTTAGGTTCATCATGCACATGCCAGTTCATCAGGGTAAACTCCCTATTCAGCCAGTTTTTCCTATGGACTCAAAATCAGGTGGATTTTCTTTTTGAAATTTACTGTTTTTCAAGGGCCATACAAAAATGCAATCAGATCCAACTTTTGATTCCCTCTAGTCATTACTGCATTTATGAGGCCTTCACAAGCTGAATCAATCCCAGAAGTTGTCTCATCCATCAATGAAAATTCTAAGATCCCTCACACCATCCCAAAACTTCCATAAACATGAAACAAGTAAGCCACTGTCCAGAACATCTCTGTACACTGATTCAATGACGAACTCCACCATTGGACTACTTGGAAACATGATGCAAGCTAGAATGACATGTCAAAATGTCAACTACATTCAAGATTTTGGATTATTTAATTTTCCCTACCCATCTGAGCCAACAGCTGACCTACATGATTGATAAGCTCTTCCCAGAAATTCTAAGATAAAGAACCTCCAATACACCATAGCACATCTTCATATTCACAGAATTTGAAGGCAATCTTATCCAATATTAGCTGAATATTTCTTTCGACCATTTGCAGTTTGATCACAAATGACTTTGGCTGGTAAAACAGATTGAATTTGGTACAGAACGGTGTACTTGCAATGTAGATAGGGATGGATTGTTTTACCAGACAGATAAACAAACAAGTACAATGTAGATGCTGTTGGATTAGCATAGCATATTGATATTGCAGAGAAGGGGATTTGTGCATACATAAATATACATAGTAATCTAAAATTAATCCACAACTTACAGATTAACCAAAAATGACTTTGGTTGGTAAAACAAATTGAATTTGGGCAGAGAAATTTCAGCGTGAAACATAGTTATGGAATATTTTATCATACAATGATATCATCCACTGACTATGGACAGGTAAAATGCAAATGCAGTTAGATTGGGATACAATGTTTTTAGTGGAGAACAGAAGAGGGCAGATGCACTAATATCTTAATATTAATCACAAACTAAAATATGACTTACTGATTACCCACAAATGTTTCTAGGTACTAGAACAGATCAAATTTGTGTCAAGAAATTCCACTCTAAATGTGGGAATTGTCTTATCAGATGGTAATGCCACAGCAATGCAGTTGGATTAGCATAATCTATTATTATCGTGGGAAGTAAGGGAGTACACCCACAGCTCCCAAGCATATCTGCTATGCCCACCCCAATATGTGCATATTCCTACCGTCCCTCTAAGAGACACATCTGTTAATATTATGGCCTTTTCGGCTAAGATCAATTAGGACAAGTAAGTTGATAATAATAAATTATGGAAATATATTTTTATTATCACACCTTTGGTTAATTAATATATATATGTGGAAGTGCGATTTTATAATAAAAAATAATAAGGCATTTATTATTATAAATAAAATAAAATTACTTGGGGGCCCAAGTCGGCTACCTATGGGGGTAGACATAAGCACTTAATATCCCATATATATATTGTTTGGATTCTTGAGTAAGAAACACCAAAAACATAATGTGTATTCTTCTCTTTGAGATTCAAACACCTGCGAATTTCTCCTTGTGCCAAATTCCTTATTTTGGGCGAACTTCCTTTCTCATTATAGAGCGAATTAGTTCAGCATTGTGGAGCAGATTAATTCAGCATTTATGGACCGATCTACACCAGCATTGGTGACAATAATCATCCGCACTAATAGCGAATTAGTTCTGCCCTTATAGTGCGATCTATACATACAAATAAGGCGTGAAATCTGGGCAGATTTGTCTATTGATGAGGTGCAAAATTCATCTATAATTTGAGGATTCAACAAACTAGGGCAGATCTGAAGCAATCCTAAGATCAGATCGGTGGCACATTGGAGCAAAGTCAAAAGAAGCCCTGGGTGGGCTAACTCAGCACACGTCTCAGATCTGAAGCAATCCTAAGATCAGATCGGTGGCACATTGGAGCAAAGTCAAAAGAAGCCCTGGGTGGGCTAACTCAGCACACATCTAGAAGGGGTTGAAGACCTGAATTTTAAGATATTGTGAAGTCTGATTTCCGGGTACTATCTCTCCTTTTTTGTGATTACTTATTTATATCCTGTGCTTAGTTGTTGGAAGACCTCTATAGATTGTATTTTTCCTTGCTATAATCTGAAAATATCAACATCAATGAAGGGATGGCTTTTAAAATCCATTAATCCAGAATATTCGCAATAATCTATCAAGGTATATTTACTTCAACAAAAAATTGTTTCGATAGGTCTGACTAGGCAAATTTTATTTCATTGTCTTCATTTAGTATTAAATTAATTAGGTTTTAATTGATGAGATTCTAGGATTGCAAATGTTTAATTCTGTATACTATCATTATGTCAAAAACAATTCCAAAGAAAGCAGTTTTTATTCTCTCTTCAATCTAGGTTGCACAATGTGGAGATTCTTTGCTCTCAGTGTGTCTTTGTGGCATTCCATCTATCAGTTTCAATAAACAGTTCAGGAGTGAATCAGTTTTTAGTTTTGCAATAATGAACTTATTTTTCATGTACCAGATTGTTCTGTCGCCAAACATTTATGAGCAGAAAAATTGTTTTCGTGTGAATTTGAGCATTATATCATCCAAAGTAGCTGAAAAGAAGAATTAATATGAGGTTTTTTCGACCACCTTAAGTGCAGATTCCGATTACTTGTTATCAATTCTATCGGTAAGAGCTTCAAGAACAGTCCTTGGCAGGAGCTTTTTGGATTTCTTGGGCCCTACCTTCTTTTCCATGTTGGCTTTTGTGGCTTCTCTTCTCAATAAAATTGACAAAGCTTTGATCTCTGCCCTCTTCATAACACCACTCACTGGAGTGAGAGTCTCTCCCATCTGTTCTTCTGCTGGCATTTCAAAACCCATGAGAATTTTTGGGACCAATAATTTTTCTTGATGGGAGTGAAGCAGAGACCGTCCAGAGTGCTTAAAGAGATGGAAGAGTGCACCAATGTTAGTTTCTGTGAAGTGGACACAGTGTGATTTGAATCTGTATCTGAGAAAACCTTCGATTACCATAGAAGATGAAGTAGCCATGGCACAGTGAGAGTGGGTTTTGCAAACAGTTTGGATAGATAAATGGATTTGAAGAGTGCTATTAGATTTAAGGTTGAAAATAGCATATTTTATAAGATCCTCAATTAATTCAGGCGCTCACTAGGTGCAAGGTGTGGTGTTCGAATCTGATTTGTTCAATGCCTTCAAGAGTAGGAGAGAGACAAACACAGACAGTTGTAAACCTTTCATTTTGTAGGCCATTCAACTATAATCAAAATGAAAGGTGGCCTCAAGAATTTTATCAATATTTTGGCTTTAGTAATTAAATTTTCTATATTTGCATAAAGATTGGCATTTAATATATATTTAAATTGAACATAAATCTTTATCGTTTAGTATTTTGTTTTCAATTCACATTCTTTATGTTTCTAGTTCTAGGTTGCAATTATTCAAGTAAACCCAATCTTAGATCAAAGATCATTAGGATAGCCTTAACTCATTTTTTTCAAAATTCAAATTTAATTATGGGCCCAAGCCTATTTTATCCTAATTAGTCACCACCTTAGACATATGACTATTCAAGTTTGAATGCTAAGGTGTTCTAAAAAAGGACAAAGCCCTAGACAATTTAGGCTAAGTTGCCAATTCAGATTCGGGTTCGAAATTCGTTCAAATTTTTTTGGGGGTGGGTTTGAATTCGTTTTGGGTTTGTCCATACAAAAACATATATATATATATATATATATATGCAGTAAATAAGTCTATGCTAATAGATAAGCAACTTAGAACAATACACCAGCATATATATTAATGTTTTAGTCCAAATTACATATGTTTTACCTTTTTGGCCTTTTTAGTGGTCTATTTTAGGGTAGGAGGGTTGGATTGACTAAAATAGACCAATTTTTTTTTTTCAAAAGTCAATAAAATCCAATTTTTGACCAAATTCGACCTGGGTCCTGCTGCAGATTTGCAAATTTGCCACAAAAACAGCAAAACTCGTATCGGGTTTGTCTGACAGAATTTGGGCAGACTTTGAAGGTCTGCAGCAAACTTTTGCAAGAATATGATAAGGACCATACTTTTACAAGAACCGGACCAGACTTTGGGGTTGCCAAGGAAGAATTTGGTAACATAGATGATGCAGAGCCAAGCACAACTAGGTGTTTTCTTCCCACACCCACTCAAGGTCAATCCAAGTTATCTTACTTGTTCTAAAGTGTCTTATGATTCATCTAACCAGTTTCAAATCTTGACACAACATTTGTGTGACAAAATCCATTTAACTCCTTTGAACCTTACACCCTAGGTTGGTTAGAGTGGCTTCACCATGTATCCATGACTCTATTTTTGTGACGAGTGGATCAAAAGGACTTCTTTCACCATATCTGACACAATTCAACTCAAATCAACAAATTCCATGGGGGTTTACAACCATTCGGCCAAAGTTGTCTCAAACAGGCCTAGTTATCAATTAGGTCGACCTAATAAGAAGATCTGGATTAACTTTTCAGACTCCCAAAAGACTGTTGTGAGGTTTTCACACCATCGCCCCAAAGAATTTGGGGACCCCCATTTTCGAGCAGGCCTTGGTTTTGTTTTCTCTAGATACCGATTTCCCGATGCCTTAGCAATTTTTTGAGTCCTTAGATGAATTATTTTGAAAATTATCGAAATTGAGGTGCTTGGCTTTCATTTTTGTACTTGTTTGAATTTTGGGTCTTTTGGAAATCTTGTAGAACTTTGGATGTCGAAATGGATTAAATGAAAAGATTAAATGGCCAAAGATGTTTTGATTTGCCAAATAAAATTTGAAACTAAATTAGACCGAAACCTTGGCAATTAAATTTTAAAATCTGAGCTCATAAACTCAAGATTAGCATGGAAAAAATAAAATCTGGTCATCAAATTAAAAGATTGGGCATTGAGATTCAAAAAAATTGAGCAATAAATTGTAAAGTCTGGGCGCATAGATTGAATAATCTGCTTTGAAAACAAAATCTGGGTTAATAAAAGTGAAAATCGGGCCTTTAAAAATAAAATCTGAACTAATACATCCAAAATTTGTTTTGATATTTTAAATTCTAAGCATTAAAATCGAAATTTCTGGCCTTTCTTTAGTGGTGTGTGGCATTGGGATGTTAAGTTTGGGGCCTTTCTTTAGTGGCATGTAGCCAATATAATCCAAGATATTTCGAAAATCAAAGCTCATTGATAAAGTTTTAATGCGATTTTATTAATTATTAGCCAGGTCGGCCCTCCTTTTGTTTGCTCTTAATTGTTATTTTGGTTTTTCTTATGCAGGTCAGCCCATTAAATGGAGGCTAAGGTTGGATACAAGAGTGGCGCTCTCCTTTCTCCTCCTCACTCATCTCATTGCATTGCCTTTGGCAGCGAAACAGCATATAGGAAGACCTGTGAAAATTGCCTAAGGAAGCAGCGACATTGAGTTTGGGAAGAGGCAGCGAAAGTTGTCTAAGCCGGGAACAAAATTATAAGCATATAGCAGGCAGCGAATTTGATTTGAGAAGGCCATGTGTGGAGGAAGAAAAGCAGGGTTTGAGAGGGCAGTGACATTGTCTTGAGTTTGGAGGAGCAGCGAACTTGTTTGGAGGAGGAGCAAAAAAATTTATAAGCATAGTGAGGGGCGGCGAATTTGGAGGAAGAAGAACAGAGTTTGGAGGAGGGCTGTGATTCCATGCCCTAGTTGCGAAATTGTTTAGGGAAGCAGCGATACAGTTTGTGAAGAGGCCTGTTATTTGATAGAGGAAGAGACCACGGACTGAGAGGAGCCTGCTATTTATTGCCTAGGCTTGCGAAATTCAATAGAGGGCCTGCTATGTAGAGAGGCCATGAATTTTGAAGGGGCAGATTGAAGACCAGCGAAAATTGTCTAGAAGGCATCAAGTTTGGATAGTGGGAGCAGACCTGTTATGGCAGAGCATTGATAAGGGGACTTGCCACAGTTTGATAAGAGAAAGCTACTATTTAAGGAGGACTTGCTATTTGGAGGGGGGCTGTCATTTGATAAAGACTTGCGATTTTGTGAAGAATGTTGCTATTTGATACAAGAAGACCACAGTTTACAAGGAGACCACAGATTGCTAAAGCCTGCTATTTAGAGAGGCTACAAATTGAGAAGGAGGTTGCTGTTTGACAAAGAAGAAGCTACAGATTTGCCAGGGCCCTGCCTATTTGAGGAAAAATTTGCAAAAAATTGGTGAGTGGATTGTATTCTTAATTGTTATCTTCTTTCTTTGATGTTGATTGTTTGGTGTAGGAGACAAGCTTCATGATTGAGGGTGAAGGCTGGTCTAAAAGACAGATTTTCTCCTTGTTCTTGCTTGGTATATTTTCCTATTTTCTTGCTTGCATCATCCATCCATCACCTCATCATCTCATCTAGGGCTTGAAGTTGGGAGATATAAGTGTAGTTTCCGTTTAGGATTTGGAGAAAGGAGATATAAGTGGTAGTCCCACCCCTAGGAAAGAAGTTGGGAGATATAAGTGTAGTCCATCTCATAGATAACAAAGAGGCAAAAATAAGTGGTAGTCCATCCCTAAGCGAAGAGCAGAGATAAGTGTAGTGTGATAGGAATTGGCGAGGCAGAAATATGTTTGATCATCACTAGGTGAAGGGGCAGAAATAAGTGTTTAGGATGGCAGATGCTAGTGCAAGCAAGAACCCAAAGGAAATGAATACCAAGAAAGACAGGGAAGACATGACGCCCAAGACCACCTTCTTCTCAAAATTGAAGCAAGTCGGTGACACCAACATCGGCACCATGGATATGATACAATTGAGAGATAGGTTGAAAGGAGGCCAGTCCTCTATGGCAAAGAAGATCAGTAAGTGTGGAATTGTACAAGGAAGTGTTCAATATACCCCAGCAGAAGGGCATGATAGTGATATTGATGGATCAAGTGGTCAGGTTCTTTCAAGACAATCAGGATGCCTACCTTGCTCTACTAAAGCAAAATTGGTTATATGAAGGCAAGAAGGGAGTCACCAAGTCATCAAAGCTCACCAGGTCAGATTTCAAATTAGAGTATGGCGACCTTATTGTGCTTCTCGACCGGGTCATGGACTCCACTCCAGGTACATAGTTTAATCCTTGGATATATTATTTTATTAAAGGAATTGAGAATTGAAAAAGAAAGTTTGATTGGGCTAAGATTATCAGCAAGAATTTAGAGTTGCAACTTAGGATAGTGCAAAATCGGAAGCAATCCTACATGGGGTCCTACCTCTTCTATTTGAGTGGAAGATTGTTGGTGATGCTTTGCTAGTCAAACCAGATCCAAATTTGGGGAGATGCACTGCACCACTATGGTTGAGGCAAATGCTTATGCCAAGGGGGTGAAGTTGTGGCAATTCGGACAATTGAAGACATACAAGGGTTAGCCAAAGAGGAAAACATTAGTGAGGAGGCAGGTTTCATTGAAGGTTGGAAGAGATTTGAAGGTATTTGAGGCTAGGCAGGGCTTGGCTATTTGTGCAGGCCAGTTTGGTTAGATTTGAGAAGGAGGTATGGCCAGGGCAGGTGCCCCTAGAACCCAAGAGTATTGAAGCAGAGGGGGGGGTGCATGCAAACCAAATTCAAGTGGGAGGGTTGGAGAAGACCATGAAGGCCATGAAGGTTAAGGAAGGCAAGGATAATGGAAGAGGAAAGCAAGACGAAAGGTTGAGGGAGATCAAATTTGATTTCAAGAGCAAGGCTCTCAAATTGCAAGAAGGTTCACATCCAAGCAAGCAACCGAGGCTAAGGCAAGATTACCCCAAGTGCATAGAGACCTCACCCTTTCAAGGTCAGGACATCAGGTACAAGCAAGTTCAAGTGGTGATGAGAAAGTTTCTAAGGATGAGTTCAAGCATCCAAAGCTTCACCTCATCTCAAGGATTAAATAAATTTATAAGATAAGGTTGATGGGGTGGCAATTTCATGTGCATGCAATCAAATCATGCCAAGTGTCCTATGTTCTCATTGGTTGACAGATTATTATAATTTTCTCATTGGCCCACAAAGTTGGTGCCCTCATGTAATTGGTTGAAAGATGGTAACCCTAATTAGGGTTTGTAAGGTTTAATCTTGGCCCTTGATTTTGCCCCTTAATCTTGGCCACTCGTAATTTTGAGCCTCTATATAAGGTCATTTGTTCTCATTTGTAAAAGGGAGTTATGTTGGAGAATTGTTGCCAAAATACTATCAAAATTGTTCTCTATTCATTGTTGTGGTTTGCATGGTGGATATACATGATCATTTTGGTGTATTGCATGTTTCTTCTCATCTCTCAAATTAAAATAGGATTTCATTTCAAGAAAATTGTTAAAGTAAAAATAGAAGTAGATGGCTAGTTGTATGGTGATATTGGTAAATGTTTGATAGGGATCTATATACTAGGCCACTAGCATCTTAGCGGCTTGTTAAGAAGCCTTGTGTGGTAATCTAGTCTCATTCCCCTTGAATCATTGCATCTATAGAGGTAACGCCGTTGGCAAGCTTTCATTAGGTTGATCCCCGTCCATTTGCCAATCTTTCCATTCCATAGGAGTAGTAGTAAAGCAAGAAGTAGTTTAGTAGTTGAAGTTTGAAGAGCAAAGTTGGAAGTGATATAAATTTGAGTATACATTGCAAAGCTAAATCTTATCTTCATCATAGCAAGAATTTGACATCCTTGAATGAACAACGTAAGCCCGCCTACGTGATTACCAGCAAATCACATTAATATAACTGAGTTAGTATCCACAGGTGTAAGGAACCTTGGAGTTTTTCTCATGTTCTTCATGAGTATTTATTTTTCAAGAGAGGGTTGAGTGTTTGGTATTCTCTATCAAGTATTCAATTGCTATATGTTATGTAGTGGTACAAAACTGACATCAACAAAGACCTATCAAATAAATCAGGGTTTTGGATACCCTTTTGGACATTCTACAAGATTTCAGAGTTACAGACTCTGATCCCTTCATTCAGTGACTTAACCGTCCACTAGATCTATTAGGCCTAATTGGGCCACTTTACAAAGCAACTACTTCTTACAAGCTCAACCCCATAAATTTGATGGCTCTAACAACTTTCATATCCTTTATACACACCCTTTCCACCATTGGTTTCAACAGATCCATCCACTTTGGTTTGCTGTTTCACAATGGACTTCAATTCACTAGTCGGTCACATGGAGATGCCCGACTAGGGCTTGAATGTTTGGCCACTTGCCCAAACTTTCGAGTCTCTATCTCCTGGAATCTTAAAGTACATTCCTTCCTCATGCATTCCCCCAGTGGGCGTTAGGTTTCCATGGTGGGATTGCAAAAGAAGGTCAAAAAGATGTAACAGCCCTGGAAAGATGAGGGTTTCAGTCTAGTCTGAGAAAATTGAATGGATCTCCCTCAGTCTGACACCAATTAACATCAAACCACTTCAAAAATGTTCCTAACACATATCTCCTCCAAATCTAATGCTTGGTTTGAACAATCAAATCAGTTATTCAATCACCATATACGGAAAACACAAGAAATTCTCAAGAAAATTCAGGACAATTTTATTGCTTCAACTTTAAAATTACATCATCTCTACCTCCAACCGATGAAAACATCCTTATATAGGTTTGGGACACCTAATCCAACCGAATTTTAAAGGTTGTGACCATTGGAGGTTATTTGGTGCCTAACTAAGCTTTTTGATAAGCTGTTTCAAAAGTTGCAAACAACTTTTGCAACATTTTTACATCTTTTTAGGTAATACTTAGCTATTGATTTCCTATCACTTAGATCTTGACCCTAGGAATCCTAAGCGACTCAAAAGTCTTAAAACATGACAAATTCCTATTGTCCTACCATTTATCAACCCTTTGACCAGATTTGGTCATGTTGGTTTATCAACACCAAACATGCCAATGGCCTTACAATTTGGGTTTTATTTAACACAACTAAAACAACTTATTACATCCTTGAATTGAGATGTCCTCACATGTCTTCACATGCCTTCATCTTCAGGATTTACATTGTCCTCATTAGGTGCTCCTGCACCAATAGAATTTAGGCATCACCACACACAATCAAGCAATTTAAAATTGATTAAAGTATTGTAGATTTTATCTACTGCTGCCTTCATTCAGAGCAGTCTAAAGGAGATCTACGGCCGTGTAGAAGTGATGGAGTAGGCAAAGATGAGAAAAATCAAAAATCTATTTTTTGGCATTTTTCTATGTTTTAGTAATTTGCATTTTTGGAGGCCTTTGGAGCAAAATTTGGGGTCGAAACTATTGTTGGTCCTTTAACTCGATAGCTGAAGCTCTAGTGTTAAGGGAAACTGAAATTAGATCTTTCAAAGAAGACCTTTCCAACAGTGTAAGTTGTTTCGAATTCCAACCACTAAGCAAGGAGTTATTGTTAAGTATGTTGTCATTGATGTCAAAAGTTGATGATCAAGGTCATATAAATCTCAGAGGATTACTCAAAGTAATAGAGAATTGGAATGCGATGATTGGTTGTCGGCTTAAGCTACTTGGTTGAGTGGTGGAGCTACCTAGTTACGTGTTTAAGCTACTTGGTTACTTGGTTGAGCTGCTTGGTTGTCTGGTTGAGCTGCTTGAGCTACTTGGATGCCTACTTGAGCTACTTGGTTGCGTGCTTGAGCTGCCTAGCTGTTTGGTTGAGCTACTTGGGTGTCTAGTTGAGCTGGTTGGATGTCCACTTAAGTTGTTTGTGTGTCTAATTCACCTGCTTGCTTGTTAGTTGCTTGTTTGTGCCAAGTCAAATCTTGTCGCACGTCACTGGTTGTCTTCTATGGAATTGAATTATTCCTTACTTGGTGTGATAATAATTCGTGGACTATGGTTGCTGAGAATCCACTATATTAATATTAACGATTTTTTATTTAATGGTTGGCAGTTCTATTTGAAATAGACTCTTTAATTTATTTCTTTTGGACGCAAGGGCTTAGTGGAGGCAGGTCTTTTACATAGATGACAAATGTAACTCCTTAAATTAATTAAGGTCTAAAGAATCTTTTTGTCTACTCAGCTGTTTGTGGTCAGCAGCTAGGAGATGAGTATGAGGAAGTCATGTGTGTTAATTGGGGTGTGCAAGCTATGAAATTGAATTTATTAAAAATTTAATGCTAAACAAGTCGTGTGTATTTTTCAGGAAGGTGTGTGTATTATTAAGGAATTAAGACTTGAAACAGATGTGTTCGCAGGATGATTCGAGCTGGATAAGAGGGCTGTTTTAAAATAAAAAAAAGAATCATGTGATGACTATGATTAATGACTGGGCTGAGAAATGTTGACAATGGAAGAGGTTCGATGCGTATGGTGTGAAGGAGGTGTGAAAAAGTATAGAGTTGTGGTTTTTTGTTGGAGAAAGGTTGTGTGAAGCCATTTTGGTAAAGAACGGATCTGTTTGTTAAGGAATTCTTGATGGTCGGGTGTTTCTTTGGGATTGTATGAAATAAGTTTGGAGTGATGTTGCATGAGAGTTCAGGTATCAACCTTTTGTGATTCCTTCTTAGTTCCTATTTTGAGTTGTTGCTTAATTGAGGTTGGTGCCTTAGCTGACTAGAATTGCTGCTCTCTGTGAGTTGGTGCTCACTTATGTAATCTAGGTTGGTGCCCATTTTGTTAATGAAAGCTATTGTATGCCATGGTTTTTTTTTACTTGTAAGGGTTTTCCACGATAAATTTGGTGTTTGTGTCTTAATGGTTGCTCTCTTTATGTTTTATGCAATTTCATGCATTTAAAAGTTTAAAAAAATAAAAAGTTGGCGAGCGCTCTGCAAGTGGGCACATTTACCGTTACCTAGCGTGTCCTGCCTGCGAGCGCTCCCCGTGTGGGAGGTCTTGTCTATGATACATGGCACTGTTGTTTATTGCTTCATTTATTTTCTTTCCTTGCTTGTTTTGGTTTTGGTGCTTTGTCTTTCTGTTGTTTTGGGCTCCCTGTGTTTGCTGTATGTTTTTAGGTTGTTTGCCGCTTAGGGCTCGACTGTTCGGGTTGTGGGCGAGGTTCTTCCCATGGATGATGTCACTGGAGAGCAAGGGAAGGATGGCCTTAATAATTGCAATGCGAAGCCGAATCCACCCATGTTAGGGAATGATGGTTGTGATGCGGGAGGATTTAATCCTTCTTTTAAGGCAGTGGTGGCAGAA
Organism: Chamaecyparis obtusa; assembly: GCA_027943335.1. Classification (NCBI taxonomy): domain Eukaryota; kingdom Viridiplantae; phylum Streptophyta; class Pinopsida; order Cupressales; family Cupressaceae; genus Chamaecyparis; species Chamaecyparis obtusa. The sequence goes on along the minus strand of BSBK01004622.1, from coordinate 372,617 downwards.
GGTATCGCAGCCAAGTGCCCTGACACTGCTTGGTTTGAATGCATCTCTGGTGAAAAGGATGGCGCTCGAGGAGGAGCCCAGCCCAATGGAGATAGACGAGATGACGCTTCTGGTTCAGGTAGTTTCGATGACACCCCTGGAGGAGAAGGTAAGGCCCCTTGTCTTTCTGGCAATACTCTTTCCTTGGCTCCGAATATTGATATGGTGAATGCTATTAAGGGTGAACAGACTAGGATCAAAATATTGCTGTGTTCTTCGTTTGTATGGACGTGAAGTTCCTTCCTACACGTAAATTCCTTGATGATTGGATTAACAATGTGTGGGGAAAGAAACTTGGCATTGTTAATTTCAGTAGAATGATCCAGAAAGGTCTGTTTGTTGTTTTCTTTAAAAATCATGCAATGCAAGAAAAAGTTTTGAACAAGAGTTTTTGGAACGTGGTTCAAACCATGTTCAGAGCCATTCCTTGGTCTCCTAAGGGGAAACCTAATGATGTAGTCTCACAGGCCTCGCCGTTTTGGCTAGAAATATTAGGGGTCCAGCCTGAATTTTGGCCCTTTCTTTCTCAAATTTTGAAACCTCTTGGGCCTGTTTTGCAAATTGAGGAAACGAGAATCACTTTGCCCCATCTTAATGCCCGCGTCCTCTTGGCGCCGACCCCTGGTGTCTCGTTCCCAGAGAATATTTCTCTTAAGTTTGAAGGTGAGTCGTACTTGTGGAACTTAATTAAACTTGGCAACATTGGTGCCTGCTTCCATTGTAAACGTAATGGACATAGTAAAAAAGAATGTCCGCTGCTTAAGAATAACTCTAAAGAATTCCATCCAGCCGGTCCCAAGAGGAGTAATAGTAATGCTGCCCCGGCCTCGAATACTGTTGATACTCAGGCGGATGGATTTGTAACTTTAAACAACCCTTTGTTTGAAGGGGACTTTGAAGTAAGACCTGCTGCTATCCCAACCCCGATCAGTAAAAATCCCTCGGCTCCTCAATACATTCCGGTGCCTAGAATGAAAAAAGCTGGTATTAATAATGGAAAAAAAAAAGCGCAACAGATTGCTCTTGAAAAAATTGAAGCGGGTGCCCAGGAGGAGAATCCTATAGCTAACCCTTCAACACCTCTGGAACATAGGAACTAATCCCCTCTAGGCAATCCTTCTTCACAGAGCAGTGATATACCCTCAGAGAACGAAGTAAATGAGGAAATTGGACTTAGTGGTGAAGGGTTCACTGAGGTAATAGCCAAAAAAAAGAAAAGGAAGACTTATGAAAGAAGTAGCAGTTTTAAAAATAAGGAAAGAAATAACAAGATAATAGGGAATGATATGCCAGATTGTTTCTCCAGATTATGTAAGATTAATCCCCCTTCTAAATGTTAATTATGAAGATACAGATTCACAGTTGGAATGTTAGAGGATTTGAAATGACCGATAGGAAGTATATTGCCAGAAGATGGTGTAATAGTTTAAAAGGAAAAGACATTGTTTGTTTTCAAGAAATCAAGACCACAGGTTATCAGGCCTTCAATGTTTTGAAATTCATTTGGGGTAATTCAAAATGTTTCTACTCAAACCATGATAGAGGCAAGGGAGGTGTTGCTATTTTAATCAAGTCTGCTTGGGAGGAGAAAATTATAGAGAATGGGATGTCTCCATGTAACAGGGCCCTGTGGATCATCCTCAAGCATGAAGACAGTAAGATAGGTATATGCAATATATATGCTTCGAACGATTACAGGGAAAGAGCTAAACTTTGGGATTGGCTCTCTTCTAATCTCCCCAAGGCAAAATGGACCTTTGTTGGGGATTTCAACATGATTGAATGCCCTAAGGATAAAATAGGAGGTAGTAAGTTTGAGTGGAAAAGTAATGAGCACTTTTTCTAGGCCAGATTTAAGAGAACCTTTGCTATCATTGACCCAATGACAGGGCTAAAGGGAAGCCATGAAGGTATATGGTTCACCTGGTGCAACAATCAAGCTAATAAAGATAGAATATATTGCAGACTTGATAGGGTTTATACCAATAAACATGAAGTTATAATTGTTCATCAGATTGGACAATATCTTATTAATGTTGTCCCTGCTAGCATGTCGGATCACTCCCCCATAAGTGTTTGTATATGTATCAAGAAGGATGGAGACCATGATGATGATTGCTGTAAGAAGCCTCTGTTTAAGTTAAATACTGCTCCTTTGAATAACCAAGACAATCTGGATGCCCTCCGGATGGTCACTGTTCTATCCAAATTCCGTACTGCAAGTGCCTCACCTACAGAGAAATGGGAACATCTAGTTGATTCCTGGAGGAAACTGTTCCAAACTATTGGTTCAAAGGAAGCTAAAGACAGAAATTTTGAGGAAAAAACTCTTAATGCCAAATTGTTAGATCTTGAATCTAAACTCCAGGCTAAAGGAAGGGATGAAGAATTAGAAAGGGAACTGTGTGATACTAAAAGTAAGTTGAGAGTTATTCAACAATTCAAGATTCAAGGACAGAAAATAAGAGCTAAAGCTAATTGGATCAAAGAGGGGGATAGGGGATCTAAATACATCTTCAATATCATCAAGGCAAAGCAAGCTAGAGAAGAAATTAAGAGCATTCAAACTGAAGGGGGAATCAGCACGAATAACAAGGAGATCATGTCTGTCTTTGTAGAATTCTACAAGAAACTCTTCAGTTCTGAACATGATGAAGGCAGTCAGGTTTGTATGAACCAATGCATGAGTATTATCCCATCTAAAATTACTAAAGAACAGAATGATATGTTGGGGAAAGAAATTTCTGTCCAAGAATTAGAAGAAGCATCTCTGCCTTGGCCAATGGTAAATCCCCCAGGATAGATGGCTTACCGGCTGAGTTGTACAAAACAAACAAGGAGTGGATGTCTATTGAACTATTTGAAGTCTACCAATTTGCTTTTGCAAATGGGACTCTGCGTGAGAATATTAACAGGGGCCTTATCAAACTTCTACCTAAGGAGGGTGATAAAACTCAAGTAAAAAACTGGAGACCTATCACCCTATTAAACATATCTTATAAAATTATTGCTAAATTGTTGGCTAACAAAATTGCTAAAGTGTTAAATGACATCATCTCGGTAACTCAGACAGGCTTCATCAAGGGTAGATTTATTCTCAAAAATCTTATTACCAATTGGGAAGCTATGCATTGGGCAAAAGCTAACAAGCAGAATGTGGCTATGATTCTTCTTGATTTTGAGAAGGCTTATGATAGAACTGAATGGAATTTTGTGATTGCTATGCTCAAACAGTTTGGGTTTCCTGAGTATTTTTGTAATTGGGTCAAAATTTTGTTTAAAGACTCTAACACTTGTATTGAGATTAATGGTGAGATTTCTGAATCTATTCCTCCAAGGAGATCTATTAGACAGGGCTGTCCTCTAGCCCCGGCCCTATATGCTATATGTCATCGCTGCAGATGCTATGACCTACATTCTTAAGGCCATAGAATTTGGTCACCCCATTAAAGGTCTCTCTTTGCCCAATAGTGAAGACCTCCTTATTGAGCAATTTGCAAATGATACAGCCCTTTTTGTTGATCTGACAGAACAAAATTTTGATAGAGTGGTTTGTAGAATTCAGTTATTTTGTAAAGCTTCTGGTGCAAAGATTGCCCCCCACAAATCAGTTATTCTTGGTTGGGACAACACCCCTCCCACCTGGCTAGAAAGCAAGGGATGGCAGTGGTCGGGCCCTAATGCTATTGTCAGGTACCTTGGAATTCCGTTTGCCCTTGATCCGTCTCTGAATGAGATGTGGAATTGGATCTACAAGAAAATTGAGAGAAAAAACTTGAAGTGGCAAACACACATGTTATCTTTAGCAGGTAGATTGCAAATTGTACAGAAAGTTCTCTCCTCACATGCAATTTACTATGCTTCGACCTGGCTGTTTACTAATTCAGAAACCAATAAGCTTGAAAAAACTCTGAGGGATGTCCTTTGGTCAGATGGTATTGGCAACAAAAAGAGGCATAATGTCAAGTGGGAGTGGTGTTGTACCCCAAGAATGCAAGGTGGCTTGGGTATTAAAGATCTCAAAAAGCAAGGAAGGACCTTGACCTCCAAATGGATTATTAAAGCCATTTCTGGAAATGAGCCTTGGAAAATTTTAATCAGGAACAATATTACCAGATCTGTAGTTAAAAAGGGTAAAACTTGGAACAACATCCCCTTTCTAGACATTCTCCTTGGTGATTTTGAGGTGAAGGTCTTTGGCTCTAAGGTTTTCGCTGCTTTGTGGAAGGCTTGGAAAGATATTAAACCACTCCTATGTTCCAGAGGTGCTGTAGGGAGCAACCCATACTTCTCTGTTGTTGACAAATCCATTTGGTGGGGGATCTATCTAAATGATAAACCACTTGCCCTCACCCAATGTTGTTCAGCAAGAAGTTGGAATAATAAAGGCATAGTACTCATTAGAGATATTATTGTTGATAACAGGCTCTCCTCCTGGACAGAATTAAGCAACAAGTTTGACATTCTTTCATCCTAGAAAAAAACATACACTCTCATTGCTAAGGCGGTGGGTAACTAGTTCTCGGGCAAATGTATTCATCCTAGGCAAAATCCTGAATATATTAAATGGAAGGATGGTAATACTTTTGGGAATTTCTCTTGCAAGCAGATTTATAATATGATATCTGACAATAACATCTTTAATGAGATTAACCGGGTCTAGGGCTTGAATTGGTCTAAGTGGCACTTAATCTTTGAAATGTTATGGCACTCACATGTGGAGCCCAAAAAGGTCTGTTTTAAGTGGATTTTTCTATTGAAAAAGCATGCAATTGGTTATTTTGTCTCTCAAAGGTCGAGAAGCACCATTTTTTGCTCTGTTTGTAACTGTCCTGAGTCTTATGAGCACTTATTTTTTAATTGTCAGTGGGCTGTTAAAGTTTGGTCTTCCTTCTTTGATTATAATATTTTGAGTTATTTTGTTTCTAGTCTGTCTTGGCATGAAATTTTGGCTGGGTATGTGGAGAATTTTGATTGTAAACTCAATGATTTTTGGATCACTTTTACTACTGAAGTCCTTTGGTTTATTTGGAAGCAGAGGAATGAAGTTATATTCCAAGACAAGAGAAGGGTCCTTACTGAGTTTAATTATAAACTCACACAATTTACTATTATGTCTCAGGTCATTGCCACTATTCAGATTTCGAAAGAAAGATTCCAGTGCCTGGTAAAAGAAGGGGCCACTATCCTGTTTGCTAAAGATATTCAAGCAGTGGATACTCCTGAGATGACTCGCTTAAGAGTGCAAAGCTACAATGAGCAACCTGAGAATAGTCCGACAAATCCAAGGGTACAAAGCACTTTGATTCTGCAGGATACCAGTGAAGGAAACACGAGAAATTACAGCAAATGAAGACATTGAAGGAGAATCTAATGTCAGACATGAAGATCGATGGGGTTCAAATGAAAACAGTTTAAGCCATAATGAAGACTATGGACAGGAAAAAGGATGGGAGTGATAGCTCTTTCTGAGCTCTTTTGGCTTTAATTTTTGAATTGAATACTGTTATATATCCAATGTAAATGCTGTATCTAGCCTCCTTTATATGGTGTACTGTCTATAATGTTGTAAAGTTTTGACAGCCAGACTATTTTGTAATCAGTTGACTCTATATTTTCAATAGAAAAAAAAAAGTTTAAAAATCTGAAATACTAATTCACACATGCTCCCCCCCCCCTCTTAGTATTTCCTATGTGCTCTTCAATTGGTATCAAAGCCAGATGCCTTCGGAAAAAGAGCTTAAAAGCTTGGAGGTAGCTGCTGAATGCACACATGGTTTCTCGTGAAGGTCTGGCTATGAACAGAGCACCTTTGTAATTCTGTGTATATTGAAAGAACATTTTCTACGATAAATTGCATCTTTAATCCTGCATTTCTGAACAGTGCTTGCAAGTCTGAAAAAGATAAATTAAAACCATATGCAAACTGTTTGTCAAAATTCTCAGTGGGAAAGGATTTAAAATTTGGGGAGAGATCTAGTGGGGATATTACAAATTAATTGATAGATTTGATAAGAAGGATCACGAAGTACATTTCAAGGAGCTAGCACAACTGAAACAATGGGTTCAGTAAATACTTATATTGCTGATTTTCAGAGGTTATGAGTGATGGTCATCGATATTTTAGAGAGGAGATTGATTGTGTTGTTTATTGATGGCCTGTCCACTCCTTTGAGAGGTTGGAGGTTCCTAGCCACCCACATTATAGGATGCAATTAAAAAGACAAGTGACATGGAGTTCTATACCTTTTAAAATAAATTTCAGTTGAAGGGTTTCCAACATAAAAAGGACAAGGACAGGAACTATTTTTGAAAAGACAAATCAAACTAAGGTGTCCACAAGGTTGGATGAAGATCAACTTAATGATAAGGGGATGGATTTAGAAGCTGACGATGGAAAGAGGAAAGAAGGGAAAACATAAAAGACAACTAAACCAAGGTGATGCGTCAGAGCTCTTACAACGCTTCAAATTCCGCTTCATAAATAAAAGGAACAAGCAACCCCAAAAGATTAAGCACAAAACACCACAAACTCTTCATTAGTGGAAAGAGAATTCTGAAAACAATTATTATGCACCTTTTTAAAAGACTCCTTACTCTACAAACACCAAGATCAGGTTCTCTGCTTTTTGTATCTGCATAAACCTTCATTCCACATCATTCCCAGGCGCTAATATTAATGTTGAAGAGCAGCACTGTGAGACACTATTAAGTCCAAAAAAATTCCACTCAGCTACAGGAAATGCTTGATTGTTGACAGAAAAGGAAGATCTTATGGAATAAGATGTTATCACAGGACAGAAAATTCCCAGTAACCACATGAGGACAGTAGGTGACTCCACAGATATTATTGCTGCTCCTAATCAAGTAAATCTCCTCTCGTAAGAAGATTCAAATGTCCTTCAAGGCATATATGTCCAGCCACCTTCCGCTATAATATTTCAGCATTCTTCATAGTTTGGCAATCAATATGAATAAGAGGCTTCCACAAAGTTTCAAGGCAAAAGATTTCAATATACTTTGGCAATGACAAATCATTTAACTCCACTGTATAAATATATCAAATATAAGACTATGGCCATAAATCTTTATCATCCCCGATAACACAAATATTTCCTTTATATGTCGAACCTTACGAATTGCCTGAAACAAGACTGGGACCCACAATATTTTGCCATTAAAATATTCAGAATAACCTTTATTCTCCATACTTTGGACCTGCAAATACCTTTTATTATTGCAAATTTGTCTCTATATAGACTTCACAAATTTGGCTCAGATATAGACTCCGTCATGAATCAACCACTTTGGAAGAGCTAGGCTTTCGTCCAACCCTCCTATCAATTGCCTCAAGGTTTCCATCGTCAAGGATTTGCTTCAAACAAATTATCAAATCCAAAAAGCATGCTTTCTTCCTCCTTCCAACTTCCTTATAAAGAACTCCAAGAAGCATTTAGAATATTAGGGCCGACTTGGCCAACTTAAATTTAATCTTATTTGGAGGACTTTATTTAATAAAGTGACATTTTATAATATTGCATTATTTTATTTTATTTTTAAATTAATTAATAATAAGTCATCATTAAAATATTTTTTATTTATCTTTTGACAACTTAATAAAATTCAATTAATTAATTGTCACTTTAAAAATTGGGTACATTACAGTCCTCCTGGACCAAACATTGCTTGTCCTCAAGCAATTACCTACTACTCCACCATGATCCCAAACCAATCATGGAGGCCAGTATCAATACTTGCTGAAAGCTCTTTGCTGCACCAAAATTCCAAGTACTGCCTCCCTAATTCTCCTAGATGCAAGCTGAAAGATCCTCTAAATGACATTTGCAAACTCGCCAATACAGTCCTCGGCCTTACCCAAACTCCGTTGTGCTACTCTGATATGCACACAACTATGCCATAAATTGTGAAGGTACTCCTCAAGATCCATGTGTGACAATGCATTCAACACACCAATGCCTGGATCCCAAATCCATCTACCCTCCAAGTTGAATGTAAACAGATAGGCTATGGATATACCAACAAACCTCCATCTAAACTGGTAGATTATAAAAATGATGTGAAAAGTACTCTTCATATGCGCATAGAGAATCATACCAGCCCATTTAACGCTACTGTTATAAATCAGACCAACATCATACCAACTCAAAAACAGGCCTAAGATGATGTAAATGATGTCTCCTAGACCATGTAATGATTTAGCATCTATCCCTTGCCAATTATCAACAATGTAATCACAATCCTACACACTCCAACACAACCAATGAAGATGCTATAACCAGCCAAGTAGGACAGCCATCCACCATTAAAGTATCTCTGTTATTTGACTCAAATCCTAACATTAGGACAGCTGCATACCTCACCAAGGAATCACCAACACAAATTATCCATCTAAATCTGAATTGTGTTTTCTCTGAATGGCTGGCATGAGTAATGACAGCACTATTAAGACTAAAAATCAGATCTAGGATCATCCACGAAATGCTTCTGCTAACACAAATTGATAATATCTCATTAACAGTCAATATCCAAGTGTCGTAGTGACAAATCCATGCACAAAAAACCAATGCAATTAGCTGCCATTAACAATATAAAATCTGAAAAATTTATAATCAGCAGCCTATGACAGTCATTACATGTCAACGTGTGAGCTAGTTGCCAATATGTTAAGTCTGAAATTCTTTTCTCAACAAACTGCATAGTGGTACGGGTTACCTTGCCAATTCATCAATCTTAACATGTGAAATACTTGTTCATTGGTTACTAATGACTGAAATCCAACATGTACAAGGTTGGAACTCATTAAGTTCTCATTTGATAACCAATACAGTTGAGTGATATCTTTGACAAACCACACATTGTCAAATTGCATAATCTTTTCTAAAAGGCAATCTCTTAGTTTCCATAATCAGCTCTTTAGTTAGATCTATCCCATGCAAATCCAGCATTCCCATTAGAATCATGTTTTAAAATTCTTTCAATGTGATAACAAGGGGTGATGATTTCAAGAAGCAAGGGATAGTCATTACATTGTGGGATGGCATGTCTTGCAAGTAGCTTAAATCGGCAAACATTATCTTGTGCTTGTCTATGAAACCTTGAGAGTCAACAAGATAAAGCCTCTTACCAATGTTATCAAGGTAGAACTTTTCCATTTTATGATCGCATGAAGATAATAAATTGTTGTTCACAATTGTATACGCAGCATTTGCTTCATGCCTTCTAGTGGTGTCATCATAGTCTTTATTTACGATTTCTTCCATTGTTGGATATCCATCCTTATGTGCTGATCCAAGAGGTGCACCATGCTGAAAAATACATGCATTACTCATCATTTTCTTCATTCCATGTTGGCAAATTGCCCCTACATTCTTCTCCCTAAGCTCTTCATTGTGCTCTCCTTCAACTTCATTGGCTAGTTTTGAATTTGTACCCATGGCTCCTAGTTTTTCACCTTCATTAAACATATCATCAACATTTGTATATGCATGCTCTTTATTAACAACATTTTGGGACTCTAACATATTCCCTTCTTGAGTTAGGCCATCTTCTTCACAATCTTTAGTTTCAACTGTTTCTTTATCCTCAACGCTACTTGGCTGCAATAAATATTTTGCCATATTAGCCCCAAGCGTCCAAGCATCCTGACATGTGAAACAAATCTGCTCTCTTCTCATTTGGGATGCTCTGTAGCCTATAACCTCAATGAATTTAGTTTCTCTTTAGTCACAATCTCCTTTCCAGTTTCTCCCGCCTATTTGTCTTTAAGACAATACCTCATACTAGCTTGATCTTGATAATCCTCTGATTCATCATATTTAGAACCTGTGCCTTTGTGAAGCCTTGCATTGGACGAATCAACCTTTGCTTTCTTTTTAGCTCACAGATATTTGCCATACTTCGCCAACAACTCTTCTTGTTTTTGAAGGGTTTGGTTCAATTTTGATAAGCATTCTAACACGTGCATATGATGTTGTCATCTTTATTCTGAAGATAAGGACCTTTTATTATTCTGAAAATGATCCTCAGGCTGGCAGGATGCACAGCTCTGATACCACTGTAATATCCCCACTAGATTTCTCCCCAAATTTTAATCCCTTTCCCAGTGAGAATTTTGACAAACAGTTTGCATATGGTTTTAAATGTTTCTTTTTCAGACTTGGAAGTACAGTTCAGAAATGCAGGATAAACATGCAACTCATAATAAAGATTTACCATTGAAAACGTTCTTTCAATATACACAGTTACAAAGTCTTAAACTGATTTGCAAATGACTAGCTTCTGCTGTTAAAATGTACTCATGAAATTACAGAAGTATTTCTAAATCCGAATGAGTTGAATTCTGAAAACATTTATTATGCACATTTTTAAAAGACTCCTTACTCGGCAAACACCAAGTTCGGGTTCTCTACTTTTTGTATCTGCATAAGCCTTCATTCCACATCATTCCCAGGAGCTAATATTAATGTCGAAGGGCAGCACTATGAGACACTATTAAGTCCCAGAAATTTCCACTCAGCTACAGGAAATCCTTGATCGCTGACAGAAAAGGTAGATCTTACGGAATATGCAGATGTTGTCACAAGACAGCAAATTCCCAGTACCTGCGTCAGGATTGTAGGTGACTCCACAGATATTATTGCTGCTCCTAATCAAGTAAATTTTCTCCTGTAAGAAGATTCAAATGTCCTTCAAGGTATATAAGTCCCACCTTCTGCTGTAATGTTTCAACATTCTTCATAGTCTGGCGATCAATATGAATAAGAGGATTCCACAAAGTTTCATGGCAAAAGATTTCAATATACTTTGGCAATGATAAATCATTTGACTCCACCGTATAAATATATCAAACATAAGACTACGGCCATAAATCTTTATTATTCCCAATAACACAAATATTTCTTTTATATATCGAACCTTATGAATCGCCTCAAATAAGACTGGGACCCACAATATTTTGCCATTGAAATATTCAGAATAAACTTTATCCTCCAAATCCTAAATTATATACTTCAAATCTGCAAATACTTTTATTATTGCAAATTTGTCTGTATTAGAGACTTCACAAATTTGGCTCAGATGTAGGTTCTGTCATGAATCCACCACTTTGGAAGAGCTAGGTTTTCGTCCAACCCTCCTATCAATTGTCCGAAAGTTTCCATCCTTAGAGATTTGCTTCATACAAAGCTTCAAACAAATTATCAAATCCAAAAGGCACGCTTTCTTCCTCCCACCAACTTCCTTATAAAGAACTCCAAAAAGCATTAAAAATAAGGCTGACTTGGCCAACTTTAATTTTAATCTTATTTGCAGAACTTTATTTAATAAAGTGACATTTATAATATTTTATTATTTTGACAACTTAATAAAAATCAATTTAATTAATTGTCACTTTAAAAATTGGGGACATTACATAATTCTCTTTGTAAGCTCCACATAAGTAGTGATCTGATCATGGTCTAAAGCAATCAACACATGGTACTGCCACCACCATTTAAATGTATAGTTGCATATTAAATTTCTTCATCTTCAGGCATAGAATGAAACTGAAAATAAGTCTGGGATTGGAGGATGAAAACCCACAATTCCTTAAGAGTGATTTCAGATGGAGATCACCCTTGTGCAAATTTGATAAGTTTGGGTTTGGATTAAAATTTATTTTCAACCAGCAGCTTTCAATGGCATTCTAAGGTGGATATCAGGCAGATTTGCAGATGTTTAAAAGGCATTTCATTAAGAAGGAGGCCAATGCAGACTTAAAGATAAATTAGCAGCCACTGCTGAAGATAAATTTGGACTTTTCAGAGCTATATTCTACATATTATATCTATGTTAGTTTATAAACTATTAAACTGCAATTTCTGGGTTGTTTTCGTATTTATGTTTAATTGAGCTGTGAGCAAACTATTATTGTGAGCTAGGATTTATCATATTTTAAAAAATAAAATTAAAGTGCATATTACAAAATCAGACGAACTTAAATCCTAGGAGTGTTAAAAAGATTATTTACAACAAGCTGATTTTTTCTGGATTTTGTACCAGCAAGCCTTGTAGATGAACTGCTAACCTACATTTACTCAGAGTTCAGAGCCCATCTACTATGGAATTCTCCAGTAAGGGGCACACACTGGTCACCAGAGGACAAACAACTAGAAATTCTGATGCCAGAGTTCATAGCTCATCTACTATGGAATTCTACAGTATGAGGCAAACATCGGCCGCCAGAGGCCAAGCAACTGGAATTACACCTAATCACATGCAACAATAAAAGGCAAAGTTCATTAGTCTTACTTTTGGATGCCCAACAGGAGAATTTCTTGATCCATAAACTAAAAGGATATTCCTGAGACAAGTTCATCAACAAATGGACTCTTGGATGCAAGACCTCTAAATACACTGATAACTACCTTTACTCTCGTTCCTACATTCTACAGTGGATTTCAAAATGCAAAGGCAAATGCAACTCGACAAAATAGAGATCTAAGCATCAATGGATATGGAAGAACAAATATTACAACACACACACACATTGCAACTCAACAAATACTGCATGAAACCCTTAACTGGGTAGAAAATTCCAGGAAGAGTGAGTAAAACTCCTCATGCCACTAATTTTCAGCTGTTACAAGGGTATTCCAACGCAATTCCAGCTTTACACGAGCATCTTATTGGTAACTACCAACTCATTACACCAACAAAATGCCTTGGTATCTCTAAAACTACGCAATAACCTGTATTGCAGATCTGAGAATGGTTTACATCCATCCAAATGTGAGAAAGAGACAAACAGGCTTGCAACATACATTTGCAGAAAGTAAGGTGTAATATAGCTCCTTGATTCCCATAACAACCGATAGAAGAATAATGCCCAAAATAGACAAGAAAACACTCAAAGACTCTTCATTTTTTAACTCTCAGCCACTATACAGGTTTGTTAGTGTTTTCCCTTTTTATCAGTTTTAGGTTCATCTGCACATGCCAGTTCATCAGGGTAAACTCCCGATTCAGCCATTTTTGCCTATGGACTCAAAATTAGGTGTTTTTTTAAAATTGTACTGTTTTTTGAGTGCTATACAAAAATGCAATCAAGTCCAACTTTTAATTCCATCTAGCCATTGCTTTTGCCCCAAAGAACAACTGCATTTATGAGGCTTGCACGAGCTGAATCAATCCCAGAAGTTGTCTCGTCCATCAATGACAATTCTAAGATACCCCACACCATCCCAAAACCTCAATAAACATGATACAAGAAAGCCACTGACCAGAGCATCTCTGTACACTGATTCAATGATGAACTCCACCATTGGGCTACTTGACAACATGCTGCAAGCTAGAATGACATGTCAAAATGTCAACTACATTTGAATTTTTGGATTATTTTTCCAACCCATCTGAGCCAACAGCTGACTGTACATGATTATTAAGCTCTTCCCAGAAATTCTAAGATAAATAACAACCAATACACCACAGCACATCTTCATATTCACAAAATCTGAAGCCAAGCTTATATAATATTAGCTGAATTTCCTTTCGACCATTTGCAGTTCAATCACAAATGACTTTGGCTGGTAAAACAGATTGAATTTGGTACAGAAATGTCTACTAGCAATGTAGATAGGGATGGATTGTTTTACCAGACAGTAATACAGACAAATGAAATGCAGATGCAGTTGGATTACCATAGCATATTAATATTGTGGAAGAGAAGGGGATTGGTGCATACATAAATAGACATACTAATCTAGAATTAATCTACAACTTACAGAACAACCAAAAATGACTTTGGCTAGTAAAACAGATTGAATTTGGCTAGAGAAATTTCTGCTTGAAGCGTAGTTACGGAATGTTTTATCACACAGTGATATCATGCACAACTATGGACAGGTAAAATGCAAATGCAGTTTGATTAGGATACAATGTTTTTAGTGGGAAAAAAGAGGTTAGATATACTAATATCTTAACATTAATCACAAATTAATACATGACCTACCGATTACCCACAAATGTTTCTAGATACTAGAACAGATTGATCTTGTGCCAAAAAATTCTGCTCTAAAAGTGGGAATTGTCTTATCAAACGGTAATGCCACAGGTGAGTAAAATCCCAATGCAGTTGGATAAGCACAATATATTATTATCGGGGGAAGGAAGAGAGTACACCCACAGCTCCCAAGCATATCCGCTACCCCTATCCCAGTATGTGCATACGCCTACCTTGCCCTTAAAACACGCAGAAAAGATGGTATAACTTTTTAACGTCCTTTAATCCAAAAAGCTCTCAATGATCTCTCAAGGTATATTTTCTTCACCACAAGATTGTTTCTGTAGATGCGTCTAGTACTAAAATCAATTGTGCAAACTTTGTTTCATCGTCTTCTTTTAGTACTAAATGAACTAGGTTTTGATTAATGAGAATCTATGATTGCAAATGTTTAATTCTATATACTATCATCATGTAAGGAACAATTCAAAAGAAAGTAGTTTTCTTTCATTTCATTCATTCATTTCACCCTTCCGTCTAGGTTGCACAATGAGGAGATTCTCTGTTCTCGGAGTGTTTTGGGGGGTGTTCCATCTTTCAGTTTCATTATATAGTTCAGGTGTGAATCAGTTTTTAGTTTTGCAATCATAAATTAATTTTTCATGTGAATATCAGAATATCCTGTTGCCAAACATTTATCAGCAGAAAAATTGTTTTCGTGTGAATTTGAGCATCATTTCATCCAACGTAGCTCAAAAGCAGAATTAATATGAGGATTTATGGCCCACCTTAAGCGCAGCTTCCCATTGCTTGTTATCAATTCTATCGGTAAGAGCTTCAAGAACGGTCCCCGGCAGAAGCTTTTTGGACTTCTTGGGTCCTGCCTTCTTTTCCATGTTGGCTTTTGCAGCTTCTCTTCTCAATATAATTGACAACGCTTTGATTTCTGCCCTCTTCATAACACCACTCTCTGGAGGGTGCCTCTCCCATCTGTTCTTCTTCTGCTGGCATTTCACAACCCGTGAGAATTTTTGGGGCCAAGAATTTTGCTTGATGGGAGCGAAGCAGAGACCGTCCAAAGGGCTTAAGCAGATGAAAGAGCGCAACGATGTTGGCTTATGTGAAGTAGGCACATAGTGATTTAAATCTGTGTGTCTGAGGAAACCTTCGGTTGCCACAGAACATGAAGCAGCCATGGCACAGTGAGAGTGGATTTTGAAAACAGTTTGGATAGATAAATGGATTTGAAGAGTGCTATTAGATTTAAGGTTGAAAATAGCGAATTCTAAGATCGTCACTTAATTCAGGCAGTCACTAGATACAAGGTCTGGTGTTCGAATCTATGCCTTCAAGGGTGGGAGAGAAACTTTTTGAGTTGTAGACCTATAATCAAAATGAAAGGTAACCTCAAGATTTGTATTGATATTTTGGCTTTGGTATTTAAATTTTCTGTATTTTTGTAAGAATTGGTATTTAATATATATTTAAATTGAATATAATTTTTTATTGTTTAGTTTCTTGTTTTTTTATTTGTCTTCTTTATGTTTTTTGTTTTAGTTTGCAATCATTAAGTAAATCTGATTTTGGATTAAGATTATTAGTATAGTCTTCACTTTCTTTTGTTTCCAAAATTTAAATTTGGTCATGGATCCAAATTTACTTATCTTAATTAGTCATCATCATAGTCTTGTATGAAATATTCAAATTTAAATGCTAAGGCGTTCTATAAAAGGACAAAGCCTTACATAATTTAGGCATCACAATACTTAAAATTAATTAAAGTAATTTATAAAAATCATTGCAACAACCTATGTATACATAATAACAATTACCTTATACAATTTGTATTTTAGATGACATGTCTTTTATCTTACTCAAACATCTTTGAATCAATGCACAAATTTTAACTACAATTAAGACAAATCAATGTGAGTGGTGGCCATCGTAGTGTCGATGTTAACATTGCACAAAATCCATCTCAAGATGTACTTAATCTTGCCCTTCCATATAATTATTTACCAAAAGGGTGTATATTTAGGAACTAGTCCATAAAGATGGGGCAAGAGATGAAGTCACCTAAAATACATGTTAAGATTCCATCCCACTAGGACATATAGTTTTGTTTATCTAATCTAATTACAACATAATGTATTTTGATGCCCATGATTAACTCAAACTTACAAAATATACCAATCAAGATACTAATTAAATAAAAGCATTAGAAAACCCTTGAAATTACATATTCATGGGACTCTCAATTTTAATGTTGATGACACTTTATACTTAGTGAATTATATATATTGGTTGCCAAATCAACAAAGTAGCTTTGATCTCAATATATTATAAATAGTAAATTAAACAACAAAATTGGAAGTACACTTACTTGGGTGGATCATATTAGACCAATGAAAATACAAAAAAATGTGCACTTTAAAAAAAATGCACAAAAAAATGACCCTGTGCAATCCTATATGGAGCTACTAAATTTCCAAAATGATAACTACTCAACACCAGCCTTAGAAACTAGAATTTTAGAAACTCTAGACACTAAAACGCCAATGTGAAGATCTTTAGAAATCAATTCAACAAAGTAGCTTTGATCTCAATATATTATAAATACTAAATTAAACTACAAAATTGGAAGTATACTTGGGTAGATAATATTACTACTGAATATACAAAAAAATGTGCACTTTAAAAATAATGCACCAAAAAATGAGCCTATACAATCCTAAATGGAGCCACTAAATTTTGAAAATGATAACTACTCAACATCAACCTTAGAAACTATAATTTTAGAAACTCTAGACACTAAAATGCCAATGTGGAGATCTTTAGAAATCAATTCAAACAACAAACTAGTCAAAAGAAGATTGTGTATGCCCTAGAATGAAGCCTTTGAAGTTAGATGTCAAAATAAAAAATGCCAACAATGGTTAGCAATTTGAGATGGAAGGAATATGCTCATTTCATTGATGTTCAATCATAAAATACTCTAGAATGATGAAATATTGTATAATTACACCAACAAACACCATTAGATTACTTGAAACTACCTTGTGCCTTGCCTTTAGTAGGAAACCACTTACTAAGCAATTTGGTGGTTTTAGATGAGAGATAGATTGGAAATTAGAATATAATACCAAGATTCTCTATTAGTTGTTTTGGGTATACTATTAGGGTATGTTTGGTTGCTAGAATTAAATAACGCTAGAACTGTCAAATTCTAGTATTTGACAATTCTGGAAGTTTTAAATCCGAAAAATAGTTTTTGGAATATGCCTGGAACTGTTTGGTTCTGTAAGTGGTAAAAAAATGATTATTGATAGTTATGTTGACCAACATGTAAATAATATCCTTTACATATAGAAGAATTGGGGAAGGTAAGATTCTCTTCTTAACCCCAAATTCCCAAAGGAAAGATCCAAATTGATTAACCACAAGAAAATGGTCAATGCATAAATGAATCAATCGATTAGTAATAAGAAGAAAGAGGAAAACCTTACATTCCGTTTTGGAAGAGACTATTAAAATCTTAATTGAAATGAATTGAAGACAAATACTAACCCCAAAGTATAACAGATCTGAAAATTATCATTTTCTGGTGTCTGTACTGAGTTTCTGAAAATTCTGCAAGCAAATTTGGAACACAAACACAGAGACGGAGAAAACCCAGAAATCTTTTTCTTTTCTGAGCCAGGTCGACCTTGACCCAAATACGGGGGTGCAATTGTGCCCCTTTATGTCGACCTTGACTTGCACTGCTCCAATGAAAATTATGTTTGCAGATCTTGAAAGTTTGTCGAAAAGGGTATCTGAATCTGCTATGTAATTCATTGTTTCGTACTTGCACCTGCAAGAAAAATGGTTTTGTTGTTTGGATGAGGGGTTTGCCTTGGTCAAACCCCAATTTTGGAATTAACCTTGAAATAGAATTGAAATTGCAGTAATAAACAAAGTAAATAGAATAATTCACCTTGCTTATGTTGAAACCCTTGTGGAGAATTCAAATCCTTGAATCCACAAGTATGGATGCTCCAAATGGATGTAGAATTGTAGGATGTAGGATGTCTCAAATCAATTGCATTTAGATCTTCAACACCAATATTGAATGGATCTTGGAATAGGAAGAAGTTTGAATGGATATGGATGGAGAAATCTTCAACAAGAGGGCTCCATAGAGCTTGAATCCTTCAATGGCCACCAATGGATCTCCTTGATGAATTGAATCTTGAATGCTTGAATGCTCACTTTGATAACTTATGCATAGATGATCCTCCCTTTTTCTTTCTTTATTTCTCTCTCTCTCTCTTTTTTCTAAAAGGAGAGGAGAAGGCTTCCTTATATACTAGCCTAGGACACCAACTTCTAGAGAGGAGGACATATGAGAAATAAATTCCCATTAGGCTCATACCCTTAGGAGTGGACCTAAATTAAATGCCTTTTAAGAGTCACTGTTTCGAAGCCTGAAGCAGCCAACCCGGAAGTGGGAAAAAATTCTTTCCAAACCCCGACATCCAGAAATCTTCAGAATTTGAAATTTAGACCCTGGGTCAAGGTCGAGGTCGACCTGACCCAGAAGGTCGACCTTGACCTTGAGATCAAGAACCTCAAAATCATAGAGCAAGATACCAGAAATAGGTAGGAAAGAAGTGGAAAATAGGGCAGGATAGGGGAAAAAATCAGATCCAACTCAAAGACCCATTCAAGGCGTTTGACATGACCCCAAACTACTTACTCATAGGGATAAACCAGTCCTAAATGAAAGTGCTTCCATTTTCTGACGATACAGGTTCACTTGAAATTCACCTAGAATTCATAATGAGATGGAAAATGTTGTTTGCATATGGATGTCAAAATATTATAAATTTTGTTTTACCTCCAATTCCCATTCAAGTGGAATTAGAATTGATTTACCAATTCCACCTATTTAGATGGAAGATTCAAATGTTGGTTTTGGGGGTAAATGGGTATTAACAAATCCCTATTCCAGTTTCATGTTTTGAACACAAACATTGAAAATGTCAATTTCAAGATTTGAGAGTCCCAATTCCAGTTTAATTCTAGCAAACAAACAGACCCTTACGGAATTGGAATTTTTCAATAGACAATAAAGTGGTTATTGTCAACAATAGACATTGGTGATAATCTATAGAATAAAATAAATTACTAGTGACAAATAAATATAGTAGATAAAATAAAGCATCACATACTATTATGTTGATGTCAACTAAAGATTCTACCTATGCCAACATTGTGCAAAATATTTTATGGTATGACAAGTTCTACAACTTGGATGAGAAGAGGGAAAAAAATCTCTAACAAAGTTTTGACAAAACTATTCCTAATTTATAGTTTTTGCACCTTTTAAACACAATGGTAGAGTCAAATTTGAAGAAAAGTGCCCAAAAGGATCATGTAATTGTTGGATCTAACATCTACCTACCAACTTTAAATCCTTGTAGATCTTGCCTCCTTTATTCAATTTAGATGAAACAAAAGAAAAGACTTTCTTAGATGCTTTGAATTGTGATGTGATCAAATTTGCTCCATCAAACTCCAAAAATATATGTATAATATATAGCCACGAAAGGAAACCCCCAAAGCTAATGTTTCTATAAAGTTTTTCCAATTCTTTAAATTTGTCATTTGATTCATACATTTTTGGATCAATAGCTCTTAGCCTTTGTAGCTTTCCTTTTCTCTCTTTGGGTGGCAGGTGTATTAGATTACTTGAAACGACCTTATGAGGTCAAAGCTATCAATACAAAGATAAAATGTGTCTTTTTCTTTGGTAGGAAACCACTTACTAAGAAATTTGGCAGATTAGATGAGAGATGGATTGGAAGTTAGAATATAATACCAAGATTCCCTATTAGTTATTTTGAGTATACTACTAGGGAATTGGAGTTTTTCAATGAATAATAAAGTGGTTATTGCCAACAATAGACATTGGTGATAATCTATAGAATAAAATAAATTACTAGTGACAAATAAATATAGTAGATAAAATAAAACACCGCATAATATTATGTTGATGTCAACTAAAGATTCTACTTGCACCAACATTGTGTAAAATATTTTATGGTGCGACAAGCTCTACAATTTGGATGACAAGAGGGAAAAAATCTCTAATGATTTTTTGACAAAACTATTCCTAATTTATAGTTTTTGCACCTTTTAAACGCAATGGTGGAGTCAGATTTGATGAAAAGTGCTCAAAAGGATTAATCAAGATTAAATTGGGAAAATATTGAAATCCATTGTTTCATTTTTTTCTATGTTTCAGTAAACTGCATTTTTTAAGGTCTTCGGAGCATTTCTGGACTTGGATGGTCTCGCGGAGGTCACAAAGGTGTTACCTCTGAAATTTGATTCGAGATTTATTAAATACATTTCCAACGAAGTAGACGGTTCACAATTTGGAGCTAGGACTGGAAAGTTGTGCCTTCTCCAAGTGGACCTATTTTTTATATATAGTTTTTTGATAAATTTTGATAGTTTTAATAGTTTATTTTTAATAAACATTATGATGACTCTTCATTTCATTTCCAAGGGATTCTTGTGACCCTTGGGATCCATCAGATTTGTATAAACTCCAATTTCAAATAGAATGGATCACTTTTTGGCTTGCAATCTTATTGTTAATCTTCTTAGTTCTTTACATCGAACTTGACAATACTGCAGGTATCACACCGGGTATTGTAATCTGATTTCTTAATTCAGATCAAGGATCATGTAATTACTAGATCTAACATGTTTCTACCAACTTTAAATCCTTGTAGATCTTGCCACCTCTATTTAATTTAGATGCAACAAAAGGAAAGACTTCCTTAGATGTTTTGAATTATGATGTGATCGAATTCGCTCCATCAAAATCCAAAAATATATGTACAATATATAGCCACAAAAGGAAACCCCCAAAGCTAATGTTTCTATAAAGTTTTTCCATTCTTCAAATTTGTCATTTGATTCATACTTTTTTGGATCAATAGCTCTTGGCCTTCATAGCTTTCATTTTCTCTCTTTGGGTGGCAGGTGTTTGATTATAGGGCCTTAAGAACACTAGTAATGTGTTTCTTTATATATTGGTGTCTATGACTAAATCCTACTTTTGATGTGATTATTGTATTTTGTAGCTATATCACCACACCCAATTGAATTTTGAATAAAAAAATTGTAGTTAATAAAATTTGATGACAACTAATTGAAACATAACCTACAAGTTTTACATAACTTTATATTTTTTAATAAAAAATTATTTTTGCACCTTAAAGACTATGTATCCCAACAAAAGCAACCTAAAAAAGTTAAAGCCCTTAATGATTTAAAGGTAAAGTATATAGCTTCTTAAGTATAAATAAATTATATATGTTCATCTTCCGTTTTTAATCAATACTAGGTTTATGGTACTTCAAATTCTTACAAACGTATCTATATACATTATTTTGAGAAGTAATGAGCATAGATGTATATCCATTATAGGAATTAGGCCACACTTCAAGGAAAAATATGAAATGCTAATAAGTAGAAAAGGTACTCAAAGATGATAATTGAAACAGTTTAATTTTTTAAGTTTGAAGCATTATCTACTATTATGAATAGGTTTTCAAGGCTTAGGATTCTGCCTTTAAATGAGTTAATTTCCTTTAATAATGTATTAATGTGATTCCCTTCTAGAGAACTTCTTTTAAGAGAGCTCTCTATGTGATTAGATTCTCATATTGGAAGACCTTGGTAAGATAGTATTTTCCATAAAAAAAAGTACAAAGATGGATTTTCTTGTATATTTAAGAAATTTCTATGGGATATAGTTTTTTTTTATTGAAATAGTTTATCAACTTTGATAATACAAAAGCTTTTAGGATACCAAAAAAACTTAAAGTACCAGCACCCAAAATATTGTGTTGTTATCAATCATATATCCTTTATGGAGGCATGACCTTTATATACAGTTTACATTTCAGATTATATCATTGTTCAAATATTTACATTATTTATCAAAACCTGAAAGAAAGTATTATGTCAAGATTGTGCAAACATTGTTTTCAGTCTTCTTTCCATCCATCATTGTTGTTGGTTATGTATTTTGTATTGTCCTAATCATCATTGTTATTGCTTCTGTATTTAGTATTATCCCAACCATCATTGTAGTTCTCATTACAATTGTTATTTCCATCTCCATCTTCAGCATCTCTGATACTAGTATTTTCTTGCTCTTCATTTGATTGAAGAATTATGGCATCTTGATTCATGTTAACCTTGTCCTCATTAGTACCCTTATCTTGGTTGCCTTCCAGGTATGTTGAAGTTTGGATGTCCTTTTTTAATATAATCATAGCTCCTTCCTTGACCAAATATAAGAATATTTCTATTGGCACTTCTATAGTGGTTGTGACCTATGACATAATATAAAAATGTATGAGTTTACAATTGAACTTAGTAAGGTCTCATTTATTGTCTTGGAAAATGTCCTCATTTCTAAGCTTCTAGATGATCCATACAATTTTAGAAGTGAAGGCAAACCACAATTTGTTCATTGTGAGATTGAATTCTTCCACAAAACCAACAAGGACCTCATGCCATGACAGACCATCATTACAATTCCAAGTAATAGGTTGACCAAAAAAAAGAGACCAAATTTTACTAGCAAATTTACACTAAAAAAAAGGTTTTCAAAAGACTCTGGACATTTACAGATGGTGCACATAACATTTTGTTTACCACAAGTAGAAAGAAAGGATCCAACAATAAATTTTTTAAGAATTAGAATCCATCTAAAACATATTTTATTAGGCTCAACGGGTGAATGCCAAAATAAATCAAAGATAAAGTGTCATCTAGTGCTTGGCCAGTTAAAGCCCCAGATTTGATTGATTTTTATTAATAATACCCACATACTCCTTAAGCATATTATAGATTTTCCTACAAGAGAAGTTACCCAAGACCTTACCATCTGACCACTTCAACTATTCAAGCATCTGACAAGAATTCAAAATTTTACCAAGAAAAAAACTATCCACTACTTTGGAGATAAGAGTATATGTTTTCTTTTGTGATTTAGGAATGTTATACTTAGCACTAATATCTTCCCAAGAGCCCAATCACTTGTCAATCACAACATCTTGAATGAGAGAAATGCTTAAATATTATGCCAAATTTTTGCAGAACATCATTGAGTCAAAGCAAGAGGTTTACCCTTAAGGTATATGCCCCACCAAATAGATTTGTCTAAAATAGTGAATGAGGGATTCATACCAACAACATTTCTTGAGAATATTAAGGGTCTGACCTGACACCATGCCCTCCAAATAGTAGAAAAAATGTTGGAACCAAAAACTTTAACATCAAATCCCCCAACACAATGTCTAATAATAGAATATTTTTCCTGTGTTTACCCTTTTTAATAGATGAACTGACCACATTGTTTTTGATTAGTACCTTCCAAGGCTCATTTCCATTCAGTGCTTTGAGGATCCACTTGGTTACTAAGTAAATTCCTTGTATCTTCAAGTCTCTTAGCCCAAGTCCCCCCATCATTTTAGGAGCACAACACCATTCCCACTTAACACTATGTCTCTTCCTATTACCAAGACCATCTGACCACAAAAACTCCCTTAGGATCCTTTCAATTTTATTAGAGTGATAATTAGACAGAAGCCAAGAAGATGCATAATACACAACATGTAAGGAAAGAACTTTTTGAGCCACTTGAGCCCTGCCTGCAAGAGATAACATATGGGTTTACCATTTAAGATGTTTATTCTCTTACTTCTTGTATATCCAAGCCCACATATCTTTGATAGAAGGGTTTATAGCAAAGGGAATTCCCAAGTAATTTACAATAGTAGAGGGACCAGACCATTGCCATTCTCTATCTCTTAGCCAATTAGGATGAGGTTCTGAACATCCTAGCAATGTAGATTTATGAGGAGCAATTTTGGCCCCTAATGCTCGATAGAAAAATTGCAACCTCTTAAGAACATTATCAAAATTATCTTCATCCAATTCCATAAATAGAACAGTGTCATAACAAATTGTTCTAGCAAGAGTTCATCCTTATTAGGTAATGTGATGCCTTTTACAGGATGGCCTATCTTAGTGGCTTTTAAAATATATGAGAGAGCATTAGCAACAACTACAAGTAGTGTAGGTGCAAGGGACACCCCTACCTAATAGACCTGCCAAGTGGGAAAGGTTCTAAATATTCAACATTAACTTCAATCACAATTGAGGAATCTTTAAACAGAATATTGATGCATTTGCAGAAATATTTTGGAAACCCAACAATCTCTAGCATTTTAAGAACAAATTTTCATTCAATTATGTCATAAGCCTTTTCAAAGTCAAGTAACACCATAGCTACATTTTGTTCCTCCATTTTTTCCCAATGCATAGCCTCCAACCTTGTAATAGGATTATCCAGTATGTATCTACCTCTGATAAAAACCTGTTTGAGTAACTGATACAATGTCATTAAGCATATCTATAATTCTTGTAGCCATAATTTTTGCAATTATCTTGTAAGACATGTTTAATAGTGTGATAGGTCTCCAATTTTTCACTTGGGATCTATCACCATCCTTAGGGAGTAATTTGATCACCCCTCTATTAATATTCTCTCCCAATGATCTCGAGTCAAAAGCCTCATGATAGAGTTCTAACAAATCACATGTTATCCATTCTTTATTCTTTTTATAGAACTCTGTTGGTAATCCATCAATGCTTGGTGACTTTCCATTTGCTAATGTCCCAATAGCCTCATCTATTTCATTCAAGTCAATCTTTTGATTGAGGCTTTTGGCTTGAGAATCGGTCACTTTCTTGGGGATTAGTTTGATACATTGATTCATGGCTTCTTGATTCTCAATTTCATGTTCTGAGGAAAATAATTGTTTATAAAAGTCAACAAAGGCATTCAATATCTCTTTATTATTGTTGGTGAATCCATTTTATACCTAAATACCATTGATATATTCTTTGCTACATTTATCTCTTATGAGATTAAAGAAGTACTTAGACCCTTTATCCTCCTCTTTCAGCCACCTGGATTTAGCTCTAGTTTTTTGACCTTGAATTTTATAATTCTAAGCTTTCCTCAATTCATGATCATTTCCTTTGCCTTGTAAATATTTTTCAACTTCATTGAGTTTCTTTTGATAATAATTCTCCTCTTGTTTTTTGTCCATGTCTTCCTTAGTTCCTATAATTTGAAACATCTTCCACACTTGAACCATCTGATCCCACTTGGCTTTTTCTAAGGTTTTGGACATACAATATTTGGATAGGGTAGTAACAGTTTGGATAGCACCTAATGTGTATTCATCCTACAGCAGAGTAGTGTTGAGCTTAAACAGATTGTTCCTCCTATGTCTTTTGGGTTTGGAGATGAAGCTTTTAAAAAAAAAGAAACCATAAATGGGAGAATGGTCTTAAATACTAGCAGGGGATACATTGATGGGGGATTGGCCTAGATTGTAAGAGAGCCCAAGCATGGTAGTGTTTACATAAATTCTATCCAATCTGCAGTAGATTCTATTCTTGTTGGCATGATTATTACACCAAGTGTACCAAATGTTATCGTACTCATTTTTCATCCTATCCAATGGTTCACTGATGTTAAACATCCTTTTGAATTTGGTCCCCCAAAAGAATCCATTGCCCTTCCATTCATGTTTATTCCCCCCAGATTTATCCTGTCTATTTTCAATCATATTAAAATCACCAATGAATATCCATGAATATGTTACAAACTCCTATCATTTGTTCATTGACTTTGAAAAGAACCCATAAGCCTCTTTGACATGGAGATACACCATTGTTTGTCATCTTATTAGCCTAATTTGGCCCGACTAGAGTAGTCACTCCCCCTTTACCTCTGTCATGCCCTGAATATAAACATGTGGTCTTGTCCCAAATAAATTTAAGCGTGTTATAGGCATGATTACCAGTAACCTAAATTTCAAGAAAGCAGATAATATCTTTCTTCTTCACTTTATTATTCCAACTTCTAACAATATATTTCCTATCTATCATTTCCAAACCTCTAATATTCCAACTATGTATGTTCATAATCATAATTGATTTGATGGGGTGTTTTGATTTTTACATAGTCTAGTGAAACATTCTGGAAGCTCCTAGCTTATTTTTTCTCTTATCATTTTTGACACTATTACTCCTCTCATATGTTTTCCTCTTCTTTTTTTTTCTTACTCACTACTTATGTGAATTCACCCTCTCCCACTTCTTGATTAGTCTTCTCTGAAGGACTCATTTGGGCCTCTTTATTGTGTTCTTTCAAAGGGGATTCATGAGGTATGTTGTCGGAACAAATGGTAATCTTCTCAATATAATGTTTTTTGGTATTCCTCATTTTGTTACCTTTATCCTTAATTTTACCTAGAGCTATTTGTTGAGCATTAAGCTTAGAGGCATTATCTTCGTTAATTTTCTCTCTAGCCACTAGAAGATATTATGGTTGACAAGTGAAGGGGTTATGGTCTCCATTGTTATCAACCTATTTTGCATGTTGCACTTCAAAATCATCCTCAAAAAGAGGATTAGTAAGGGAGACAAACTTATCCAGGTGACCATCAATGGTTTCACCCGGGACCTCTTTATCACCATTTCTTTCATTAGTTTTATCATTTTGACCATCATTATTATTACAGTTTTGTCCAGCATTCCTTTCATTAGCATTATCATTTTGATCAACATTAATGTTACATTTATGGACCTCTTTATCAACATTACTTTCATTAAAGTTATCATTTTGACTCATATTGTTATCATTTTTGCCACATTTTGTTTGAGGATTGGTTTTATTTGGGGTTCCTCCTGCAAAATCTCTTTGAATGTTTTTCAATAACAGATAATCTTGTCCTTTATGACCATTAAGCTTGCAATGGAAGCAATCCCCTACGTTTCCAAGCTTAAAAATTTTCCATCTAAAGATTTCTTCCTCACTTTTTAGTGAAATTTCATCAAGGAACACAATGTCGAGATGCAGGGTGATCAATATGCGGGCATTAAGGTGTGGAAGTGTCACTCTAGATTCTTCAACTTGCAACACTGATCTCATAGGCTTAATCATGTGTGGTATAAAAGGCGAGAATTCTAGTTGAACATCTTTCAATTCAACCCAGAAAGGGGAAGAATGGGCGAGGACATGTTTTGCATTTCTTTTCGGGGACCAAGGAAGGGCTCTGAACAATATTTTCCCTGCATGCCAATACCCCTTATTCAAAACTTTTTCTTGCATTCCATGAGTTTTTAAGAAGATTACAAACAAACCCTTTTGAATCATTTGACTAAAGATAACAATAATACCAAGTTTCTTCCCCCAAATATTGTTGAACCAGTCATCCAAAAATTTTATAGCAGGTAAAATTTAACATCCATGCAAAAAAAATACAACAATGCTTTTCAATCTAGTTTGTTCATATTTAATAGCATTTACCATATCACCATTTGGCACGAGAGAGAGAGTCTTAACTCTAGGTGATGGGGCCTTACCTTCTTCTCCTCCCTCATTACTAACTTATTTTTCTATGGAATCGACTCCATCTCCTCGTCTATGTCCATCGGTGTTGGGATCTCTTCCTCCATTTTCCACTTATTTTCTGAGAAACTTCCCTTTGAAATTTGCAGACTCTAGGAGCACGGTAGAAGAGTGGTCTGAAATAAATGCCTTGTAAGAAGGCTTAACCGTTTCCCCAGATTTATAAAAATATCTCCATCCTCAGACACATTAATGCCCTTCTCCTTCCCTTTGTTTCCATCATTATCCTCTGATACAACCATTCAAAACATAATATGGTTGAGACTCGAATGAGCCAAGCCCTAGATGGCACTCACCTGAGAATGATAAAGGCACACACATGTGAAGAAAAAGAAAAATAAAATAAAATGATAAATCAACAAGGTAAATAAAAACTTAAACTCCACACACAAATCAAGAAAAAAGGGATGCAAAGAACAATGGCAACAGGGTAAATGCACAATAATTTGTCGCCTTTTATGCTAACTTGACAGACATTGCCTAGTTAAACTTGATTGAGTCGTACATGGCCAAGTCCAACATGACTGAGTACACGTAGGTGCCATGCGGCACCGAATGATGCCTATGTGGCCTCATTGATTGGGCCGAGTAGGACTCGATCAAGTCCAAATGCTATTTTAAATAGTGAAAAAGAGCCCCAAGCCCCTCATTTGCACATTGAGGGGCTAAGGGTACTTGGCCCAATAGGAATCAACTGATTCCTACTCGGCCAAGTCTACCTAGGTGGCATGCCATGTTGGCAGCCAAACCTCCAAAAACACAAAAAAAAATAGAAGTTTGCACTTTTGTTGTTCATTTCTCTGCTCAAAATGGAAAATATCAAAAAACTAAAAGTACCTTTTTCTAGATCTCGTAACTACGATTCTGGACATATAAATTTTATATTGTTTCAACTACAAAACGTTAAACAAATTTTCTAAAAACTACATGTAGGTATATTAAACTTTGAGTAGACGTTGATTCAAAAAATATAGAAAAATGCTAAATCAATTCATAAATTTTTTTAAATCATATACAACACTAGAGAAGAGAGTCCTCTTCAAAAATATGTAATTTATTTAGTTTTTGGTATAGTTTTGATGGGCGAAAAGTGGCGGGAGACAAAAACTGTTGATTTTAGGTAAGTTCAACTTTGAATACTTATAAAGGGCAAACTATAGATCAAAAACACTTCTTTCTTTTTTCTTGCACTAGGTATACATGTCATCTAAAACATATTCTAAAATTGGAGGAAAAAACAATGTTTTACTTATAATGATTTGACAGGAAGTAAACTCCCTGATTTGCAGTATTTTTCAGGATATAAAAAATAGACCTAAAAATTAAAAAAACATATTAATTTTTGTTCAAATTAATTTTTAAAAATTATAGGCATAAAATTCATCCTATTTCACACATTTCATCAATTTACATCATCTTCAAATTCTCAACAGAAATGTGACTTTTATGCCCTTGAAGTTTTTCAGTTTTGGTGTTGTTAGCCTTTTCCTTTGTAAAAGGGTGATAGCTTATTGTGATTTTAACCAACATCAAACCAAACCACGTCCACAAATACCTGCAAACAGGGCACAAAAAATAGTGGGCACCCCACTTGCAGACCTTCCTAAAAATCAAATCAAATCCTAGAACACTTTTAAAACATAAACTTAAACATTATTCCTATGGGATATAGTTAGCAATGATCTATATAGTTTATATAAAGACTTATAATTTAAATTTGTAGGGAAATATTATTAATAAATGTAAAAAAAATAATTTATACCTAATGATAGAGATGTATAAGATATTCATAATTGGTAGCCAGCTACTTTACTCGATACCTCCTATAATATTATTGCTAAGGTTATTTCTCTCAAAATATTTTATCTTTTCTTTATGTTTTCACAAATAGAGAAAAACAATTTCATCAAATATAGATGTATTCATTGTTGTGTGATAATAAATAGAATGGGCTAAATGTTCTCAATAGAAAGCCTTTATCTTCAAAATTAACTCCATAAAATCTTATTATTGCATTAAGTGACCAAAATTATTATTCTCTATTCAAATTTTTTTTGTTAATGCTTCTACTTATAGTAATATCAATGTTAATCAAATAGTGTTTGGATTCTCTATGCTTCATATGGTATGGGTGCCTTCTTTATCCTCCACTTTGCATGCTAGAAACCAAAATCTCTCTCTCTCTCTCTCTCTCTCTCTCACACACACACACACACACACACACACACACACACACACACACACAAGGTGTCACTCTTCCCAATAATAATCAATAGTTTATCCATGGTAATTTTGCTGATGACTCTTTCCTTACACTCTTAAAAGATGAATATAATTTAAAATTGGGTTTTAATTTATATATTATTTTTATTTAGCCTTAACTTAAAAAATTCAATGGAAAAAAACTTAATGCTATAAGAAACACTTTTTAAAACCTAATTTTCTCAATTATTTTAGCTAGAAATGGATAGATCAAATAGAGAGGTATTTTGGTTTCTAGTCACTACTTTTTTTAGGCCTCTTTAGGTTCTTTATGATAAATTATAATTACCCTTGTGGAAAAAAAATTACCTTGTTGGATCACTAAGATACTTCCCCTTACAATAGGATTTTAGGCTTTTTTCTATAATTTTTGTTGGTACCCATGTCTAAATTATTATTCTTGTTAGGGGTCTTCTCAAGTTTCTCATCAAAAGGTTGAAAAATTTCTAAGGGATTTATTTTAGGATTCTTCGAAGTAGGGAAAATATTTTTTAGAGTGTTGCTTTATACTTTTTTTTTCTTCTTCATGATTGTAATGAGCTTCAGCGTATTAACACTCACTGTGAAGGTATAACCTTGTGTGATAAATGGGTTACTAGAGCACTCGTAGGAACTAAAGTTTAGAGAGTTTACACAAACATTTCCTTTTTACTAGTGTGTTGTTGGAGTCAAACAATTGGGAATAACACCTCAACTTAGAGACATGTCATCTTTGTTGAGTAGCCATCAAAGTCCATCATTGAAGCTCATTTATCTTATCAACCTAGGGACATATGACTTGAAATGGGATAGCATTGTTTTTGCACTAATACCTTTTGGAACTACTATATCCCAATCTTAAACAAATGAAGTGCCAAAATGAACAACATGAGGAAAACACACCTAATATATTCTAACTGAATTCTTCTAAAGAGAAACTTTATTGAAAATAATTCTAAAATAAAAAATCTCCTAGATAACAAATATATCTATTATGCTCTGCCTTGGCTACAAGTACAATTACAGACTTGTAATTCTATGGTTGCAAGAATAGTCAACTATTAAAACTAATAGAAACATAATGTAAACAACTAGAAAGTAAATATATAGAAAAAATGTGTAGAATCCTCACCAAGTGGCCTCCCTTGGGTGATTCTTCCTAGTGATTTACTATAACCTCAGATACTTCACATTCATACTATTCATCTATTCATGTTGATAACAAAGCTAGCAAAACTTGATCTTTATTTTAAAAACTTGAACAACAAAACAAAAATTATATTATCTATTGATAAACAATCCTTTTAGGAAAAGGCTGGGATAATTTATATAAATAAAAGCTACAAATAAATAGCCACTACAACTGCTCCACTCCTAACAACGAGGAGGATAGATTTTATTGAAAGCATAAAAACTAAGAACAAGAAGGTTGAACAAAGTAGGACTTTGTTCCAACATTGCTTCATATTGCAACTTTCTCATATATCTACTCTACCATCAAACATGGTGAGTAAATGAAAGGATAATTGTTCTTTAATTGATTGAAGGAGTGCCTGAGTGGTTGTAATAGTTGCCTAGCCATCCATAAATATTTTTAATCCTTCCCACTTTATTTTCCTTGAACCCTTCAAAGTTATGCCACATCTCAATGACTGTGTTTACTTCATCTAAGCAAACTTGGATTTCTTCATATCCGTTGCATCAACCAAGGTTAACATACAAAGATCCTAGCATATTCATAATTACTTAAAATACAACATTTATCATCATTTTTATATAAAAATATATTCATATTGCATTCATATAGAATTCAAGGTATACTAAAAAAAGGGTCTTAAGACATAACTGGTGTGTTCAACGTTATGACTTTGAAACAAGTATTAATCACAAGGTCTATGTTCTTCAAACATAAAATAGGGTCTTAAAACAACATAGAAGTCTTAAATAAAAGGTCATAAAATGGGGCTTGTCATGTGTAATGGTCATAAGACATGGATAAATGGTGGATTTTTTTCTCTTATTATAAAGAAACCTATTCAAATTTATAACACATTTGTAATAAAAAGTACATGAAAATTTTTACATCAAACCTTGGCTTTTATGAAATGGATATGATTTTTCTATAGTGATCAAAACACAATCCAAGAGAGCTCAAATGGAGTTGGCACAAGTGATATTGGAAAAAATTGAAAATCTTTTTTTTTGGTATTTTCTGTGTTCTAGTAAATTGCATTTTTGGAGGTTTTCAAAGAAGAATTTGGGTTTAAAATTGTTTTCGCTCCTTTAACTCAAATTTTAAAAGGCATAGTATTAAGGATCTAAAATTAGATCTCTTTGAGATCTTTCCAATGATGTAAGTGGTTCTAAATTTTTAGCACTAAGCAAAAAGTTATGGCCCTATGGTTTTGGTGACCCTTGGGATCTCTTTAAAATTGTATAAACTAATTTTAGATTGCATACATCTCTTTTGAGTTTGTTGTTCTTGTTAAAACAAGTCAACAATACCATAGATTATACACCAAGTATTGTAATCTAAATCCATAATTCAAATCAATGGTATTAGATCTTGTTTTATCTTGTATGTTATATTGCATGTAGTCAGATTACCAAATGTTTGGGTTGAAAACAAGGGATATCTATTATTATATTGTATTGTAGTCAAATCAGATATCTATTATTAAATCCATTTTGACATAATTTCACTTGCATATCATAAACACCAAATTCAATACTGAAATAGATCTAACAATCTAATCTTCATCCATGAAATTGAAAAATAACACAAAGATTTTGGTTACCCATAAACCCTTGAAAGGTAAAACTGGGGTGGGGATGACACCCACAAATATTCACTACTATAGTATTAAAGTTTCCCTGTTAGGGATACAAAGTTTGATCATAACCTGATGATCTACCCTATGAGGGGTCTACCCTATTAAGAGCTTAAAGAATTATACAATCTACCTTAGTAAAAGGATTTAAACTTACAACAAAGTAAGCACTTAGTTAAGAGATTTACATAGGCCTATTAGGACCACTATGTTAAGAGATTTACCCTGATTCACCTGTTAGAATATCTCAATACTTGATCCTTCGATTTGCACTGTGATGCTGATAACATATCTTCTCCTTCCAATACTTATTTGATCTTCTCAATCAGATATATCTTTGTTCTGTCTGAACAGTCTCACAATAGGTAATGATAATCATGCCATTGTCTCTCTTAGGAATAATGTATTCATACTAAGGATTACTTTTCCCATCATGAAATGCATTTATATTGTTAACCCAGGGACGTAGACTTGAAATGGGACAGTACAATTTGTGCACTAAGTTCCTCAAAGAGTCATACTACCTATGCTACAAGAAGATAAAATGCATAAATGAAACCTTTGTTATTGCTGCAGGAAAGTAAGCACACTTAACTACTTAATGAAATTAATGTAGATTGCTTGTAAACTTATCCTAAGCCTATTTAACAACTCAAGGCATTCACTATGTCTATCCCTGCAAGTGTTGTAGGAACATTCATAGTAGTAATGCTGCAGGAGTAAAACAACAGCTTTTAAAAGCAACTATACTCTATCCTAATCTAATCCACCTTCCAAGTGGGCCCCCTTGGTTGGCTTTTGCTAACTACTAACACAAAAGATACTCCAAAATCACTCTTTCATTATATTCTCAGAAATCGATTACATAGTAATGGAACAGTACATGAAGAACATAAAAGAGTAACTCTGTTATACTTAAACACAATACTTGAATATATTTTCTCATTACTAACTAAACCAATCAAATCCCTTTATATAGAGGGTTAATGCTTCTTGAAAGCTTAATAGTAAATTCTAACTAAAACCTCGCCATAGAAGGAGGAAATATAACAACCACGATATATTACAATAAAGTGCAGATAAAAAAATAACAAGCACAGAGGAAATATAACAAAGTTGTTTCCTATATTCTCTAGAATGATGGATCCTTTTTAGTAGCAGCATGATCCTTGGAATCGTCTTGGCTTTCTCCGTCATGGCTAGAACTCCAATGCTCCCTCTTCAATGTGGTCGATCCACTCTCAAGGAGCTCCTTGTTTTCCTGGTAGGTTAGTAGCATTTGGTATGTATACAAGTCAACATTTCAATTCCTACCCAAATGTTAGAACACAGATTAAAGTAGCTATATGAAGTACTGCAATTTATATATAATATTTAGCAAAACATGTCATTCTAACTATCCATAATCTTTGTGGCTCTAGCTGTACTTATCACAAGTTCACTTAGGTATAGGTTCACAAAATGTATTGGAAATATTTATCAGAGCATAAAGAGTTTTAACAAAGTATAAAGATTATAACAAAATAGAGACAACAAATTGTCTCATCATCTGCCTCCTACTAACAAAATGCTTGTCCTCAAGCATTGCATTTTCTGGTTGTCATCCTAAAATCACTAACAATTGTCTTCCCTTTCTTCCCACTCTTAAAAGTGTAGTAAAATCCTCTTGTTCGTGCTAAATACTCTGCCTGATGATCCTCCTATAGATGATCCAATCTAGTGGCTTTGACATCATATAGAGGCCATAAGAGTGTAGGAGGTTGGAAAGACAAGGGAATCCATAATTCTCTTCTAGTCTGATGACCCAACTGCATATACTTAGTTTCTTTGTTTGCATCTACTTCAAAGTTGATTGGGCTGTGTGACTTTACTTCCTTGAAGGCCTCTGGTAACCTACTCCACCGACTCCTTACCCCTGCAAGAGATCATTGAAATCAAAAGTAGGGCAACCCCTAATATTCTCAATAAAATATGTCTCTCAGTGCAAAGACCTTCTCCCTTATCTCAGGTTTTTTCTTTCCATAGGTTAGGTTGAGCCAATCTCGTAAGAGGACACTAGGTTTGTGTGATTCAGCCCTTAAAGGTAAGGGTTCAGATTTCTCTAAGTCCCTGTAATTATTCAGTTGCCTATCATAGTTTCCCTCATTGTGCATCCATGACATCAAAGCCCTCAAATGGATATCACCTATGTAGAGCAAAGGGTTCCATTATGTTTCATGTGGAATAACAAAGTTATGTAAATAGAGCTCACATAGTAAATTTTGTTGCCATAGAGGGAGAGTCGGGTATAATCCATAGAATTCCTGGGCTGACTTAAATTCACAATCTATACCCTTCGTAGTCATCATGAGCTGGAACAAGAGGAATTGTTCTTTCAAGCAAATTGCATACACTATGGAAGGTGGCCTACAGGCAATAACCTGATCTGCTAACTTAAGAGCTTTGTCCATTTGTTGGTTCTATTTCTTTATTTGATCCTTAAGATCTTCAATTTCCTCTTCCTTGTCATCTATCTTTTTTTCCATTCTATTTCTTTCTTGTTTCCACTAAGTTTTCTAGAAAACAAACTAATTGTATAAGTTAAAGAGTATAGATTATATTATTAGCGGGCCAAATTCTTGCAGCTGGGTTTTCTATCTTTTCTTTTCCTTTGAAGCTTGCTAAAAATACACAGTAAACCATGTTGATTTTTAGGGTATAATGGATGTATAGGAATAAATAGGGTACTGTGGGGGAGTCACCTGGACATCCTCAACAATGCTTTCTTGTGCCATAGTAGGGCTTTGC
This sequence comes from Chamaecyparis obtusa, assembly GCA_027943335.1. Classification (NCBI taxonomy): domain Eukaryota; kingdom Viridiplantae; phylum Streptophyta; class Pinopsida; order Cupressales; family Cupressaceae; genus Chamaecyparis; species Chamaecyparis obtusa. Next base: position 337,159 of record BSBK01004622.1, on the reverse strand, counting down.
TCAGCTGCTCCCAGGTCATCATGTGGTATGTTACCACAAGGCTCTTGCAAATTTTGGGGTTCTTGCAAATTTTTGGGTTCTTGTAGATTTTTGGGAGATGAAGACACTTCTGTCTGCTTGGGAGAATCATCAAGAATGTACTCAATAGAAGGTTCTATGGTAGGTTTTGGTGTTGAAACATCTGGGTTTCCAAGAGAAGTTGGAGACACTTGTCCTCTCATCCAAGGACTTCTCCGCACTGTTATTTTCACAACCTCTGCAGTTTTCTTTTGGCGGGTTCTTTTTGGCCTCTCTACTACAGGAGTAGATGCTGCAGGAATGGATGCTACAGGATTTGACCTTTTCTTTTACTTCTTTGTACTACAAGGTTTTGAATTTCTTCTTCAAGGTTAGGGATTTCTTCCTCGACTTTTTATTTTCCTTCCCTTGTGGAAGAAGTATGAGCATTGCTTTGGGGAATAGGTGCAAGTATATTTTCTTGTAATTTTGGCTCTTTTTCTTTTGTAGTTATTTCTTCAGCAGGCTTAGAAGATTCTACTTCATTTCTGAGGGGTTGCTCAACAGGGTTAACCTGGGGTTGCAATGTTTTATATTGAACAAATTTTGACCATGTCAAAGGAGAGACATCCCTAAGAGACTTCTCGACTAACAATTTTACTAGGGCATGGCGGGAAATAGAATTTGCATTCCCCTTCTGAGTCTCCTTAGCACTAATGCTCACTATTGTATAGGAAATTAGGGACATTAACTTGGAGATTATGCCTTATGCAACTAAGTAGTTTAAAATGATGGGCATGAAAATTTGAAAATCTCCCTTCGCAAGTTAAGTACCTGATAATATGCATTGCCAATTCAATGAACGGTTGAGGAAGAGATAGTCTTTTGCATCCCTACTTGGTGATTTCCAGAGGAGGATCAGTTGGACGAGAGAACTGAGCTCGAGATGGCCTAGCGTCATGCTCATTGGGGTAATGCTCCCCAATGAGTGGCAACCTAGTGACCTCTGCTATTATTTCTTCAGTGGTGAAAACTGTTAAACCCTAGATGGTTGCATGTCCCTCCTCAAAAGTACCCATAAATTCAGCTACTACTTCCTCATTAAATTATGATAGTTGAAGAAAATACCCCAACCAGCCACATGCATTAAATCTTCGGACTACTTCGACGTCTGTAAGTAAAATGACATGGTGCACTGGTTCATGCCTCTATAGTTGTCCACTTATTTGTGTTCAATATACAACCTTCAATTTTATGCTCACCAATTTCTTTGTTAATCTTTCAGTCTTCGTGCTCTGCAAATACCTTCTTTACTTCTTGAAATTCAAATGCACTTCTTGAAAACTCTTTTTTAATTCCTCTATAATATTAGCATGAACAATAATAATGACATTTTACAGAGGACATTATAAATTTAAATGTGAATTACCACATAATTTAATTATAATATTTTTCACTCATATCAACTTCAGAAAATTAGAATTTTCAGTACAACAAATGTGTGAGAATAAAGGAAATTTATATAAAACAAGACCGAAGTACAACTTGAAGTGACAAGGATGGCTTAGTAATGACACTTGGAACTTATTACACTTCCCCTGCCCCATACAAAATATTTACAAGTGTCCTCATTTGGCACATTCAACATGGGATGGGGAACTAGCTTAATGCCTAAATTATATATTTATTGCAGTACTATATATAATTACCGAGATCTATGTGCTAAAAGTGAGTAAAGATTGAAGAAGTTGTACCTATGCATTGATTACCATATGTGCAAAGAAAAAGGTGGTGAGAGTGGAGCAATTGTGGTGGTCGCATGTGTCAACTGACATGACAGTTATTGAAAACATTGAAAATAGAAAAAGTGGATGACGTGGATTGTGAGTTGATGGAAGAGAGAGAAATGAGATGGGTTGGAAAGAAGAAAGAAAAGTGAATGGAGAAATGTACTTCATATTAAATGAAGTTTTATTATGGTCAAACTTGAAGGCATGTTATTTTGAAGCTGTAGGAAGAAGGTTTTCACCTTCTGCTGTAAGAAGTGTTACCTGTGGTGTTGCTGAAGTTTGTGTGCTCTAAACTACTGCAAAAATTCCTCCTTTATTTGGGGTTTGTGATATAGGCACAACCGGTGTCTGTTGACAAGGAGTTTGAATTGTACTGGATCTAGTGTGGTCAACTGAACTGCTCTATTGTCAAAGATGTATTCTATTTCATAAGTCCCCATCTATCTAGTCAGTAACTTTCCTGGAATCTTCTTAAATCGTGAATCATACAACAATGTCCAATCACCCACCTGAAAATGCTTGATCTTGATATGGGAATCGTGCCACCTCTTCTATTGATTCTGGATCAACTCCGTGCATTCCAATGCATATTTGTGCATTTCATCTAAGGAATTGAGGTGGAGAAGGCATTATGTCTGTGCTGCAGGAAAATTGATATTTAGTTCCAGAGCTGTACGCAATGTCTTGTGTTCAAATTCTATGGGTAACATTTCTGCCTTCACATATACTAATTCGAATGGGGTGAAGCTTGTGGTTGTCTTCCAAGTTATGCAGTAGGCCTAGACTGCTTCAGTGAGTCAATGACTCCAATCTCGTCTATGCAACTGAACTATTTTTGTTAAGATAGCCTCAATTTCTCTATTTGTGACCTCCACCTGTCCATTTGCCTATGGATGGTAAGGGCTGGATTTTCTATGCCTGACACTGTATTCTTTCATTAGCTCATTAATCGAATTTGAAGTGAACTATGCTCCCTAATCAGTTATAATTTCTCAGGGCACTCCATAACGAGTGAAAATATCCTCATACAAGAATTTTGCTACCTTTTAATATCTGGCATGTTGCATGGCTTTCACTTCCACCCATTTGGTCAAATAATCTATGCATACTAGGATGCAAGATTTTCCATTTGAAGGAGGATCTATTGGTCCTATGAAGTCCATACCCCATTTATCAAATGGAGTTACCACCACTTGTGGATTGAGGGGCATCTCATCTAATTTGGTTGGATGACCCATCCTTTGGCATTTATCACATTTCCTTGTATAGCTAGTTGTATCCTTGTGGAGTGTTGGCCAGTAGTAATCGGTTGTTAAGATTTTTAGAGCTGTTCTCTTTGCTGCAAAATGACCTCCACATGGCTCATTATGACAAGCATGGAGTATATCATATGTTTCATCTTCTCTCACAAATCTTCTCATGATTTGGTCTGGACCAGTATAAAATAAGTTGTTAGCAATCCATGAGAATTGAAAACTTTTCTCTACAAGCATTCTTCTGTCTTTTGGAGAGAAATGTGGGGGCATTTTACTATCTACTAGGTAATTGGCTATTTCAACATACCATGGATTTTTTACTACAATATGAAATAGGTATTCATCAAGGAATGTATCTTCAACCAGAGAAGTGTCTGCATCAGCATTTTGAAGTCTGGACAAGTAGTCAGCTACTACATTTGTCTTCCTTAGCTTGTCAATTATTGTTATATCAAATTCCCGCACTAGAAAAAGTCATCTTGCTAACCTGCCTGTGATAGCAGGTTTGTTCATTAGATATTTAGTTGTTGAGTGATCAGTGTGAACAAAGATGGGATAACCTGTTACATAGTGGCAGAATTTGTTCAATGCATAAACTACAGTCAACAATTATTTTTCAGTTATTGTGTAGTTTAATTATGGTCCATGGAGGCTTTTACTAATATAGTAAATTGCATTCTCAAGGTTACTAGGATTTTTCCCTAACACAACACCTATTGCATAATCTAATGCATCTGTATGTATGTGAAATAGGATAGACCAATCAAGTCCTTTAAGGACTAGTGCAATTGTTAGAAGTGACTTGAGTTGCAGGAAAGACTCATCACAAGCTGATGTCCATATAAACTCAGCCTCTTTGGTAAGCATTGTGTATAGAGGACTAGCTATTTGACTGAAATTATGAATAAAGTGCCTACACTAGCCAACATGTCCTAAGAAAGATCTTGCATCCTTTTGCTTAGTAGGTGTAGGTAACGTGAGAATTACATCAATCTTGGCTGGGTCTACTTAGATTCCTGCTGCTGAAATAAAATGTCCCAGGACAATGCCTTCCTGCATCATCATAAAGCACTTCTCACTGTTGAGTGATAGATTGTGTTCCTTGCATCTTATCAGCACTTTTTCTAGATTTTGTAGAGATTCTTCAAAGGTCACCCCAAATGCTATAAAATCATCCATGTATATCTCTATGCAATTATGTGAAATGTCAGCAAAAATACTAATTACACCTCTTTGGAATGTTGTTGGAGCATTACACAACCCAAATGGTAGGACAAAATATGCATAAGTTGTTGGTGTTAGTTAATTCCAACTCACTGTTTCATTTTCAGTTTGATCCGTAATTTGTGGATGGTAACTGTTTCATTCTATCCTCCAATTGCTGCATGAAAGAAGGGTGATTACCAGTCATGCATTAAGTCTAACTTGGTGAACTATCTTTTATTTATTGATTTCTCTCTCCACCATGATTTTCTATTGTTAATTGTGGCTCTTCATTAGCAGTTTCAATTTGTATAAATCCGCACTATGTGTGCAATGTAAATCAGGGCATATCATTATTAATCAATGAGAGATTGGCATTCTTGTTTAACATGCTCTATTTTTTTTTTGGCTACTTTGTTTTCTCTTTTCATTAGCTAGATCTATGCAACCATAGCTGCAAAATTCTACATGGTATTAGAGCTTAGGTGCTAGGAAGGAGAAATGCAAGTTTTTTTTGTAGGTTCTAAAGATCAAATCGATTGCAAAGAATGGAGTTTTCAGCCTCTGCTCTTCCCACAACATTCAACTATTTCAAATGCACGCCATAGATTCTGCTTTGGCCCACAAGTAGAGGCTTGTATCAAATGGATATGGCAATAGAGGTTGAGATGGATTTTGCATTAGAGAAAGGTCAAGGTCATGCTCTCTTCGCATGGGCCTTGCCTTCTTTTCCTCTTTAGTGACACCATGTCAGTGGACCTGTCATGCCTCTCTTTTCAACATTATGGAGGGGTTTTCTACTATTCATGTTGATGGTTCTCTACTTCCATAGTTGATCAGTTGTATAGACAATTGACACCTGTATTTTCAATTAGCACTTTATTCTTGCATAGTTGAGTAGTGTCGATAGAGTCACTCATACAGATCTATGTGTCATCTACATCCTTGAATGGTAGATGTTTTGCCTTTGATTTCCATCTATTCATTGTTTGGGAGCATATATGCAGATTATTGTCTTCTGTATCTTTGATTGACAGATGTTTTACCTTTGTTTTCCATTTGTTCTCGGTTCAAGTAGTGTCACTCGGGGCACTCATGCAGATTGATTCTGATCTTCATTTTGGTTTTAGAGAAATCTCTTCATTTAACACTATGGTGGTTATCATTTGACAGATGTCCACGATTTTATTTCCTCTTTCTTTTCTTTAGTTTTTATTCTCCTTAGTTGGAATTAAGGGGGGGTGTTGGTGTTAGTTAATTCCAACTCACTATTTCATTTTCAGTTTGATCTGTAATTTGTGGATGGTCTGTTTCATTTTGTCCTCCAATTACTGCATGAAAGAAGGGTGATTACCAGTCATGTATTAAGTCTAACTTGGTGAACTGTCCTTTATTTCTTGATTTCTCTCTCCATCATTATTTTCTATTGTTAACTGTGGCTCTTCATTAGCAGTTTCAATTTGTATAAATTTGCACTATGTGTGCAATGTAAATCAAGGCATATCATTATTAATCAATGAGAGATTGGCATTCTTGTTTTACATGCTCTATTTTTTTTTTGGCTACTTTGTTTTCTCTTTTCATTAGATAGATCTATGCAGCCATAGCTGCAAAATTCTACATAAGTCCCCCATGGACTTGTGAATGTAGTCTTTTCCTGGTCCTCTGGAGAAATACTAATATGATTGTATCCACTATATCCATCAAGAAAGGAAAAATACTTTTTACCGGCTAAAGTATCAAGTACTTGATCGATGAAAGGTAATGGGAAATGATCTTTCTTAGTGGATTTGTTTAATTCCTTGTAATCTACACAGATTCTCCATTTGCCCCCCTTTTTGGGCACTATGACCAGAGGTGATACCCATTTACTATCAAATATAGGATATATAAAGCCAGCATCTAGCAACTTTTGCAACTCTATTTTGACTATCTCTCTCAATGCTGGGTTAATCCTCCTCTGAGGCTGACGGAGTGGTAGACTTCCTTCATTGATATATATCCTGTGAGTACAGAGTGTGGGGCTTAGTCCCTTCATATCCCCATAGTCCCATGCAAAGGATTTTTCATGTGTTTGTAAGAGCTTAGTTAATTTCTCCAATTGCTGTGAAGGCAGCTTATTATTTACATGGAGGTTATGACCTTTGGAAAGCTCAATAGTAGTTGTAAGGTCAAGCATGGATACTTCAGGGATAAGACTTGTATCTACTTCACAGGGTAGTAAATGATGGATAATATTGGGTTCTGAAGGCAAAACATAGTCTTCAATATGGTCCTCATATGTAGTTAACTCCAACACAAAATTCTCAGATATATCTTTGATCACAACACAATCATTGTTAAGAATGCTCTAAATTACTGCATCTTCCTCTTGCAACTTTAGAAAGGATTGCCTATGTAGCATCATGATCTAAACCACAGAGTTCAACTCTTCTTCCCCATCTCCTAAATCTGGCCATATAGAGGTGCTTAAATCTGGTTGGGGTTGAGCTGGGGGATATAATGCTAGTTTCTTAGTTGCTTGCCCATCTGAAATTGTCATGTTCCCTGATCTACAACTAATGTTTGCATTAGTTGTTGCTAACCATGGATGTCCTAGAATAACAGGGTAACCAACAAGATTGACCTTTGGTGATAGAATCATGAAATCAATAGGGTATTCCCAGGAATCTAGGGCAACTATTATGTCTTCTATCATCCCATCTGGGGTGACAGTAGAAATATCTGCTAGTTGTAAGATTATAGGAGTAGCTCGTAATCCTTCTATGCTTAGTTTATTCATAGTATCCTTAGTCATTATATTAATGGTAGCACCTAAGTCTATAAGAGCATTTTTGATAGAATGACCATTAATGATGATATTAACAACTGGACTCCCTGGATTAGAATATTTTGGAATTACAAGTTTTCCCAACATGATATCAGCTAGTTGTCCTATAACATGAACTTTTTTGGGATCCATTTTCTTTCATCCAGGCTTTTTGAGACAAGCTTCTTTGATTGCTTTTCCATAGATAGGAATCTTTAATGGCTTGAAATAGAGGAATCTAGACACGCATGTTCTTTAGTTGGTCAAGAATATCAAACGGCTAATCCTCTTTTGGTATAGGTTTGTCTAGGCTGAGCCTCTGAGGAAAAGGAGGTTTGACTGATGTCTGAACATTATTTGAGTTGGCTATATTAGCCAGGGTAACTGTATTTGGCAAAGCATCCTCTGGAATTGGTATTGATGCTATAGGAAGGTCTGACCCTTTTGTAATAAGAGGTGGTTCAGGTGCAGGGAAGGTAGTACCTGATCTTAGATGTATGTCAGCTATGTTGAGTACGTAGCTAGGGTACTGCTGAGCATCAGTAGCATCCATTTGTTGTTTTTGTTGTTGACTATTGGGATTCGGTTGTGGCTGAGCAGGTAATTATGTCTTCTTTTGAGGACTTGAATTTGCAGGTGGTGGCATAATTGCAGGTGTATTCATTGGAGGTGGCAAAGATGGATATCCAGGATTTGGATAAATCCATTGTTGAGGTTATTTCCACTGGTTAGTGGGCTTCCAATTTCCTTGTGGTGATTTCCATTGGTTTGGAGGTTGTGGCCACTAGTTTTTGTGTGGATTAAACCATTGGTTCTATTGATTATTGGGCCAAGCATTATTCCAAGTAGGTTGAGTATACTGAGGAGGGCTTTGGACATTCTAGTTTTGCCACTGACTATTATAAGGATTTGAAATTTGTAGTGGGTCTTGAGGCATACCTTGTCTTATGGCCCATGGCCGATGTTGAGCAACAAAGAACACTTGCTCATCCTCTCCTTCTATCTTTAAGTACTTAGTTGGAAGGTGTTGATTTTCTAGGTTCGCAACCAACTTGCATTGGCAATCCTTCTTTTTCTTGTGGCAATGGGGACAGTATTCAGCAAGTTGTGCCTCCACATCTGCATGCTTCTTCTTGGCAGTCATCATGTCCAAGTGTGTGGCGAAGTCATTAATGATGTCTTGCTTGAATTCTGATAGCAGGTTTGAGATTTCTATCTTGGAAATGTCGAAACCACTTCCTTTTGCAAGTGTTGGATGGAATCCTCTACCTTTGTTTACAACTGCTTTGGAATAATTCAAAGAAATCTTCTTTAGATCATCCCAAGTAGACTGAGTTATATCTCCTCTAGCCATGAGGTCCAATGCTTCCAGGTAGTTATCATTCACTCATCTTAGAAAGATTAGCTTCTGTGAATCCTCCTGCAGTGCATGTTGAGGATTCTTCTGCAGATTGTATATGAAGCATGATATGTAGTCCTCCAAGGTCTCATCTTCCTTCCGTGACATTTGAAAGATGTCATCTTCTTTTGAATCACCTCCTTTGCAGTATTCCTTATACTTCTTTAGAAATAAATCTCTCATTCCATTCCAATCAGTTATTGCATTTTCTCCTAAGCTCATGAACCATTTGAGAGCTAACTCCTTCAATGTTGCTGGAAACAACTTAAGTTTATGACTATCAGAGTTATAGTCAAAACTTTGACACAAGATGTCAAACTCAAACAAAAAGGTGTCAGGGTCCTCTGTAATAAGGCCATAGAATTTTGGAAGAGCTGAAGCAAGTATGTTCTTGAGATTTGTATTATTGATTAGAGTTGGAATATGAAATGGAAATGTAGGAGCTACCATTACTGAAGGTGCTGGATAATGAAACTGTGGCTGGGAAGTATTATTAACCAAAAGGTTTGTTGGCATTAAACAGAATTGCCACTAGTGACAACACTTATTTGCATTCTGGGTGCAAAACCGAGCAGACAGTGCAAAACTGAGCAGACAGTGCAAACCGAGCAGACAGTGCAAACTGAGCAGACAGTGCAAACCGAGCAGACAGTACAAATCGAGCAGACAGTGCAAACTGAGCAGACAGTACAAACCGAGCAGACAGTGCAAACCGAGCAGACAGTGCAAACCGAGCAGACAGTGCAAACCGAGCAAGTTAGTACAAACTGAACAGGACAGTGTAAACTGAGTAACATCATGTCTACCGAGTCACCAGTATTTACCGAGTTCAAAACCTACCGAGTGATCAGTATGAACCGTGCCTTCACTTCTACCGAGTGCATGACGATGCCCAGTAATGCAGTGGACGCCGAGTATCAGAAAGTCACCGAGTTAGTTTGCAGGAACCGTGTAACCATACTTGGGCCGACTTAGTAGCACTTATGTTTATTTTTCAAGCCGACTTTGTAATTGTAATTGAAATTAATTGTTTAAGACTTGTATATAAACAATGTTGTAAAAATGTCAAAAATGTAAGAAGCATATATGTGAAAAAGAAAGAAAGGCAGAGATAAGAGAATTACAAAGGGCTTCAGCAGTATAAGGAACAGCAAAGACAAATTCATCACAGAAGGTGATCAGTACATCAGCGAATCTCAATCAGCAATCCAGTTGCAAAGCCAGAGATCTACTGTTTCATCCTAACAGGTGAATCAGTACTAAATCCTTTAACCGGGTAGACTTAACAGTCTTTTGTAAAATCTCTTTACCGAGTGCATACTTCATTGTATGTTTTGTAAATCCTTTAACAGGGTGGATTTAGCAATCCTTATTGCTCCTAACAGGGCAGATCATCATAAGTGATCAAATTGTAAGCCTTAACCGGCCAACTTTATTCTGCAGTATTAAAGCTTTGTGGGTTTCATCCCCACCCCAATTTTACTTTCTTTTTGGAAGGTTTATGGGTAACCAAATCTATGTGTCATTATTGTGAATGCTCTTAAGTTTCATATGCAAAGGTTAAAAATAAATTACATGTTAAATTGAAAGAAAATTTGGAGTTACTGATTCACCCCTCCCCTCTCAGTAACTCGGTTAATTCCTTAATATTTCCCAACAATTGGTATCAGAGCAGCATTGGTTCTCAAGATAAAGCTTAACTAGCTTGAGCAAAGATCCAGGACAATGGAGGTATTCAAACTGAACAAGGTGATTGAAAATGAAAAGCTAGATCTGGAAATGGCCATAGCTAAACTCAAGGAAGCAAAAGAACATCTTTCCCAATCCCTAAGAAGAAGGAAGGAACTTGCAAATCAGATGAATGATCAGAATTACATTGAAGAAAAGATTGAAGATCTTTTTCCCTTAAATAACTCAGATGAAGCAAACAACGCTGTCAAAGAACTCCTAGAAAAGAATGGGTCTCTGCAGGAAGAAGTGAGAAAATTAAAAAGAGAACAAGAGCTACACTCTACAAGATTCTGTGAGATCTTGGAACAAAGAAACAAGTTGAAAGATGAATTAGATGGAAGGAACATTGAAGTTCAAAATAAATCCCTTCAGCTAGAAAACCTAATTGATCAGATCTCTCATACAAATGAGGAAAATCTGAATCTAAGATCAGAAATAGAAAGCACAAGAGAAGAACTAAGATCTGAAAAGGAAATCAATCTAAGATTGGTGCATGACCTAAACGCTGAAAAACAAATCAATGAAGGAATGCTGAAAAGTCAAGAAGACTTGAATCAGCTATATGAGCAAAATCTTCATAGGCAAAAAGGAAAAGCAGGACTTGGATACAAAGGAGAAGGCGAATCTTCTAAGCAAGGTACTCAAAGAAATCAAAAACCTACTTGTAATCATTGTGGTAAAATAGGACATACTTCAAATAAATGTTGGAACAATGAAAAAGCAGAATTCAATGGAAAATGTTACAGCTGCAATCAACCTGGTCACAAAGCAAATGAATGCAGGGAAAAACCAAGATTCAGAGGTAATTGTCACAAGTGCAACAAACAAGGTCACAAGGCATCCGAGTGCAGATCCAAGACATTTAATCCAGCAGAATAAATTATGAAAGCAATGTTTGGATGGGACTACAACACCTGGTGTAGATGTCATTACTGTGGAGAATATGGACACATTGGCATGAATTGCATAAAACATCATCTAAGGAAAAGAGATACTACCGTAAGATGCTTCAAATGCACTAAACTAGGTCACATAGCCAGAAACTGCATGAATGCTAGTGAAGTTGAAGATGGAAAGAAGAATGAAGCAACTAAGGTCAGGAAACAGGTGAGACAAAAATGGATTCCTAAATCTACCAAGCAATCCAGTCCAAGTAATGGAATGGATGGCTCTACCGACTCAAACTAAATTTCCAAGAAAGTACTGGAACTGTATTCTCATAGACCAATCTCAAGCAGTTCCAGAACCGAATTAATAGAAAGATCTAAATCAGCATACAAGATGCAGTAAGATCACAGGGAGGTCGGTATCAGTCTTCACCGAGCAAGGTCGGTACCCGTCTTTACCGAGCGAGGTCGGAGCAATATGAATTCTCAAGTTCACCGAGTTGCGAAGTCTTTACTGAGCAATTAATTCTTAGTGGGTGACAGTCTGTCAGAATTCATACCCTAATTTGTACTGAGCATTAATGACAGAGTTATAAACAAAAAGCAAGTAATCGAACTCATTCTTCACCGCGAACCTTTAGCACTTTGAGAGTAGAAAATTTCAAGAGCAACCCAGCGATTCAACACTTTTGCGAAAGGAATTTTCTGTGAGCTACCATGGCATCATCCAACACTTCAGCGAAGAAAGGATCTGATATGTTAGTCCAAGGGGAATGGAAAGCACCAGATTTCAAGATCGTGCCCGCAATTGCAGCAGCCCTAGATCCGAACGGAGCTCAATCTCAGATTCCTCCTAAGGTACTACTTATTAACGATTTTCGCAATCATTTCAACTGTTCAATTCATGAAATGGGGAACCTAGAATTAGATACTGTGCGTGAAGAACTATGTGTGGATGGTATTCTGAAACCCGAGCACAAACATCTGGAAGATAAAGGTTTAGTTCACATTGCACATCTACCTCAAAACTTTTGAGATAAATGGGTTAGATACATTCTCAGCCGTGTACATGATGGCAAGATTTGGCTTGAGCAACCCTTAGAGATCACAAAGAAGATGATTCATCAAATCACCGGTCTTCCCATGTTGAACAAAGCAAAAACTACCAAAACCCTAGGTCGGACGGAACTAGAGAAGAAAACCCTAGCCGAGTGGGATGGTAGAGGCATGAAAGTTAGCAGCATTACCGATGCTGAACTGAAGTTTGGTACACACATCATTGCCCATAAGATTTACAGTTCTAGTCGACAGAATAGTGTCTCCTGTGAAGCTATCGACCTAGCATACAAAGTGGTCAAGAATAACTTAACATTTGACCTAGCAGACTTATTGTTAAAGCAGTTTAACAAAAACATGGAAAGCATTCAAACTTCCAAAAACAATCCATGTAAGTTTGGATCCTTATTGGTCTATTTATTCTTCTATGTTTAGAAATTCTTCCCTTCTAAAGGAAAAGTTGTATGGAGAAAAGATGTGCCAGCCCTTTATGAAATAAATGAATACATCTCAGAAATGGGTGAAAATTTTGAAAGCATCATGGATAATTATTTTGAGTCTTTCAAAGAGAAAATGAATGATAGATTCTGGATTCCACAGAAGTTGGTGGAAGATTACAAAGATGACATTTGTTTTATGGTGGATTGTGATAATGTATATATTCAAGCAGCTAAACTGAGGACTGTATATGTAAAACCTCTTCCTTATGAGGTAAATATTGATGAAACCAAGAATATCATTGAAGCTCTTCTTAATCAGCCTGTCAATCCCAAAGCTCCATATTTTGGAACATATGATGAAGCTAAGGTAAGAATTGAACTAAGCATAAAGCTTCCACAGGCGGTAAACAAAGGAAAGAAGAGGATAGCCAAAATGCAAATGATAACTGAGGACAAAGAAGAAAAAGATGAAGAAGAAGAGGAAAAGGATGAGAAAATAGAGGAACCAGAACCTGCAAAGAAGAAAGGAAAGGTATTCATCACTAAGGCACCTAAGCCTCCCACTGCTGTATTTACAAGGAGAAATGCAAAAGGCAAGGCAGACAAGGCAGACAAGGCAGATAAAGACATAGCATTCAAAAGGCCTCCTCTAAACTTTCAAGAAAAGATCAAACTTTTTAGAGACGGATCAGGATCTGGAGTAAGTAACATAAAATCTTTTAGATATGAAACCAGATCGGAAACAGAACAAAAGGAAATAGAAGATGCTGTTATTGAAAAGATGGGACAGTGGAAACACTCTCCTGAAGAAATAGCCCCACAGGTTCCAGCAGTTCTACTAAATCCAATAAAAATGAGATGGAGCAATGCAAAGCAAACTGTGATAGATATATTTGATCAAACCCTGAGACAGTTAATGTCGAGCTTGAAAAATGATGAAGTAAAGAAGGCATTAAAAGAAAATGAAAGTAAGATGACATTAAAGTTCAATACTTGTTTGATTTTGATCAACAATATTGAATCGGTTGTGAAGGCTGCAAATGCTACATGGAAGAACATATACCACCTTCACCAACCGAGTATTGAAACAGTCATAATAAAAGATATTGAAGATGACAGTGATGAACAAGAAGAAGACACTGAGGTAGATGATACTATGAGGATAGCAGCAGAAGTCATTGCATCCCTTCCTACCTCTCCAGTAAAAGTTTCTACATCCAGCCTGGAGACACCTTCAAGCATGGTTATGACAACTTCAACATTTGTCCAATCATCTATAGCAACAACAGAAGCAACTATCATTTCTTCTACCGAGTTGCAGTCTCCCGCATCATCAAGTTTTCCAGCAGTAAGTTTTCCAGTTTTTGAATCTTCAATTGTAAATATTTTAAGTTCTCCAATAGAAAGTATACCAGTCTCTATAGCTAGCCCTACTTTATCTACTATCACTACTACCAAGGCATTAAGTACAGATAAGCCTAAGGCTCTACCGAGTATAAAATTTTTGGGTAAGAATGTAGTAGAGGATATAGACTTAGATGAAGAGATAGAGATTCCTACATTAGATTTTGCAAATCTATCAGCGGACCAAATGCAAAATATAGGTGAGATCCTCCAAAGGAAAGCAAAACAAATGAAGCTTAAAGAGGAGAGAGACAAGGAATATCAAATCATCAAGGATGCTAAGGACATTTTGTCTGATGCATTAGGTATTAAAGTAAACTCCTCCCAACATATTTTGCTATAATTAGCAGAAGCAGTTAATAAATACAATGAGGATTCATCTGGGACAGAAAAGTTAGTTGAAAGAGCCGAGAAGAGATTCAACAATAAAGTGCTTGAGCACATTGCTCAGCACATAGCTATTAACCAAGTAGAATTGTCTTCAGTTTTGTCAAACACTGAATCTATCTATTCGAATGCTACCTCTCTTTTGGCCAGATTGTGCAATATTGCCGAGTTCACAAAGGATGTTAAGGATAAAATGAATAAAATGGATGAGGATATGAAGATTAGCATACAGAAGCTGCAACTTGAACCAAGTTCAAGCTCTGCTCATCACATGAAAATCTCACACCTATCAAACATGCAGTCTGATCTACTGAAAGAAGACACAAGGATCCGGTCCACACTGCTAGACATCCAACACATGACCCTTCCCATCATGAATACAATGTATAAGCACATTGAACATTCCAAAATATTGATTCATGACAATCAGTTCTCTATAGCAGATCACATGATTGAACTCTCTGTAGAAGTCCAAATTGCAATCCAAACATGTAAGATTCTGCAAGAAAGTTGGGACAGAACCCTAGCACTAATAATGAAGGTACATTCTAATTTTCTATCAAATTTTGGATTCTCTCTGTAAATAACTTGTATATACACCTTTGGCATTATCGTCAAAAAGGGGGAGATATGTATAGAGGGAGATATATGTATAGAAGAAGATTTGTATAGAAACAGTTAGCACATTGAAAGGGGGAGACAATGTATAAAGCTCTATAACAAAGACAAATTTTGAAAAATCAAAATAAAACTCAGCATGATTCATGTATATAAGTTTTGGCCAATAAGTGTTTTTGTCACTAATGCCAAAGGGGGAGATTGTTGGCATTAAACAGAATTGCCACTAGTGACAACACTTATTTGCATTCTGGGTGCAAAACCGAGCAGACAGTGCAAAACTGAGCAGACAGTGCAAACCGAGCAGACAGTGCAAACCGAGCAGACAGTGCAAACCAAGCAGACAATACAAACCGAGCAGACAGTGCAAACCGAGTAGACAGTGCAAACCGAGCAGACAGTGCAAACCGAGCAGACAGTGCAAACCGAGCAGACAGTGCAAACTGAGCAAGTTAGTACAAACCGAACAGGACAGTGTAAACCGAGTAACATCATGTCTACCGAGTCACCAGTATTTACCGAGTTCAAAACCTACCGAGTGATCAGTATGAACCGTGCCTTCACTTCTACCGAGTGCATGACGATGCCCAGTAATGCAGTGGACGCCGAGTATCAGAAAGTCACCGAGTTAGTTTGCAGGAACCGTGTAACCATACTTGGGCCGACTTAGTAGCACTTATGTTTATTTGTCAATCCGACTTTGTAATTGTAATTGAAATTAATTGTTTAAGACTTGTATATAAACAATGTTGTAAAAATGTCAAAAATGTAAGAAGCATATATGTGAAAAAGAAAGAAAGGCAGAGATAAGCGAATTACAAAGGGCTTCAGCAGTATAAGGAACAGCAAAGACAAATTCATCACAGAAGGTGATCAGTACATCAGCGAATCTCAATCAGAAATCCAGTTGCAAAGCCAGAGATCTATTGTTTCATCCTAACAGGTGAATCAGTACTAAATCCTTTAACCAGGTAGACTTAACAGTCTTTTGTAAAATCTCTTTACCGAGTGCATACTTCATTGTATGTTTTGTAAATCCTTTAACAGGGTGGATTTAGCAATCCTTATTGCTCCTAACAGGGCAGATCATCAGAAGTGATCAAATTGTAAGCCTTAACCGGCCAACTTTATTCTGCAGTATTAAAGCTTTGTGGGTTTCATCCCCACCCCAGTTTTACTTTCTTTTTGGAAGGTTTATGGGTAACCAAACCTATGTGTCATTATTGTGAATGCTCTTAAGTTTCATATGCAAAGGTTAAAAATAAATTACATGTTAAATTGAAAGAAAATTTGGAGTTACTGATTCACCCCTCCCCTCTCAGTAACTCGGTTAATTCCTGAATATTTCCAACAAAGGTTCTGGTCAATAGGTGGTCTTGGATTGGAATTATTAAGGAAACTGGCTAATATCTCTGCAAAAGGGCGAAGGTCAAATGGATCAAGAGGATCTCCTTTTGTTGAAGATGATGCAACAAACTCAGGACTTGTGTCAAGAAATGGTAACTCAAGTTCTTCAAATTCTTCTTTCAGTTTAACAAGTTCTTTTGGGAGAAATCTGCCATGAACATCTCACCTTCTTTGATGCATGCAAGTTAGTTGATGAAATTGTGAAGCAAGCTCACAACTACTCTCTATTGACTAAGAATAAGAAACTAATGTTTAAAAATAAATGACTCATTAAGGTTCTCAATTTGACACCATCCCTGGCAACGATGCCAAAAATGAATAGTCTCACAATAGGTATTGATAATCATGTCATTGTCTCTCTTAGGAATAATGTATTCATACTAAGGATTACTTTTCCCATCATGAAATGTATTTATATTGTCAACCTAGGGACATAGACTTGAATTGGGAAAGCACAGTTTGTGCACTAAGTTCCTCAAAGAGTCATACTACCTATATTGCAAGAAGATAAAATGCATAAAGGAAACCTCTGCTATTGCTACAGGAAAGTAAGCACACTTAACTACTTAATGAAATTAATACAAAAAGCTTGTAAACTTATCCTAATCCTGTTTAACAACTCAAGGCATTCACTATGTCTATCCCTGCAAGTGTTGCAGGAACATTCACAGTAGTAATATTGCAGGAATAAAATAGTAACTTCTACTTGAAAGCAGGAAAAGTATAGAAAGCAACTATACTCTATCCTAATCTAATCCACCTTCCAAGTGGGCCCCCTTGGTTGGCTTCTGCTAACTACTAACACAAAAGATACTCCAAAATCACTCTTTCATTATATTCTCAGAAATCGATTACATAGTAATGGAATAGTACATGAAGAACATAAAAGAGTAACTCTATTATACTTAAACACAATACTTGAATATATTTTATCATTACTAACTAAACCAATCAGATCCCTTTATACAGAGGGTTGATGCTTATTGAAAGATTAACAGTAAAGTCTGACTAAAACCTCGCCATAGAAGGAGGAAATATAACTATAATCACCTAAAAATGGACAAAGACAATTTAATGATAATTCAAAGGAAATCAAAGCAAATCAAAGCAAATCAAGAAAATAATTGAATCAATTGAATCACAATGCACAATTAGCCAATCAAAACAAAAATCAAGTCTTAATTCAATATCAATCAAAATTGAGAGCATTTTAATCAAGTGCAAAAAATCAAAATATAATTAATTCAATTAATTGTATAGTATTGGATTAAATTAAATTCAACCCATTCAAGGGGTACATGGCTAAAATAAATCAATTAATAAAAATCAATTACTCTCAACAAACCAAAAGGAGAGGAAAATCAATCAACCAATGAGATTAAAGGAAAGGCATTCACATGGATCAAACCAAATTGAATCTCATTCACTCAAAGTGAGAGAGAATCTTAGCCATCCATCTTGTCTACTTGTCCCAAGCTTTTAGGACACAAACTTTGCTTTGTCTTCAAAGGGTGGAACCAAAGACTTAACCCCAACTCAACCATGATCAAACACAACTACACCCCCTCACATTGGGAAAATCTATAAAAAGAAGCCTAAAAACCTTCATAATTCATCAACCACCTATCTGAGAATTGCATCAAACCTCTTGCAATTTGAGTTTAGAAGAGTATTTAAGAGCATTTTAGCATTTACATTGATAATTGTTAGCTTTAGCATTGTTTATTTCAATCAATTCTCATTCTAGAACTGTCATTAGTGAGAGCTTGCTGAGAGCTTACTTCATTAACATTCTAGTTAGATAGCCATAGGATGCTGAATTAATCATTGATATTACCTAATAGTTGCTCAATTGTGGTTGTAATTTAGTTACTATTTCATTTATTGTTGATGATTAACATTAATTATATGAAGATACATTTAATTGTATACAGTTATATATTAAAGGACAATAGGAATGGAAAAATTGATGCTAAAAGTGATGAAGGCATATTCCTAGGGTATTCCACTAAGAGAAAAGCTTACAAGTGTTTGAATTCTAACACTAACAAAGTTGTGGAAAGTGCAAATGTTAGAGTTGATGAATATGTAGAAAAGAATGAAGTTGATTGCAAACAAGAACCTGAAGATTACAGATCTTTTGTATACATGGAAGGAGAGGCCAGTAATATACCTAAACTAGAAAATAAAGATGTCGAGCAACACCATGAACCTATCAAGCGACAATAAGAAAATGTCTAGCATTGGAAGGATGCTATCGAGAAATCAAAAGAGGAGGCAAATAATCTAAAAAATGAACCTGAAGATCAAGAACAAGAAGAAAGGAGATCTGAGCCTACATTACCACAATATGTGAGAAGATATCATAAGCCAAAACAAATAATTGGAGCTAAAGAATATGGTGTCATGACAAGAAGTAAATTGAAAGATCAAACATGCTTATTATGTGAGTTTGAGCCTAAGACAGTGAAAGATGCTTTGGAGAATGAAGATTGGATTCAAGCCATGAATGAAGAAATTGAGTAGATAGAAAAAAAAAATATAGACACTAGTACCGAGACCAGAAGAAAATAACGTTATTGGAACAAAGTGGGTGTTCAGAAATAAGTTAAATGAACATGGAGAAGACGCTAGGAACAAAGCTAGATTGGTATGCAAGGGATATGCATAGGAAGAAGGCATTGACTATGGGGAGACATTTGCCCCAGTTGCATGATTGGAAGGAGTGAGAACTCTACTTGCATATGCAGCTTTTAAAAGATTCAAAGTGTATCAAATGGATGTCAAATCTACATTTTTGAGTGGAATATTGGAAGAAAAAGTATACATTGAACAACTAGAAGGATTTGTTGATCCAAGCAAGAAGAACATGGTTTGTAAACTACACAAGGTATTGTATGGGTTGAAACAAGCCCCCATAGCATGGTATGAAAGATTGCATAACTACTTGATAAAGATTGGATTTGTAAGAACAAATGATAATAACAATTTGTATTTGAAGACTGAAAAAGGTAAAGGGATATTGTTAGCTAAAATCTTTGTTAATGATATCATATTTGGAGGACAAGATGCCCTTTGTGAAACATTTTCAAATGAGATGCAAACTAAATTTGAGATGTCTATGTTTGGTGAGATCAAATTCTTTATTGGTTTGCAAGTTTATCAGATGAAGAAAGGTATCTAACTTACACAATCTAAGTATGCCAAGGAGATACTGAAATTTTTTGGTATGGAGGATTCTAGATCAGTAAGTACACCTATGGCTATTGGACAAAAACTATCAAAGACTGATGATACAGCTAAAGTGAATCAAACCTTGTACAGGTATATGATTGGAAAGTTACAATATGTTGTCCATAACAGACCAGATATTGCCTTAGCAGTTGGGATTGTTGCAAGATTTTCTGCAAATCCTAAGGAGAGTCACATGATGGAAGTGAAAAAGATATTGAGATATCTAAAAGGAACATAGGACTATGAACTTTATTACAAGAAGAATGACAAGTTTGAACTGAAAGTTTAAATTAATGTAGATTGGGCAAGAAATGTGGATGACAAAAAGAGTATCGGTGGTGACACATTCTTTCTAAGAAAGAGATTAGTCTCTTGGACAAGCAAGAAACAAAATTACATTTCCCAATCTACAACATAAGCTAAATATGTTGTAGCAACAGTGAATATGTTGCAGCAACAGTGATAACACAAGTGCTATCAATATATGAAAGAATCTTGTGATGCACACTAAGACTAAGCATATTTCTATCAAGTATCATTACTTGAAAGAGCTATTCCAAGATAAAGAAGTGGGATTAGAGTATGTGAATACAAAGGAACAAGTAGTAGACATATTCACTAAAGCATTACTTAAGGATGGTCATGAATATCTAAGAGGTAAATTAGGGGTGATTCCCCTAAGTGAGGCTACCTAGAATCATGTAGGAGCATTGCATCAAATAGAACAAATCAAAATATCTGACAAATTGATGCAAAGGAGGTCACACTTTAGGAGTTGCCTAAAGTTGTGAAGAGTCATGCACAAGATGTTGATCAATTATAAGCAAGATGACAGAGGGAGTAATAAAATTCAGAGAACTGACATGAATATATCTACATGGTGAAGATGAATGTCTTTGGCATTGTTGTTAAAGAGGGAGAGAATTAGTAAACCTGAGAGAAAGATACATAAGAAATTACCCTAACCAAAGAGGGAGAGATTGAATAAGATAAGGTGGTGATTCAGTAAACTACTGAACATAACTTTTGGATTGTATGGTTGAACATGTGGTGTTGCCATCAATGCCAAAGAGGGAGATTGTTGGAAACTACAATTGAAACAATTGTTATATTGTCATTGATGTCAAGCCTTAACTGGTAAGATAATGGCTATCTAGTAGAGTACCATATCTTTTGATTGATGAAGGGGATTTGAAAAGAGGAGATAACAAGAGGACCTAAGGAAAGGTTGAGCTATGTGAACTACAATGGGTACTTGATTAGTTGGCACATTGGCAAGGTAATGTGTCGTTTATCTTTAACACTAAGTGAAGAATTCAATAGATTTGAAGTATAGGCTTAACTTAGCAAAAGAGAATAAATTCAGTTTAAGCCGAGTGATGCTAGTATTGACTAAGCGCCAATATAAGCCAAGTAAATTTTAGTGTCAACTGAGCATCAATAATTTCCAATTATTAGAGAATTAACCGAGCAAAGACAATGTTTGCTGAGTAGAATAGTTTTAGCAATGACCAAGTTATTCAGTGATGACCCAGTAGATGAACACATTATTGACCGAGTGTCAGTAATTTATATATTATGAAGGAATTAAGAATCCCAACCGACATAGTTGAATTCTTGGGATATGTAAAATGTATTGACATTAATAATGAATGATCTAGAGCATTTAATGCATGGAAAACCATTTTCTTAGGGGTTCAAGGAGAAGTTTGGAGAAGTATCTAGAAGGATAGGGAGGAGAACAAAATGATGGAAGGATTCAATGAATCTGACCTAAACCTAAGATCTACGGAAGAGATTAAGCAACAAAAGATTAATCTATTTAATCAAGGAGGTATAAAAATGACCTAATTTTGGGTTATAGAGATGGGGAAAGAGGTTGATGTTATTGACTAGCGAACCTAAGCAGAAGGCTAAGAAGAGCTGTGAAGAGCTAAACAGAGTTGAGGTGATTGCTTGAAGGGATTTCGGAGCAGATTAGAGATGGAGATGGTAATGAAGGTCAGTTAGTAAATCAACATATTAGTGTATTGGATCTGTATTTGCAAAGTGAGTTATATATTTTAGATCAAAACCTACTGTTACTTTCTAATTGTTGTATCAGTTAAAATCTTTTAATCAACATCGACCTAACAATCATATTGTAAACCCTTTAATCAAGGTGATATTTTGATGGAATGTTCTTAATCCCTCTAACCAGACCACTCTTAACATGGTAATTAAATCCTTTAGGAGGGTCACCCCTAACAATGTGTATTGTAAACCTTTAACAGGGTTGGCTTCTCACAGAGCTCACTTCAGAAGAGTGAAAATTTGGTAGCATGTTACTAATGGTTTTTCTCATATTGGGTTTCCATGTTAAATCCTAGTGTCATACTTGTGTGAATGTTATTTGATGTGTTATGTTGTTGAAAGTCTTATTACTTTTGAAAAATGGACTACAAGTTTTGAGTTACGAATATATTATATAGAGACCAAGTGAATTGCTGAATAGATCTACGTTTGTTGAAGAATTTAAAAGTTGAATTAGTACATCTGGACTTGAGGATAATTGATTCACCCCCCTCTCAGTTATTCTAAAATCATTCTAACACATACATACATACATATTATATGTGTGTGTGTGTGTGTGTGTGTTGTGTATTTGTATGTATATATGTATTTATATATACACATACATGTATAAGTATGTATATATATACATATATACATACACACACACATACACACATGTGTTAATTTAATTATTCTTCAAGTCAGCCATGCACAGTTCAATCAATAGGTTGGCTCCAAAATATCTTACACGCATCCTTTGAAATACTTCATTCAATTTTCACATAAGTTAGCCAAGATACAATAAGAATTAGTGTTAGCTGGAAAAAACACATTATAGGTAAAACTTAACCTTAACCCAAAACAACAATTCCAAAAACCATCACAAGTTGAAATGTGAATAATCTAATGAATGGTTTTGTTTGAGAGATACAAGGAAAATGACACATTGAAATACTACCTTATGTATTTTTTTATGTAAAGAAACACCACATGCCAACTTGAATATTGATGTATCTAGTAATCACAAACATATATTCCAAACCACAAAACCATATATACAACTATAGAGCAATGTGAACCCAAACATAAAGAGAAAAATCACATAACTACTAGAGAAGGAACAACATAAGTCAACAAAAGTAAGTTGACATCAATGACAACCAATATGGGCTATGCACAACATTCTCTTTCTAATGTCATCAACACAATTATCAATAATAAATCTCCAACACAAAGAACATGTAAAATGTAGTTTCCAATGCAAACTTATCCAAAGCTATTTAAACAAAAATATTACTATTCATCTATGCTAACATGACACGAAAAATCGAAGAGCAAATGTTGAATGAATTGATCAAGTCCTAAAACCATTAAAATTATAATCTTTGTCTTAACACCAATTTTATCAAAGCAACAATTATGCTTTCATCGTGGTCACAAAAAATCACCATGGTATATAACACATTTGTTAGAGTACATAATGTACATTTTCATGATATCTAGATTCATTTCCACAATAGGCGGTGCTTCTAATGCTTGAAAAAAATGAAGATTATATAATTAAAATTTTTACTTAGTTTTACGATCTACAACTTTCTTGAAGATTCTCTAAGATGCTTTGAATACCTTATCTACCCTCCAAATATCGGTATAGATTTTAATGCATAAATAATCAACACATTATGTTGCTAGACCATATGGAAACTTCTTGATTGAGCAGTTCTCAGTGGTTCCAGTAGTCCAACAACATTTGACTTGAGTTTTAGATCATACCTTCCTCATTAGAAGGATTTTGGTCATAAAATATTAGGGACTAACCAAATAGAGTAATCTCATCCTCACATCATCCCATCATCCTTTGAAAATCATTTTCCTCGCTTAAAAGTTTCCTTTATGGCTTAAACAACAATATTTCATGTTCACCACAACTAATGCCCCTTAATTTCTCGTCTACAATGATTTGATCCTCAACCTATCCACATTCCCTGAGAGTTAAATCTTCAAATGAAAGTAAACAAATATCTTACTCTTCATCTAACTTAAAAGGTTCAAACAAACACAACTCCATATTAATGCTGGAGTAGATTTTCACATAGGTGGTTAATTTTCTCCCAAATAAATTTTTCCCCACTCAAATTATATGATCTAAAATTGTTTGCATCTAATAGATTTTAAATTCTTTTAAGATTATTAAATCCTCTCTTTCCCTAGGCATATGCACTCTTTATCTCCAACATGAAACTTATGCCCCACTCTATGTTGACCATTTCATTATTATTGCATAGCTTAAGACACCTTGAGTTTGTCTTAAACATGGAGGTGAATTTTCCTTGTCTTTCAATGGAATTATAATTATTTTGCACTAGATGATTAACTCTCATCCCATCCTTTAATTTTCCCAAGCACACATCAAGTGGACTATGTGGAAAATAACCAAAGCACACATAAGGGAGATACAAATTATTTGAAGAGTAAATCACCTTGTTATATGAATTATTGATTATAAATCAAATGTTTGTCAACATCCTCCTCTTTATCTAACATCAAATATTGAAAGAAGTATAACTTCTCCATATTATTGAATTAGTAAATTTTCACATAGATGGCTAAGTCTATCCTAAAGGAATTCTCGTCAACCTATTACATTATTTGAAATAGTTTGTATCTTATATCTTTTGAATTCATTAAAGCTTCTTAAATTCTCTCTTTTAGATTAGGTATATGCACACCTTATCTTCAACATGCAACTTATACTTGTGTGCTAAAATTTTGACACACTTCTATGAGTCATTAAATCCAAGATTGCTCAAGAATGAGGTCTCAAATGGTGACTAATAGCTCTTTATTCATAGAGTGCAACGGTTTATAATGGAGGCCCTCAGATTAGACCTAGTTTGTGCCCATGCAAGTACACCATAAAATGAGAGATTCAAAAAGGAAAAGTAAGAATGTTAATCTCCACGATCATCAAGTATGCATGCAAATGAAAATGAAAACTATTCTATATGATAAAAATGCATGAAAGCAAATTAATCTATGAAAGGAAATGCTTATGCAAGATTATTCTATGAAAGGAAATATGAATCTAATCTAATATGCAAGTGCAAGAGTAATCTAAATGGATTGTCATAGAGGCATGACAGAAGAAGACAAGAAAAGAGAAGTTGCAATGTTCAAGCTCAAGTGCTCAAATTCTCCTCCAAAATCGCTCTCCAAACATGCATAACAATAACATAAATATTGATCTCTAAAATCTTCATCCATAAAAATGAGAAGGAGAGGGCTCCTTATAAAGGATTTTAGAAATGAATGGACAGTCAAGATTAAAAGGCAAAAAGAAATGAGCAATGGTGGAGATTAAATCTTGGTTGATCCATGTGCTCAAGATTCTCAAGAGGCAAAATCAATGAACATGGTTAAGAGGCAAAAATATGTGTGGAAGATATTAAGAGGCAAAAGGAGATTCCACTCATCTTGGAAAGTGTGCATTCAATGTGTAGACAAAAAGTCTTTTTATTTTTTAAAAAAATTTATTATTTATTTATTATTTTTAGCAAAGTAATTTCCATTATTTAATTAAAAGATTTTTTATTTATTTAAAAGAGATTTGTTCTTTTAATTAAATGTGGCTTAGGATAAAGTGGTTTTATTATTTAATTAAAAGATTTTTTTATTTAATTAAAAGGGAGCATGTTCTCTTAATTAAATAAAACTTAGGATAAAATGATCAAACCTTAGGAAATATTAAAATAATTAAATTAATTATGATTTGATCAATGAAATTGATTTAAATTGAAAATGTTGCAAGGCATTGATTTAGGAAATTGATAAATTGATAAATGGGGGCCCAAAGCCTAGGCGACCATTTCAGGGTGCATACATTTGCCCCTCTTTGAATAATGTGTGATCTTTATGAGAACACATGTAGTCAAAGAATGAAGTTGAATTGTGAGATTGATTTGAGATCACAAAACAACTCAAATGTGTGATCGACGGACAGGAACACATCAGGACAAAGATAAACTGATTGCAATGTTCAAGCTCAAGTGCTCAAATTCTCCTCCAAAATCGCTCTCCAAACCTGCATAACAATAACATAAATCTTGATTTCTAAAATCTTCATCCATAAAAATGAGAAGGAGAGGGCTCCTTATAAAAAGATTTTAGAAATGAATGGAAGGTCGAGATTAAGAGGTAAAAAGAAATGAGCAATGGTGTAGACTAAATCTTGGTTGATCCATGTGCTCAAGATTCTCAAGAGGCAAAATCAATAGACATGGTTAAGAGGCAAAAAGATGTGTGGAAGAGATTAAAAGGCAAAAGGAGATTTCACTCATTTTGGAAAGTGTGCATTCAATGTGTAGACAAAAAATTTTAATTTTTTTTTTTAAATTTTATTATTTATTTATTATTTTTAGCAAAGTGGTTTATATTATTTTGATGAATAGAGGCCTTCACTATTAATAGAAATATTAAAGTACAAAATTCACAAAAAAGGGTCAGGGGGAAGAATCACCCAGCAAGTTCACACGGCACTTAGGCCGGAAACAAACAACTATTCATAAAAAAAAACTATAAAACCAGAAACCCTCAGGCTGCAAGAGCAGTAGCAGAAGAGGGAGGAGGATCTTAATCATCTGAATTGCCCCAGACATTGGGCATAAGAGTCTGATCAGGAATGGCCCAACCATCTTCTGGATCTTCTTTTTCAACTTCTCCTTCCTCCCGCCTGGGCGAGATAGCTAGCGCCAGGCGAGGGAACTTTCCTTGATTATAAGGAGCAGAGGCTGAAGGTTGAGAAAAAATAGCAACAATGGAAGCAAGCATAGGAGGCCACCTAGAACTTGCATCCCTCCAAGGAGGAGGGGAGGCGGAGCGGCGATGCCATTGTCACGGAGTCTTGGAGTGTCTGGCAGAGGAGCTCTGACTGCGATGTCAGCCCCTAGGCAATGTACGGTCAGCTGAGAGAGAATCTGGAGGCACCCAAGCAACAGTGCAAGGGGCATTGCCCCAGTGCTGGAGAAACTCCTGTAAGTGGGCAACCTCCAAGGCCACCTTGTTTGCTTGCACCTAGATTTGCATCATTACATTGTTACAAATACAAGCTTTATAAAAAAGAGAAACATGATTATCCCGACAACTATAAGAAAAAAGCACAGTGTTTCTATCTTTCCATAGAGTAAACAAAATTTTCGGCCTAAAAGTATGCCATATCTGGGTGAATTGGGAAGGCATTCTGGGAGAGTCACCGAGAAGAGCCATATGCCAAGAAAAGGGCTATGGCCTAAAAGGAGCAAAAAAGTCATGAATCCAACTCTAGTAGTTTTGGGCACGATGAAAAAATCAAAAAATATGCATGAGCATCTCTGAGTGACCACAAAAAGGGCATTTAGGGTTAGGAACCCCCATATGTCGAAGTCTAGCTCCCAAGGGTAAGCCCTGGTATAACAAACACTAGGAAAAATTAGCAATTTTAGGCTCAGTAACAGAATCCCAAATTGTGCGAAATCTCCAACCCCAGCTCTTCTGAGAAGAAGAAAGATGCCAACGGTGGTTGAGAGTATCAATCATGGGCAAATGAGGCATAAGACAAGAATACCCAAGCTTAGGCTTGTAACTGGTGAAAGGAGTGGCAAGATACCACTTCCAGTCTTTCCACCACGGTCTGATAGACTGAATTCCCAGCTTGTGCAAGAGGTGGGGCGAAATGGCAAAAACTAGTAAGTCAAAAGTTTGACGATCTGGGCGGATGAGCCAAAACTGAACTCGGAGATCATCCCAGGATCAGAGACTCATAGTGGCTCTGGAGAAAACATCCTTGGGGGTTTGAATTCCATGCTTGTGAAACCGAAGAGCACTAACCCCTTGAATTCTGGCAAGAGGAATCCCTTGCTGGGCAAAAAGAGGAGACCACCAAATGTTCTGTTGGTTGAAAGAAAGACCATCTCGAAATCCATTCCCAGCCCACCGAAGCCATGGCTTGATAGAATCCCAAGCTTTCCAAATACTTTTGGCAAAAAAAGTACCCTAGATCTAGATAGGCTCCCTCATAACCAGCACGGTTTGAAAGCCAATCCCCTTCCAGACAGGATTGTGAAGAGGAAAGCCTGAGGAAATGCAGTGACGAAGCAGAATTTTCTAGGATTCATTGCCTGTGAGCACCGCACAACCCACTTGGCACAAATGACATGCCCTTACTTCTAGGTATCAATTAATCCAAGCCCACCAGAGGACTTTGGAAGGCAACAAAAATCCCAGGCAACTCTGTGAAAGCCCTAGTGATCAATGTTGGAGGCCCAGAGAAAATCCCAAAGAAGTTTCTCGAGTCGTTTGTAGGAGGCTTTGGAAGGGGCCCAACAAGAGGATTAGTAAACATGCGTAGCAACCAGAACTTTGGAGCAGATCTAGAATTTTCTTGCGAGGGAGAGTGGCTTCGTGATCCAGTAGGTAAGCTTTTTTTCAATCTTAGCAAGAACTACATTCCATAGATCAGTAGGATTGCCTTGAAAAGCAAAGGGAATACCTAAGAACTGGAATATCTCCCCATGTTGAATTCTTGTCCAGCCAAACTGAGAAAGCTAGGAAGGCTCGGGAAGAGATGATTGTCTGTAACAAAGGGTTTTGTGCCACTGGATGGCTAAGCCAAAAGCCAAGCAAAAAGTGTCTAAACACTGCAAGGCTGCCTTGATATTCTCTTCATCCTTCGCCAGAGTGAGGAAGGAATCATCAACGAAATGGCCATTGACAAGCTGTTGGGAGGAATCTGGCAAGGAGATTCCCCTAACAGTTCCCATGGAAATGGAGTGAGAAAGCATATAGCCAAACCCTTCAGCTACTAACACATAAAGAGCAGGAGCCAGAGGGCGAGCCTGTCGAATGGAACAGAAAATTCCAAAGGTGGAAGACTGGCGACCATTGATGGTAATGTAGGCAGAGGCATTATTGAAGAGCATCTGCACATATTGAAGAAATCTTGGGCCGAAACCCATAACGTGAAGCATCGCAAGGATAAAATGTCATTCAATACGATCATAAGCTTTAGCAAAATCAATTTTGAGAAAAAGGGCTTTCTGGTGAGACTTACGAGCCCATTCTATACCTTCCCAAACAATAATGATGTTGTCAAGAATAAATCTTGACTTAATAAACCCTATTTTCTCAGGCCGGACAATTTGCGAAAGCATGTGTCAGATCTTGAGAGCCAGCGCTTTCGCAATGATCTTGTATGAGACATTGAGTAAAGTGATGGGCCACCAATTACAAATGTCCTCAGGATCCCCAGTTTTGGGAATGAACTTGATATTCCCCTAGTTAATGATATCCCCAAGAGATTGGGTATGAAAGGCTTCCAAGTAAACTTGGTGGAGATCCGAACCAATGGCATCCCAAAGGGTTTTGTAAAACTCATAGGGAAAGCCATCACAACCAAGGGCTTTATCATCAGCCATGGCGAACACAACTTCATGAAGATCCTACAAGGAAAGAAGTTGGTCACAAAAGACCCGCTAAGTAGGGGAGATGCACTAAGGAACCACCACGATGCAATCCGTGAGAGCTTTCTTGCTGGTAGGGGAGCGGCCCTGAGTAGCAAAGACTTGTTCATAGTGGCGAACAAAGGCTTGCAAAACATTAGGAAGCTCCGTGAAAAGGGAATGACCTTCTCGGATTCTAGATATGCCCGTACTGGTATGCCGAGGATGGAGGGCAGTAAAAAATTCTTTTGAGACTTGGTTTCCAACATTTAACTAGTGCAACCGAGCTTTGGTCTGGGCTCCTCTAGCAACATGGTTGTCAGCCACTTGCTTCTGGTGGCGTAACTTGGAAAGATTGATTTGCAACTCTTGATTGAACAAGTCCTAAGCTAAAGCTTCAGTGGCAACACACAAAGCTTTGGTGTTGACATCATAGGCTCTACAATGACAGTTGGTCAATTGCCTGCCATAGATGCGCAAGAAATGAGTCGTACGCCTGATGGTGTCATTCCACCATTGAATCCAACTTGTCAAGTGGGTGGGTCTAGGCTCAAGGTTCCAAACCCGATGAATGTGGGCCACAGTGGGAGGATGATGAAGGACATAAGTATTAAAGTAGAATTGCATGGTGGGAGGCCTAGCCTTAGCTATCTTCCAAACAACATTAAATTGGATGGGAAAGTGGTCTGACAAGGTCACATCAACAAGAGGAGTGACTGGTAAGGCTTGCTTTTCAGAGAAGGAAAAAAAGATTGAGCCAAGATCATGGCACAATCAAGCCTTTTATGAATTCTATCAGAAGAAGCCCTGTAATTAGACCAAGTGTGCCAGGCCCCATCAGAACGGTGGTGACCCACATTGGGATCAAAAAGCCCTAATTTATTATGCATGTAGTACCAGGCTTCTCTTTCCCCAACTGTCCATCGAAATGGTACAAAACCATCCTTGTCAAACACCATCTCCACCATATTGAAGTCCCCACAAACAAGCCAGGTAGCAGGTGGCAGAGAATCTGTAAGCCAACGCCACAAGTGAGATCTTTCAACAACATCATTGGGAGCATAAACATTACCTATGTTGAAGGAATGATTCTCAATGATGAAAGTGGCCCAAACAACTCGTTGCATGGGATCAGAACCATGGCTAACCAACAAGGAATGCTAGCAAGGAGAGAGGAGAGTAACAACTCCACCTCGGCCAGCCTCATGCTGAGAACAAAGAGCAAGGCTCTTAGGCCAAATAACTTTACAAGAAGCATCAAGCATGAAACCAAAAATCTTAACTTCCTGGAGGCATAAAACATCCAAATGACAAAAACGCTTACGAAAATCCCTGACAAAATATTTTATGTGTAGGTCTGTCAACCCATGAACATTCCATGAGATGTACTTCATGGAATAACAGTGTTGTCCATTCCATCCTCATCCCAAAGGGAGTCAAAGCTATTAGACAAATATCCTGGGGAAAAACTAGACCCAGGAAAATCTAGAGAAATATTACGTCGCTTGTCTTGCATGCCATTGAATTTAGTCTCAGCACGCTCAGAAGGGCTGCGAGAGTGGCGGAAAGAGCTAGAAGAACCAATTTTGGCAGCCTTCGGAGGCATGCTAGCTGGAGGAGTGGAAGCTTGGGTGGTGGAAACATTTTTCCCCTGCTCAACAGGGCTTGAAACTTTGATAATAGGGGTTTCCAAAAAAACCATGTTATCAAAAGCTGGCGGATGGGAGGCGAGAGCTGAAACAAGCTGCTTGTGGGGCTTGTTATGGTGATCGACAGTGACCCATTCATCTTTTTTGCCATCTTCTTTCTTGCCAGCCTCAACCAGCTGTGAACTAGTATCCTTGGGAGGAGGCTTCGTACGAGGCACTGCCAAAGGGCAGTCCTTAATCTTATGCTCCATGGATTGACACCGATAGCAAGTATTGGAAAGATTAAGATAGAGCACCTTCTGGGTGAAGGTGGTATCACCAACCTGAATCTCTATGGATTCTTTGAGATCCCTAGAAAGGTCAACCTTAACATAGAGCCTCTTGTGAGGGCATGGATTAAGAAAATGGTCATGCTCAAGACATATAACCCTACCGAGCTTCTGCACTATGGCTTGCATGAAAGGCCAACAAGGTAAGGGAAGACCAGGGAACTCGACCCACACTGGGACCTTGAGATTCTTGTCATCAGAGACAGAGAAGTCACGAGACCAGCACTGGAAAATTAACAGCAAGGCCCTGATATTCCAGGGACCTTTGGCAAAGATAGCATCCACATGGGAGGGGTTAGAAAAGTGAAAAAGAAAAAAGCCTTTGGTAAGGCTCTGAATGCCTTCCAGGTGGATTCCGTGAGGAGTCCAGTTCTTCGCAACCCAGTCCTTGAGAACATGTTCAGGTGGGTTGTGACCCAGAAAATAGCCTATCAAGGTGTGCGATTCAAGCCAAGTGCATGCATCATTGAATTCATTAATGGGTAAAACAATATCAGGCTAGGCCATACCTCATGGAAT
This sequence comes from Chamaecyparis obtusa, assembly GCA_027943335.1. Lineage (NCBI taxonomy): Eukaryota > Viridiplantae > Streptophyta > Pinopsida > Cupressales > Cupressaceae > Chamaecyparis > Chamaecyparis obtusa. Next base: position 305,517 of record BSBK01004622.1, on the reverse strand, counting down.
ACTTTGGGTAGAAACTTGTGGGGGCATTTGCTTGGCAGCGCCATTGCTATCTGAAACCTCACCAGCACCAGCATCAATTGCTTGGTGGGAAGTGGCTGGAGCCATATATATTAGGCTATTTCTCACAATAATTGTGGTATGTGTGAAGGACGGGACTGCAGAAATGGATGCAAGGTGAAAAAACCCTAGCAGAGCACAGAGCGAGCATCAATTTCCATTATTTAATTAAAAGATTTTTTATTTATTTAAAAGAGATTTATTCTTTTAATTAAATGTGGCTTAGGATAAAGTGATTTTATTATTTAATTAAAAGGGAGCATGTTCTCTTAATTAAATAAAACTTAGGATAAAATGATCAAACCTTAGGAAATATTAAAATAATTAAATTAATTACGATTTGATCAAAAAAATTGATTTAAATAAAAAATATTGCAAGACATTGATTCTGGAAATTAATAAATTGATGAATGGGGGCCCAAAGTCTAGGCGGCCATTTTAGGGTTCATACAATACTCTACCCTATGTTGATCATGTTGACATGCTTATATGTATCTTAAGACTCCTTGAGTTTCTATTACACATGGAGGTGAATTTTATTCATCTTTTGATTGAACTTATTGGTCATTTGCACCTCTAGATCACTAATTTATATCCCATCTTTTATTGTCCCAAAAACACATCTAATGGACTATGTTAAAAAATAGTCAAAACACACTTAAGGCAAAGATACTTTAGTTGAATAGCAGACTACCTTATATGATTGTCAATTATAACTCAAGTTTTTTCCTTATCCTTTCAAATACCTTTGATTATACCCATGAAATAGTTCCACCAAATTTTATTCACACTTCTACTTGACCATTCATTTATAAGTTGAATGAGATGGATCTCCTTAACTTAGTATTCATTCTTTTTAAATGAGTCAACTAGAGATTACTTAAGAATAAACATAGCTATTTGAGATCATGTTCTCTATAAGGGCCCAAATATATATCCTTGGTACTGAAAAAGGGTTCAACTACATCACTTTCAGTTGGTTTCTTCTCATAGCCATCAAAATTAATATCTTTCTAAAAGGTATACTACAACAAATATTTAATCAAGACCATGTTTTTATCATTGGAAGGCTGCATATGAAATCTATATGTGGCTACATTGTTCTTCCATGACCTCATAGGCACATACAATGGTTGGTATAGTGCAACCTTCCTATTGCTTGTCTTAGTTACAATATAAATATTTAAACTCCTAGCAAACATTGAAACTATCTTAGTCACTCTAAATTCCCTTGAACAAGCGATAGATGAGCTGATGCAAGAGCATCCTGGATGTAAGAGCAATCTTGCATCACCCAAAAATATTTCTAGTTTCTTTTCAATAAGGGTTATTTTGTGCAGAGCTACTGTTTATGAAAACTTGTTATTTTTAGTAAGTTGGTCATGTGATCTCGGAATGTTGTGATTTCATAGGTGGAGGTTCATTTTGGTCATATTAGGCTATCAGTAAAGTTTCATAGCCAGAACAAGTCTAGTTTTGAAGATATTGAAATTTTTTTGGTATTGGCAACTGGGTACAGAAATTTTGAACTCAGTTTTGAAAGCTTTAGAGGCCTCGAATGAGGTCAAAACTTTGGTTGAATGAAGCTTGGTTGATTTAAGAGTTGTAGAGCTCCTCGCACCCTTTCCAAATTGGGGTCATAGTAGTCAATCGGGTCAACAGGTGATGACTTATGGTCTCCAGAAGTTGGGCCACCTGAAATGGCAGAAAATAAATTTCCTTCAAAATTTATGTTTGAGTTTCAAAATTTGTTTTGAGCTGACTCTGATCTAATAAATTGTAAAATAAAATAATTCTAAGTTTGGTCAGCCTTATTGGCTAAAATTTTGGAACCTTCCCAGGCAGTGGAAAATTGTCTATATAATGAAGGTTGTAGTGTTGTCTTAGGCAGTTGGGAGCAGTTCTGGGTAGATCTGGGTAATGATTCGAGGCTTTGTCCTACAAAATATTGTAAAGGGAATACCCATGTGGCTTTGCATATTGTAATTTTGAAAGTTGTAATTCCACATTTGTGGAGATAATAAGAAGCCCATTTTTTATTCTTGCAAATTATTGTTGTTTCTCTGTTTCTGTTATGTGTTTGTGGTATTAAGGGGAGCACCCTTCATCAAGTGGTATCAGAGCGGAAGTTCTTGAGTGTGTAAACAGATCGTCGACTATGAGGTAGTTTACACCAGGACTGTGGTTAGGGTTTCAACGCGCATCGTGAAAATGACTCCACGAACAAAACATGGCGCAAGAGCTGGTGTTATAACACCTGAGGTTAGAGTGCTCTAGAGACAAGTGTGAGCATTACAAGAAGAGATTCACAGAAGAACAAATCTTAATGTCAGAGATGAAAGTGAGGATGAAGCTGAGGGAGAAGGAAATTCTGATCAAGAAGAAGGTGAAATTTTGAACTAGGAGGAAGAAAGACTTTTTTGGGCCATTTCCAAAATCGAGAAAAGACCTAAGATTGAGGTTCCTGCATTTTCAGGAAAATCTTAACTTAGAGGAGTTGATTGACTGGATCAATGAATGTGAAGAATATTTTGAGTATGAAGATATTGAGGATCCTAGTAGGGTCAAGTTTGTGAAGGCCAGACTGAAGGGTCATGCGAAGATCTGGTGGCAAGAGATTCAATTGGAGTGAAATAGAAGAGGAAAGGATAAAATCACAAGATGGGATCAGATAATGGGTAAATTGAAGTGATAGTTTATTCCTGTAGATTATGAGCTTGACCTACTAAGAAAATACAAAGTTTGAAGTAAGTAGGAAGATATGTTCAGGAGTATACAGAGGAGTTCTATCGAATCCTCGTTAGAACAGGTCATGCAGAAGCTGACAAGGAGAAATTTACCAGTTACCTTAATGGGTTAAGGCTGAGCATTCAAGAAGAATTGAATCTGGTTCGAATGAACAGTATTGAAAGGGTATGCCAGTTTGCCCTAAAAGTAGAGGAAAAGCTAAACAAAATTTTGAGAGTAGACAAAGTGGAAGAGGTCGTGATGGAAGATCTGGTGGACAGTCATATGGAGATTGAAATGAAGATCCGAAAAAGTAGGATGAGGCCAGTAACAGTCAGAATCAGAGAGGAGATAATTTCAATCATTTCCATGATCAGAATAATAGATATTAGAGAGGAAGAGGAAGAGGACAAGGATCTGGAAGAGGAGGCTTTCGTGGAACATGTTTTCACTGTGGGGAAGAAGGTCATAGGGCATTTGAATGTCCTCAATGCCAAGGAAGGATAGATAGGAGAAATGAAGGCTAGGCTAGAGTTGCACGTGTAAATGAAGATATCAGATTGTCACATTCTAAAGATGCTAAAGAGGAGAAACATTGATTAACAGAAGAGTCCCGCTGAGTGGTGAGAATGAACCTGAACAAAGGAGGAGCTTGTTTCGCACTAGGTGCAACTGTGAGGGTAAGTGTTGTGATGTGATTATTGATAGTGGCAGTACTGATAATTTGGTGTCAGAAGAGATGGTGACAAAGTTGAAGCTCAAGAGGCAGAAACATCCACATCCATATCGGATTGTCTGGGTGTAGGATGATCACAAGGTCTTGGTCAGTGAATAGTGCCTAGTGAAGTTCAAGATCGACGGGTACCAAGATGAGGTACTATGTGATATCATATCTATGGATGCATGTCATATGTTGTTGGGTAGACCATGGCAGTTTGACAAGTGTGCTATATATGATGGTCATGCGAATACCTATTATCTGACAAAGGATGGAGTGTGACACAAGCTAAAGCCATTGAATGACATAGAAGAAAAGATATGTGGCAGTGCAAGAATAACTTTTGTTGATAGAGAAAATTTCTTAGATGGTATGCGACATGAGCATATGTGTTTTACCTTAATTCCAAAGGCTGAAAAAGAGGAAGTAAAAGATGTACTTATAGAAGTTGCAAAATTATTGAATGAGTTTTAGGATATTGTATCCGATAAGGTGGCTGATGGATTACCACAATAAGAAAGATTAGTCATCAGATGGATTTAATTCCAGGAGCTAGTTTGCCAAATAAGGCAGCACATAGAATGACACTAGTAGAAAGTGAAGAGTTGAAGATAGATTTGAAGTTTAGTTCATCACATCATCTACAGATTGTACATGGAAGTGGTCCCAAAAATGCTTCAGAGTTGAGGAAGATAGATAAAGAAGAAATAAGTAGTGCTGAAGTTGAGGATTTTGCATAACACTTGAAAAACATCCATGAGGAGGTGAATATTACCAAGATGAATTCGCAGTATAAAGCTAAGGTAGATGAGAAAAGAAGGCATAAGGAATTTTAGGTTGGAGATGTAGTCATGGTTCATTTGTGGAAAGAGCGATTTCTAGTTGGTACATATAACAAGTTCAAAATGAAAAAATTTGGGCCATGTAAGATACTAAAGAAGCATGATTCAAGAAATGCATATGACGTAGAATTACCTATTGAACTTCATATTTCACTAGTATTTAACATTTCAGATTTGACAGAATATCATGAAGGAGGTGTTGAAGATGAGATCATAGTAGCACAGTGGAGTATTCCAGCAACCAGTTCAGCTATCAAGGAGATTGAGGACATACAAGATAGTCATGTTGGTAGAAGCACAAGGTACAGGGTATATGTAGAATATCTGGTCAAATGGGAAGGACACATGTTGAAGATTCATCATGGCTGACAAAGGAGGAGGTTAACCGTCTTGGTTTTTCTCTGCACACCTAAGTCGTGACAGGGTCACTTTTCAAATTACCCCAGGTGTCTGATGCAGGAGCATCCTGGGTGTAAGAGCAATCTTGCATAACCCAAAAATATTTATGGTTTCTTTTCAATAAGGGCTATCTTATGCAAAGCTGTTATCTATGGAAACTTGCTATTTTTAGTAAGTTGGTCATGTGATCTCGGAATGTTATGATTTCATAGGTGGAGGTTCATTTTGGTCATATCAACCTGCCAGTAAAGTTTCATAGCCAGATCAAGTCTAGTTTTGAAGATATTGAAAATTTTTGATATTGGCAGCTGGGTACAGAAATTTCAAACTCAGTTTTGAAGGCTTTAGAGGCCCCGGATGAGGTCGAAACTTCAAATGAATAAAGCTTGCTTGATTTGAGTGTTGTAGAGCTCCTCGTGCCCTTTCCGGATTGGGGTCATAATAGTCAATCGAGTCAATGGGTGATGACTTATGTTCTCCGAAAGTTGGGCCACCTGGAATGGTAGAAAATAAATTTCCTCCAAAATTTTTGTTTGGGTTTCAAAAGTTATTTTGAGCCGACTTTGATGTAATAAATTGTAAAATAAAATAATTCTAAGTTTTGTCAGCCTTATTAGCTAAAATTCTAGAACCTTCCCAAGCGATGAAAAATTGCCTATATAAGGAAGGTTGTAGTGTCGTCTTAGGCAGTTGGGAGTAGTTTTGGGTAGATCTAGGTAATGATTCGAGGCTTTGTCCTACAGAATATTGTAAACGGAATGTCCATGTGGCTTTGCATATTGTAATTCTGAAAGTTGTAATTCCACATTTGTGGAGATAATAAGAAGCCCATTTTTTGTTCTTGCAAATTATTGTTGTTTCTCTGTTTCTATTATGTGTTTGTCGTATTAAGGGGAGCACCCTTCATCAAGTGGTATCAGAGCGGAAGTTCTTGAGTGTGTAAACAGATCATCGAATGTGAGACAGTTTGCACTAGGACTGTGGTTCAAGTTTCAGTGTGCATCGCGAAAATGCCTCCATGAATGGAACATGGCAGAAGAGCTAGTGTTGTAACACCTAAGGTTAGAGTGCTCCAGAGACAAGTGCGAGCATTGCAAAAAGAGCTTTACAGAGGAATGAATCTTAATGTCAGAGACGAAAGTGAGCATGAAGCCGAGGGAGAAGGAAATTCTGATCAAGAAGAAGGTAAAATTTTGAACCAAGAGGAAGAAAGACTTTTTCGGGCCATTTTCAAGATCGAGAAAAGACCTAAAATTGAGGTTCCTACATTTTCAAGAAATCTTAACCCAGAGGAGTTAATCGACTGGATCAATGAATGTGAAGAATATTATGAGTATGAAGATATTGAGGATCCTGATAGGGTCAAGTTTGCAAAGGCCAGACTGAAGGGTCATGCAAAAATTTGGTGGAAAGAGATTCAATTAGAGTGAAATAGAAGAGGAAAGGATAAAATCATAAGATTGAATCGGATGGTGGATCAATTGAAGCGACAGTTCAATCCTGTTGATTATGATCTTGACCTACTGAAGAAAATGCAAAGTTTTAACCAAGCAGGAAGATCTGTTCAAGAGTATACAAAGGAGTTCTATCGAATCCTCATCAGAACAGGCCAAGTAGAAGCTCACAAGGAGAAAGTTGTCAGTTACCTTAATGGGTTAAGGTCGAGCATTCATGAATAATTGAATTTGGTTCAAATGAACAACATTGAAGGGGCATAGCAGTTTGCCCTAAAAGTAGAGTAAAAGTTGAACAAAAGTTTGAGAGTAGACAAAGCAGAAGAGGTCGTGAAGGAAGATCTGGTGGACGGTCATATGGAGATCGAAATGAAGATCTGAAAAAGCAGGATGAGGCCAGTAACAGTCATAATCAGAGAGGAGATAATTTCAATCATTTCCATGATTATAATAATATAAATTAGAGAGGAAGAGGAAGAGGACAAGGATCTGGAAGAGGAGGCTTCCATGGAACATGTTTTCACTGCGGGGAAGAAGGTCATAGGGCATTTGAATGTCCTCAACACCAAGGAAGGATGGATAGGAGAAATAAAAGCCAAGCTAGAGTTGCACATGTAGATGAAGATACCAGATCATCACATTTTGAAGATGTTGAAAGAGGAGAAACGCTGATTAACAAAAGAGTCCTGCTGAGTGGTGAGAATGAACCTGAACAAAGGAGGAGCCTATTTCGCACCAGGTGCAAGTGTGAGGGTAAGTGTTGTGATGTGATTATTCATAGTGGCAGTACTGATAATTTGGTGTCAGAAGATATGGTGACAAAGTTGAAGCTTAAGAGGCAAAAATAACCACATCCATATTGGGTTGCCTGGGCGCAGGATGACCACAAGGTCTTGGTCAGTAAACACTGTCGAGTGAAGTTTAAGATTGGCGGGTACCAAGATGAGGTACTATGTGATATCATATCTATGGATACATGTCATATGTTGTTGGGTAGACCATGGTAGTTTGACAGGTGTGATATACATGATGGTCGTGCGAATACCTATTCCCTGACAAAGGATGGAGTGAAACACAAGCTAAAGTCATTGAATGACATAAGAAAAGGTATGTGGTAGTGCAAGAATAACTTTTGTTGATAGAGGAAATTTCTTAGATGGTATGAGGCATGAGAATATGTGTTTTACCTTAATTCCAAAGGTTGGGAAAGAGGAAGTAGAAGATGTATCTGTAAAAATTGCAGAATTATGGAATGAGTTTCAGGATATTATATCCGATAATGTGCCTTATGGATTACCACCAGTAAGAAATATCAGTCATTAGGTGGACTTGATTCCAGGAGCCAGTTTGCCAAATAAGGCAGCACACAGAATGACACTAGTAGAAAGTGAAGAGTTGAAGACAGATTTGAAGTTTAGTTCATCACATCATCCACAAATTGTATATGGAAGTAGTGCCATAAATGCTTCAAAGTTGAGGAAGATAGATAAAGTAGAAATAAGTAGTGCTGAAGCTGAGGATTTTACATAACACTTGAAGAACATCCATGAGGAGGTGAGGAAGCATATTACCAAGATAAATACATAGTATAAGGCTAAAGCAAATGAGAAAAGAAGGCATAAGGAATTTTAGGTTGGAGATGTAGTCATGGTTCATTTACATAAGGAGTGATTTCTAGTTGATACTTATGACAAGTTGAAAATGAAGAAATTTGGGCCATGTAAGATACTAAAGAAGTATGATTCAAGAAATGCATATGAGGTAGAATTGCCTACTGAACTAAATATTTCACCAGTATTTAACATTTCAGATTTGACAGAATATCATGAAGGAGGTGTTGAAGATGAGATCACAACAACATAATGGAGTATTCCAGCAACCCGTTCAGTTATCAAGGAGATTGAGGACATACTGGATAGTCATGTTGGCAGAAGCAAAAGGAACATCGTATATGAAGAATATCTGGTCAAATGGAAAGGTCGACCTGTTGAATATTCATCATGGCTAACAAAGGAGGAGGTTAACCATCTTGGTTTTCCTCTGCACACCTAAGTCGTGATAGGGTCACTTCTCAAATGACCTTGGCTGTCTGATGCATGAGCATCCTGGGTGTAAGAACAATCTTGCATCACCCAAAAATATTTTTAGTTTCTTTTCAATTAGGGCTATCTTGTGCAGAGCTGCTATTTATGAAAACTTGCTATATTTAGTAAGTTGGTCATGTGATCTCGGAATGTTATGATTTCATAGGTGGAGGTTCATTTTGGTCATATCAGTCTGCTAGTAAAGTTTCATAGCTAGATCAAGTCTAGTTTTGAAAATATTGAAATTTTTTTGTATTGGCAGCTGGGTACAGAAACTTCGAACTCAATTTTGAAGGCTTTAGAGGCCCCAAATGAGGTCGAAACTTCATCTGAATAAAATTTGCTTAACTCAAGCGTTGTAGAGATCCTCGCACCATTCCTGAATTGGGGTCATAATAGTCAATCGGGTCAACGAGTGATGACTTGTGGTCTCTGGAAGTTGGGCCACCTGAAATGGCAAAAAATAAATTTCCTTCAAAAATTTTCTTTAGGTTTCAAAAGTTGTTTTGAGCCGACTCTGATGTAATAAATTGTAAAATAAAATAATTCTAAGTTTGGTCGGCCTTATTGGCTAAAATTCTAGAACCTTCCCATACGGTGGAAAATTGCCTATATAAGGAAGGCTATAGTGTTGTCTTAGGTAGTTAGGAGCAGTTTTGGGTAGATCTGGGTAATGATTCAAGGCTTTGTCCTACAGAATATTGTAAAGGGAATGCTCATGTGGCTTTGCATATTGTAATTCTGAAAGTTGTAATTCCACATTTGTGGAGATAATAAGAAGCCCATTTTTTGTTTTTGCAAATTATTGTTGTTTCTCTGTTTCTATTATGTGTTTGTGGTATTAAGGGGAGCACCCTTCATCAAGTGGTATCAGAGTGGGAGTTCTTGAGTGTGTAAATAGATCACCGACTGTGAGGTAGTTTGCACCAGGACCGTGGTTAGGGTTTCAGTGCGCATCTCGAAAATGCCTCCACAAAGGGAACGTGGCGGAAGAGCTGGTGTTGTAACACCTAAGGTTAGAGCACTCCAAAGACAAGTACGAGCATTGCAAGAAGAGATTTGCAGAGGAATGAATCTTAATGTTAGAGATGAAAGTGAGGATGAAGCTGAGGGAGAAGGAAATTCTGATCAGGAAGAAGGTAAAATTTTGAACCAGGAGGAAGAAAGACTTTTTCGGGCCATTTCCAAGATCGGGAAAAGACCTAAGATTGAGGTTCCTACATTTTCAGAAAATCTTAACCCAAAAGAGTTGATCAACTGGATCAATGAATGTGAAGAATATTTCGAGTATGAAGATATTGAGGATCCTGATAGAGTCAAGTTTGCAAAGGCCAGACTGAAGGGTCATGCCAAGATCTAGTGGCAAGAGATTCAATTGGAGTGAAATAGAAGATGAAAGGATAAAATCACAAGATGGGATCGGATGGTGAATAAATTGAAGCAACAGTTCATTCATGTTGATTATGAGCTTGACCTACTGAAGAAAATGCAAAGTTTGAAGCAAGCAGGAAGATTTGTTTAGGAGTATACAGAGGAGTTCTATTGAATCCTCATCAGAATAGGCCATGCAAAAGCTCACAAGGAGAAATTTGTCTGTTACCTTAATGGGTTAAGGCCAAGGATTCAAGAATAATTAAATCTGGTTTGAATGAACAATATTGAAGAGGCATACCAGTTTGCCCTAAAAGTAGAGGAAAAACTAAACAAAAGTTTGAGAGTAGACAAAGCGGAAGAGGTTGTGATGGAAGATTTGGTGGATGGTCATATGGAGATCTAAATGAAAATCCGAAAAAGCAGGATGAGGCTAGTAACAGTTAGAATCAAAGAGAAGATAATTTCAATCATTTCCATGATTAGAATAATAAAGATCAAAGAGGAAGAGGAAGAGGACAAGGATCTAGAAGAGGAGGCTTCCGTGGAACATGTTTTCACTGTGGGGAAGAAGGTCATAGGGTATTTGAATGTCCTCAACACCAAGGAAGGACAGATAGGAGAAATGAAGGCCAGTATAGAGTTGGACATATAGATGAAGATACTAGATCATCACATTCTGAAGATGATGAAAGAGGAGAAACGCTAATTAACAGAAAAGTCTTGCTAAGTGGTGAGAATGAACCTGAACAAAAGAGGAGCCTGTTTCACACCAGGTGCAAGTGTGAAGGTAAATGTTATGGTGTGATTATTGATAGTGGTAGTATTGGTAATTTTGTGTTAGAAGAGATGGTGACAAAGTTGAAGCTCAAGAGATAGAAACATCCACATCCATATCGGGTTGCCTGGGTGTAGGATGACCACAAGGTCTTGGTCAGTGAATAGTGCCTAGTGAAGTTCAAGATCGGTGGGTACCAAGATGAGGTACTATGTGATATCATATCTATGGATGCATGTCATATGTTGTTGGGTAGACCATGGTAGTTTGACAGGTGTGATGTACATGATGGTCGTGCGAATACCTATTTCCTGACAAAGGATGGAGTGCGACACAAGTTAAAGCCATTGAATGACACAGAAGAAAAGGTATGTGGTAGTGCAAGAATAACTTTTATTGATAGAGAAAATTTCTTAGATGGTATGTGGCATGAGCATATGTGTTTTACCTTAATTCCAAAGGCTGGGAAAGAGGAAGTAGAAGATGTATGTTAGAATTTAATCTTTCCTTGGTAAATTATGTATTTAAAGGATAAACCAAGGTATCTTATTATATTTATCCTCTAGTCCAAGTGGGAGGACATGTCATATTTGTAATTCTTTTATTAAGAAAAATAGATATTCCTCCTTATGAGGAATCATATACTTGTCTCACACACTAGTGAAATGTGGCATACATAAAAATGGGAGTTACAATGTAACTCCTTCCTCACATCTCTATTAAAGAGATGGCTCTCCTTCTCTCTTCACATGAGATAATTCTTCTTCTTGAGCACTATTGTATGAGCTAAGCTCTCACTCTCTTTCTCTCATTCTTAGGCATTTTTCCCACATTCATTATATCACGGGTTTTTTTTTATGCTTTTCCTCCTTCAAAATATTGTGTCCTTTGTTGCTTTGCTTTTTGATGAATGCAACTAGTTTTGTGTTAATTCATGGTAAATCTTCTTACTCCTTGCTCATTGCATTAAACAATTTCCTATCTCTCTTTATTTTGTTATTATTTTAACATGGTATCAGAGCAAGTTGGTTTAATCATGTTTTGAGTGTGTAAGTAAAGAAGCAACCATATCTTGGTGCACTCCAAATTCTGAGACGTTGTTTAGAGAAATTTGAATCTCATTTTAGTTCTTCAATTAATTCTTCGCAATATCATGGTGAACTAATTTTAGTTCTTTGCAATTAGTTTATTTACCGGTTCATTTATATTAATCTTATATATTTCGGTTCATACTTTACTAATTTTTTTTTCTAATATTTCTAATCTTCACCAATTTGCGTAGATTTTGGCTACTAGTCTACAATACTTATTTCAACGTTTCTGCAGTATATTTGTTGTATTATTTGGTGGCAGGGTCACTTTGGAGAGTACATACTGCGTATTATTCATTATTTGTTTAAATCGTATTGCGTATACATTATCTCTTACTTGTTTATTCATTCATAGTTTATAGTTAACGTTTCACTTATTTGTTTTTTTTCATTTAATAGTATTGTTTCCTTCTTGTTGTCTTACCCAAAACAACAAGTTAATAATAGTTGAAATTCTTATCAAACTGCTCGATTTTGTTTTGTAATAGTTGGCTTTTTGTTTTGACAAGAAAGAGTTTAAATAGCTATTCTAAAGCATTCTAAAAAAAGGGAATATCAACATATATGTTTTTTAGATTTGCATTAATTAAATAGAATCTTTCTTTGCTATAGCGTAACTCCAATCAACCATTTCTTTCCTTGTGCAGGGTGACTGTTGTCTTGACTGGATTTGTCATAATTTCTTTCTTTTATCTATGCAGCTTCTTTTGCCCTTGGCTATGCAATTTTAGTTCTATTCAGTTAGTTTTATTTGTTATTATTACATTTGGCTTTTTTTCTTCAAGTTAATCATTATTTCTGGTTTTTTGTGGGTGAGAGTAGATTCTTTTCCATTTCGAATCACATGTTCATTTTAAATTATATCTCCATCATTATCTTTAACATTTGTTTTGCAGGGATCTTCACCATCTCTCTCTTTATAATCTCTTTATTATCGGTTCTTATGTTTTTTTCCTTTGCATGCACTGTCATTATCACAATATAATAGGTGTATGAAAGAGCTTTTTTTTTCTAATCATTTAAGCTTTATCCTTTGCATGCATGCATTTTTTATTCCATTCATGCATTTTTTTTTCCAAAAAAAATCATTATAGTTGCTCATTGATTGGATCTCTTGGTGCTTGTTCTGGAATGAAAATTGATCTTGTTACGACAAGCCTCCTTCTTTCACATCTTCCGCACTGCATTTTTTTGAACTGCAGAGATATAACTTGCGTAATATTGCCTCTGTGTTTTTATGTTTAGTGCTCATTGTTATTGTAATATATACTGAACAGGGTGTCTCTTTTTCATGCTGCTACGAGATTGCGTAGGGGTCAAGCATTGTTTGTGGATTCTTTTAGACAACTCCATCATTGTCTTCCATCGACACAGCGTCGTGCCCCTTCACAAAATCAATATCATTTGTCATAACCTTTGATACCAATGTCAAGTCTTGTTTCTAACCCTCTACTATAACTCTTGTCAGTGGGAACCTGCTATTTCGCTATAGCTGAAGTCGTCGGTGTCATTTTCCTTTGCCTTTTTTATTATTACATTTATAACGCTTATATCAATGTTGCAGGTTTCTAACACTTCCTCTTTGCTAGAGAACCATATATGGTAAAGAGATTTTGAGTATCTGCATTTTTTTCATTTGTTTGTATCACTGCTTTTTAAAAAAGTATCACTACCCTGCAGAGGCTACGGAGAAACTATTTTCTTAATAAGTAGTTTTACATTAGATAGAGTTGCAGATTAGTTTAATTTGTAGTAGCTAGCTTGCAGGACACCATCATTGTTTGCGTAGTGTCTATGCTTTATTTATTTAGTTTACTTATAATGACTTATTGGGGTTAATTGATTTTACTCATTTAATAAGGAAAAGTATGTTTGAAAGTGGTTGTATTCATTATTCCCATTAAGGCAGAATGTACAGGCTATGTCCATAATATAACATGTTAGTGCATGCGCTTTAAATTGACAGCGCGATAAACATTTACTATATGCTATTAATTTTAAGCATCCTTTTCATTCGATCTATGTTCTCATTGTAGTCATATTTTGTAGCTTTATAAAAGTATTTACATTTTTCTTATTCTCGGGGTGCGGCCTCTGTTTGTATCGTAACCCTTGTCTTAGTTTGGCATTGTATCGATTATTTTAACAGGTTTATTTAGCTTTTTTCGTTGTCTCCTCTTTGCATGCTTAAGTGTATAGCTTTTTCTTTGCATGCAAGAGATTCTTGTCGTTATTTGTTAATCAATAACAGCTTAACAGAGATTTGTTAACTCTTAGTGTTCTTTGTTTCAATTTTACCTCTGGTAGTTGGCTTTTCCTTGCATGCCTCCTTGGCGTAAGCTTTCATAGCTTTTTGCTGTTGCATGTGAGTGTATATAGTTTCTTTTGCATGTGTTTGATCTACATGCCTAGTTTTTCAGCTTCTCTCACAGTGCTCTTGCTTTAAAAGTTTCTTTTGAGTTCTGTTAAGGGTTTTCATTTATTTATCTCTAGTTTAGGTGTTCTTTACTTTAAATCTTCGTATTTAACTATGACCACCCTGATGGCAGAAATAAAGTTAACTAGTATAAATTATCATGTATGGAAAACACACATGACCTTCATCTTTAGATTCAAACATATTTTAGATATTGCAACTAATGCCAGTTCAAAACCAGCAGCCTCTGCTCCTCAAGTTGACCAAACTGCTTGGCAGACTAAAAATGAGGAAGCACTTGGGTTTAATCAGGATCTCCTTAAGTCCCAAATTGTATGTCTTAATTTCTACTTGTATAAAAGCCCATCAAGCTTGGGACATCCAGAAAAATACCTATGACAGTGCAGACGAGACTCGAAAAATCTAGATTAAAGACCAACTTGAAGACCTCAAGTATACCGACTTCAACTCTGTTGATGATTTCTTGCTCAAGTTTGATTCAATTAAAGTGTTACTAACTGGTTTACAAGTTCCTCTCTCTGATTTAAGGATAATCCACATAATTATTCATAAATGTTTGCCTAGACAGTTCCAACAGTTTATTACAAATATTTACTCTCAGTTAGCTATTCTTTCATTAGCATCTCAATTAACTTATGTCATCTTTCAAAATATGTTGCATTAAAAGGAAGCAAAATTGATTCAATTTGGTATAATTAAAACTCGCGAACATGCCTATGTCTCTCAAAGTCACAATAACAATAGATCTTCTAACACTAATCAAAATAACCAAAATTATCAAAGATCAAACAATACTAATAATTCAAATAATAACTCAGGCCAACAATTTAATGATCATTACAATTCTAGGCCTTCCAATAACTATCATAATAATAATCATTCAAATAGGCCACATTGCACCTATTGTGGTAAAGATGGTCACTCAATACATAACTGTTTTAAGAAACAAAAGGATGATCAACCTAATTCTCAAAACTACTCAAATGGAAAATCTAATGGAAATCAATCTCATTCTGCTTTTACTGTCTATTTTAATGCTTCTAAACCACTTGAATGGATTATTGATAGTGGTGCATCTCAACATGTTACATCTCATAAGGAAGTCTTTGATTCTTTGCGACCTGATTCTATGAATATTCCTATTTCTTTAGCTGATAATTATTGCTGTCAAGTGGAAGGAATTGGTAATGTTTCTGTTCCAAATGGTAAATTACATGATGTGCTTTATGTTCCTGATTTGAAAGCTAACCTTATTTATGTTCCGCAATTATGTCAAGATTATAAGGTTGAGTTTCATAAAAAAATTTGCCATATCATTGATCCCAATACTAATAAGATAGATGCTAATGCTAAATTGGATGATGATAATCTCTTTAAATTTTATCAATTTGCCTCTCCTAGATATTCATTACTTACTACTGTTGATTTTCACATTTGGCATGAGAGGCTAGGACATTTAAATTCTGATTATATCTCATTAATGCAAAAAGAAAATATGGTAGATGGGCTACCTAAGTTTACTCCTTCTAAGTTTGATTGCAATGGATGTATGAGTGGTAAAATGCATAGAGAATCTTTTCCCCATAAATCATCTTGGAGAGCTAATAATAAGTTAGTTCTCATTCATAGTGATCTTTTAGGTCCTATGGAAAATACTTCTATTTCAGGCTCTAAATATGCTTTAACTTTTGTTGATGATTATTCTCGTAGAACTTGGATTTATTTCTTACATAGTAAAGATCAAGTCCTTGATATTTTTGTTAAATTTCATGTTTTTGTGGAAAGACAAAGTGGTTGTAAAATTCAGATTCTTAAGACTGATAATGGTACTGAATATGTTAATCATGCTTTCCATTCTTACTTAAGATCTTTTGGTATCAAACATGATCTTACAGTTCCTTATACACCAAAACAAAATGGTGTGGCAAAACGGAAGCATAGAACAATCATAGAAATGGCTAGATGTTTTTTACATGCTAGAAATATGGATTATAAATTTTGGGTTAAAGCCATGGCATGTGCCACCTATATTCTTAATAGAACTCCTACTAAGGCCCTACCAAATAAAACTTATGAAGAAGTTTGGTCAGGAAGAAAACCTAATCTGTCTCATTTACGAATTTTTGGCTCCACTGCTTATGTTCACACACCTAAACAAAAAAGGAAAAAGTTAGATCCTAAATCCTCACCTCATATATTTGTTGGCTATTCTAAGAACACTAGAGGTTATAGAGTTTACGATCCTCTTACTAATAAAGTTCAAATTGAGATGTTTGCATTACTGAAAATGGTGTCCATGACTGCTCTCAAATTTTAGATTCTAATTTTAGTCACAGCAACATAGTTCTTGTGGACGACCAACCTCCGTCTCTCAACCCTATTCCTCACATTTCTACTCCTAATGTTTATGTTCCTCTTGTTTTTGCTCCTAACACTAAGGATAATACTAATACTCTTCAAAAGGATACTAATGAACATAAAGATAGTAATGATACTCCTAATAATTTTGTTCCTTCTAGTATTAGCAGTGATGATGATGACGATGATGGTAATAATCTGTCTACTCCTCCTAGTAATATTTCTGTTAATTCTAGGAGAAATCCTAAATGGTTTAAAGATTTACTTAATGAAGGTGATGATTACATTTCTAGAATGGGTGGAATTAAATCTAGAAGGATAAACTACTGTAATTATGCTCTTATGACTTCTCTCTCTAATTCTAATGATCCTCAAACTTTTTCTCAAGCTAAAAATCAACCTCATTGGAAAATTGCTGTGCAAGAGGAATATGATAGTTTAATTTCTAATAATACTTGGGATTTAGTTACTTTACCTCATGGCAAAAATCTAGTTTCATGTAAATGGTTATACAAAACTAAGTTGAATGCAAATAATGATATTGGTAAGTTTAAAGCTAGACTAGTAGCAATAGGTTTTTCTCAAGTTGAAGGAATAGACTATAATGAAACCTTTGCTCCTGTTGCAAAAATGCCTACCATTAAAGTTGTTTTAGCTTTAGCCTCTAAAATGAATTGGCCTATTCACCAAATGGATGTTAAAAGTGCTTTTTTGAATGGCGATTTGCATGAAGAAATATACATGTCTCAACCTCCTGGTTTTATTCAACAAGGTAATGAACATCTAGTATGCAAACGAAATAAATCTATCTATGGTTTAAAACAATCTCCTAGAGAGTGGTATTCCAAAATTAATAATTTCTTTATTTCTCAAGGTTTTGAAAGAAGTAAAAATGATCCTAACTTGTATATCAAGCATAGTGAAGATGACATTATTATTATCATTATGTATGTTGATGATTTGATTCTTACTTCTAGTTCTAACCATTTAATTTTTGATATTAAGTTCTAACTCAACCAAAAATTTCAAATGACAGATTTAAATTTTTTACATTATTTCTTAGGAATGCAAATTTGGCAAACCCCTAAGGGTATTTTTATCTCTCAAAGTAAATATGCTAAAGATCTTCTAGATAGATTTCATATGAATGATGCTAATCCTGTTTCAATTCCATGTGATTTAGGAACTAAGTTAATGATAGATATGCAATCTCCACTCATAGATGCTACTCCTTGTAGAGAACTTGTAGGTAGTTTAATTTATCTAACCCTCGCTAGACCTGATTTATCTTGTAGTGTTGGTTTAGTTTCAAGATTCATGTCCAAAACTCAACAAACTCACTTCAAAATTGCTAAAAGAATATTACGTTACATTGAAGGTACTATTAACTTAAGATTATTTTATGATGCAAATTCTAATTTTTCTTTAAAAGATTTTACTGATTCAGATCTAGGTGGAGACCCCAATGATGGGAAATCTACTTTTGGGTATTGTTTTTCTCTTGGTTCAGGTTCTATATCTTGGAAAAGTAAAAAAGAACAATCTCTGTCTCTATGTTCTACCAAAGCTAAATATAAAATTTGTACTCGTGCCTCTAAAGAAGCTCTATGGCTTAGAAGAATACTTGAAGATTTGGGTCTACCTCAACAAGAACCTACACCATTGTATTGTTACAATCAAAGTGCAATAGTCTTGGCAAAGAATCCAATTTACCATGCAAAGTCAAAGCACATTTCTCTCCACCACCACTTCATTAGAGAGCACATTGCAAAAAAGAAAGTTTCCCTCATCCATTGCATAGCTGAAGATCAAGTTGCAGATATTTTGACAAAACCTCTTTCTAGAGAGAAATTTAAATTTCATTGTAACAAGTTGGGTTTGATACCCCTTGATGTAATTACCCCAAGTAAACATTAAAGGGGGTGTTAGAATTTAATCTTTCCTCGGTAAATTATGTATTTAAAGGATAAACCAAGGTATCTTACTGTATTTGTCCTCTAGTCCAAGTGGGAGGACATGCCATATTTGTAATTCTTTTATCAAAGAAAATAGATATTCCTCCTTATGAGGAATCCTACACTTGTCTCACACACTAGTGAAATGTGCCATACATAGAAATGGGAGTTACAATGTAACTCCTTCTTCACATCTATATTAAAGAGATGACTCTCCTTCTCTCTTCACATGAGATAATTCTTCTTCTTGAGCACTATTGTATGAGCTAAACTCTCACTCTCTCTCTCATTCTTAGGCATTTTTGCCACATTCATTATATCACGGGGTTTTTTTATGCTTTTCCCCCTTCAAAATATTGTCTCCTTTGTTGCTTTTCTCTTTGGTGAATGCACCTAGTTTTGTGTTAATTCATGGTAAATCTTCTTAGTCATTGCCCATTGCATTAAACAATTTCATGTCTCTCTTTATTTTGTTATTATTTTAATAATGTACCTGTAGATGTTGCAGAATTATTGAATGAGTTTCAGGATATTGTATCCGATAATGTGTCTGATGGATTACCACCAATAAGAAAGACCAGTCATCAGATGGACTTGATTGCAGGAGCCAATTTTCCAAATAAGACAACACACAGAATGACACTAGTAAAAAGTGAAGAGTTGAAGACAGATTTGAAGTTTAGTTCATCACATCATACACAGATTGTATATGGAAGTAGTCCCAGAAATGCTTCAGAGTTGAGGAAGATAGATAAAGGAGAAATAAGTAGTGTTGAAGCTGAGGATTTTGCATAACACTTGAAGAACATCCATGAAGAGGTGAGGAAGCATATTACCAAGATGAATGCACAGTATAAGGCTAAGGCAAATGAAAAAAGAAAGCATAAGGAATTTTAGGTTGGAGATGTAGTCATGGTTCATTTGCAGAAGGAGCGATTTCCCAGTTGGTATATATAACAAGTTGAAAATGAAAAAATTTGGGCCATATAAGATACTGAAGAAACATGATTCAGGAAATGCATACGAGGTAGAATTGCCTACTGAACTGAATATTTCACCAGTATTTAACATTTAAGATTTGACAGAATATCATGAAGGAGGTGTTGAAGATGAGATCACAGCATCACAATGGAGTATTCCAGCAACTAGTTCAACTATCAAGGAGATTGAGGACATACTAGATAGTCGTGTTGACAAAAGCACAAGGAACAAGGTATATGAAGAATATTTGGTCAAATGGAAAGGATGACCTATTGAAAATTCATCATGGTTGACAAAGGAAGAGGTTAACCATCTTGGTTTTCCTCTGCACACCTAAGTCGTGACAGGGTCACTTCTCAAATTACCCCGAGTGTCTGATGCAGGAGCAACCTAGGTGTAAGCGCAATCTTGCATCACCCAAAAATATTTCTGGTTTCTTTTCAATAAGGGCTATTTTGTGTAGAGCTACTATTTATGGAAACTTGCTATTTTTAGTAAGTTGGTCATGCGATCTTGAAATGTTCTGATTTCACAGGTGGAGGTTCATTTTGGTCATATCAGCCTGCCAATAAAGTTTCATAGCTAGATCAAATCTAGTTTTGAAGATATTGAAATTTTTTGGTATTGGTAGCTGAGTACAGAAAATTTGAACTCAGTTTTGAAGGCTTTAGAAGCCCCGAATGAGGTTGAAACTTTGGTTGAATGAAGCTTTCTTGAATCAAGCGTTGTAGATATCCTCGCGCCCTTTCCGAATTGGGGTCATAATAGTCAATCAGGTCAACGAGTGATGACTTATGGTTTACATAAGTTGGGCCACCTAAAATGGCATAAAATAATTTTTTTTCAAAATTTTTGTTTGGGTTTCAAAAGTTGTTTTGAGCCGACTTTGATGTAATAAATTGTAAAATAAAATAATTCTAAGTTTGGTTGGCCTTATTGGCTAAAATTCTGGAACCTTCCCAAGTGGTGGAAAATTGCCTATATAAGGAAGGCTATAGTGTTGTCTTAGGCAGTTGGGAGTAGTTCTGGGTAGATCTGGGTAATGATTCGAGGCTTTGTCCTACAAAATATTGTAAAGGGAATGCCCATGTGGCTTTGCATATTGTAATTCTGAAAGTTGTAATTCCACATTTGTGGAGATAATAAGAAGCCCATTTTTTGTTCTTGCAAATTATTGTTGTTTCTTTATTTCTGTTATGTTTGTGGTATTAAGGGGAGCACCATTCATCAAGTGGTATTAGAGCGGAAGTTCCTAAGGTTTTAAATAGATCACTGATTGTGAGGCAGTTTGCACGAGGACCGTGGTTAGGGTTTCAGTGCGCATTGCAAAAATGCCTCCACAAAGGGAATGTGGTGGAAGAGCTGGTGTTGTAACACTTGAGGTTAGAGTGCTCAAAAGATAAGTGCGAGCATTGCAAGAAGAGATTTGCAGATGAATGAATCTTTATGTCAGAGATGAAAGTGAGGATGAAGCCGAGGGAGAAGGAAATTCTGATCAAGAAGGTAAAATTTTGAACCAGGAGGAAGAAAGACTTTTTCGGGCCATTTCCAATATCAGGAAAAAGACCTAAGATTGAGGTTCTTGCATTTTTAGGAAATTTTAACCCAGAGGAGTTGATCGGCTGGATCAATGAATATGAAGAATATTTCGAGTATGAAGATATTGAGGAAGCTGACAGGGTCAAGTTTACAAAGGCCAGACTGAAGGGTCATGCGAAGATCTGGTGGCAAGAGATTCAATTGGAGTGAAATAGAAGAGGAAAGGATAAAATCACAAGATGGGATTAGATGGTGGATAAATTGAAGTGATAATTCATTCTTGTTGATTATGAGCTTGACCTATTGAAGAAAATGCAAAGTTTGAAGCAAGTAGGAAGAACTATTCAGGAGTATACTGAGGAGTTCTATTGAATCCTCATCAGAATAGGCCATGCAGAAGCTAACAAGGAGAAATTTGCCAGTTACCTTAATGGGTTAAGGCCGAGCATTCAGGAAGAATTGAATCTAGTTTGAATGAACAGTATTGAAAAGGCATACCAGTTTGCCATAAAAGTAGAGGAAAAGCTGAACAAAAGTTTGAGAGTAGACAAAGCGGAAGAGGTCGTGATGGAAGATCTGGTGGATGGTCATATGGAGATCGAAATGAAGATCTGAAAAAGCAGGATGAGGCCAGTAATAGTCAGAATCAGAGAGGAGATAATTTCAATCATTTCCATGATCAGAATAACAGAGATCAGAGAGGAAGAGGAAGAGGACAAGGATCTGTAAGAGGAGGCTTTCGTGGAACATGTTTTCAAAGTGGGGGAAGAAGGTCATAGGGCATTTGAATGTCCTTAATGCCAAGGAAGGACAAATAGGAGAAATGAAGGCCAGGCTAGAGTTGCACATGTAGATGAAGATACCAAATTGTCACATTCTGAAGATGCTAAAAGATGAGAAACGTTGATTAACAAAAGAGTCTTGCTGAGTGGTGAGAATGAACTTGAACAAAGTAGGAGCCTGTTTTGCACCAGGTGCAAGTGTGAGGGTTAGTGTTGTGATGTGTAAGTGATGTGATGTGATTGATAGTGGCAAGACTAATAATTTGGTGTCAAAAGAGATGGCGACAAAGTTGAAGCTCAAGAGGCAGAAACATCCACATCCATATTGGGTTGCCTAGGTGCAAGATGACCACAAGGTCTTGGTCAGTGAATAATGCTTAGTGAAGTTCAAGATCAATGAGTACCAATATGAGGTACCATGTGATATCATATCTATGGATGCATGTCATATGTTGTTGGGTAGACCATGGCAGTTTGACAGGTGTGTTGTACATAATGGTCGTGTGAATAACTATTACCTGACAAAGGATGGAGTGCGACACAAGCTAAAGCCATTGAATGACACAGAAGAAAAGGTATGTGGTAGTGCAAGAATAACTTTTGTTGATAGAGAAAATTTCTTAGATGGTATATGACATGAGCATATGTGTTTTAACTTAACTCCAAAGGCTGGGAAAGAGGAAGTAGAAGATGTACTTGTAGAAGTTGCAGAATTATTGAATGAGTTTCAGGATATTGTATCTGATAATGTGCCTGATGGATTACCACCAGTAAGAAAGATCAGTCATCAGATGGACTTGATTCCAGGAGCTACTTTTCCAAATAAGGTAGCACACAAAATGACACTAGCAGAAAGTGAAAAGTTGAAGAGAGATTTGAAGTTTAGCTCATAAAATCATCCACAGATTTTTTATATGGAAGTAGTCTCAGAAATGCTTCAGAGTTGAGGAAGATAAATAAAGGAGAAATAAGTAGTGTTGAAGCTAAGGATTTTGCATAACACTTGAAGAACATCCATGAGGAGATGAGGAAACATATTACCAAGATGAATGTGCAGTATAAGGCTAAGGTAGATGAGAAAAGAAGGCATAAGGAATTTCAAGTTGGAGATGTAGTCATGGTTCATTTGCCGAAGGAGCGATTTCCAGTTGGTACATATAACGAGTTGAAAATGAAGAAATTTGGGCCATGTAAGATACTGAAGAAGCATGATTAAGAAAATGCATATGAGGTAGAATTGCTTACTGAACTTAATATTTCACCAGTATTTAACATTTTAGATTTGACAGAATATCATGATGGAGGTGTTGAAGATGAGATCACAGCAGCACAGTGGAGTATTCCAGCAACCAGTTCAGCTATCAAGGAGATTGAGGACATACTGGATAGTCATGTTGGTAGAAGCACAAGGAACATGGTATATGAAGAATATATGGTCAAATGGAAATGCCGCCTTGTTGAAGATTCATCATGGTTGACAAAGGAGGAGGTTAACCATCTTGGTTTTCCTCTACACATCTAAGTCGTGATAGGTTCATTTCTCAAATTACCCCAAGTGTCTGATGCAGGAGCATCCTGGGTGTAAGAGCAATCTTGCATCACCCAAAAATATTTTTGATTTCTTTTCAATAAGGGCTATCTTGTGCAGAGCTGCTATTTATGGAAACTTGCTATTTTTAGTAAGTTGGTCATGCGATCTCGGAATGTTCTGATTTCATAGGTGGAGGTTCATTTTGGTCATATCAGCCTGCCAGTAAAGTTTCATAGCCAGATCAAGTCTATTTTTGAAGATATTAAATTTTTTTGGTATTGGCAGTTGGGTACAAAAACTTCGAACTCAGTTTTGAAGGCTTTAGAGGCCCTAGATGAGGTCAAAACTTCGGCCAAATGAAGCTTGCTTAATTTAAATGTTGTAAAGCTGCTCACGCCCTTTCTGAATTGGGGTCATAATAGTCAATCAGGTCAACGGGTGATCACTTATGGTCTTCGGAAGTTGGGCCACCTGAAATGGCAGAAAATAAATTTCTTTCAAAATTTTTGTTTGGGTTTCAAAAGTTGTTTTGAGCTGACTCTGATGTAATAAATTATAAAATAAAATAATTTTAAGTTTGGTCGGCCTTATTGGCTAAAATTCTGGAACCTTCCCAGGCGGTGGAAAATTGCCTATATAAGGAAGGCTGTAGTGTTGTCTTAGGCAGTTGGGAGCAGTTCTGGGTAGATTTGGGTAATGATTTGAGGCTTTGTCCTACAGAATATTGTAAAGGGAATGCCCATGTAGCTTTGCATATTGTAATTCTGAAAGTTGTAATTCCACATTTGTGGAGATAATAAGAAGCCCATTTTTTGTTTTTGCAAATTATTATTGTTTCTCTATTTCTGTTATGTGTTTGTGGTATGAAGAGGAGCACCCTTCATCAAGTGGTATTAGAGTGGGAGTTCCTAAGTGTGTAAATAGATCACCAACTATGAGGTAGTTTGCACCAGGACTGTGGTTAGGGTTTCAGTGCGCATCTCAAAAATGCCTCTACAAAGGGAATGTGGCGGAAGAGCTAGTGTTGTAACACTTGAGGTTAGAGCGCTCCAGAGACAAGTGCGAGCATTGCAAGAAGAGATTCACAAAGGAATGAATCTTAGTGTTAGAGATGAAAGTTAGGATGAAGTCGAGGGAGAAGGAAATTCTGATAAAGAAGAAGGTGAAATTTTGAACCAGGAGGAAGAAAGACTTTTTCGGGCCATTTCCAAGATCGGGAAAAGACCTAAGATTGAGGTTCTTGCATTTTCAGGAAATCTTAACCCAGAGGAGTTGATCGACTAAATCAATGAATGTGAAGAATATTTCAAGTATGAAGATATTGAGGATCTTGACAGGGTCAAGTTTGCAAAGGCCAGATTGAAGGGTCACGCGAAGATTTGGTGGCAAGAGATTCAATTAGAGAGAAATAGAAGAGGAAAGGATAAAATCACAAGATGGGATCGGATGGTGGATAAATTGAAGCGACAATTCATTCTTGTTGATTATGTGCTTGACCTACTGAAGAAAATGCAAAGTTTGAAGCAAGTAGGAAGATTTGTTCAGGAGTATACAAAGGAGTTCTATCGAATCCTCATCAGAACAGGACATGTAGAAGCTGACAAGGAGAAAGTTGCCCGTTACCTTAATGGGTTAAGGTCGAGCATTCAGGAAGAATCAAATCTGGTTCGAATGAACAGTATTGAAGAGGCATACCAGTTTACCCTAAAAGTAGAGGAAAAATTGAACAAAAGTTTGAGAGTAGACAAAGTGGAAGAAGTCGTGATGGAAGATCTGGTGGATGGTCAAATGGAGATTGAAATGAAGATTCAAAAAGGTAGGATGAGGCCAGTAACAGTCATAATCAGAGAGGAGATAATTTCAATCATTTCCATGATCAGAATAATAGAGATCAGAGAGGAAGAGGAAGAAGACAAGAATCTGGAAGAGGAGGCTTCCGTGGAACATGTTTTCACTGCGGGGAAGGTCATAGGGCATTTGAATGTCCTCAACAGCAAGGAAGGACAGATGGGAGAAATGAAGGCCAGGCTAGAGTTGCACATGTAGATGAAGATACCAGATCGTCACATTCTGAAGATGCTAAAAGAGGAGAAATGTTAATTAACAGAATAGTCTTGCTAAGTGGTGAGAATGAACCTGAACAAAGGAGGAGTCTGTTTCGCACCAGGTGCAAGTGTGAGGGTAAGTGTTGTGATGTGATTATTGATAGTGGCAATACTGGTAATTTGCTGTCAAAAGAGATGGTGATAAAGTTGAAGCTCAAGAGGCAGAAACATCCACATCCATATCGGGTTGCCTGGGTGCAGGATGACCACAAGGTCTTGGTCAGTGAATAGTGCCTAGTGAAGTTCAAGATCGACGGGTACCAAGATGAGGTACTATGTGATATCATATCTATGGATGCATGTCATATGTTGTTGGGTAGACCATGGCAGTTTGACAGGTGTGCTATACATGATGGTCGTGTGAATACCTATTCCCTGACAAAGGATGGAGTGCAACACAAGCTAAAGCCATTAAATGACACTGAAGAAAAGGTATGTGGTAGTCCAAGAATAACTTTTGTTGATAGAGAAAATTTCTTAGATGGTATGCGACATGAGCATATGTGTTTTACCTTAATTCCAAAGGCTGGGAAAGAGGAAGTAGAAGATGTACCTGTAAAAGTTGCAGAATTATTGAATGCATTTCAGGATATTGTATCCGATAATGTGCTTGATGGATTACCACCAGTAAGA
The DNA here is from genome assembly GCA_027943335.1 of Chamaecyparis obtusa. NCBI lineage: Eukaryota > Viridiplantae > Streptophyta > Pinopsida > Cupressales > Cupressaceae > Chamaecyparis > Chamaecyparis obtusa. The sequence continues at coordinate 279,675 of BSBK01004622.1, read as the reverse complement.
AATATCAATCATCAGATGGACTTGATTCCAAGAGCTAGTTTGCCAAATAAGGCAGCACACAGAATGACACTACCAGAAAGTGAAGAGTTGAAGACAGATTTGAAATTTAGTTCATCACATCATCTACAAATTGTATATGGAAGTAGTCCCAGAAATGCTTTAGAGTTGAGGAAGATAGATAAAGGAGAAATAAGTAGTGTTGAAGCTGAGGATTTTGCATAACACTTGAAGAACATCTATGAGGAGGTGAGGAAGCATATTACAAAGATGAATGTGCAGTATAAGGCTAAGGTAGATGATAAAAGAAGGCATAAGGAATTTCAGGTTGGAGATGTAGTCATTGTTCATTTGTGGAAGGAGCGATTTCCAGTTGGTACATATAACAAGTTGAAAATGAAATTTTTTTGGCCATGTAAGATAGTGAAGAAGCATGATTCGGGAAATGCATATGAGGTAGATTTGCCTACTGAACTGAATATTTCACTAGTATTTAACATTTCAAATTTGACATAATATCATGAAGGAGGTGTTGAAGATGATATCACAACAGCACAGTGGAGTAATCCAGCAACCAGTTCAACTATCAAGGAGATTGAGGACATACTGGATAGTCGTGTTGGCAGAAGCATATGGAACAAGGTATATGAAGAATATCTAGTCAAATGGAAATGGCGACCTGTTCAAGATTCATCATGGCTGACAAAGGAGGAGGTTAACCGTTTTGGTTTTCCTCTGCACACCTGAGTCGTGACAGGGTCACTTCTCAAATTACCTCGAGTGTCTGATGCAAGAGCATCCTCGGTGTAAGAGCAATCTTGCATCACCCAAAAATATTTTTGGTTTCTTTTCAATAAGGGCTATCTTGTGCAGAGCTGCTATTTATGGAAACTTGCTATTTTTAGTAAGTTGGTCATGCGATCTCGGAATGTTCTAATTTCACAGGTGGAGGTTCATTTTGGTCATATCAGCTTGCCAGTAAAGTTTCATAGCCAGATCAAGTCTAGTTTTGAAGATATTGAAATTTTTTGGTATTGGCAGCTGCATATAGAAACTTTGAACTCAATTTTGAAGGCTTTAGAGGCCTTGAATGAGGTTGAAACTTCGGTTGAATGAAGCTTGCTTGATTTAGGTGTTGTAGAGCTCCTCACGCCCTTTTTGAATTGGGGTCATAATAGTCAATCGGGTCAACGGGTGATGACTTAGAGTTTTCAGAAGTTGGGCCACCTGAAATGGTGAAAAATAAATTTCCTGCAAAATTTTTGTTTGGGTTTCAAAAGTTGTTTTGAGCCAACTCTAATGTAATAAATTGTAAAATAAAATAATTCTAAGTTTGGTTAGCCTTATTGGCTAAAATTTTGGAACCTTCCCAGGTGGTGGAAAATTGTCTATATAAGGAAGGCTGTAGTGTTGTCTTAGGTAGTTGGGAGCAGTTCTGGGTAGATCTGGGTAATGATTCGAGGCTTTGTCCTACAGAATATTGGAAAGGGAATGCCCATGCGGCTTTGCATATTGTAATTTTGATAGTTGTAATTCCACATTTGTGGAGATAATAAGAAGCCCATTTTCTATTTTTGCAAATTATTGTTGTTTCTCTATTTCTGTTATGTGTTTGTGGTATTAAGGGGAGCACCCTTCATCACAAGCCTTTCTCATAAATAAACCATTCTCAAATTTGGCACATAAAGCTTACTTACTTTACATAAACACCCATTCTTTAGGTATTCATTTTTCTTAGGCTCAGAAACAAATTTTCTGTTGAAAGAATCAAGAATAAAAGGCATTTTGGTTAATATAAAAGTTGAAAATTATATACAACAAAGTTAGTTGTTGATATCCAAATAATAAACTTTGCAAAGGTAAAACATTATTAGGTACAATATAATTATTAAATATATCCATGTATTGTTGTAATAAATAATCCAAACAATCTACCCTTATTACATCTTTTTCTTGAGAGCACATGTTAAGAAGTTGAAAAATTTAAACTTTACATTGACAAGTGATTTGGTGAAGATGTTAGTGCAATTCTGCTAAGGATGATAAATTTGGAGCTAAATATATTATTGTTGAACATGTTCATTGATGGAGTGACATAAAACTATATGTGTTTCATGTCAACACAATACTATATTGTGAACAATTCTCAACACAATTTGACTACACAAAATAAGATTGTAGGCTATTTAGGTACTCCCAATTCTATTAGTATATGATGAAGCAATATCATTTTCAAAAATTTTCCTCTTGCACTATAATAAAGTACTACAATGGAAGAGTGAACAATAATAATTCACTTCTCACTTTCCTAAGAGATATGCCAGATTCTAAAAATAATACAAATCTTGAAGTGGATTTCTTATCATCCAGGGAACATTTTAGTTTAGATTTATGTATTCAAGAAAAATGATTTCTCTACTTAAATTGTAAAATTATTGCAGGGCACCACAAGCTTACCTCAACACCCACTTTACTACTTTCTAGGGACACGTCATAGGCTCATGTATGAACCTTAAAAGAGAACTCACAACATGGTTGGTATCTAGCTTGGTTTATGTAAAGTAAACACGACTCCCAATCAACTAATGAGAACGAGTTTCATTCACTTGAGACAACAAAATTTTTCATGGTATTTTTAAACCAATTGCCATTGGTGTTGATATAGGCTTTCTTGAAATTAACCCTTCTAAACTTCTCAAACATTGCTTTGGTATACTCGATTTAAGTTGCAAAGATATAATTTTATGACAATCAAACATCTAGTTCAAGGCAAAAATTTTGAAGCTCAAGATTCATCATGCTTTAAATGATGTTTTAGATCATTATTTTTTGCTATGTAATCATCACATTATAACTACCAATGATGATGATATTGTTAGTATAAATAATTAATATGATAACCACCTAATTTTTTAATGTGTAGATTAGGATCATAGGGATTCTTAGTGATGTATGTTGAAAGAGATATTCAATGATATTGATATACTAATTTTTGGGATTTTGGTTTCATACCATAGAGATAATTTACAAGTTGACACCTTTGTTTTTACCTCAGTGTTGTGCATCCCTTTGGTTGATTCATATTGACTTCTCCTTGAGATATTCATTTTAGGAAGGTACTCTTCACATCCATTTTATTTACTTGCTAACCAAACTAAAGACAAAACCACTGTGATATTATTGATCTTTCTATTTGGAGAAAGTATCTTTTCACAAACAATGCCTTTTGAGTATATCCTTTTTCTACAAGTCAAGCCTTACGCTTGTCAATTCCTTCATCTACTTTTTTATTTTATTTTGAACACCTACTTACGTCTAATAACTCTCTTCTTTGGTAGAAGTAGAATAAGGTCCCATGTATTATTCTTCATGAATGTCTAGTTCTTGGCATTCATAACATCTTTCCATGACTTAGACTCAATACATTCTTTTATTGTTTCTAGTTTTGAGGTCTAAATCCCTATATACATATAAAGATCCAAATTGAGCCAATATCTTGTTGTAAGTCATTGATCATAAAATAGACATGTATAAAATAGTGTGTAACTTTGCATCTTCATGGTATTAGTAAACAACTTCAATATATTGTGCATATAAGAAGGGGATGGAGAGTGTCTATTCAGAATAATGTTTACCACATTTTGTTGCTTTATCATGTTTGGCATCCTTATATTCTTATTCTTCAACCTTAAACATTTTTGGTGCATGATTTGGTATAATAGATAGTGATGCAGATGAACTCCAATCACATTCATCATCAAAGACAATATTTCTCCTAATGGATAATTTCTTCATGGTAGGGTCTACGAGCCGATATCCCTTTGAGCCTAAGTTCTATTTGAAATAGATACACTTCAAGGAATTTTCATCCAACTTATTTCTTTGGGCCTTGGAGTGCACATGAATATTGTACACCCAAACACCTTAAGATATTAAATAAGGAGATTCTTATTGGTTTTTTTATAAGTAATGTTATCAATCACTTTTGTAGATACCCATTTAAAGAGATATATCATTGTATGAAATAGTTGTGTAGAATGTAAGATCCAAATTTGTATCCTTCAACATGCTTCGTATCATTTTTATGATGGTGTGTTGTACCCTTTTGCCATTTTTTATTGACATATATGTGAATGGGTTAGATTTATCTAAATCTCATATACATTTAAATAATTAAAGAACTCATTCCCTCCTTTGATCCAAGTAGGTGACTTATAAAGGGTGACTATTTGATTAGAACACGTTATGGAAAGATGAAAATAAATATGAAATGTCATTTTTTAATACCAAATGAACACGTCTTGTAAATAGTTATTTAATGGGGCACTTGGGATTTATAACTTCACACCTTTTTAATGTTACAATGGATTTTAAATACTTGGAAATTATTTATAGTTTTTGAAGATGCTCTCCATTATTAGAAGATCATGAGAATTCATACAATGATATTTTGGGACCTTTTTTTAATCTCCTTGATATTAGTATTTGCTATATTTTGGGCCTTGTTGAATGTATATATTAGAGGTGTGAAATAAAAGTATTGTATGTGTTATTTGCGAGTAATGTTATGCTATTACCATGTTGTCAAACTAAATAAGATAGAGAGCATCATATAGTTGTAGAAATTTATTCTTGATTGATACAAGCTCAAATTCTATTTGGCAGTGGAATGTACCTTGAAAGGGATTCTTTACATATATTTGGTATCATGTGATTGCTTTTTAAAAAAAAATATTATTTTTTATGGTTAATGACTTAAATAATTTAAGAATGATTAAATTTGTGCACTTTATGCTATATTCTCATTATAATTACTTCTCCATTTCTTTTCAATAGCGAGTTTTACATTGGTAAGCCAACTCCTCTATATGCATTCCACAAAATTTATGGATTTCTTGCTTGTACCCCATTAGACTTCCATTATACAAGCATTGTTTGCTTTTAATTCTCTAAAATTTATTTGTAGGCTAGATGAAAATAAAGATGATATAACAAATTTGGAAGGCACATGGTAAATTGATGGAGGGTGAACAATAATCAATTTGTAATTTTTAAGTTAGATAATGATCTTTCCATTGACATATATGTTCAAAGTTAAGAAAATAAGACTTAGGTTTTTGGTAGTAAACAAATAATCTCTTCTACAACAAAATATTGAAGCCTCGTGTTTGTTAAGGAATAAAAACTGATGCCATCTATGAAGCATGAAGGCATTGATCATTTAATTAAACTTAAAACAAATGATGCTAAAACAAAGTGAAAATCATGGTACAAAAATTGCTCTTGTTCTTAAATTTGAGTATCATTATTAAGATTGAATAAAGTTAAAGATAGATTATAATTATCTCAAAATATGTCAAAAGTTATATAATTTAATTATTGTATAAAATTTCACAATTTCAAATTTTTCAATTTATGTTTCCATTAGTTCTAACAATTTACTATGTCATGACAGGTGCATATTCAATGGATGAGTGATGTTTAGGGTGAAATTGATAGGTGTAGCTAGTGAAACAATTCAACATGTTAACATTGTATACACATATTTCTCTTTACTATTCTATAATCTCTAAACAAAAATGTAGTATGATCTTTACCCAAAACATGTACAATCATGACATTTACAAGAACACACAATATTATATTTTTTTGCTTTTTTGATATTACTTTTCATAATTTGAATAATTAATGGATTTTATTTTTTTTGAAATAAGATCTGTATTCTTTGGCACTATTAATCTATATATTGAAAAACTTATGAATTCATCATTAATATGCATTTAATTTTGAGAATTATTTGAGACTTCTATTGTGTTGGTGATTATGCATGAATAAAACATACCAAGCAACATTTTATTTTCAAAGACGTTATAATTGTAATTTGCAATTGTTAGATGAAACATTGATTTCTCAAATCAAAATCATAAAATCAATAATAAGAACAACTATTTAAAGTCTTGTGAGCTTAATCAACAAGACTACAAGTATTAGTGATTAATGACCTTTTGATGATAATTTCTTTTGGTGGTATTACTTCTTTAGTCAAGAGATGATTAGGTTTAGATGTATACTCCTTGGCCATACTTAAATTTGATACTCATATAATTATATCTAGATATTTTTAAGATAAACTATAATTTAAATTTAAATTATATATTTAAAAAATTCAGATAACCTCAGAATTTTTTATAAGATTATATATAATTTTGGTATAATTTTATTTGAAATAAATGTCCTAATATTTGAAGGAAAAGTTTGAATTGATAGACGTCATAAAATAATTTGCTTGACAGGCAGGATCGAACGTCAAATTCAGATTCCGTTCCACACAGGAAACCTAGTTATTTCCAGTAAAAATATATAATTTGAGCTTTTGTTGAGTGCGGTGAGTTTGTTCGGAACAGAGGAGGAAGCCGATTCAGGAGTGGAGGAAATTTAATCCGGTGCTATGGTGCTCAAGTAAGTTTCTGGAGAATACCTATGTTAATAATTTTGAAGGAAAAACCCTATTTTTCGCAGAATAGCAATCGTCCTTTTATACATTTCTATATTATAAGTTTTTGTCCAGTTTGCATTTTTATAGCTAACTCAAACCACAAAAATAGCTTATTTGCTTGGTGAAATTCTTTGGATTTTTCGTGTCGGTAAAATGATGTTATTAGGGTTTAGGGCTTTAATTTTTCGCTGAAATACGATAATGAGTTGGGATTCTGCTTGAACTGTAATTTACTAATTTTATTTATTTTAGATTGGATCTGACAGACGGGTCTCCGTGGAAAATGATACATTCCGGTCGTGAGGAGTATTTTGTTTATGGGCAGTTGAAAATATCAATCAGCTTAAAAAAGACGGTCAAGAGCATTTTATTTTCTTTAATACAATACCCTTTAATCTAGGGTCTTAGCCTGCAAGTTCTAAGTAAGAAGTGCTGGGACTTTTAGTGGGTTTAGGGCGTTATTGAAAACCGAATTATGCTGAGAGGGGGAGGGGGTGAATCAGTATAATCAGAAACTTTTAATGCTGAAAACTAAAACAGAGAACACAAAACAAAGGAGACAGCACACACAAATTATCTCGTGGAAACCCAAAGTGGGAAAAACCACGGCATCACTATCCAGAAAGGGCAACAACCCTGTTACAATCTGAGAGCTACAACTCTCCTTAAATCCAATCAGACCTGGCTCCAACCAATCAGCTATAAGGCTACAACCTCATTACAAAAGACATCAGAATTACAACAAGAAGTGAAATATCTATGCCTTTACTGAGATGTAAAGACCCGTGATTATAAGAACTCAGAGCAAATGGGTGTAATCTGAATTTCCTCTCAAAAATGCTCCCCCACAAAACTGTCCTTCACAAAACTGAAAACTTTCCTTCCTTCTAACTGCTTTCACACCATACCTCTCTGTATCACATTATAGTCCCTGTATATTAAAAATCCACACCAAATGCCTGACTAGGCGTATTACAAGTAACACTGAATGCTGTAACTTCAAAAGCTTGCCATAGTAGTGCCCTCTGTCTTGATAAACGTACTTGTTCCAACAATACACACAGTCGAAGTTTAAATCAACTTAAGACAAACAGAAACTGTGTCTGCACTACACCAGATATTGATCTATATAGATAATTTATCACTGTTTATTATTCACATTAAGAGCTGAAGAACACTCACCCGATACTATGCTGTTATTCTGATTGCAGCTTCATATAAGTTCTGTTCCTGCTTTTGCAAATCAGTAAATGTCTCAGTATCCACGTTCCAGTCTACACCTTTGTTTATCTGTATATTCAGTTCATCTCCTGCCTTTTCAGAGAACTCATCGAATTCTTTAAGAAGACCAGATAAAGACTCTACAAAAATGTTTCAAATCCCGCATGAAAACTGGTCCTTTTGAAAAGTAATGCACACACTTGTCACTGTTACGCACCTACTGGTCTCAGTTACGCACACACTGGTCACAGTGTTTTCATCGCATTTGTGTACAACAGCACCTGTTGAAGACTATCCCAGCATATACAACTATATCCACTTTATCGCCGAGAAGCTGTTTTTATGCAGAGTCCTTTCTCAAAACATTAACAGTTCACCCAGACTCATTTTCAATACACAGAATACGTAACAAAAAAAACTTTCATTCCAAATACGATCTCTGTTATTTGCAAATATTTATTAACATCCGTCTCAACTGAAAAACTCACCACCGAACTTGGTACGCAACACTATATTTTTAAATTGAACAGCCTTCTTTCATATTACCGCATCTACACACTCTTCAAAGAAACGCTATATATCCACGGTATTTTTCTTTTTCCGCATATATCCAAAAACACGATAGTCAAAACATAGCTCCCAACTTCTTTTAGTGCGCGTATCGATTTTTTGGATCATCCAAAAAAAATTCCACGGCACACTCTTAAATTTCAAGAAGGCACGCCATATGTGTTATTTTTCAAACGAAAAGCAATGTTTTTGATTCACTCCAAACTCCAAAGAACAACTGTTGCATAGGACACAGCCACCTGTTAAACGTTGGCTGCAAATACTGTTGTAACTGCCGTTAGCTGAAAGCAATGATGCACGCGTCTTCTCAAATTCCACATACTCATGCGATAGAATAATGTACCAGTCTGCATACATTTTGTTTTATTCCTCAACCACGTTCTTGCATAAGACACGTAGGAAACCAATCCTCAACCTTCCAGCACACACACTAGAAGACATACTAAACACAGGTGTCAATACAAGAGCATATAACACTCCAAACAAAACATACTTAAACATCCTTGTCAAACGAAGACACCCGCAGCGTGGACAAAATCAATGACAAAAACTAACAGTTATCATACATGTAAAAGAAAATCTGATCATTTTAGTGCAGGTAGGAATTGAACTGCGATGTTGTCAGCGCACTACTGTTTTCCCCCAAGTTTACTGATTTCTCATGGTCAGATAAATAAGAGAAATAACAAACCTGTTTGTTATGGCTAGATTATAATTTCCAATAGAAATTCAAAGATGTGTGTCTGATATATCTTGATTGCAAGTCTTTCATGCTCGGATTATAGGTTTACAACATCAGTTGGTATTCTTTGCAGTGTGGATATTATTGTTTTTTGTGGACAAAAGATTTTTCTATGCAAAGAAAAATAAGAAAGTTTTTTCAATGTCTTGCTCTTTCTCATTTATGATACTCTTCATCTTTTCAATCATTGCGTCAAAGACATCATATCTCTCTCTCAAGTAAGGTTTGTCTATATTTGTACAATGAATCATATTCAAAATGGGCTCGGTGAAACTAAGGTGATGCTTTGCATGAACCTACAAAGAGTCATATAGGATCATTCACTTAATATTTGCTGTCCTTCCAATGTTGTTTTGCCTCCATATGGACCAGGTTTGGCTAATGACCATGTTAGAAAGTACCTCTTGAACCTTCACAAATTGTTTTAGGACAATCAATTGTGTTAAAAGGTGAAATGGGTTTCAACAATTTATTAAAAAATAAAAAATAAAATAATTAAAAACAAATTCTAAAGAATGATTATTGGACATAATCAAATTATGATTCAGTTACAAAGATTAATTCTTTTTCAAGTAATTAAAATGAAATTAAAATATAAAATATTATACTACTTCACTTACCTACTGAAATGCCCCTTTTTGGGATATTCCTAATTTTAGGCCTAAAAACTAAGTTGCAGGTTCGGATTTTGGTACAGATGTGGGTTCGAAATTTGTCCAATTTTTTTTTTGGTTGGGTTCGGATTTGTTTTGGGTTCGTCCGTACAAGTTTTTTTAAATATATATATATATATATATATATATATACAGCAACAAATAAGTTCATACATCACTATGCTAATATTAAAGCAACATAGCAAAATACACCACCACATATATTATTGTTTTAGTCCAAATTACATAACAAAATGCCAAAATACACCTCCATATCAATTGTTTGGTTCAAAATTTAAAACAATAAGAGGATCAAGGAGTTTGTCTCTGACCTTCTATTGACGGGAATAAAAGAAATGGCCAGAGTTACACATGGATTATGATCACGACATATATACATGCATTGATAATGAATAGTGCATAATTTGATGGATGAACAAAAAGTAACTTGCTAAGTCACAAGGTTCGAGTTTGAGTTTGACAACAATAAAATTCGGATGAAGTTTGACAAGGGTAAAAAATTCAGAAAAAAATTTGAGATTAAATTTACCTTTATAAATTTAAATTTGAAAATAAATATATAAATTATAAATTCATTAGTGGTTCAAATACTTTAACAATGCTAAATTAATTTGAAATTAAATTATATTTAAAATAAAATAGTTAAATATATTGTTTATTAAAATAGAACAATATTATATAAAATTTAAAATTAATATGAATATTTTACACTTCAAATTGAAATTATTAAAAAATAAAACAATGTTATTAAATTCAATACATTATAATAAATTTAAATATATTTTAATAAATATATTAAAACTTTTAATTTTAAGTAGTCAACATATAAATAACATGTTAAGGTTTATAATAGCCCTCGACTATTTTTAGATGGTCTTCATTTCCGTCAAAGAACACAATGAACTTCCGCAGGGCGATGATGGACATTCAAGCACGATGGTCAAGGCACAATGGACTTTATTTCCAATGATATTTATAACATAGTCGGGTGCAGTTTCCTCAAAAGCATTGCTAATCTGCTTATCTGTTGCCATTGGGATACAACTGAATGAGGAAGTCACACAAACAAGACTAATGAATGGAAGTGGGCTTGAGTTTTGCCAGATAATGATGGAAAGGGCAAAAGCTAAAATCTGAAGAAGAGAAAACATAGAGAAAAGAATAAAAGCTAGGTTTTGGTTAGATGGGGAGGAAAATCATGAGCAAACGGGTAGAAAAAGTGCACGGAAGATCCGAGGCGGGAAACAATAGGGAAGGCGGTCATATGGAGGACGACTGACTTAAGTGTCAACAAGACCAGGGAATTTTCTGTATTTCGAGCTTTACTTCTTTGTCACGAAAACGTGTGGGGACAAAAGACAATAGGCTAGAGACTTCTTTTATTACGCGGTTTCTCTCCTTCGTCAAAGATACTAACAAGAAAAATTTCTGAGTTCTATAAAGAAACAATATACAGTGATCCATATAGATAGACATGGTAATCACAGTAAATAGATGGGGCAATCACAATGCTCCATTCTTGTCCACATAAGGAGTCAAACTTGATTTGACTATCTTTAGAGCATGTTTGAATGGCAAAGAATTTAAATCTATTATTTCTTGGAGATTCAGTTCCAGTTTGTATATTCGTCCCAAATTCTGTAAAAATTCTTTTTGGGCTCGCACGACTCTTTGAAAAATCTTTAAATTGACTTGAAATTCTTGCAGGGTCCCGCTGGGCGAATATTCAACGAATTTCTCAGATTGGCGGTGACTTTTGAGTGAATTCGCACTGTACCAGAATTTGGTGCGAATCGACTTTCGAATTCCACTAGGTTTGAGCGAATGTGGTAACGTAGCCTAAAAACAATATTAATCACTAAAATCTGATCTTAGTAATATTAACTAACAAGAAATTATGATAATATTAAAATCCATATTTCAAAGCAGCATAATATTTACACCATTAAACCATAGCATCATCAATATTTGGATCATAGCAAATCATATAATGAATTTCTTGGAAATGCTTGTAAATCGATAACTCTCAAGGTTGACTATATTTGACTTGCCAAGAGCATGGAAGGTTGACTGCCAATCCATCCCTTGGTTCACCTTGGAGGCTGGCCATTCTTCCCGATCAAGTCCAAGAGCATGGAAGGCTGGCCATCTTTCCCACATTTTGTCCAACTTGATAAAAGCATTAAGGTGAGTTGTTCTTTCTATTAGTGTGAATGAGGTTTTTTTCTATCTAGTCATTTGTGGGAACCTATTCACATGTTAAGTTTACTTAGAACCTAAGTTAGTTGTCCTTATATCCTAGGTGGCATTCTAGAAGTTAGTTATAATGAGGCCATGTTCTCCTCATTACTTTTAGTTATCTAGGTACTTAATATTTGCACCATGCATTTAATGTTTGTATAAAGGGTAGTTGTTGTAACTCATCACATCTTGCCTATATGAGTAAGAGCTCTCATGTACATTCATATGTCTATTGTCATATGCAGTCAATCTTGTGTTGTTGAAGCAAGCTATTCTTGCCATTCTTTCTTGTGGAAATTATTTTGGTCTTGCAGGGATCTTTTGGGTGTTGTGAAGCCACCTATTTACTCCAACATGGTTTTAGAGCTCCAGATCTGAAGACTCCTTCCCAAAATATGAGAGTTTTGTTTTGATATTGAGCTATTGTTGGGCACAGTTTGAGGTGAAAGGGCATCATGATTATGTTTGAAAGGCCCAAAAGCCTTATTTTTGTATAAAGCACTTCAAATTTGGGCAAAGCACTTCAAATTATCTTTTGTTCATAATATTTTATTCATGTGATTTATTTGATTGGGGCAAATAATTTATTGTCAAGCAAAAAGAAAAATTGTATGGTCGAACCTTTTAATTTATCTTGGGGGTTTGTGATGTTAGCCCACTTGGGGAGTTAGCAAGTGCATTTATTTCTTGGACGGTTTAAAGTTTCCATGCAATTGTCGGAGGGCTTTGCAAATTATTCAACGTGCTTCCTTTTCTTGATGTTTCATTATTTTTGAGTGATTTACGTCATTTTTGATAGGGCATGGTTTATATTTCATTGATCGTCAGTTTAAGTGACTTTGGTTGGCCTTTTGTGGTGGGGGTTCGCATACAGTATTTGGCAAGGGTGTCTTTGTTGTTTACAGGTGACTTCTTGATATGTTTTGAGGGCCGAAAGTACTTTTGTCAATGTCCTTTCAAAGTGGTGGGTTTGAAGTCGACGTCCTTGGTCGGCTCCTAAATTTCTTTGCTCAACACGCTACATAGTTTGCAGGGTTCTTTGATTGGTTTGCATGGGAGTTAACATGGGCGGCTTAACCTTTGTTGACACCATTAGTATCTTTGGCGCATTTAATATTGGGGTCCGCTTTATTTGTTTAGGGCAAAGGATATTCCCTTGGTGATGCGGCCCAAGCCCTCCGCCCATTGAACCACTTCTACCCAACCTTATCACCACACACTTTACCAACTAGGTGGCACCTTTTTATTTTGCCCCTAGTGCCCTTGTGGTTGTACGGAGGACCATGGGCCTGCAATTTTTTTCAGCCCCCAAGTGCTAGGGGGTCCCCTTGTTTTGCCCAAAATGTCCTATAATAGGCCATTTTAAAAAATGTTGGTGTAACTTTCTTCTACGGAGGCAAAATTTTGCAAACAAGATATTGGCGGAAAGATGATTCCACCAACTTCACTATGGTACAAGTATTTGACATAAATTTTGTTGTTTGATGTTGTTTTTTATTAGTTGAAATCAGATATTGCTTTTGCACCTTTGAGCTTATATCTTGATTTGGACTTCGATTTTTGTGATTCAAGCAGCATCAGGAAGGTATTTAGGAGCACTTCATTTTAGTTCATGCACTTTTTGCAGATTTGTTTCCAGAATTTGAGAATTTCATTTTGAAATCAGTTTGGTACTTTTGGATACACTTTTGTAAATTTGCAAAATAATGACGATTTCTTGTTAACAAAGGAGTTGACTGTTTGTATTGTGAGAGATAATATGTTTTATTCTCTAATTTTATCATGGATTTGCCTGAAGCTGAACTTTTGACTCCATATAACTATCATACGTGGAAATCAGACATGCAACTTTTATTGTTGAAATTGCAATTGAAGAGAACACATAAGGTACAAATCCCGAACCTTGTAAGTGTTGTAGAAAAGAGAAAATGGTTTGATAGAAGAGATGAAGTTCTTGGTACTCTTATTATGTCCATTTCTCCTGATCTTTGATATCATCTAGTATATTATACACATCTTGATGATATTTGGACTACCTTAGAGAATCTTTCTATTAAGCGAGATAAGATGAGAAAATTTAGGTTGGAGTATGAACTAATGAGTCTCAATCCTGGAGATATTGAAAATATACAAGACTTCACAAAGCTCAATTCTCTTAGATTGCTATTGATTGAATGTGTGGTTACAAAAGAGGATGAACAATTGATTCTCTCTATTCTCTCTGAAGCTTGGTCTTGATTATTTATTGTTTGTTTCTACATTTGTGCTACTATGGATGCTCTAGGTAGTGCACACAAAATGCCTTTTCTTGATGGATTTGCAACTCAATTCACAAGCTAACAAGAAAAATTGGCACCCATGGGCACATTGATGCTTCCAAGGTCTCAAACACTTATTGCAAAAGATGAAAATCCAAAGGCTCCTGTGTGTTTTCATCTCTCTTTTTGGAGGGGGGTTTTGTCCCATGAAGTTTTCTCCCTTTCTCCGCTTTATGAGAGATTGCATTTCATGTATTACATTTGCATTGTACATGGGTACCTAACATGGCCTAGTAGTCGGGACCCATATTGCATTGTGAGTTTAAGTGCATTCCCCTAAGTTGCACTTAAGGAGAGGTGTTGGTGTAATTAAATATTCCTAATTACACTTAAACTTACTTAGAATAATGCATTGCATAGTAGTTTGCGTATGAGACACCTAGGAGTTTGCACCTATATTAAGTACATGATGTAGGAGAATTCCACTTTAGGTGGTGATAGTTGTTAGTACATTCCACTTTATGTGTGAGATCCATCTTTAGTGCATATATCACATTATTATCCTCATCATATGGCACATACTTCATTGCATAATGGAGGATGATCCACCTTACCTTTGGTGGACATGTGATTTCACCTTGCATAGGTGATAACTTATCTACTCCCTATCATTGTCTCTTATTGCCTTGCCTATATAAGTAGGCCTATTATGTACAATTCAATTATGTCCATTAGCAATAATATCATTCTTGCATCTTAATGCAATTGTCTTGTCATTCTCTTGTGGAAGTTATCTTGGTCTTTCATTTGATCCTGGGGGTGTTGTAGAGTCACCTAAAACTCTAACAACTTCAAGTGGCAAGGGTAAGAAACAAAATAAGGATTCTAAGTCTAATGAGCAAGCTAAGGATTCTCCTTCACAACATACCCTTGAGTCCAAGCCCTCTTCTAAAGAGGAATCATTCAAAGAGAAGTTGAAATGTGCTTATTGTAAAAGAGCATAGGTGTTATGATATGATTAGAAGATTCATAAACTCACACACCTTTAGAAGAACAACATCTGACTGCCCTCATTAGTGTCTCCTCCGTCAACATTACAACCAACAACATCTTCATCCACATAGTCAAGAACCATAGGAGTCTCACACGGCTTCAACAAGATGAAAGATAATGCACTATTGGCTTCTACAATTCTTGAAAATGGGTGACGACTTCTTGATTCAAGATCATCTCATCATATGGCATCTTCTAAGGATATGTTCTCTTCTTTTGAGCCTTTCAATTCACCTAATATATTGATGGATATCAATAGATACATGAAGGTTTGTGGGAAAGGTTTTGTTGACATGGGAGATGGATCTTTTAATGATGTACTTTGTGTTCCTTCCTTGTCATCTAATCTCCTTTTTGTTCATCAAATTACTCATATCGGGCAAGGTGAGAGTTTTGAGTTCACTCTTGATTATGTATACATTAGGGATAGAGAGACTAGAGATATCATTGCCCCACAAGTGGTTGATTATTCATCTCTATTGTATTCCTCTCTCATTTTGCTCTTGATGATGATAATGCCTAAGGGAAGATGTCTTGTTTGTAGGCATTGGATCATCTTTGGTTTTTTAGGCATACTTCATCGGCATTGGCATGTCTTCATTATGGTGTGATATTATGTCTCTCTTTTTCCTTTCTATGAGGGGATACTTGATTGTATATACATGATGTATGTAGTGCCTGCTAATGTTATAATAGCTATGGTCGGATTCCTTCAAGCCAACATAGATAACATAAAGGTTGTGATAATATAATTATTGATATTATAATAATTATATTTATATGAGCCAATTCATTAATATAATTATATATTAATTATATGAGTTATAATTATATATTAATATATGAATTACATTATTCATATATTAATATAATTATATGAGACATTTATAATTAATGGGGCCAACTTGGAAGAGTGGTGACCCTTGGTGAAGGGGCACCTCTGATAGATATATATGAAGATTAAATCTTCCTCTCTTGGCAATAAAATACACGCAATCAACAGACCAAAGAAAACAACATGGTATCAAAGCGGTTGAGTTGGGAAGTTGCCCCTCATCTTGGTAGTCTACTGAAACTAATATTGAAGTGATAAGCTTAGCGGTGGTCACCGATATTCATCTGTGACATAAGTTTGGATGTAAGACCCTAAATATCTAGTTGTAAGAATTGAAGATCTAATTAAACAGTAAACTAAAAGAACAATTTTTTTTTTATATTTTCATGAAAAGAATTACAGAATTGAATAAACTATCTAAGGTAAAGTACTCTTAATGAAATTAAAAGAGAAGGAGAAGTTTCTCACTGCTCATCCGCATAATAAGGTAGACTGAAAGATCTCGGTTGTCATCAGGAGGGAAAGATAACACCAGGGCGTTTAACCACCCAACCAATGAAACTATTGTTTCGCCCTTTGTCCATTTCTACTGAAATGGACCTGGCCCTCCGCAAAGGAAAGAATAGTACAAAATAAGAGTAGTCAACTGGAACTGGTGGAACCCTACTGTCTCAGACAGTTACTCCCTGCAGCGACTGCTACTCTGGATTAATGCCTGTCTAAGAGAGTATCCGGTTTACTAGGAAATTGGTCCAACATCTGCTGATGTACCCTTGGCCAAGGTAATTTTCTGCTCTGCTGAGCCTTACCCAATTTCCCACCCTATCCGACTAACTTTCGTTTCTCCTGTCAAGGTTCTAGTGTTTCCTGGAAACTCTCACTGTTCCCTATTTGCACATAATTCGTCCTACTGTTTACAGCCTTTTGACTCTTGACTGTTTCTAGTAGTTTTATAGATTTGATTCTAGATTTGAATTTGAAAGAATGATAAATGCATAACAAATGATCTGATGAAGTTTTCCACTCATGTGGTCCTTAGGATTTGCTAACTCTGTTTTTTTTTCAATAATCTACAAGGACGTGGAGATTTGTATTATTTGAACATTTGAGGACTTCCATTCCCGTATTCTAGGATTTACTATCTTAATTAAAAATCCTGCAGATTAAGAATGGTCTAGTCCTAAGCTGGTTCAGGAAGGTTCTCTGTCTTCCTCCCATCATTGCTAAAAAAATACATGCCGAAAAAGATGAACAGAAACCAGTATCAAATTAATTAAGTAAATTGATCAGAAAAGACCCCATTTTGTTAAGTTTGCTACTGTATAAACAGACTGAGAACAGCAAGAAAGATTGACAAAGACCCTCCCTTATAGCATGACGTAAAGCACAGGTATGTCTCCTGATGGCTTAGTTGACAAATACTTCATTAGCTATGTGCGACACAGCTGGTACAGCATGCAAAGCTTCCTAGTCTTAACGCGACCCTGCTATTTCAGCATGCAACCCTTTTGAACTTCAAATGTGACACCACAAGATAGTATGCGAAGCTACACAAGCTTAGGCTACTCTGCTATGTTCTTGAAGCTAGAACTTAATAAACATGAATGACGATTCTGACTAATGACTGCACTTTGAATTTTCCTGAACAGTTAATATTACTTTCGCTATGAATATTAACCTGCAATCTTAATAACTTCACTGACAACTCTGCTATGTTCTGCAGTTGAGACTGTATAAACATGGAATGCGAAACTAGTTAAGACGGCAATAAATTTTCCTGAGCATTTAATACTACTCCGCCTATGAATAGCAGCTTGAACTTATAATGTAAAGATCGTCTCTACTGAGTGCAGGAAACCGTATGTTCTAAAACACAACAGCACATTCTACCTTGTCGAATAAAGAAATAGACAACACACTATGCAACAGCATATGCATGCATTGAAGGCATCTCAAAAGTCAAACTCTAAAACCAACACCACAGTGCGAAACAGATGGAAAGATTTCATGCCTGTTAGCTGTGTCTGCAATCTTTTTTGAGCTAAGTCTATCAGCTCCTTCCTCTTCCGCCCATCACCTCCTATGACTCCAAATGATAACCTCACGACAACTTAAGGAAGCTACTGCAATCCCTAACTACCTGATCGGATGGTGATGAGGGCTCAGTTATCACGCCATCTTCCATGTGAAACACATCACCCGACTCAAATAATTCAAATGTTTCCCAAACTTTTAATGTCTCGCAGCATAACAAGTTGATGAATTAAGTAGACCGCAATGAATAAAATATAAAGAGTATTAGATAAGAAAATCACCCTCGTTAAAAATAATAATCGTTTCCATTCACTAATGTATTCACGGCATAAACTCGGAAAAGATTTTAGATGACCGAAATATTAAAATGAGAATATTTAGATAAGAATCCCTTCATCCATTGATACTTGACTAAGAACTTAACATGAATGACCAAAGGGAATTTAAATAAAAAGGAACAAATAATAATTAGACACTATTATTATTATTATTAGATTGACGTGAAAGTCTTGTATTGAAAGGTTGATAGATTAAAGACTCCACAATGTCATATTTGTACCAAATAATTTCCCAACAAAGAGGAGATAAAGGTCGAAGAATTATTATTAATATTATGAATGATGCCAAGATATAAATAAGATCGCACTTCCCTAAACGACACATGCAGTTATAATTATGGAACAAAATAATATAGACCGAGAAGTTACTAGAGGGGTTCGATATGAACCAACTCAAGCTTGGTCATTGCTTATTATAGACAAATTCCCTAATGGACCTTATTAGGGTGTGGTCATCAGACTATTCCAATTCCCTTACCAATCCAGAACCAGTTCCTCATCTTATTTTTTCACTATCCTTTCCTCCTTTCCTAGTGTTATCTTCCCCCCTTTCTGGGCGTCCTTGTTGCTCTTGCAACCACTTGCACACAGAAAAGGTTAATCCATCTTTATATCTTGTATCCATAAATCAAAATATTTAGCATGTAATTTAAATCCAAATAAATTAATATGACGCATGTTTCCCAATAATTTTTCTTTGATCTTTGAATTAACAATAACAAGAAACATTAAACCAAAAACCCATTTAAGCATAATAATCAGAAATATTAAACCAAATACCATTTAGGGCACATTAAACCAGAAATGTTAAACCAGATACCATTTAGGACACATCAAACCAGAAATGTTAAACCATATACCATTTAGGGCACATTAAACTAGAAATGTTAAACCATTTACCATTTAGGGCACAAAATTCAGAAACCACTGTTTCAGAAAAGTTGCTGAAGAGGGGTGTTACATTGGATATCACAAATCAATCAGTTTATGAAAATATTGAGATAAGGGAAACTCAGTATTACTGTGGAGACTCGAAGGCTTGCATTGTTAATTCAATCCTGTCTAAGGAATGCAAATGAAGTCATAGTGTTGACTATTGATAAATATCAATTCAAATATATGCGTAGAATTGACCATACCAGCTAGCCGAAGATAGTAAAGGAGGATAATAAAAAAAAGGACCCACCTATTATATAACATAGGCGACAATATTCTTCATTCACAAGAAAGGGCAATCTTGAAGATTTCAGTAGCCTTGAGTATGGTTTGAAATTCATTTAAGCCATGATGATCTAACATCACAAACAACAGGAGAAGCAAAGATTTTAATAACATAATAAAGTGATGCGATATATCAAGGCAGTATTCATTAAAATATTGGCCAATTCATTAATTAATGGAAGGTGCGATTGTGTCTAATAAGTCGAATAAGGCAGATGGAATAAACATTATAGAGATATGTAAGTGATGAAATTACAGACAAAGGAAAAAATTATGTTGGTTGTGATATAAAAATGATACATATAAGATTGATCAACCTTCTATGAAGGAGACTGTAAATAATGATAATTCTGAAATTGAAGAGGTTGCGACTTTCATAGTCGCTCTAATTAAAACTTTTGCTCACGTGGATGTGACATATAAACAACACTTTGAATTTTAAGACCTCTTCTTGCATTTCAGGTCACGACCCATACTTTGCATGTGAGCTATGGGCTTGTCAACACAAAAATAGTTTGAAAATTTGTAGGTATGTATTTGGGTGTTGAAAATTTGGAAGTATGTGTTAATCTCATGAGTAAATGCTGTCCTCCTTGTTGGAAATATTGTCATTAATGTCAAATGAGAGGTGAAAGTAATGAAGAATCTATGATTTGCATGGCTTGATCATATTCAAGATTACCTACAGCTGGTGATTAAGATAAGATAAACAAATGCAACAATGCATTGATAAGTTAATAGAAGTATTTATTATCAACATATAGATGACAACAATATGTCTTGATGATCCATTGTACACAACAATTTATACATGTGAGCAACGTTTGCTTCCGTGACAAAGGGAGCAACTAGAGGATATGATTCAATTGACATCTAAGGTTCTTGGTCATATTGATTCAGAGAGAGTGGACCATGTTGAGATGGTTTCTCTAGTGATCAGGTATATTTCCATTTGGACCCTGACTTCTCCAGTTCTGTCATGAGATGGAAGTTGCATTAGTGAGATATGATGATCGATTTCCTCCTTGGGAAATTGCAGCAGTCAGAGGACTATGATTCATTGGATGGAATCCTATGTATGTAGGCTGGAATGCCTTTAAGCGAACACCTAGGTCGTGATATTCCTGGATAGATGGGTACTTGGTGAGCTTGGGATTCACCAAGAGTGATGTAGACTCCAACCTTGTATTTCATGACAGGTCAAAGCATGTAGAGATCAAATATAACTATATTAGAGATATGGTGCAAAGGAATGCTATTCAATTCAGGTACATTAGCATTGATGATTAAATGGCTGATATTCTCACCAAGCCCCTTGCCAGAGTAAAGTTTGTGCATTTTCAAGACAAGCTTGGAATTGTGGAGAATGAAGCCCTTGTTGAGAGGGAGTCTCAACATCAGTGACTTCTAGAGATGTACTATAATGCATTCTTCTCCATGGAAGAGAAGTTTGAGGTGCAAGCCCTTGTTAAATGCATTCTTCTTTGTGAGAGAGAAGTTTGAGGTGCAAGCCCTTGTTAATGCATTCTCCTCTGTTAGAGAGAAGTTTTAGGTGAAAGCCCTTGTTCCACCCTCTGGGAGTAGCCATGGTGGATGTCATGTGAGAGACTCCTTGACTTAGCATTTGTGTTTATTCCCCCTTTGAGAGTAGCCATGGTGAATGTCATGATGAGATGACAACATCATGTTGAGTGATTTTGTGATGAACACTTGTGTTCATTTGCATTTCCATTCATGGGAGTAGCCATGATGGACCCATCCTCTTGGAGTAGCCATGGTGGATATCACTACATAACTCAAATATCGAGAAGGATTCCTCCCTAGCTAAGAGGGAGTGTTAATGTTATTGTAGCTATGGTCGGATTCCTTCAGGCCAACATAGATAACATAAAGGTTGTGATAATATAATTATTGATAAGATAATTACTATATATTTATATGAGCCAAATCATTAATATAATTATATATTAATTATATGAGTTATAATTATTTATAATTATATATTAATATAATTATATGAATCAATTCTATGAGACATTTATAATTAATGGGGCCAACTTGGAAGAGTGGTGACCCCTGGTGAAGTAGCACACCGATAGATATAAAGGAAGATTAAATTTCCTCTCTTGGCAATAAAATACACACAATCAACAGACCAAAGAAAACAACAGTCCTTTGGGGTATCATTGAGTGTAATATGCATCATTATTTGTTTGTTTCTTTTCTCTCTTTTGATAGGAGTTTTTTCCCAATGGGTTTTCTCCTTTTCTCCGTTTGTGAGAGATTGCATCGCATTGTTCATGGATACCTAAAATGGTTTTGTAGCCGGAACCCATATTGCATCTCATCTTGCATCATTTACATAATAATTTCATCTCCCTTAGTTGCACTTAAGGGGGGTGATAGTGTGAATGGGGTTATTTTGCATCTAATAATTTGTGGGAACCTATTTACATGTTAAATTTACTTATGACCCAAGGTAGTTGTTTTTATATCCTAGGTGGCATTCTAGAAGTTAGTTATAATGGGGCTACACTCACCTCATTTACTTTTAGTTATCGAGGCATTTAATATTTGCGTCATGCTTGTAATGTTTGTATCAAGAGTAGTTGTCGTACCTCATGACACGTTGCTTATATAAGCAAGGGCTCTCATGTACATTCGTATGTCTATTCATATTCAATCAATCTCTTGTTGAAGCAAGCTATTCTTTCCATTCTCTCTTGTAGAAATTATTTTGGTCTTGTAGTGATCTTGGGGGTGTTGTGGAGCCACTTATTTACTCTAACACTTCCATCTCTCATGAACTTGGAAGGCTGACCATCCTTCCCATTTGCAAGACACTTCACAAATTCACATATAACAGCTGAAATACTTCCTAAATCAGTGAGATTTGATTGATAGGCAGCATAAATGGGTAACCAAGCTCCAAGCCTATGACTTCGATATTGAATACGTGAAGGGTAAGAACAATGTGGTTGCTGATGCTCTATTGAGGAAGCCCGATCTTTGTGCTATGACTGATATATCTGCTGATTGGAAGGCGTGCATTACAGCTGAATATGCTAACGATATTTTGGAAGGGAAAACAGTTGATGACAGGTATAGGGTGATTGAAGAGCTCATTCTCTACAAGGGACGGATCTACCTTGTACCTCATTCCAAGATAAAGAATAGAATCATTAGAACATGCCATGATACTGCCCTTGCTGGCCACTTGGGTTTCTACAAGACATACAAGAAAGTAAGGGAGCGTTTCACATGGAAGGGACTGAAAAATGATGTGTTACAGCATGTGAGACAATGGTCTGTGTCTCAACAGAATAAAATAGAGCAGGTGTTACCAACAGGATTGTTGCAACCTTTGCCCATCCCAAGTCAAAAATGGGAAAGCATCTCAATGGATTTCACCAAGGGACTCCCAAAAGTGCAAGGTAAAGATTGTATTTATGTCATGGTGGATAGGCTCACTAAGTATGTTCATTTCTATGCCATTAATTCAGAATTTAAGGCACCTCAAGTTGCAGATTTGTTCTTTAAGGAAGTGTTTAGACTCCATGGGTTGCCAAAAAACATTGTGAGTGACAGGGACCGCAGGTTCATCAGCATGTTTTGGCAAGAACTCTTTCGTTTGGTCCACACAGAGTTAACTCGCAGCATTAGTTATCACCCCCAAACAGATGGACAAATAAAGATTGTAAACAAATGGATTGAATGATACTTGAGAAACTATGTGACAGGGCAGCAATCAGCTTGGGTGAAATGGCTACACCTAGGAGAGTTTTGCTACAACACCACACACCACATGTCCATCAGAATGTCCCCTTTCAAAGTACTCTATGGTTACGAAGCTACCTCCTTCATGAGTTTGATTCTTGCAAATAGTAGAGTTCTAGGTGCTAGGGATATGGTACAGCAAAATGTTGACATCAACTCCTTGAAGGAGAACCTGCAGCGTGTGCAGAATCAGCAAAAACTGTATGTCGATCAGCGTAGGACTGAGAGGGCCTTTGAGATTAATGATCTGGTGTATTTAAGGTTGCAGCCATATAGACAGTCATACCTCAAGAGAAATGGAGCAGAGAAGTTGAAGCCAAGATTCTATGTGTAAGTTTTCTGCAAATTGTGAAGATATAGTACTGATGGAGTATTAATACCTTGCTGCAAATTGATCTACTACAATTCTGGGCTGAATGTTATTGTTCTGGAAGTCTGCAATAAATTCTGGAAATTATATTTTATTTCTGCACTAAATTGCCAAGGAGTAGATTGCTAGAAGAGCAGACTTAAAGATTGTATTGTGTGTTCTCTATCCACAATCTTGCTCCTACTTATATATTAACTAAGGGTCTTGTCTTTTCATAAGACACACCCCTTCTAGGTCAGCCCTCCATGAAATAACCTTCTCCTCTACAAATCGGCACCCTTGTCCATTAACTAATAGTTAATTATTAATTAACTACAATAGTCAAATACAAGGCATATAAATATGCCTAGCAAATTGCCGATCTATTCTAGGGAGATGTATTTATCATGAGGCCATATATATAAAAGAAATTACATGCATTTTAGATCTGTCTAATCTTAAGAATCAGAACATTAATATGATCAAGTTATCAGGATTTAACACTCCCTCTTAACTTGATAATATAAATGAGAGAAACATATATAGCAACATCGTTACAATGACTAAGCATAGATTTGTACTCTATATCTATTTGATTCTTCCAAGCATGTAGTATCATGGTACACATGATACTTGTCATATTACTAAACCTGTAATATGAATTATCACTAATACTTGTGATAACAGTATTACATGTGATGCAATACACAGGATAAAATCCGGAGAATGATTAAATTCTTCCTTTATCCAAATTGTGACTCATAGGCACTGACAAGCCTATATCACAATATAATCCTGAATTAAGATCTGTTAGTATATAGGATAAAATTTGGAGAATGATTAAATTCTTCCTTTATCCAAATGTGACTCATAGGCATAGAAATGTCTATATCACAATATGATCTTTAATTCATCCAGATCTGCCAGTAGTTCCCTATTGTTTTAGCTTAGAGATCGTTATCTCATATAATGTCTATTCATTATCACAGAGATCGTCACCTCTTTAGATGATAAACACAAATGGTGAAGCCCATAACAGTTAATAGCCTGACAATAATAATTTAACACAAAATTATTTTATTAATAATCAAGGAATACAAATGAGTTATAATTCAACCATACCAAGTCTTTTTCTGAAGTGATCTATCTTCACTCGAGAGAGAGGTTTGGTAAGAATATTTGCTGTCTGATCTGCAGTACAAATGTATCTTAATTTGATAGTATTCTTGTCTACCATATCTCTTACATAATGGTAAGGAATTTCAATATGCTTGGATCTGTCATGAAAAACTGAATTCACAGAAAGCTTGATGCAACTCTGATTATCACAATGAATGATAGTGGGATTCATGGGTTGACCAAATAATCCCACAAGTAACTTTCTAAGCCAAATTGCTTCCCGAGAAGCCATTGCAGTTGCAATGTATTCAGCTTTTGTGGAACTCTGTGCTATTGATGCCTGCTTTCTGCATATCCATGATATCATCGCTGAGCCTAAACTGAAACAACATCCTGAAGTGCTTTTCCTAACAGTAACACTTCCAGCCCAATCCGAGTAAGTCCAAGCCAACTTTCTCATACTTGAGCCCAAGGTTAAGGGTGCCTTGTAAGTATCTCATAATGTGTTTGATTGCAACCAAGTGAATCTCCTTTGGTTCACACATAAACTGACTTAAGGCATTAACTGCATAGCAAATATCAGGTACTTGTATTTACCAAGTACATGAGAGACCCAATCATCTAGTTATAAAGAGTAGAATCTATGGATGGTGATTTTGCTGCTGCTTCCTTAAGTATGTGTAGGTTAGTCTCCATTGAAGAAGACATAGGTTTGCAGTTCCACATTCCAAATCTCTTCAAGATGTCTAATGTATACTTTCCTTGATTAAGTATGATGCTGTCAGAGTTTTGCCATACTTCCAATCCTAGGAAGTAATGAAGGAGTCCTAAATCTTTCATATCAAATTCTCTGATTAGATCTTTCTTGCATTGATCTATAAGATGATCATCACCTGTTATTAGTAAATCATCAACATATAGTATCAAAATTATCATATCATCTTTATCCTTTTTATAATAGAGATTTGGATTAGCTTCATTCTTGGAGAATCCTAAACTAGTGAGATACCTATCGATTCTTTCATACCATGTCCTTGGAGCCTGTTTAAGCCCATAGAGAGCTTTCTTGAGCCTGCAAAAAAGACTTTAGGGTTTTGAGTTTCAAATCTTTCAGGTTGTTCCAAATACACCTCTTCAGTAATCTTTCCATTCATAAATGTTGTTTTCACATCCATCTGATGTACTTTCCATCCCTTCGATGGTGCAATAGTTAGGACTGCTTTTACAGAGGTGTATTTGGCAATTGGAGCAAAGGTTTCTTCATAATCAATTCCCTCCTTCTGAGAGAATCCTTTGGCTACGAATCTAGCTTTATATTTTTCAATGCTACCGTCAGCAGCATGCTTGATTTTAAAGATCCACTTAGAAGAAACAACAGATTTTCCCTCAGGACTTAGAAAAAACAACAGATTTTCCCTCAGGCCTTGGAACAATTTCCCAAACATCATTCTTAATAATGGATTGGTATTCTTCTGTCATAGCATCCTTCCAAGCTGTATGTTTAATAGCATTTGAAACATTGGTTGGTTCTGATTTAGATAAATCACTCATGTTTGCAGCATAGCTAGAGAATCTTTTGGGTCTTTTGCTTTCTCTGAAGGTTCCTTCTGGTGCAGAGAAGTCCTGTGCTTCTTCTATAGTCTTAGAGGCCCAAAGTGGTCTTTTCTTAGGATTTTGAGTTTCCTCAAGATTAAGATTTTGAATTTCACCTTCAATTTCTTCAATGTTCTCCCTCTGAAACTCAGGTTCATGATTTTCTTCAGAACTAGGTATATGTGAAGGATCTTCAGAACTTAGGGGTCTTTTGAATGCTAAATCTTCTTCAAATATTACATCCCTACTAAGTTCAATGTTTTTCTGACCAGGTATGTAAACTCTATATGCTTTGGATGTTTCATTGTATCCAACAAAAATACCTCTTCTGCCTGAAGGTTCAAGTTTAGTTCTTTTCTCTTTAGGAATATGAATGTAAACAGGGCACCCAAATATTCTAAGATGATTGATATTTGGTTTAGTTTTAGAGAAGACTTCCTTAGGAGCTTTATCTCCGAGGTGGGAGTGAGGGCATCTGTTTTGAATATAGACATCAGTACATGTGGCTTCTGCCCAAAGATATAATCCTAAATTTTGGTCAAGTAGCATAGCTCTTGCAGCTTCCACAATTGTCCTATTCTTTCTTTCTGCTATCCCATTTTGCCGAGGATTGTAAGGAACAGTACACTCCCTCTTAATCCCTGCTTCTTTACAAAAATCCTTAAACAAATCCGAAGTATATTCCCCTCCATTACTAGTCCTAAGAGTTTTAATTTTGTGTCCTGATAGATTTTCAGTTAAGGATTTGAATTCTTTAAATATTTTAAGGATTTCTTCTGATTCTTTACATTTCAAGAAGTAAATCCATGTCTTCCTAGAGAAGTCATCCATAAAGAGTACATAGTACAAAAATCCTCCGAGAGAAGGAACAGACATAGGTCCACATAAATCTGAGTGGACTAATTCTAAAACATTGATAGTTTTTCTAGTGCTATTTTGAAATGGACTTTTGGTGTTCTTACCTAGTGCACATCCTTTGCATATGCTTGAATGATCTTTGTTCAACTTAGGTAAACCGGTAACCATCTTCTCCATAGTTGATAAGGCTTTGAAGTTTAGGTGCCCTAACCTTCTATGCCATACTTCGTTTATATCTGCAGCTTCATGAACTCAGGCTTGAATAGGTTCCGAACATAGTTCATACAGGTATCCCTTCCTTTGACCAATCAATTTTGATTTCTTAATAGAAGAGTTTTTAGGCCAGGTCATTACCTTTCCATCCATAAATGCTACCTTATATCCATCATCCTTAAGTGCTGTGATAGAAATTAGGTTCCTCTTGATTCGGGGTACATATAGTACTCTTTTGAGATGTAAGGAGATGCCTGATTTTAGTTTTAAGGTGCAGCTTCCAACTCCTTTGACTGGATGTGTAGAACTGTCACCTATGGTAACTTCTTCATCGGTTTCCTCCGTCATTGAATCCAATACTTCTTTATACCCTGTAATGTGTATGGATGATCCACTATCAATTACCCAAGAGTTGAGTTTGCTAGATACATCATTTGATAGTGCTGAATACAGTACATAATTTTCAGGATCATAGTCTTCTTTTGTCTTAGTTACCTCTATGAAATTTACTTGCTGTTTCATATTCTTAGGGCAGTCTGACTTATAATGTCCAAGTTTCTCACATTTGAAGCATTTGACTTTAGATATGTCCCTCTTGAATCTGTTATTGCCTTGAGGGGCCTTCTTCTTCTTAAAGTGTTTCTTCTTTCCTTTGTAGGAATTTGTGTTGAGAACATGAAGTTCTTCATCTCCAGTTTTCGATTTTAGTCCTTTCTTAAGTTGCCTAGATTCTTCTTGAAGGCAGTCTCCTTTAAGTCTGTTGAAGTCTGGGAGTTTGTCTCTAGCACTTACTCCTTGTGAGAATGTTTCCCATGAATCCGGTAACCCATCTATAGCCATAAGTGACAGCTCTTTGTCTTCAATTATGGTCCCCTATACTTGCAAGTTCATCTCTTAGACTAGCCACCCTTAGGAAGTATGAATTCATAGATTCTCCCTTCCTTATTTTTATATGATTTAGTTGCCTTTTTAGTGCAAGGGTTCTAGTTGCATTGTTAACCTCATATGCATTTATTAATGCACTCATCATATTAAATGCTGTATGATGTTTCATTAGCATAGGTACTATTTCATTTTTAACTCCATCTAATATGATTTTCATGGCTTTCTTGTTTCCTTTAATCCAGTTAGTTTTATGAGGATCAGCATCAAGTTGCTTGGATTCCTTATCAACAAACTGTATTACATCATTGTCTTCAAGAGCCATCATAATTCTGAATTTCCATGCAACAAAGTGTTCTTTTCCATCAAACCTGTCTTCGGGTCTGATTGCGTTGGCCATTGAAGGTAGAAGGATGTTGCTTAGATATTTTCAAATCTGATTGTCAATTTGCAGAGCCTAGGTTCGACAACTTGGCTCTGATACCATGTAAGTTTTTTGCAAATTGTGAAGATATAATACTGATGGAGTATTAATACCTTGCTGCAAATCGATCTACTACAATTTTGGGCTGAATGTTATTGTTCTGGAAGTTTGCAATAAATTCTGGAAATTATATTTTATTTCTGCACTAAATCGCCAAGGAGCAGATTGTTAGAAGAGCAGACTTAAGATTGTATTGTGTGTTCTCTATCCACAATCTTGCTCCTACTTATATATTGACCAAGGGTCTTGTCTTTTCATAAGACACACCCCTTTTAGGTCGGCCCTCCATGAAACAACCTACTCCTCTACAAATCGGCGCCCTTGTCCATTAACTAATAGTTAATTATTAATTAACTACAATAGTCAAATACAAGACATATAAATATGCCTAGCAAATCGCCGATCTGTTCTAGGGAGATGTATTTATCATGAGGCCATAGATATAAAGGAAATTACATGCATTTTAGATCTGTCTAATCTGAAGAATTAGAACATTAATATGATTAAGTTATTAGGATTTAACACTATGGCCCATTTAGGATCATGGGGAAGGTCAGGGAAGTTGCCTATGAACTCAAGTGGCCTCCCGGGAGCAGAATTCATAATATTTTTCACGTTTCATGTCTAAAGGGTCTTTGGGACAACAGATCACCCCATCAATGGAGTTGCTGCCACTCGATGACAAAGGCAAACTCACTCTCGAACCTGAAACAGTATTGGACTTAAGACTTAAGAGAGGCGGTTGAGGAACAAGGTCATTCGGGAATACTTAGTGAAATAGAAGAACTTGCCTGTTGAAGATGCTACATGAGAAGGAGTGGAGGTCTTTGAGCATCCAAATCTGAGGTTGCTTGAGGACAAGCAACCATCTGGAGGCGGGGACTTTAATGTCCCAAAATAATCTGGGCTGACCTATCTTGGTTTGGCGCCCAGCTCAATAATAATTAATTTGAATTTTATTTTTTATTTTTATTTTAACCACCTTGGGTCTGGCATCTGGGCAGGTATTTAGGCTAGTAACCAACTTTGTTTTGATAATGGAAAAAATTGGAAACTTATTTATTGTCTTCTCTGAGAGCATAGCTGCTCAGACGAAAAATTTCAGCCTGGTGCGTAGCTCCAGACTGAGCGAATGTTTGTCTCAGATTTCTAATGTTTTCAGTCAATTGCTATTTTTTCTTTCTATCTCAGAATTGTGCCCAGAGCATTATATCAAGCATACATATTAAACATATATTTCTGCATCCCACAATGTTTACTAGATCAGGGATGACTATATTCTGAATTGCAGACTTCCTTAGTTTACTAGTCTATTCCTATCTTCATTGTTATTTGCTCTTCCTGCTTGACTGCTGATTAAACACTTATTCTGTCCTGTTCGATTGGTAATCTGAATTGATTGTGAATTATACTTCTGACTTGCTGTTCTGAATTGACGGTCTGAATTGATATGCTGATCCCCTCTTTAAACGATTTGTTTTCTCCTTTTTATATCCTTTTAAATGAGAGGAAGTTACACCTCTTCATTGAGACTATTACCTTTGCAAGGGACACAAGCCTTCATAAATTAAGTGCTGCCTTTTATTGTTAATTTTATTTAACATGCTGTTTGGTAACTGCTGCATACTAATAATCCTTAATTAATCTCAATTGGCCCCTTATCAGTAAATTGCTGCCATGTAACATTTTATAATTAATTTCCATCATTGGCCTTTGTTCATAAATAATTGCTGCCTTTACTCTGGTCGCTGTTCTCTCATCTTTAAGATAATTGCTCCTATTATATGTTTTTATGCTCCTCCTTGGAGGCAATTGCACCTTTCAACTTCTTAAATACACACCCTTTGACATTGGTTCAAGGGAGAGGGCCGTAAACAATATAATTTAAATTTTTTTAAACCTAAAACACCTTCCCAAAAATAATTATGCCCAATATTCATTAATTAATTTGGGTTAGCCTTGCACTTGTTACATCGCCCAGTATTTGGGTATTTAAGCTGTGATTGATGTGTATTTTGCCCTAGTCTTAGGTGGGGTATGACATTTTAGGTCAAGCTTTGAAATCTAGTCCAAGAAGCCCGCATAAATGGGTCTCCACTTGACTATATGAACTTGAATACCTGACATCACACCTCATAGAAATTCAAATATGTCGACCATCACCTAGAACGTGTTGTATCATATCAACATGTTTCCAAAGAGGAGAACATAAATCTGCTTTGAATTTGGGTTGCCTTGTGGAATTAAAACTAGTAGTCATTGTAATTTTTATGATGAGAAATTTTATAAACAAAACATTCAAGACAAATAAAATTTAGATACAAAAAATTAGATAAATAAAACCTGGCTTTTTGAAAAAATTTAAAATACGGCGATACATTTGTAGGTAAATGAAAGAAAAGCAAAGCAGGGAGTTTGTTTCATGCTTGGAAAACACAAAAGCAGGGACAAAAAACAATTTGCCTCTTTTCAAGAATGTTCTTCAATGATATTCCTGGCTGCTAATAGACACTTGCAAATGTGTATTAATGGCAATGCAACTACTGTGGATCCTTCAATGATCAATTTTCAGCTCCTTTTCTTTAATGACAGGCAAAATGAAAGTTCAGCCTTTTGGAGCGGTATGTCTTTTGCAATAAAAATGAAATAAAATGAGTTTGTTTTGGTGCTTGAAATGCTTTAGATGCCACTTTTAGGGTTAGAAAAAAGGTGTAAAAAAATTGGCGGATTGACAAAACCACCTACTCAGCAACGACCCCCTTCTATATCCACAGGTGGACTAAAGTGGACCCAGATCTGGCTGGTCCCCTGGCAGATCCAGTAATATCTGTGTTTTTGCATCAAACTGGACCTTGACCTGGTAACACAGTTTTTAAATAATTTCTGTATGCATTTCTGCAAACCATATAATTTATGTAGAGCACGCTTAGAATTCTGGAGCCTTTAAAACTGCTATATCTGTATCTGTAACCTGGTATGTTTTTAGAGTCACACGGACAATTGACAATTCTTATAAATGCTATGGCCAGGCAGACAAGAATTGGCCAATTCTCTACTTCTGAAAAAGTTTCTATGTAAAATATGTTTGTATTACTTGTAAAAACTTCCAAATAATTTATCGTTTGTATTACTTGTAAGTTTTTTCAAAGTATTTTTGGGCATTTATTGGTACCAAGAGTCTTGTCAATCTTCTGAGTTCACAGATGATTTGGCAAGTTTTTTTCTGGGTTCAGTGCGACCTAGTGGTTCTGCTGTTGTCACAGGACATTGCAACACCCCAAGACTTATGTAGCAGTCATTTTTTATTTCTCATATTTTGTGATGGTTTGGTGTGACTATACCTGTCAAGACATTATTGTGAGGCAGCTTTAAGTTTGGCAAGAGCATATGAGACAACATGAGGAGCTATCATAGATGATAATAAAATATCTCTAGGTCAAATCCAGCTGAATTATGTTGGAATGTATGTGCCTTTGAGGTTGTGTGTTTCAATGATTAAATGATTGGCTTAATACATGTAAAATATCTGTTTTTTATTGTCTGTATATATGTTTTCTTTTCAGTGCTAATTATTCATCATAAGTATTGATGATGTCTCTTGTATTTCCTGTATGTGTATGCTTCATAGATTTTGCCAATAAACATAAACTGTAGTGTTTTATTGCATAATACGTGCACATTTTATGTGCTGGTTGGTTGGATCTATATGTTCTTGTCTAACATGCTATTCTGTATGATCAGTTTGTTTTGCACCTCTCTTGGCATATAAGTTTCGACTTTCGTGTTTATTGTTTAATTGCTATGTTCTTTATTGGCAATAATTGTCTTTATTTTCTTTTCTTTTTAAACAATTCTATCTTTAATATCTACAGGACAGAAATTTGCCGCTTCAGTGGCTCAAAGATTTACCCTGGGAAGGGTATCAGGTTTGTCCGTTCAGATTCACAGGTATGTATATTTTATAAACTCTTGGTTTTTAATAAGTAATTTGGAAGGATTTGATTAATTCTGTATAGATTGTATCACATTTTTTTAAAAGCATCTTAATTACCACTGAAACAATCAAACTGTAAATGCATGATCTTGTTCTGCATTGAGCCAAATCTTCATATCAAAATTGCATCTGTTTGTTGAATTGTTGTCTAATCTGGAATTACATTTCAATTATCCTGATCTGTATTATATGAAAATTTACAGGTTTTCCTGTTTCTCAATTCCAAGTGTAAGAGGTACTTCCATAACCGTCTGAAGCCATCCAAGTTGACATGGACTGCAATGTATCGAAAGCAGCATAAGAAGGTGATTTATCATTTAATGCACTAAAATCTGAATTGCGAGGTCTGTTATTACTGCTCACACCATGTTGTGATTATTATCAGGATATTAATGCTGAGCTAGTCAGAAAGACAAGACGCAAGACAAGCAAGCCTTATTCAAGGTCCATTGTTGGTGCATCTTTGGAAGTTATCCAGAAGAAAAGATCTGAGAAAACAGAAGTTAGAGCTGCTGCCCGTGAGGCTGCTTTGAGGTATGGTTTTTTCTACTTACAGTTCTTATGACAAATTTGAGAATGTTTCTTCCCATTTATCTGACTGTATTTTTTACTTGAAAATTTCAGAGAAATTAAAGAAAGAATAAAGAAGAACAAAGATGAGAAGAAAGCAAAGAAGGTAGAGACTATTTCAAAGTCTCAGAAGACACAAACCAAGCTGCCTAAGGCTGCAATGCCTAAAGGTCCCAAGCTTGGTGGTGGAGGGGGAAAGCGGTGAATAGGAAGTTGTCCTTTCTAGTTTTTTCTCGGAGTAGTAATTGCGGCCACTGTAGTCTTGTTAGTAGAGTTTTAAATGATTCTGAGGATTTATTTTGGAATCTACTTCTTTGTGATTTAACAAGTTTTGTCTCATGAGTTTTAATTGCATGATAAATAAAATTAAACTTTAGCAGTATTTTTTATTTGTGTTGGGCTTGTACTACACTTTTTTCCCCTTATCTGTTATGTTCAAATGTGAATGAATCCTAGTTGCCCACCATTTTTCCTTGGCATGCATTTTAAGTTATGTAAGATTTCTGTTTGCCTTTTACAATGACAAGAACAAAAGAAGGGCTGTGTATAGATTCTCATGCTTTAAATTTTTAAAAGTACATATTTTTGCGCATTTGGAGGATTGTGTTCGCAGATTCAATCACAATCATAACCAACTTTTTCAACACTTCCTTGTAGTTTTTAAATTAATGCAAGGAACTTTTGCATGGTTTGAAATAGTCCTGAAATTCCCTGGTTTATGGAGGTAACAGTTGATTCGAGCTACAATCAAGATAGGTGTTTTCAGATCTAATGGAGCCAAAATATCTGAAGTCATTTTTCCCTGAAGTGCAAGATGGGAGTTACTTGTTTGGTGAGCTCTCTATTATGTGTGTGATTTCAGTCTTGAATTAATTTGTGGAAAGAGCATTTTGTTATTGATAATCCCGTTTTTCAGTGTGAATCCGCTCTTTGTTCAATCCACTTTAACCATTTTGTTTTAAATTATTTGAGCACAAGGTGTGTACGTTTGATTTTACTCTATCTATTTGCAAACATCTTATTGTTGGTTTCTGTCCCTGCTCAAGCTGTCAATGCCTTACCTCACAATCCAGCTATAGTTATCTCAAGGTTTCTGTGTCCTTTTTTAATGTTATAAACAAGTCTGTACTCACAATGCATTGGCAATCGCAAGAGACATGGCACACGTCCCATCATTCATCTTTAACGATGCATTGTAGCAACTCTGCGTTTCATAGAGTACTTGTCAATTCCCAGGCAGTCTGTCAATAGAGACTCATTGGTGGCCCTATGCAACTATTGGCTCAAGGATTGTGAACAATTCCGTTCAGTTGTATGTGGGCTGTGGTAGATTTATCTCATTTTTGAAATACACTGACAGCTTAAACATATCAAATTATTGAAATACGGGTATCACCACTCCAAGAACAGCTGTATTACTATCGTTTTGAAGTTATTTTCAATTGACACTTCTTTTGGAAAACAAGGTTGTATTCCTCAGGTTCAGAACCTTTTTGATTCCTCATCTCATTTGGAGGCCTTGATTGGTATACATTCGTTCTTGTGTCTTGGTTTTAGCAGATTTACAAGGTTTGTTCAAACAAAATATTTGACTTACAAAATTATCTTGTTTTTGTATACACAATGTTACTGTAATGGTTACCCCAAAATCCGCTTCTAAACGAAGTCACAGCTATAAAGTAATTCCGTCAAACACTTTGCTTGCAGTCTCTAATTTCTCTGTTTTGTGTTACAACCCTTATGACTCCGGAATGGGTTGTTGTATTGTTTTGTTTGTGCTCTTTTAACAGAGATCTATGCATGTAACATGAATATGAAAATGAAAGCATAAACACACAACTGAAAATAACCCGCACACTGTATTTATGATGATTTTCAGATTAAGTACAATATTGGCAATGAAACAACTCACTAAATACTCCAACAATAGAATAGCTTGAATATTGTTTACTTCAAAGAGTGATGACCTGGGCCATAACATTAGGCTGCTGCTAACAAGAAGCTACAGTACGCAGTTGCTACAGTGACGCGGTTGCTACAGTATGCGGCTGCTACAGTGCTGCGCTACAGGAACTGAACAGTGTTGTGCTACAGGAACGCGAACAGTGTTGCGCTACAGGAACTGAACAGTGCTGCGCTACAAGAACTGAATAGTGCTGTGCTACAGGAACGGTTTGTCTTCAGTTGGAAATGCGTTCAACCTGACTAATAATGAAGCTAAGAACACTGGATTCCAAAGGCCAAACTCCAAGGGAATGACGTCTAGAATGTCGCAAGAAAGGATAAACGTCTTCAAATGCCAAGAACGGATCCGCAACTCACACACCAATTTCTTCTCATATTCAACCTGTCTAATGAAGCCACAAATGTTTCTTTTTATTCTATTTCCAAGGGTTGGCTTGACTCTCATGGGCAATGTGGGATAAAAGATGTGCAATATAAAACATATATTAAAATATTCCCCTTATGTCTCCCTTGGGTGCACATCCCCATAAAATAAATATTAAAGC
The DNA here is from genome assembly GCA_027943335.1 of Chamaecyparis obtusa. NCBI lineage: Eukaryota > Viridiplantae > Streptophyta > Pinopsida > Cupressales > Cupressaceae > Chamaecyparis > Chamaecyparis obtusa. The sequence continues at coordinate 243,646 of BSBK01004622.1, read as the reverse complement.
AACACTTTAATATTTTACAATTAAATTAAATGTTATTTTAATAGAATTTCAGACATTAAAATGTATTAGCAATCGGACTCTGAATAATTTGAGTGATAGCTCGTCAGAAAGCTCTCATCGAGGAGTATCAAATTCAATCACCAAAATTGGCCTCCACTATGCCTTGTTGACTTACTAAAAATAGTAAGTATGCCTAAAACTGAGTAAATCAACTTCGTTTTGGCCCAAACTAGAAATGACTAGGCCAAAACACTCCAGGATCCCTTTAAACCCTTCGTTAGCCCTCGGGACCATATAGAACAAGGCTAACGCACATACACTTGGTCAACTGCTAAAGTGGGGACATTATAGTTACATGATGTGCAAGTTGCAGGTTTTTTTAAACTTTATATAACTCAAAAACACCAGAAATGTCTTACAACTTCTTGCAAGACAAGTTTTATGTTGTGGCATGCATGAGTGATGTGGAGATGAGATTTTGATCAGAACACATTCGCAAGTCCTTTTGAGATCATTGACAAATGATCAACAATGGCCTTTGAGGCTAGTTTTCAGTTTTACCTTTAAATGTATGGCATCCCAAGAAGAATTTTAGTACACACGAAAGTGATTTGGATATTTGTCAACAAATTAGGAATTTTTTTGCCAGTAAGATCATTACTAGCAGGATGCATAATGCCAACTCCAAATCTAAAAGTGTCAGGACCTTTGTTGTTGTTGTCAACTTTAAGGGGAAGTTTTTAAGTTCATCTCACAAGACTTCTATATGTAGATGCCAATGTTTTAATCAAAACCTAATTTAAAGCTTAACCATAGCAATGGGAAGGTGCAAAATCCTTCCTTTATTATGATTAAATTATCATAAGCAATTTTGTGGACAATGATGGATTACAATTAATTCACTGTTATTCAATTTTGTTATATACTTGGCAATGGAATTTGAGCTATGTTCCATGGGGACATGTCCCCCGGGTTTTTTGATCCGCTCCTATCCCTGGTATGGTACGGGGATGTGCTTGGACCCTTTTTTTTTTTGCAAAATTTGGAAACGGTCCCCGAAATGGCTTTGAAAGTAGTTGGGGACATAGGGGATGGCTAGAAGTGCCCTACCTGTCCCAAGGACTTCTGGCCATCCCCTATGGTCCAAGCCATTTTTGGACTGCCAATGTTAAAAAATAAGACATTTATAAGTTTGAAAAAGAGGCCGGCTAGTCCAGAAGGACACCCAAACTACATTTAACAATACCAAAACCTAATCTAAGCATAAAATAACCAAAAAGAAAAAAAAATCATTTTCACATTCACAAAGGAGAAGAGCAGCAGTTGGTCAAGGGGTGAAGAACAGTTGAAAGTGGACGTTAGGGCATCAAATCTACTTGATTTAGACTCTTAGTCCTACCATATATTGATTATGGATAGTTATATATTTTCACGGACGTCTATATTTGCTGTTTAGTAGTTTAGTTATAGTTTTTACATTTTAATATTGAATGTCATTTCATGGTTGAAATTTGGCGCCTCTGCATTTTGCTATATGTATGCCATATATTGACAATGAAAGTATTTTGCTAATTTGCTTATTGATTCATATGCGAAATCTCAATTCAAGTCTAGTGCTATGTATTAAGTTTCTAAAATGTCTACGATAAATGTTTTATCAATATTATGATATGCATATTTAAAATTTCGCTAAATATATAAAAATTTCCCTAGATTTTTAATAGCCATCCTATACCATCCCCTAAAAATTTGCCCTAAAGTGGACCTGTACTGGAAACACATCCCTGTCCCCAAAACTCCATGGAAAATAGAATTTGAGTTGTGCTTATGTCCATCCACCACCAGCTCAACCTTACCCAATATATGAATGCAACAACTCAGACCATGAAACCAATCTTAGGTGCTCAAATCTCCAGGAGCTTACTCCCTCACCCACAGTGAGAGGCACACTTCCATGCTTTACACGGTTAAGACATAAATCTCAGTGGGGTAACAGACACCCACTTTTTCCTACATTCTACTAGGTTTAGGATTGCTTGCTTTATCCTTTACCATTGGCGCAGGCTACTCTGTACACCCTCATGTTGTCACAATGTTGAAGTTTGAAATGAGTGAACTGGTCACGGTATGTTGGCACTTGATACACTCTTGTATCATATCTGTAAACTCTTCAAAACCGCTCTCACTTCTCCGGTTTATTGTTTTGCAAATTTCTTAAATAAATTATTTTTCAATTAATTTAGCTAATTGCTCTCAGATTAACTATTTTGTTTCATGTTTTAACTAATTCAACTGATCTAATCAATAGATCATAATAAATCTCCCTTTTGCATTCCTAAGGTTGACTAAGTAACCTTCGCTCAAAATATTTTTATTAATCAATTAAATACAATTTAATCAACTTTAATCAACTTTAGTCTTTTAATGCTTTCATCAAATTTTAGAATTTCAATTCACACCACCAAAGATCAGAAGACTTTGTCCTTCAATTTTCAACGCCCACTTCAAAATTATTGAGCAACTCTTGGCCTTTCATCTTCACACGCCTCTTTAGTCAACTTGTCTCCACTCACGCATTTGAACATGCAAGACGGAGTCTTGATCTTCCAACTCATCTTTCAATCTCCACCTTTCGTTTATGTTCACACGTGTGAGCTTGTAACATGCATGAATGTTAACGTTCCATCTCATCTCTTAATCACCAACCTAGACTTATCTCTCATATTCATTTCTACCTTATCTATTCCTACTCCTAGTATTTTGAGGGACCGTACTCATTGATAAGCCTCAACCATCTTCTCATGCAACTTGTCAAGAGGTTAGGTGCATATCCATTCAAACCAATTTTAGCCCTTGATCTCAATCCCTCCAATTGTAACTCTTTATATGCAACTTAAAAGCCTAATTAAGAAGGCTTACCCAAATGAGGATACATCTCATAACTATTTACATACTATCAAATGTAATAGCACCATAGCCAAGAGCATACACATCTCAATCCTTCATTATTTGGAACATATGACAAGGATTCAATAGAGGTTTGATATTTTTGATTAATTGCATTTGACATTGTTATTTGCATTCCATTTTGCTCAAACTTCAATTTATGTTCTATTTGAGTTTGAATTTTATATTGTGATTTGTGCATTTAACTCTCCATTTTAGGTCAAATTAGATGTTCAATTATTATAAGGTGTAAATTAAAATTATTATAACAATGGCATCTTACTAACTATGTAATTAGTAAAAAAATTAAAACATAATCAATAAATATATTTAAAAATTAGCAAAAAAAATATTCTTTTAAGTAAATAATAGTAGTTCTTCAAATGAAATTAATAAAATAAAATAATTTCAAAATATCTTGAAAGTAATATAAAATAATTTGTAAGTAAATAAAAATAACTCTTCACTAAATAGTGTGAAAATAAATACACACAATTGATACAAAAGTTATGTATAATAACATGATGGATTGTGGAAATTTCATGTCTACAACTAACATCTTTTATGGGAAGGAACCATGAAACAAAGCTAAGTAGTTGGAGAAGCTTTAAATCCAGCTTTTAAAGTGGCTAGCAGACTTGACCTTCCTTCAAAGCTCCTTTTTTGTTCTTCATCTATCAACAATCATTCATTTTTCTTGTCTTGACTCACTCTCTTCTTTCTAATGATAGATCACAAAGTTTGGTCTGAAATGTTGAGGAAATAAACATACATGGTTGATACGAGAAGCTATGCACAATAACATGATGGATTGTGAAAATCTCATGTCTACAAGGTTATATGGTCTCTCTTGGAATGGGTCTATCTTTTAAGAAGATTTTCGAAGGGCTGTGACAATCAATTATAATAAGAGGGAAAAATATGTTTTGGGGATGGACCTATGTTCATGAAGAGGTGAGGTGCCCCTTTTACAAAGGTTGGTGAGGTGTTTTCATCTTTTCCTTAGTGTGGGTTTCTTGCAAGCTATGAGGCTTGTATGTTTGATTCATTTGAGGAGATTTTGACATTGATTAAAATCTTCACCCGATCCCTCGCTCACCTCAATTGAGCTCTTGAATGAGGTCGTTGAAGCTACCTCATCCTTGGCTTTGGATGTTGGTGGGGTGCCTTGGGTTGATATAGTGGTTATACCACTATAGTCTTGACCTCCCTCCCCATATGATCAAGATTGTGAGGATCTCTTGGTGGACAATCTATGAAAGCAATACCTGCTTCTACATCTATAGATTAGAGTGTTTGTCTTTGTTCCCTTGTTCATGTCTGTAAATTTTGTCCCTCTCCAGAGGACCCTTGTACTCCATTGGTACTTGGAAACAAAGGGTTATGTATTGTTCACCCTCTATTTTTTTATTATCTTATTCTTCTATTTGTTGTACAATGCTTTTCGATATTTGGGTATGATGTAAAGTGTTGGGGGAATTTTAGCTTCCCTTCCATGTTGATCCAAAATTTCATTTTTCTTTGCCTTCATGTGCTCTTCTTCATATACAAACATGTTAGCCTTGATGAAATACCTCTGAGCGGTCTTATATCATACATACTTTTCCCTCTTCTAGGTTTAGACACTGAATAATCATATTTCCTTGTCTTTGTTTGGATGTTGTGGATATCATGTGTCACGTTGCAGGAAGTGACATTCCATGAAAACATCTTGTATGTTGACATGCCACAATGTCTTTTTCTCTCCTTAGAATGTCTCGTATTCCCCTCTAAGAAACAAAGTCCATTCTAGGGTGGGGGGAGGGGGGTTGTTATATCTATAATATCTTGTTGTCTTATTATTTGATTGTCTCTACATCATAGGTTTTTCTAAAAAATTAATTTTTTTGATCTATTTGTTTGTGCATGTCTAAAGCCACCCTATCATGCAATAATCTAGCTTTTCCTACTAGCATCAGTGCTTTTCCTACTACCATCGGTGCATGCAAAATCACCCTATCATATGGCTATCTACCATAACACAACTTGCTACCCATATCAACATACCTCAAGTGATCATTATCTTCATCATCTAGCATGCTAGTTTTTAGCTTGCATGTTTGATGTAGCCTCACAAAAATTTAGGGCTTTCCCCTAGGGGAAACCCTATGCGGATGAAATACTCTCAGGTAATTTAGGTAAGTTTTCTCTACTTTGGCTGACATCTTTAGTTATGATATGCTTGCTAAAGTGGGGGGAAAATATAATGTCTTAAATTTGCACCCTCATGTAATTTACCATTATGTAATACTCCTACCTTAGCCAAAAGACAAAATTCCACATAAGCCTCCACGTCCCCCACTTTTCCTTGTCCTTTTTCCATTCAGATTTTTCGCCACGCGACCTAGTTAGCACAAGAAGTGTTCATGTGGCGCATGTTCATTTTGTGAATCTATAGACATGTAGTGAGTTCTTGAGATGTTATAGCTGCTACCTAAGTGTAGTGTAATACCACTTACTATCACTCACCGATGCCAAAATTCAAATCAACAACTTAAAACTTCATGTTTCCACTTTATTTGGTTTTCTTCAAGCTTTTGGATGCCTTCTTAAACATTGTCTTGGATTTTACTTCACGTTGATTCACTCTCTCCTCACATTAACAACATGTTTGTGCTTCCTTGAGAAACTTATTGTATTGGGATAGCTTACATTATCGTGGTTTTATCATCTTATTCATCCTTGCCTTCACTCCATCGAGCTTTAGTTTTGTAGGTGTGAAGGGGAGTCACTCATACCACTTTTGTTTGTGCTTATTTACTTGATCATACTCTTACAATACTATTATCTTTATCTCTTGTATATGTACCTTTGTTATTATCTATCATTGTTATCTTGTCTATTCGACTACTAAGGAGGTCAAAACAATAAGGCAAGGACTTGAGTTAGGCAAGTCTCCAAATAGCCACCCAAAAAGATTTCTTGTTTTTGTGTGTGCAAGTTCCTTGGAAGGAGAGGTGAACGACTTATTAGTTTCATCAACTTGCCTTTGTTGTGAATACATTATTTTTTCATTCTCTTATTTTCTATTGTTTCCATAGTATTAGTCACATTTACTATTCTTTATTTTATGTATTAGTTTACTTTCTATTAGTTTAATTACTTCTCTTATTTTTTGTCTCATCCTTTGTACTTTGTTTGTACAAAACATGGGCGTGCAACATTGGTGTCTCATTCCTATGCGTGCATCTTGGACAGTGAGCTTGTGACAGTTAAATGAGTTGGTTAGCACTTTCCTTTCTAGTAGTCAATTTTTTTTTTTATCAATCTGACAATTAAGTTAATTTAGTTCTTTCATCTTTTCATTTCATATCATCTTTGAATCTCTTCTCTATCACTTAAGTTTCCTTGATCCCCTAGCTCACCAGAGCCCTAGTTGAAGCAAGGTGGTGCAAGGGCTAGTTCATCCCTTGAGATTTCAACTAGTCTCAAGGTTGGTGAATTTTCCCTTCTCCACAAGGGTTGAGGGTTTTGGTATAGAATTGATCCCTTAGGAAAAAAAATTAAACGTAAATTATCACAAGGGATGTTCATTCTTACAAACATTTAGCTATTACAAATCAAGGTGAATAAGTTCATGCAAAATTATCCCATATTAGATTCATGTTTTATAAGCTTAGATTTACATGCCCAAAAGTTTCATAGTCACAAATATCACTTTTACAAAAATGAACTCGAACATTACAAAAACAAATATATAAATTAATGTCTGACTATTAGATTTGTTTTGATGAATATTTTCTATTTAACTTTACATTATTAAAAAAATAATGCAATATTCACAATAAAGGGGAGGATGACAAGGAAGTAAGGGTGGTAAAAATGCACACCCATGAGTCCAAGCATAAAGACCTATTCGAAAAAAAAAACTAAACAACTAAATAAACACTCAAATTTATTTTTTATAATTATTAAATTTCAATTTCTTAACAAATAATTTTTTGCACGAGAATAATTATTCTCCTTAAAATAAAATCTAAATAACTATTTAATTAATTTATTTAAACTCTCACATTTTTAAACATTAAGTTAAATCCAAACTCTCTTATATCTAAATTAGTCAATCATTAATTCATTGAATGCATTTGTTTAGCTCACTTTTTCCCTCTACAATAATAATAATCCTCTCAACAAAACTCAAATTATACTCAATCCCACCCATGTGATATATCATGGCTTTTGTAGTTGATTTAGAATGTCAAACAACATTCATTGATTATTATTATCTATAGAGAAATTGACCAAGATAAACTAAAGTTCTTGCAATCTATTAACACTTTATTTTTTCCTAGTAATAAGAATTTACCCAAAAAAATATTCTATAGTAGAATGATAGTGTGAATGCATATCTTATATGTCAACTTCTACAAGCATATTCCTATGTGGACCACATTTAGCATAAGATCAAAACACTTTTTATTCATCTTAGGTAGGATGGAAACAAGTTGTCCTTCATACTTTTAAAAAAATCGATGCTTTCTTCTTTATCTTTATCTTTTTTCAATGTTCCTTACAAGTAATTGTGAACCGTTGATCTACCAATGCAAAATTTATTGGAGAGGAATTTTTAAATGATTTATTTTTCAAGGATGATTTTATATTATCTATTAGATTGTTTTATATTATTTGATACAAGAATACAATCTTATGTTGATATCTTTCAAATAAAATTATTCGGAGTATAATTTTGGTCTTATCTTTTATATCATCGTTATCAATTAGATTCAATAGTTGAATTAAAACTCTTTGATATTAAGATTCTATATATTCTTATGATGGAATATTTTCTGAATTGTTGAAATCGAATATAAAAGAATAGTAGGGCTACAATCTCAAAGAATGGTTTGATTGATTTGTAATATCAAAATTGTTCAAAGTACGGCCTAGCCTTCATTCCTTATATTATATCTCTAAGAGTTTAATCTTAAAAAATGCCATAATTAAAAACAATACCATCATTCTTATCAATTGTGTTCAACCAATTGAACTCTAACTCTTTGATATTAAAATTATACATATTCATATAATAAAATATTTAATAATATTACATTATAATATAAAATAATCTTTATGAAAATAAAATAAGATAAATATTACCATAACATTTTATAAAACTATAAATATTATACAAACATCATCAATTTTTATTTTTATTTTTATTCATGAGACAATTGACTAATATTAACCATCATAACTTTGATGAATAATTGATAAATATTAACAATCCTTTGTTTTTTATTCACAATGTTTATTCTTAGACTAAATTATTAACTATTCTCTTTTAGTTTTTCTTATTTGCTCTACATCACAAACCTTTCAACCTAATAAATGATATAAGAATCTTGTTATTTGTTATCATATAGGCTGCAACTTTTTGGTGTAAAGGTCTTTAGTAAGGTATATTTTAATAGTGATAAGGTTCTTGTTCAAAGCTAGCATAATTCCCTCTTGGACAAAAGTGGACCCATTTAGATACTTTAATGATAAACCTATTATTTCTCAAATTCTTGCACTTAATTGGAATCTACCTTTGAGTCTTATCGAGAAAATAATTCCACTGAGACAATAGTATAGATATTGAGTTTGTCTACTACTAAGAAAGAACAAGGAAACTTCCTTTGGGCAATAGATTGAACTGATAGATAACTACTTTAAAATTCTTTTGGACACTAGATTGTTCTGATAGATAACTACTTTTCTTAGAAGAGAGTATGGGCTTGTTTTATTTGCTATAGTCCTCATATGGTTTAAAGAGGACCCACCTCATGTGATCTCTTTTCTCATAGGAAAGGAAATAAAAGATTAATTGTATAGTTCTATTTAATATTTAGAATAAAAGACATAATGATATTAATATTTATTTTTCGTTGAAATAAGTCAATGATATTGATATGTATGTATTATTGGAGTAAATAAGTGTACTAATATTTATTTTTCATTCGATATGTATATATTATTAGAAAAAATAATTATATTAATGTTTGTTTATCTATTAAATAAGTCAATGTCATACATATATATAAATTGAAGGTATAAAAATATATGGATCAAAATAATTCACAAAACTTTTAGTCCAAAGCTTAAATTATTTTCTACATTGTTGGTTTAGGATTTAATATTGATTAAATTAATTTTAAGAAATTAGTAGTCATGAATTAAAATGTCAATGTATAGATATACATGTCAAGATTTATGAGTAATTCAAATTGAAAAAGAATAAGAAGTTTATTTGAATTTTGATGTGTTGTCAATTTTGAGTTTTTTCATGGAATGATGTTCTTTAACAAAAGACTAGAATATAAGATTTAGTTCAGGGATAAAGATCACAGAGTAGTGATTGAGATTATTATATTTTTTTGTTGTTGAAGATAGAACAATGTCAACTGTCTATAATTTGGACTAGACAACACCATATGGCCTTGTCTAGGGAGGATGTGACCTCTTACTATGCACTCACCTCCTTTGTGCTATTCATTGAGCAAGGGGTTGTGTTGTAAAGCACATTGGGCCTTGTTTTAGGGTAAAGAGGAGAATTGAATTCCTTTATAACAATATATCCCTTTTGTAGTTATACAAATATCAAAATCCAACCTAAAGAAATATGAAAATGCAGATGCAACTAGTGTAACATAGATAGATTCACCACTAACTAGATTATCTTGATGTAAATTCTTGGTGCTCTTGATGAGCTAGGAGATATCCTTGAATATTTGCATCTAGATACACATGACTCGATATTTTTTGTGTGCATGAGATAATGGAACAATGATCATCTTCTGGGAAAGTTGACTTCGGAGTGAAATCATAAATTTGAAAGAGGTGGACTAGGCAACACTATATGTTCTAGTTAAAGGATTGGGCTACACAATGTGACATAGTTCCATGTTAGAAAATATTATGGAGAGTTGACCAGGGAGACTAAGGATATATATGTTGCCAATTAGATAATGCTTTGAGGGGCAAATATTGGTAAATACACTAATTGAGTGATAATACTATGTATGTATTAGATCAATATTTTTTTGGTGGTGGAACTTTGCCAATTGGTGAATAATTCAAATAAGGTCACATGATTTTGATAATGGAATAAAATATTAGTGGGGAGAAATCATGAAAAAATTATGATGTCTGTCTATTGGATATTAAATTACCACCCTAATATTTATGAAACATTTGCATCAAAATATTTTTATCATAATAGACTATACATGATTAAAAAGGAATTCTCTAAAATTTAGGATGCGTGTTTCAATCAATTGGCATATTCACCAATACTATTAAAAATTCACCTTGTATAGGAGTTGAATTTGGTGCTACCATTATAACTCTACTCCACTACAATAACAATCACCTTGAATCATCATTCATGTTTAGGATAATCCCCACTTCTTGACTTAAGTGGGATTTAACTTCTTAGCATTTTTAATTCATGTCAATCATTGTGAACAAATGTTAAAGGTTTTAAGGATGATGTAAACTAATGAATAATGACGTTTCCTATGCTTATTCACTTGTATTTTTTTAAAATAAAAAATAATTCTATCATTTTAAAAAATCAATAAATATCACATAAATTTTACTACAAATAAAAATCTCTATGATTTGTGTAGAATTAGCTCACTAACCCAATATCTACATAGATTTTTTTGGTTTTTTAATTGACTTTTGAATAGCGACTAATAAACAATTAGGCTTATACTATTTTTAGCACATATTTTATTAATTTTTGAAGACCTATATTATTTTGGAACACATCTCTTAGCATATATACCTAAATATCTTTTTTACTTTTTCATTGAAACAAAGAAACCTATGTGGAGTGTAGTGATTTTTTTAAAAAATTCTAATAATATTTTTTTTTGTCATGTGTCATCAATGAGTTAAAGAGCATTGAAGAATTTCTTTTATGATTGGATATGGGCTAGGTGCCTATATGAGAGACCATGTGAAGATAACTTATGTCTATTAACTATCCATTATCCTAGGCATGAGATTTTGCAAGTGGTTTTTTTGTCTCTTATGTCGAGGTACCATAGCGGTTTTTCCTCCCTCAATTTTCTATAGATTGGAGCTATGGTATAGTAATTTTATATGATTTAGTTACAAGCATCTAGGTGCTATTGGATTAATAAAAAAAGTGAATTTAAGTGTATTAGTGCACAAGTATTGGTTGAAGATTGATAATATACTTACCCTCTTTCTCGTGTGGAGTTTTTTTCCTAAAATATTTTCTCCACATAAATCTATTGTCTAATTGTTATCTTAATATTGAATTTACAATCACATATATCTCATTTGGTTAATCTAATTTTTATAATGTGTTCATAAGTTACTATTATAGTTTTATTTCACACATTTAGTATTAGAGCTAATGGTTTTGCTAAGAGAAGGATGTCTAGGTGCTGAAGAGTTTTTGGATGTAATGAGAGCTTCTGCATTATGTTTTCTTGTATATTTATGAAGAGAATTGTACACCACAACCACTACCTCTCACCAAGATATTGAAAAGTTCAATGGTAACTATAAGATGTAAAATTAAAAATGGAGGATCTCCTTGAATAGAGAAATGAGTGGTTTCCAATTTCATAAGAAACAAATCCACCTATAATGTCAGATGAAAATTGAAAATTTTTGGACAAGAAGGCATTGGGAACCATTTAGTTGTGTCTCAGATTTTTTCCCCTTGAGTGTCTCCACAAAAGACTTTGCTAGACAAGTTGTGGAAGAGGATAGGTAAAATTTATCAAAATAAAAAAATTGTCTAAAAAATTATATCTCAAAAGATGGTTGTATTCTCTAAACTTGAAATACAATGATTCAATTTTTTATCAATTACATTCATTAATTTGATTTTAATTAATCTTAAATATATAGATGTTAAGTTAGAAGATGAAGATAAGTGTATGTTGTTTTTTTGTTCTTTGCCTAAATCTTGGTAAAACTTAATTGCTATCATAGGTAGTGGTAATGCAATGCCAAATATGGATGCTAATTTTGTCATATTGTAGTGTCACAAATTGTATCTTCATACAATTTCATGCTCACTTAGTCCTTACTTTAGTTCTCTTGCTTCCATGCCCCCATATTTGATTGATCTTGCTCAACCCAAGACCTAATTTTGTAAGTACAACACCTTTCAAGCTCCCATGGCCTCTTTCCAGCCCTACAAGACTAGATTGGTGTGCCTATATCCCTACTACTAGTAGAGGTTCTTGGAACCATATTCCCCATGGACTATGGACAAAGCACCAACTGAAATGGCCCAATTTTGAATATCTTAACAATCATAAAATGATGAGCATGAAAATACTATTCATATCGACCTGATTTGAAATTATCAACACATTTCATGAGGATTATTATATATTTAGGCATACCCTCCTCATTTGAACATCACACATTCACAAACAACTCTCTCATTTAGGAAGTACTTCAATCATTTTCAAGGCAACAAATGAGGATTTCTAGCATTGAATGATTCAAGCATTGAAGATGACATCCATGATTAATTTCATATGTTTCCTCCATTAGTAAATAAATACATGAGATCCCTTCCTAGCATCATCGCTCTTTAGAGACTCCTAGAATACAAACTAGAGATTTTGATCCACAACTTAAGGGGAAAAAATATAGTTTAATCAATCTTTACTCAATCTAAAGATTTTTAATGGGAGTGGGTTTAATCTCTAGCTTGTACGGTAGGTTTATGATCCCCATTTCCTTGCAATTCATTTTGGTTCAAACCCAAAATAGCATGATTTATATTTCCAATTTGGATGTTTAGATCTAAGTTTAATTGTATTTGTTAAGTGCTTAAATAGGTGGTTAATTAATCATTTCATTTTTATATTGCACTAATTAATCAATTCTATTATAATTTATTGTAATCATTTTAAGAGAATGAATTGTTGGAGATTTCTCAGATATATTGCATATATGTGTTAACATTGATGTTTTGTCATTGATTTCAACATATTTCTTTATTTCCGACAGTGTTCCTAGTTAGTTCAGCGAAGAGTTTTGATCGGTATGACTAATGGATTGCAGATCAAATGTTGCAAAGTTTTAGATGGTTGAAGGGATGTCTGTAGTTGGCCTATATAAACTTATAGAGGTTCACATTATAATTTGAGTGAGTTTCAGGTGATATATCAAAGATTATTTTTCTAGTTGTTCAGGAAGTGAGAATGTTACATTTTTTGGATTGGTGAGGATCAGTTATGCAATAGTTTAGGTTGCTAATCCGATGGTGAGTTTAGGACATGGATGTGTTGTCCTCAGCTCGAATGGTTTGTGATTTTGATGCTAAAATTATATTCTTCTTGAGTGACAAAGGTTGATGTTTGGTGTTCTCAATGAATAGTGAAAAGACAATTATAAATTTTGAGATAGTTATTTATGTTGTTGATGTGGTATTTCACATTTCTTGCTAATGTTTATTGATTGTGTCCTATTCATGTTGTTGGATTGCATTGGGTTATGTGATCAGATTTAGTGGTTCTTTTGTGACATGTTGATATTCTTATTTGATCTTGGCTAACTTGGTGGTGTAGCATGTTGCAAAGGATTGTGACATGATTTGTGGATCTGAAGCATGTTAAGGATGGATATTTGGATCCTAGCTACATCTTTTCTGACATGTCTTGGGTCACATTAATTTTTGTATTATATTCAATGTAATATCTTGTAATTAGGTCCTTGACCAACCTTGTCAGAATAAGTGGATGTAATGTATTGAAAGATGTAATCAATTGTATGTGTGAAGGATGAGAGAAGTATGTGAGTGGATGTGTAAGTATCATAGATTGTGTGAAGATGTATGAATGGACTCCATAATTAAGACATAGATTTGTTACACTTCATTGGATCTATATTGGCATATTAGAGATATTATTAGTTAGTTCATAATTCAGTGGAATTTTGTCCATATTAGATTGTAGTCCATTTGGGGTTGTAGCCCTTGTTGTAATCTCAAGGTTTTTTCCCTCATGGTTGTTGCCCTCAGGGTTGTTTCTCTCTATTGTATTTGAGCAGTGAACTCTAGGATGTACAAGCCTAAATGTAGGAACATTCCCCTTTGTACCTTTAACATGGATATTGTACTAGTACACTATCTTGTGGGTTTTATCCCCACTGTGATTTAAAATTAGAATCTTGTACTTTAAAGTTTATCATTCTAATCTTGTACTTTAAAGAATCTTGTGGGTTTTATCAGTGCTTTAAAGTTTATCATTCTAATCTAAGTTTTATGGTTAAGTGTCGGGTAAAGTTTTCAAGATTTTTGACACAACTAATTCACCCCCACCCCCTCTCAGTTGTTTGTGTTTCCTTGTTTCTAACAATTTGTATCAGAGATAGATTCTCTTTTTTAATCTTGACCACTTGAGGTGATCCGGGATGTAAGCCTTAAGAAGGACAGTCTGAGATTTGAAGTAAAAACCTATACTTATATATGGAATGATTAGATGATTACACATTTGAGAATGCATCCAAGAATATTATTGGATAGTCACAAAGAAAAATTACATGCCTCCTACAAATCCATTTGCTTCTACTACTGATGAGAAGAAGGAATTTGCGTGTAACATGAGAGAAAAAGAAGCCTTGTTGAGAACCTTATTAGATGCTGAATATAAAAATATTATGTAGTTATATACCACACATGAGATATGGGTAAAATTGGAAGCCTTACATGAAGGAGACACCTTTGTGAAGAAAGCGAAGCTGAAAATCCTAAAAGGAAAGTTAGAATCTTTGAAGATGAGTGAGGATGAAAATATTCAAGCCTATGTTTAGAAGGTAACCGAGCTTGTTTGTGGAATTAGAAGTGTTGGTGGAAAATTGGAGGAAGATGAAATTATTTCTAAGATACTGAGATCCTTGCCTCCTTCTTATGATAACAAAGTTGTTGCTATTGAAGAAATAAGGATCGTGTCTACTATGACAAGGGATACATTGGTTGGCAAGTTATGTACTTTTTGAAATGACTAGATTTGGTGATAATCTTCGTAAAGTTGAATCTGCATTTAAAGCTATTATTTCTAAGGATAAGAAAAAGTATAATTTTGGTGAAAGTTCTTCTAAGTATGGATCTAGATATGCTAAGGAATGGGTAGAAATTGAAGAAGAGGAAAGAAAGATGGAAGAGATAGAAGCCCTAATTTCAAGGAGAGTGCCTAAGGGAGTAGGTAAGTATGGAGGGAAGCTACCTTTGAAATTATTTTCATACAATAAGATTAGTCATTTTTCTTCTAGATGTCCTAAGAGAGTACCAAAGTATAATCTTAGAAAGTTTTAGCCTAAGTATCATAAGAAATGTTATTTAGCTACTACCAAAGGTGTTACTGATGATGAATTTGAAAAGAGTGAAGATGATATTTTGTTTATTTCTATTAGAGATGAGAATTCTACTTTCTTGAATGAAGAAAAATCCCCACTTCCACATGTTGAAATAAAAGATGAATGTGTGATAGATAGCGGTTGTTCACATCGCATGACTAGAGATAAGAACAAATTTGTCAAATTAGAAAGGTATGATGGTGGTGTTGTCAGATTTGGTGACAATAATCCTTGTATGAACAAAGGGAGAGGTTTGATTACAATTGATGGTAAGAATAACACTGATGATGTCTTATATGTTGAAGGTTTAAAACATAATCTTTTAAGTGTTGGATAACTAGTTGATAAATATTACATCTTACAATTCAAGGATGAAAAGTATTTGATCATGGGAATTTTTGGAAATGAGATTGCATCAGATACCAAGACTAGAGGTAATGTATTTTATTTGAATAGAACAAAGAATAGAAGCTTGATTTCTAAAATTGATGACATTTGGTTGTGGCACAAAAGGTTTTATCATGTAAATTTTGATAATATTGTGAACATAAGAACTACAAATGTTGTAATAGATTTTCCTAGATTGTTGAAGCCTACCAATGCGATGTGTAAGGAATGTTAGTAGGGTAAGCTAACTAAATATACTTTTAAAAGAAAGACTTATTCTGCAAGTGGATTGTTAGCTTTGGTGCATTCATATTTATGTGGTCCCACTAGGATTAGGAGTTATTATGGAGATACATATTTCATATTTTTCATTGATGATTTCTCAAGAATGACATGAGTTACATTTTTGGAGGAGAAATTTGAAGCATTTGATAAATTTAAGATCTTTAGAGCTATGGTTGAGACTGAGACAAGAATGAAGTTGAAATGTCTGAGATAAGATAGAATTGGATAATTTACTTTGGGAGAGTTTAATGCATAGTGTGAGGAGCATGGAATAAAGAGATAGATGTTAGCTCCATGAACCCCACAATAGAATGGAATTGCAGAGTGAAGGAACATATGTGTTCTTGATACTGCAAGGACTATGATGATGGATTGAAATGTACCTTAGATCTACTAGAGAAAATTATTTAGTACCATAATCTATACATTGAATCGAGTTCAGATAAAGCAAGGTACTAGTAAGACACCCCATGAAATTTGGTATGGTCATGTCCCTACAATGAAGTATTTTAGAATTTTTACAAGCAAATGTTATATCAAGAGAGATGAAGACTTAGCTAAATTTGATCCTAGATGTGATGAGGGTATCTTTCTTATTTATTCTCAAAAATAAAAGAATACAAATGTTATAAAAATAGGTTGAGAAAGATGGTTGAAAGTGATAATGTGAAAGTGGATGAAAGTTATAAAAAAAAATCATATCTTGCAGTTATGAATCAGATGATGAAGAAGGGAATCAGATTGTGCAAGTACAAAATTAGAATTAGAATCAGAATGGATTCGTAGAGTAAAATGAGGAAGTCTCAAATGAGGATGAAGTGAAAACACAAGAGTTTGCTACAAAGAAAATTCGAAGACTCCAAAGTATGTAAGGATGAATCATTAAAAAAATCAGATTATTGGTGATAGGAATCAAGGTGTTTTGACTAGAGGAAGACATGCTAGAAATAGAGATGAAATTTATTTGATTTCTAAATTTGAACCTAAGGATGTTGATGAATCACGCAAAGATTGAAGTTGGGTTAAGACAATGGAAGAAGAGTCAGAACATATTAAAAAGAACAAAACATGGATCTTAGTTCCAAGTCTAAAAGATAAGAGTATGATCTAATCTAAATGGGTATTTAGGAACAAACTAAATGAATATGGAAAAGTGGTAAGGAATAAAGATAGACTTGTTTGGAAATGATATTCACAGATGGAAGGTATTGACTTTGAGGAGACATTTTCTATTGTTGTTAGAATTTAAGCTATTAGGATATTTATTATATATGCTACTTACAAATATTTTAATGTATATCAGATGAATGTTAAGTTTGCATTCTTGAATGGAGAGTTAGAAGAGGAAGTCTATGTTGATCAGCCTGTTGAGAAGCCTAATGGTTTTCCTTTGACTAATCAAGGTGACATGGTTTTTTGATCGAGGAAAGCATTGTATGGATTGAAACAAGCACCGAGAGCCTGGTATGCGAGGTTAGACAAATATTTGTTGAGACTTGGATTTAGTAAAGGTATTATTGACAATAATTTATATTTCAAAATTGATCATGACAATGTCTTAATTGTTGAAGTATTTGAGGATGATATCATTTTTGGTGATGATGACAAGTTGAGCAAGGAATTTGCTGATGAGATGCAAAAAGAAATTCAAATGTCTATGATAGGTGAGATGAAATTATTTCTCGGTCTACAAACTACTCAATCTAAAAAAGGGATTTTCATATCATAGTCTAAGTATGTGAGAGAGCTATTGAAGAAATATGGCATGGATAATTCAAAATAGGTTGGTACTCTTATGGTTACTAGTTTCAAATTGATAAAGAGTGATGATTCTCCTAATATAAATCAAATAGGGTATAAACAAATGATAGGTGGATTTCTATACTTGACACAGACTAGACTTGACATTAAAAAAAAAATCAGTTTGCATTGTAGTGATATTTCAAGCAAAACCAAAGGAATCACATGTTGTTGTTGTTAAAAGGATATTCAGATATTTCAAAGGAATAGTTGACTATGGTTTATGGTATGGAAAGGATGATGATTTTACACTAAGTGATTTTAATGATACAAATTGGGAAGGTAATGTAAATGATAGAAAAAGTACAAGTGGTGGAGCATTCTTCTTGGGAAAAAGGTTAGTCTCATGGTCCAGTAAAAAAAAAAGGTTGTATATCACAATCTAATACTGAGACCAACTATGTTGTTGCTACTATTAATTGTACAAACATTGTTTGGATGAATAAAATGTTAAAAGATATTAGAGTGAGTATTAATGAGTCTATTACTATTTATTGTGATAACTCAAGTTCTATCACTATTTCAAAGAATCTTGTATTGCATTAAAAAATAAAGCATATATCTATCAAGTATCATTTCTTGAAAGACTAGGTGAGTGAAAAGGAATTCAAATTGGAATATGTGCCTACTAAAGGGAATATTGTGGATATCTTCACGAAGCCCTTGCCAAAGGATACTTTAGAGTATCTTTGAGGTAAGCTTGGGGTGATACCCACTCCTTATCAGAGATAGAGATGCATGGATTTGCATCGGTCTAGTGCTTTCAAAGTTATTATCATCAATATGGATTGATGATTTGGTGGGGAGTAGTTAGTCTTGTGGAATAATTTAGTCTTGTGAGGTGTGTTATTTAGTTTGTAAGATGTTTAGGTACTTTTGGCCTCTATAAATTAGTGCATGTATGTGTCTTTATCATTGATGTCAAAGGAAGAGAGGTAGCTATGTGAAAAATAAGTGTCATACTTAGGGGGAGAGATTAAAGACTTAGGGGGAGAGATATATTGTGCATATTGTTGATATGGTTTCTTTGCGCATTAATTTGGTTATTTACATCATATGTTTCCATAAACACCAAAGGGGGATATTTTTTGATATTTCTAAGATATGTTTCATATATGTGCTGACATTGATGTTTTGTCATTGATGTCAACATATTTCTTTATTTCTAATAGTGTTCCTGGTTTGTTCAGTGAAGAGTTTGAATTAGTATGGCTACTATATTGTAGATCAGATGTTACAAAGTTGTAGATGGTTAAAGGGGTGTTTGTAGATGGCCTATGTCAACTTAAAAAGGTTCAAATTATGATTTGAGTGAGTTTCATGTGATATATTAGAGATTATTTTTCTGTTTGTCCAGGAAGTGATAGTGTTGCAATTTTTGGATCGGTGAGGATCAGTTATGCAATATTTTTGGTTGCTAACCTAGTGGTGAGCTTAGGAAATGGATGCGTGTCCTTAGCTCAAATGTTTCATGATTTGTATAATGGAAAGCTATTCTTCTTGAGTGACAAATTTTGATGTTTTATGTTCTTGATGAACAATGCATAGACAATTATGAATTCTAAGACAAAGTTGGTTATGTTGTTGATGTGGCATTTCACATTGCTTGCTAATGTTTCTTGATCATGTCCTACTTGTGTTGTCAAATCACATTGGTTTATTTAATCAGATTCAATGGTTCTCACATGATGTGTTGATAATCTTATTTGTTCTTGGATGACTTGGTGGTGTAGCATGTTGCAAAGGATTGTGGCATGATTTGTGGATATGAAGCATTTTTGAGGATGGATGTTTTGATCCTAGCTATGTCTTTTTTGACATGTCTTGGATTGCATTAATTTTTCTATTATATTTAATGTAATATCTTGTAATTAGGTCTATGGTCGACCTTGTGAGAATAAGTTGATGCAATGTATTTAAAGATGTAATCAAGTGTATGTGAAAAGGATGAGAGAAGTATGTGTGTGTATTATAGACTATGTGAAGAGGTATGAGTGGAATCTATAATTAAGACAAATATTTGTTGCACGTCATCAGAGCTATATTGACGTATCAAAGATGCTATCAATCAGTTCATAATTTAGTGGATTGTTGTCTATAGTTGATTGTAGTCCATTTGGGGTTGTATCCCTTGTTGTAATCTCAGGGTTATCCCCCTTAGTGTTGTTTCCCTCCATTTTATTTGAGCAGTGAGCTCTAGGTTGTAAGCTTGAATGCAAGTGCATTCCCCTTTGTACCTTTAACAAGGTTATTATGCTAGTACATAATCTTGTGGGTTTGATCACAACCGTGGTTTTTCCCTTAATTGAGTTTCCACACAAAAATACTTCTGGTGTTATGTATTCCTATGCTTTGTGGTTCAATGCTTTAATGTTTATCATTTTGATCTAAGTTTTATGGTTAAGTGTTGGGTGAAGTTTTTAAGATTATTGACACAATTGATTCACCCCCACCCCCCGCTTACTTATGTGTGTTTCCTTATTTCTAACATGAATAACTTATCTTAGCCTTATCTTTCTTGTGTACGAGCTTCATTACAAGTTGTCCCAAATCCAATATCATAGTGAGGAGAAGTTATAAACTTATGACCGAGGCCCAATGTTTAAATACTAAGTGTATTGAACACAAGTTGAATAATATATTCCATAGGATCTTACATTAAACCTCTTCCCTTGATCCAATACCTACCATGCCTAACATTGTTAAGAACTCGTCTCATAATGCATCTTCTGATGTACATAAATATTCTAATCAATTGTCTAATGAAAAATTAGAGAAGCTTGACAAATAATTGGAAAGCCCTCAACAATTTTTAAATTGATAATGTGTGGGTGGAGAGACAAACCCCCTGATTGAAGGTTTAATGAGGTTGGTTCAAAATGATGAACATGGTGTGGGAGTTTTACATGGTTTTCCTCACATAGTATATAAAAACTTGGCTAGTTTTGTGGAGGTTCATGGATACTCAAATCATCCATATCATGTTGAGATGATTATTCTTTTTCCTATATATCTTCCTAACATGTCTACATATACATATAATCTATCAAGAGTATCTCTACACAAAATGTCAATGTTACATATGTTATCTATGGGGGGAATCATATACACCAATATGATTATGCTCCACCTTCAAAAAGCCTTCCATTTATTTCCCAACCAGCTGCTTTACCCACATACTACAATGCTAAATCTTCTAATCCTCCATCATAATCAAAATTTTCTCAATTCAATTAATCTACCAAAGCCACTATTAACCATTTTTTACAAAATATCTCATCTTTACAATAATAATGACTTTCCTCACACAATCCAAATCAACCATTCCTAGATATTCTAAATCCAACCTTCCATTGAGACCCTCTATATACATCTACCATAATGTTAGATAACTGAGGGGGGGGGGGGGGGGGGTTGAATCAGTTAAGTCCAGTTATCCTACAGTCCCAAATACTCTTAGATGTATAAAATAAATTCAATATACAAATTTAAATAGCTCGGTAAATACTTGACTGTGTCTTACTGATTCATTTATTGAATGCCAGTTAAATCATCTAGTATATACCGGTCAAACCAGTAATTGTAATGTGTAAAGTAAAATAAAAATTCATTACATCCATACACATATAACACTTAATTTTTAATGTGGAAACCTTGTTAGGGAAAAACCACCTGGGACCGGTACCCGAAATAATTTCACTCTTCTAGAGTGAGCTCAGTTAAGAGCCAACCTTGTTAAAGGTTACAAAACACATTGTAAGGTGTGACCTTGTTAGAGGATTTATCACTAATAGTTCTCCATGACCATACATTCACTTGCGTCATCAAGAAAACAATCAACATTCATTGAATGTCATTGTAGACACGGAAAATTGGCAAAGGCTTAAATCAATCAAAAGGTGCATCAAATCATCAAAATAGCACGAAAAATCAATAAATGGAACAAAGGCAATTCAAATCAAAGGAAAATTCAATTAAATGATTAAATAAAGCTTGAAAAGGGAAAAACACTATGAAATTGATTAAATTCAATTAATGATATAGTTATTGAAAGCAAAAATCAAAATGAACCTCTTACCCTTCATGGCTAAATTTAATTACTTTAATTAATTAATAAATCATAATTTCCCTCAACAAAGCAAATTGGAGACAAAATGGACACAAATCACTCACTTTTGTTGAAATGGTCCAGCCTTTTGAAACCATTTAAATGATTGTCCCCTCCTTGTCCCCCCATTTATGGACAAAACAAAGCCAATTGACCTTACCCAAGCATAACCATGATCAACTCACTCTAACCCCTACCCTTGGGAAAATACTATAAGTAGAAAGCATTTTGAGGCATTAAGGATCCATTCCATATCTTTGAATTGTAGCAAAGCTCTTGCAATTTTCATCCACACCACTCACTTGTCAATTTTAATAGCTTAATTGCTTTGATCATAGTAGATTGTTCATCAAATAGAGCTAGAATTTGATTGAACAGATCTTAATTGCATATCATATAGCTTAATTCTCATCTTTAGAGTGTCACTAGTGAGGATCATAGCTGAGAGCCTCATTTACCACTTTATTTTAGAGATCCATGAGATGTTGATAGATTAATTGTGCATTGATTAGATTAGTTCTCACTCTAATTCTTGTTGTTCTTAGTTAATCTTGTAATTTCATGAAGGTGAATAATATCATCACACAGTCATAATAAAGACTATTAAGTCCTACTCAGTTAAGATATTTTTTCTGTAGAAATGGTTAGAATGCAACAATAAATGATCTAATTAAAATACAACTTCCTTTGCATATATTCAAATCTATGCTAAGCTCATATACCTCTGGTCATCATAATCTCTTCAATTTCTTTCTTATCCTCGAACTTTGTTATGCTAAATTAATTTCCTTTTTTTGACGCTCGGTGTAGTTTGCAGAATTTCTCAGTTCTCACTTCAACTTGTCTGACTAGCTTCACATGAATAAAATCTTCTCCTCGTGCACATACATCATTATGAATCTCTTGTCTCCTTAAATAGACACAATAAACCTTTTTCTTCTCATCCATAGATTTTTCCACTTAATCTCCATCATTGATTTTTCTGCTTTAACCTTCCTTGGAACTTGTATCTTAAACATGTTTCAATCTTCATCATCTGATCATCCTTGAATTTTTTTAGCTGTAGATCTTCATAACAAACTTTATCTTTAACCTCAGAATCATCCCAATTTGTCTAGCTCATCATCTCAAGTTGGAAAGCACATGTTCTATCTTATTTCTTTCACTCAGTCAATACCGTGATGTTTCAATGACTTCCTACTCAGTTAATACCACACTTAGTATACACTACACTTGCTCGGTGTACACTATTTCTACTCGGTGTATACTAAGTTCTTCATATATCGACCACATAAACTTTTACATTCTTGATCTTCAATTCTGAATAGAATCATGTAATACAATCAAATCATTAACATACTGTCATAGACCCATCATTAAGTTACTCAATGAATACCATACTCATAACTTACTCATACATCTCATTTTCATGTTAGTATCTCATTCATTCACCATTATTACCTTCTTCAGATGTTTGCAACTATCATGATAAGTACAGTCAAAACTAGTTGACATCAATGACAAGATAATAACTGATCTAATGTCTCACATATACCTTTGTAGCTCATTGATCATCTTCAAATTTTGTTCTTCAAGTAATCAATCAGTTGTAGTCTAACACACAACACATTAAGGTTCCCTTTTTGGAGAAGTATAATGGATAAGGTGACCCTCACATTCATGTGAAAATATTTCAAACTTTTTGTACTGACTTTAACAATGAAAAAAAGATACTTGAGAAAATTTTACCTCATTCATTGAAATAAAAATCTTTGGAATGGTTTTTCTCTTTCCTGGTTATTCAATTACTTATTTCAATAATTGGTTGATTTTTTTGTTCAACATTTTCAAAATAATATTGGTCCACACGTTACATTGACTAATTTGGTTAATTGTAAACAAGGTCTTAAGGAGAAACTAATAGATTTCATTGGTAGATATAAACACTTATATTTACAAATTTCTTATGATATTTTTGATGGTGATGTTCAACAAATTTTTATTAATAATTTGTAAAAATATATTAAAGATAAACTTTTATTTTCTAATTTCACTTCTATCACACCCTTGGGGCATAACACTTCATAAATATCAACATGATATGAGTGAATATGGACCTTGTTCATCACTGAATGTGGTTGATATGAATGAAGATGCTCAATTTAAAAACTTTAGAAAAACTAATTAATTCATCAAGATCAATAGAAATAATTTTTCCAATCATGTTTATTCTCAAGTGATAGCCAAAATTATTGGTGTAGCTCCATTTGAATCTAAATTGCAACCTTACAACTTCACATTTTTATTTGAATATTTGCATAGAAACATGCTTCAATTGATTAATAATAATATGTTGAGGCTTCCTACTAGCTCTTCCATAGACAACTCTAAGCCTTTGTCAACTTATTTTGATCAATATATATATTTTTAATTTCATCATCAACTCAACCATGACATAGAGAAATGTATCCATTTGAAACATGAAATCCAAGACCTTATTGATTCTCATGCTATAGTGGTGGATGGTGTGAATGATAAAGTAAATAGTTTTTTGGAACATCCTAATCAAAATTTACAAATCTTCACCAATCCTTTTCCTTCCCATTTTACCAGTATTGTTGAGCATAATGGTACAAACTTCATTGCTATTAATGATATATTTAATAAAGCCAACATTATTGTGAACTTGATTGAGAAAACTAACCCTAAGTGTGAACCTTGAATTATCTTTGACCCAAGGGATATCATTAATACACTTGATGGACCATTAGGCATTAGGGAAAATATTAATAACAAGCTCTCCTATGGAGTGCTTATTGATCCAATATGTATGGTGAATGTTATTTCTAAAGTACATCTCTATACACAATAATTGTATCAAGACACATATGATAAATTTGATGTTGTGATTAAGGTGCGTGATAGGTTTCATCACTCTTCTTATCAAATTTGGTACTAAGTCCTTAAATGTTACCTTTTTCATTATTCCTACCTCAAACCAATTTTATGAAAAGTTAGGACATCCATGGCTTGATTCCATGATATATATTCATTCTACTACTCATAAGTGTTTAAAAATTCCCCATAATGGGTATGCTATAATGATCAATCATAGTATTTTTCAGCCCTTATCTAATTGTGGAAACTTTACTCTGGATTACTTTTGGCCTAGCAATCCCCAACCTTTTATACCTCGCAAGGACTTCCCCTTCCTATCCTATCAAAATTTCAATTACAATAGGATCTCTAGTTTTTCCATAGGAATACCTTCAACTACATTTTTGTCTATTGATATGGATATAGATTTTTGTCTCCACATCCTAGACCTAGACTTCTTCTTATTCTTGTTATTCCTCTCATATATGTTGTAGTTCCTCCTCCAAAATCCTATAAAGGTTAAAGACAAAAATCTTTGGTATCCTCTATCTCTCAACCTAGTGTGGTTTCTTATGTTTTTCCTTCCACTCCTCGAGAAAAGAAAGAAAAGGAACCAATGTTGAGTAACCCCAAACCTTCATCCATGAAAGTTTAGAATCATAATAAAAATAAACTTTAGTACAAGAGAATACCAATATGATGTAATACCAAGGATCCTGAATGTTCTTCCCAAAATATTTCCTCTCCTTAATTAGTCAGATGTTGACTTGGTTTCATTTTCCACACTATCACCTAAACCTATGAAGGAGCTTTATCTTGAACTGCCTCGTCAAAGATTGAAGCTGTCTAAGCATAATGATTCTCCTTAATCTCCACTGCACATGATATCTCCTATTGTGATTACTTTGGACAAATATTTTGTTAATAATATTGATAATAATAATGATTCCAATGACATAGGAAATTGTTGAGATTAATTATGAGTTATCTTAAATACTTGAACCTGGCTCCTAGCCTCACACATAATGTTTCATCATTAGTGCATGGTCCTTGTTTGGGACTAATGATAGCTCCATATGCTACACCTATTGTTTCTCTTCTAGCATCTTGTCCGCTCAAAAATGTGTTGACCAAGATTGGGAGGTTAATGATTTTCTAGACTAGCTCTCTCATGCAGTATATTCTTATGTGTGTTTTCTAGTATGTAATATTTTCCCCATGATGTGATGCTTGGCTTGTATTTGTGTTTTTTAAGCTCTCTTTGGATGAGCCTTTTTTCTTATTTGGTGTAAGGTAATAGATGGACCAACCCTATTGTGGCATTCCTCCATTTGTATTATCATTCTTCTATATATTGGATACATGTGTCATAAATGTGCTCTTATTATATATGTATTTTTGTGTTGTCCAATTAGGGATGATGTAAAGTTTTGAGATCTTATCTTTTCCCTCTCTTCTATGTTGACCCAAAAAAGACTTGTGTGTTTCATATTATGTGCTTTTCTTCCGTTGTTCTCATAGTTCCACTACTTTTAAGGGATGAGGTAAATTCATGAAATCATACTTAATGTACATGATTTATCTACTATGCATACTAAACCCAAAAAGTGGACACATAAGGTTCTCTTTTATGTTTTATGACTATCTCTCTTTGATTATCCTATTTCTAGAGGCATTTCACTATTGCAACATGCTTGTGTTTTAGATGTATGTATGTTACCTTAAAGAAATCTCTCTTGATAAAGCGTACAAAATTATTTTAACATGGGGACATACACTCTGCTCAATATTTACATTTTGTGCACACACCATGAGGTTTGATTTATACACTTTAATAACACACCATGATATGTTGGCAATCAATTTTTCAGATTAATTTGCAAGTTGAGGGTTTATTTTGTAATCTTTATGTTTGGTGCAAAAATTTGTAATCCCTTTGGCAGTCATTTTTAGGTTATTTGAGAAATTGTGGATTTTATATATTTTACAAAAAAATATAAAATACAAGTGAGTGATAAAGTAGTTGGAAGGCATGGTAATAAAGGTATTACCTAAAAAATTCTCTTCTCTTATATGACCAATATCCTATACTTTCAACATCAGACTGTTTCATTACTTAAGAAATCACTATTCCCCACTGCTAGTATTTTGTAGGAGGAAGATAGTGTGAAGAGTGGTAGGCTAGGAAGTCATGTCCTTTATCTTATTTCTTCAAATGGATCATAGTAGGTAGTCTCTTACTAGCCCAAGAAGCCATATTCCTTCTTTGATTTCCTATTGTATGATCCATGTGTGTGTAACATCTAATGATCATAAAATAAAATACACAAAGGAACACAATGGCAAAGAGGATGAATGAGAAGGGTTTCCATAGACATTCAAGGTTACACTACAATGGAAACACATGGTATATATTGCCTTTCAATAGACATAATAGGGAAGGTCTTTATCATACAATGTGGAAATTGTTGTTTTGAGCATGGAAGGCTCTGGAAATCAAGATAAATAGAGATTTCAACTCAGAAAATGGAGGTCAGTGGGCGAGGCAAAATCCTCAAAAAAAAAAAAAGGGGTCTTAGGTCAATTTGTTTGGGAGGGGGTTTTGACTTCAAAAAGATCGAAGAGAAGTTTTGGCACCCTAAACATTAGGGAAATCTAGTGGAGATAAAAAAGGTATGCAACAATTCTGATCGTGCTAGAGTTGTTTCTTTGTTAATAGAAAACAAGAAATGGAGTGACTCGGTTGTTTTTTTCAAGGAAAATGATTTTTTTATGAAATGGAGTGGGGAGTGGTTGACATTTACCAAAGTAAGAAAATGGTGCGATGAGCATTGGGGGAAATATTGTACCTTAAAAACCCTCCCAAATGGATTTTACCTAGTTATTTTCCCTATTGGAAAGGATAAAGAATAAATTCTAAATAGTGATTTTTTCTTGATTGGGGGGAGGGGGGGCAGGGGGGGAGGATTTTTACATCAAATATTGGATCCCAAAATTTGATCCTAAAAAAGAAATCATTAATGACGTCCCAATTTGTATTAGACTATATAATTTACCTCATGAATACTGGAACCATGAAACTCTAAAAAATATTGGAAACAAACTGGGTGTTTTTGTCAAGACAAATGAAGCACTCAAAAAAGGAATACAACATGTATGCCCAGATTTGTATTCTCTGGAAATCTATCCTTCCCTTTCTAGAAATTTCATAAATCAAAATAGAAGAATGTATAAGAGATAATTGATTGAAGTTGAGGAAACCTACTCCAAGTGTAAAGGTATAGGGCACCAAGCTGATGATTGTTTAAGGGATGACAAAGGAAAGGGCTCGATTCAAAATTCCTTAACTGATGAGTTGATTGAACTCACTAAAAATTCATAGTGAGAAGACCATGGGGAAATGCAGGAATGGTTAATAATTTGATGGAGTCAAAAGGGTGATGAAATTTTAGAGATCTTGAGCCAAAAGTATAGGGGAAGGTTTACAAAAGGAATAAATTGACCTAGTATTTGAAAATGGAAGCAATAACACTTCCCAAGATTCATCTAGACAAGAAGGCTTTTAGATTGAAGATGGAAGCCTCTTAAATGGAGCATAAATGATAGGTAAACCATAGATTTTGGAAAATATGGGGATTGAGGATGGAGGGTTGTTGGAACATCTATATAATGGAGAGTGTGGCATGATGGTCACCCAAACACAAAAAATTAGTGTTGGTTTCCTAAATCAGCCAAGGTCATAGATACTGGGAGATGTTAATGAAATTGTATCATTACTAAGAACCACCAACTGATCTTTAAACATACATGAGAGTGAGGAAAATATAATGAGAGATCGGGCATAAAAACTAGGGGTGGATCTAGAAGAGGAAAATTTATCAGATAAGAAGTTGAATAGGGAATTGAGATAGGACAACTATGTTGATGTTGAGGGGAGGTTGATGAGGGACCCCCTTATGAGGCGTTGGTAAATAGATTTTTCACTGCAATATTGTCTTTAAAACTAGCCCTGTTAGCCCTATGAGTAGTGACAACCATTCCAACAATTGGAGAGAATGCAATCTAATCAGCATTTGAATACAATCTTCCTCTGCATTTGAGAGGGGAATCTCCCTTGTATGATAAATTTATTTGGTATTTTTGTGTACTTTTAACCTGAAAGTACATAAAGGATAAAATATAAAAATAAACAAGATGAACAAAAGAAACCCCAATGACATATGTACGAATACCAAATGGGATTTCATAGTGGATAACCGATTACAAGGGGTTTTGAACACATACATGTAATGATGACAAAATATGAACAACAAACCTTGATATATGAAAAGATAAGCTATTCCAATATATTCACACCAAGATACCAAGAAATGAATACATTTTACCATGTCCATTACATAGATTAGGAAAACTATTGGATCATGCCATTACATAAGAGACCACCAAATTAACATAAGAAAAGTAAGTAACAATAACTAGTGAACACATTCATGACATATGACTAAATGAATTATTTGTTATTTCCCTGAAAATATACACATTCAAGAACACTTATGTACATAGTGTAGACCCAAAAGTTCCTTTAGAAATTTCTCCATCATTTCCCCTTCATAAGAGCTCCCCCCTTTTACATTACAAAATGCCTCATATTTATAGGCTACACAAGACAACTACCTAGTAACTACATTCCTTTTTGGGTTAATAACTAACTTATTTTCATGCAATTCGAACAAGGTTAATTAACCTCAAAGTTTTGTGCAAAAAATAGACAAATTCTTAACCTTGATCAAAAGTGACCAAAGTCACTTTTTACAAAAAGGAAATTTGAAACCTATACATTTTGAGAAGAAAGTTGAATAATTGATCTTGATGAAGTATTTAATGATTCTCCTCTTGATCTAGGAATCATTCATTTTGGTTGCATTATTCTACAAAAAAATACATTACCATCTCACCAACAATTCTATGATTAGGTAGTCTTGAGGTTGACCAATGCTGGAGCAAGAGGAGAAGACAATATAAATGTTGGAGTTGATGAGATAACAACCCACAGCTCCCAAGAACACATGCATGCAAACACCTATCACAGAAAGAGAGAGAAGCAAGAAGCTACAAGGGCCTTAACACATTGATCCAGAAGAGAGGAGAAATCATTGATGTGCAAAAATAAAAGTTGCAATTCAATAATAAAAGAATATTCTCAATAAAAAAGGAGATAAATCCTTATAAAGGAGATCTAAAACCCTAAAAGGGTGGACAAACCTAGGTTTCATGATAATAATTAATAAAAGAATTAATTATTATATGCCTAAAGTTTAGCTTAAGTAGAAAGAGATAATAATTGACTTGATAAGTAAATCAATATGATTCAATTAATAAGAAAACAACTTATTACTCTAACAATAATTTTTTTAGATTTGTGTCTTTTCAATGAAAATGATAGATCCACAGTAAAATCCATAAATATTAGAATGATCTAGTTATACACAACCAAATTGGGAAACCAATGTTGTGCTCTAATTAGTTCAACACTCAGGTAGTGGAAAATTTGGTTGCGCAAATCATCACCACTCAAAGAAAGTAATAACTACATTAACAATTGGATTTGGCATAGGGAATCTTCCAAACAAGTCTTTTGGTCTTTGAACTAGTGATGGTGAAGGTTGACAAAATGAGAAAAATCTAGATAATGATAATAAATGTAAATTCATCACCAAGAGTGAATAATTCAAGATTCTTTTTAATTCCCTCCATAAACACCTCGATAGATTTGAGATATCTTGAGCGTGTCTCCATATTTCACATGCGAATCTACTTGCATTTTGTCAAATAGTTTGATGTCTTCTATATGCTACACATTTTAATTTTGTAAGTGGTCGATAGAGGCCTTATGTCAAACATTTCAAGTGTATGCTCAGTCTCCTCTTCACATACATGTTTATTAACACCTCCAACCATAGAATCTGACAAAACCTTCCTTAATTTTGTTTCAAAGGAGTCCAATACATGGGTAGGGAGGTTGCAACTGAGTTTGTGGAATCTAACTTTACATGCAGTTGCAATAGACAAGATCCTGAAAATACCTATTGTACACACTAAAATATGCACTTCTATGAACCATTACATGCAAGGTTACTCAAGAGTGAGGCCTCACAAAGCGGCTCATAGCTCTCTATGCATGGAGTTGCAAGGGACTATGAGTTTTGCTCTCAGCTAGAGCTACAAGAAGGTGACCTTGCTAGTCAACCATACAATGAGAGATTCAAGTGAAGACAAGGGAAACAATGCCAATATCCCCAAGAATCTAAATGGAAATGCAATGCAAACTATATGAGAATGCAAATCTAAGCTAAATGATAACAATGCAATGCTTGAAAAGAAATCTAATCTATGAAAGGAAATAGCAATGGATTACAAATCCTTCCTATTTAGACTATGTGAGATTGCATAAAAGGAAATCTACACTAAGAATGCCATGAATGCAACTATGAAAGCAGAACTATTATGAAAGGCAACTAAGAATGATGAAAGCAACAAGTCTTCAATGTCTTCAAAAAGCTCCAAATGTACCTAGAAAACCTGCAGCATAACAATAGCATAAAATATGGATGTATGCAAATGAAGGAGAGAGCTCTCCTTTTATAAGAAATGAGGTGAAATGGACCATGGAGATTAAGAGGCAAAAAGTCTTAATCAGCGGTGGAGGTTGAAAGAGGAGCAATCCATGTGCACAAACATCCTCCAATGAGAGTGAAGTGTTGACTTTTGAGCCTCATGTGAGACAAAAGTGCCTTTTTCCCTTTTTATAAAATAGGAATAATGTTTTATTTGTGCAACTTAGGATAGGAGGAAAGGGTGGGCTTTTTTATTTAATTGAAAGGGGAGGAAATATTCCTTTTAATCAAATAAAGACTTAGGATAAATGGTTAGCCCAAGGATAAAAATCCAATATATGATCGAAATTAAGATTTGATCAAGAAATTAATATTGTTGAAAATATTGATTATTGATCAAAATGATTTAGGATTGATAAATTGAATAAATGGGGCCCAAAGTCTAGGCGACCATTTTAGGGTGCATACATTTGCCCCTCTTTGACTAATGTGTGATCGATCTGGGAACACATGCAGTCAAAGAATGAAGTTGAAATGTGAGATCGACTTGGGATCACAAAACAACTCAGATATGAGGTCGATTCGGGATCACATCCGGACAAAACATAAACAAAAGCTTAGACCAACACCGTCGCTGCTAGGTGCAAATCAAGCTTTAGACAAAACCATCACCGTCGCTGCTAGGCAATAATCAATGTCTAAAAATGAGAGATAAGAATCTCAAGTTTTGAGAAAAAGCTCACAAAAGATGTCTGAATCAGAAAAATCAAGAGAATTAGGGATGAGAATCCCATAAATACTGCCCCCTCGGAATCGAAATCGAAATCAAGTAGAGGAGAGACAGAAAATTGATAAGGTTGATCAAATCACAATAAAATCATAATTGAAGGTAAGGGTCAAATAGGTTAACCATTAAGCAATAAAACATGCCCCAGTGAGGAAGTAGAAGAATAGAAGTAGAAGACTAGAAATAGAGTGGATGAAAGACTAGAAAATTTGAGAGACATGGAAGGAAGAAATTCCACCGAAAATCAAATTATGCCTCAAAAGGTCAATCAACTGCGCAGAAGGGGGGAAAGAATTTGAAACGCGATTTTGACTATGAAGATGACCTCGGATTTCGATTTCGAGTCCGAAAATGGATCCAGGACGTCGAAATTAGCTAAGGGTGCAATTTTCGCGCAATTCTGAGGTGTTTTGAAAATTAGGTCAAAAAGTCAAAATGCTATAAAAGGGGTCAAAATGTCATTTTCAAAAATCATTTGTCTTTTAGTGATTTGAGAATTTCAGAGCTTTAGAGAGAGAAAATGGCTCAGCAAGCAGGAGTTCCCGTCCACAGGCATCGATTCGAGCGCGCCCGGTTGCATAACCGGCCACCACACTATCCTGCCCCGGTATGTTTTCGAAAAACTCGAGTTCTTTGGCCATTTTTAGCATTTAACAGCTTTTTTAGCACGTTTTTATCAAATTTTAAATTTCAAAATTTTTGGTTGTGCGAAATATCGCGCGATACTTTAGAAGTATCGCGCGCTTTGGGGAGAAGTATCGCGCGATACTTCGCGTGCCCCAAAAGTATCGCACGCTTTGGGCATCAGTATCGTACGATACTGGGCGAAAGATCGCGCGATAGCGGGCGAAGTATCGCCCGACATAAGGTTTATCGCCCTACTATAGGGAGAAGTATCGCACGATACTTCTCTTGAAAAAGAATATCGCCCAGTTGAAAATTTTGATATTTAATGCATTTTTTGAGCAAAAATGACATGGGTCTAGACAATGTTACGTTTTTAAGATGTTTTATACTGAGTTTTTTTTTGGACATCCATCATGATATGTACTAACAACGGGTTTGGTTTTGGCTTGCAGGAGGTTTTTCCGGCGCTCATCATCAGAGCGCCGAAGGTGACAGGATTACGGTGTGTCTGAGATCTGGATGATCCGGGCAATGCCGATATCAGGGCTATGGGATTCTGGTATCTGTTGAGGTACCCTTATATCCGAGCAGACCATGGGTTGTTGACTGCGCTGGCCGAGAGATGGCACAGCGAGCACAACACCTTCCATCTACCTACTGGAGAGGCATCGATCACCTTAGAGGACGTCTATAGGATCCTCCGAGTTCCATGCCACGGAGAGCCTGTAAGTATAATCATGTTTTGAGATATAATCATAAATGTAATGTTTCCATGAGATGAAAACTAACATGATTTATGTGTTGTCACAGGTGTACTATGATCAGGACGTCACTGAGGGGCGCCGATTGATTCAGGAGATGTTTCAGGATGTGACCATCCTAGACAGGCATGTCAGCTGGGAGCGACTGCTTGATGACTTCGGCCGAGACTATCCGGTGCCATGTATTGTGGCATCGATTATTTCACAGATCCTGATGACTGATCGCAGTCAGAAGGGATTCTCGCTCGGATGGGGCAGGCTACTGGTAGACTTGGTAGGCAGGCCTCGACGGATGGCATGGGGGCCTGCGATCTTAGCAGAGATGTATCATGAGCTGCATGAGATCGTCTACAGGGACGGTCGGACATGGGCATGTGGTGCCATCCTGGCACAAGTATGGGCATGGGAGCACATTGCTGTAGTGCGTCCCAGGGTTCAGCCGAGGGAGAGGAGGTACCCATTCATTTATAGGTACATCGGATTTATATCACATGCCCATTCAGGGGATGTGACCTACTATCGGCGGATTCTGGATGAGATAGCCTCATTCACATGGAGGCCATACAGGGATGTGGAAGGATGGAGTGATGCAGATGAGGAGCTCAGTTATATGCTATGCAGTCGGCCACTGGTAGGTCGACATGCAGATATCACAGAGAGGTTTTGTATTAGTCGGGTGTGGCGGCAGTTCGGGAGGCAGCAGCGAGTCTCGACAGAGACTACTACTTATGCCAGAGCCAGAGACGAGGAGGGACATGGGTGGCTACCCATGCTGGACTATCAGCAGGTTGTCGCAGAGACAGCGAGTATCAGGAGCGAGCCCTGGGAGTATTTCCCAGATGTGGCAGACGCAGGGGCTGATGGAGCCTACAGAGCAGAGCGGCGGAGGGTACCATTCCCTCGATTTACAGTACCAGATGCTCAGGTGCCAGCGCCGGGAGGAGAGGGAGGAGACGGAGGGGACGGAGGAGACGGAGGGGACGGAGGAGAGGAGGGAGGAGATGGAGGGGATGGCGGGAGGGGGAGAGGGAGGAGGATGGAGAGAGGAGAGGGGTCGGGATCAGGTGGCCAGAAACGGTCACGGGGACAGAGATCAGCCACTCCTGAGGAGGAGGCGAGACCAGCTCGCCGGCAGGCAGAGGTACAGCAGGAGCAGCCTGCGGGGGGAGAGGACCTAAGAGCCCAGATACAGGCTCAGGAGGCAGAGATACAGCAGCTGCGGACCACCATAGCTGTGAGAGATCAGCAGCTCCTGGATCTGAGGGCAGAGCGGGATCAGCAGATAGCTGATCTTAGAGCAGAGATAGCACGTCGTGAGGCGATGGCACAAACCGAGGCACTGGAGCTCCGACGGGAGTCAGCGAGGGCTGCTTACTATCACGGATTATATCTGCAGGCCGTCCCAGAGGGTGAGAGAGCACCATCATACTCTCAGCGGGCAGGGGTATCAGACGTGGCTTTTGATAGGAGAGCTATGCCTCCTCCACCACCACGAGCTCCTCACGAGGGTGGTAGCGAGTCTTAGGGTTAGGTCTTAGGTTGTTTGGACATATTTTGAGACTTTTGATCCAGATTTTGGGATCTCATATTGTATATTCATGACATTTATTGATTTATGAGATTACTGGATGTTCGGTATATCATGTGTATTTGTCTCACTTATGATGGATGTATCAGTTTATGTATATTGTCTTGTCATTTTGCTCAAAATTCTTATGTATGTGCTTATGTATGTTCTCTCTCATAGTTGTATGTATAGTTCTCATGTGTATGATATAGACCTATGTTTCTTGAAAATGACAGTTTTGATATAGATATGATGATATGATTAACCCCTTGTGATGAACAGGAACAAGTTCGAGATGAAAAAGACAAGGAGCGAAAGACATGATCAAGAAGGAAAGGTGAGCGCAGTTGACTAACAGGTCCATGTAGGATGAAAAAGGAGAGCTCTCTCCATGTGCAAGATGCAAGACTAGACTAACATGACCCTAAAAATGCAAGCTACTATGAAAGTGGTTGACTTGCAAGGTCACAACGCTTATAGACATCTAATTATCATCATCGAGCGTTATTGGTAGCGTCGTAAGATCATACAATGCACACTAGCATTACTATGCGGATATGAATATGATCTTTATCAGATAGAAATGTGGAAATCTTACCTAGGCATCAAAGACATATAGGTCAAGATGACTAATGCAGTAAGATTACCTAAGTTTGATATGGCGAGATTATGCTTGTATCAGGACACATGAAAGTCAGGATAGCTAAAAGCATGCACTCGCAAAACAGTCAAGGATAATACCTTGTCAATCCATAGTGTCAAGTAGGACCAGCATAAATGCTCATGACAGTTAGAATCAACAAAATATACCCACAAGCAGATAAAGAAAGAAAACATGTTCTCATTCCCTCAGTCTTCTAGCTATGCATCATCGAAAACTTCTCAGGGAGAGATCACTCATCAAAGAAATCCTCATAGACAGCACACAAAGAAAAATAAAGTCATCATATCGTCAGCGAGTTGATTGTTTAAGTGCGTGTGTGTTGGTCATAGAGTCAAATTCTGAGTATCATATCTGCAAATGGGAAATATCGCATCATACTGTGGACTATTGGGTAAGACATCTGATAAGTGTTAAGAAACACTCGACGCAAGGGTAGTGTTGAAAAACACTGTTTGGGGTGGTGTTGAAAAACACCTGTTGTGGAATGCCCCCAGAGACAAACGCACCAAAAGGACCTATGCGAACAGTTATGCCCCCTAGACAAAGACAAAGACCAATTCTAGATTAGGTCAAATAAGGTCAAGGCATGATGGAAAGTGGTTAAGTGTCGAGGATGCATGCTAACAAATAGGGGTACAAAGGCCTCAAGTAGCGCCTGTTTCCAGGTTTTCACCACTTGGAATCATTTTTTTCCTTTTTTCATTTTTTTGTATTTTTGCTACCAAGGCGCCTATTGCTAGGTTTTCACCAAGGCACTTTTTCTATTTTTTTGATTTTTTGAATATTTTGATTTTTTTGTATTTTTTCAGGACTTTTTATGCTTTTTAAGATTTTTTCAGCATCATATATCAATTTTTTTTTGGTATTTTTTCAGGACCAATAAGATATATACAAAAGATGCCCCCAGACAGAACGGGCATCAAGGATAGAACTTCTTAAGGTGCACAACGTTGATGGGATCAGGGAGCTGTTCTCCATCAGGATCTGACAGTAAATACGCACCAGTACCAAAAGCAGCTGTGATGACATATGGTCCAAGCCAGTTAGGTTCAAACTTGCCCTTTTGCTCTCTGTTTTGTTGGTTCTTAGGGTTTTCTCGTAAAACAAGATCACCTATTTGAAATTCTCTAGGGCGAACCTTCTTGTTGAATGCCTTGGACATACGTTTCTGATACGCTCTCATATGATCAAAGGAAGCCTTACGCTTCTCCTCTAGAAGTTCTAGTTCCTGCAACCTCATGGCACGGTAATCCTCATCTGTAATCAAACCTTTGAGTGAGACTCTGAGGGATGGTATCTCGACTTCTAAGGGTAATATTGCTTCAGCGCCATAGGTGAGAGAGAAAGGAGTGGCTCCTGTAGGTGTGCGAATACTTGTTCGGTAAGCCCATAGTGCTGGATTGATTTGTAAGTGCCAATCCCTACCATTCTTGTGTACCGTTCTATGAAGAATCTTAAGAATGGTTTTGTTAGAAGCTTCTGCCTGTCCGTTTCCTTGTGGGAAATATATGGAGGACCAATGTTGCTTGATTTTAAACTTTTGGCATAGGTGCTTTAGGTCTTTATTCTTAAATTGACCTCCATTGTTAGTAATGATCTCAGAAGGCACTCCAAATCGGCAAATGATATGGTTCAAGATGAACAAAGAAATGGTCCTTCCTGAAGCAACAGAAAGTGGTACGGCCTCCACCCATTTTGTGAAGTAGTCAGTGGTAGTAATGATGAACTTGTGTCCACCTGATGAGTTGGGGTGAATTTGCCCAACCAGATCAAAGGCCCAGCGCTGAAATGGCCAATGAGAAATAGAAGGGATTAGTTCCCTACCCAGAGCATGAATCAGGTTGCCGTGTTTCTGACATTTTTCACATGACTTAGCAAAGGTGACTGCGTCTATCTGCATTGTGGGCCAATAATATCCCGCCCTAAGCAACCTTCGGGCCATGGCAAGACCATTAGAATGCCCACCACAAATGCCCTCGTGGATGTCAGCTAACGCTTGGTTGGATTCCTCCTTTTCCAAGCACCTAAGGAGTGTCCCATCTAAACCCCTTCTATATAAGTCACCAGAGATGAGGGTGTGGCGAGAGGCGTTACGGATGAGGTTTCGGCGTTCGGAGCGGGTGAATGTGTCAGGGATGATGCCATCACGAAGATATGAATAGATAGCACCATATCGGGAAGACTCGTGTGTGATAATGGCACAAATGACACGGCTTTCAGAGGAGTCAAAGATGGGATGGTGTAGCTCTTCCACCAGGAATTCAAATCTGGATTCATGTGTCTCCAACTGGAGAAGTGAAGCTAATGTGGCCATGGCGTCTGCAGCTTTGTTCTCTATCCTAGGGATTTGTTGAAACGTCACAAAGGTGAAATAGCGTTTCAAAGAATCAACCATCTTTTTATAAGGTATCAATTTGTCATCCTTGGTTTGATACTCTTCATTGACTTGGTTGATGATTAGCTGAGAATCCCCAAAGACATGTAATTCTGTGATATTCCATTCTATAGCCATTTTCAAGCCATTAGTTAAAGCTTCATATTCTGCAATATTATTGGTACATGGGAATAATAGTTTATAAGACTTCGGAATGTTGTACCCATGTGGAGAAACAAATAACACTCCAGCACCTGATCCATTTTGCATGCGGGAGCCATCAAAGAACATTGTCCAAGTGCGAGTAGTGGTGTATAAGATGTGTTCATCTGGGAATTCCACTTGGACTGGCATACTATCCTGAATTGGAAAATCAGCTAATTGGTCAGCAATAGCTTGCCCTTTTATTGCCTTCCTTTCAACGTACTCTATGTCAAATTCAGTGAGGACCATCATCCATTTAGCAAGTCTACCCGTCAGGGAAGCCTTACCAAGCAAATATTTAAGGGGATCAATTTTGGCAATCAAATGTATGGTATGAGCAAGCATGTAGTGGCGCAACTTTTGAGAAGCAAACACCACCGCGAGACAAGACTTCTCAATATTATTGTAATTGATCTCATAAGAGACTAGAGTACGGCTGATATAGTAGATGGCCCGTTCTTTCCCAGTATCATCTGTTTGAGCCAATAATGCCCCCAGGGAAGTGTCTGTAGCTGAGATATATAGAAGCAATGGTTTCCCTGAAATAGGAGGCATTAAGATCGGAGGATTAGCCAAGTATTGTTTGATCTGATCTAGGCTCTTTTGACAATCCTCGTTCCAAACACAAGAAGCACCCTTATGCAATGTCTTGTTGAAGGGTTGTGCTCTATCTGCAAGCTGAGAAATAAACCTCCTAATTGATTGAAGACGTCCTTGAAGACTTCTCATTTGGCTGATATTTCGAGGAGGTGGCATATCTAGGATTGCTTGGACCTTTTCGGGATCAACCTCGATACCTTTTGCTGATATTATGAATCCTAAAAGTTTGCCTGAGGTGACGCCAAATGCGCACTTCTTTGGATTCAATCTGAGTTGAAATTTTTCCATACGATCTAGAATTACTTCCAGATCATTGAGGTGTGTGTCCCTTTTTCTTGATTTTGCCAGGGTATCATCCACATAATCTTCCATATTTTTGTGCATCATATCATGAAAGATAGTTGTCATAGCTCTTTGGTAGGTTGCTCCTGCATTCTTTAACCCAAATGGCATGACGTTCCAACAGTAGGTTCCCCATGCACATGTGAATGCTGTTTTCTCTTGGTCTTCAGGAGCTATTTTGATTTGATTATACCCCGAGAAACCATCCATTAGGGAATATATGTCATAGCCCGCCGTCATGTCCACTATCATGTCGATGTTTGGAAGTGGAAAGTCATCCTTTGGGCATGCTTTGTTTAGATCTCTAAAATCTGTGCAGACACGAATGGACCCATCATGTTTGGAGACCGGTACTATGTTTGAGATCCATTCTGCATAATCGATGGCTCTAATAAATCCAGCTTTCAAAAGCTTTTCTAATTCTCCTTTGACAAGTAGAGCTATATGTGGATGCATTTTTCTTAGTCTCTGTTTGACTGGCTTGACTCCTGGAGCTATAGATAAGTGATGCATTATGAGATTTGTGTCAAGCCCTGGCATGTCTGAGTAGGTCCATGCAAAATTAATTTTCTTTTTCTGTAAAAGCTGTACATACGCCTTGGTCTCTTCCTCTGATAAAGACTGAGCAAGATGGACTATCTGAGGATTTTCTTCTGTGTTTAGATTGACCGGCTTTGTTGGTTCAATCAAGATTGATGATCTATCCTGGAAATAACTCGGCAAGTTATTAAGTACCCCATCCTTAGGTGCCTCAAAGAGGTTTTCACCTTTGGATGCGTCATTTCTTTTTACTATTTTTGGTTCTGACACCGCCACAAAGTGGTTTTCGCCGTCAGACCTATTTTTCTTTTTTTTTGTTTTGAGACTGAGGTACTTAATATCAGGCTCCGTCATGCTGGTTGTTGGTTCACTGGTGGAAGAAGCCACGGGTTCGAGAGCATTCAGATAGCAAGCAATTTCGTAATCGTTGCGAAATGTGAGGAATGTGGGCTCGTGGTGGCGCTGAGGCCAGTCAATCAGGTCAAAGTGAACAAGGGGCAAGTCAATGATAGGTTCGATGTTGTGAATGTGAAAGGTGTCATCTCTGGTGACCATATAATCGGAGCTCATCAAGTCTTCTCCTAAGATACCTGAATTGGGGCTCATCCTACCAAACGAAGCGTCGTCTACTAAGGCGATTTGAGGAGGGCAATCCTCTAGTCTGACACTAGGATCGTTAGTTGCATCGGGTTGGGTACTATAGGCATGAATAATATCCACATCTAGATCAATTGTTGCATCTGAAAGTGAATCCCATTCATATTCATGGGAGTCTGTCTCTGAGTCGTCATTTAGGCCTCGTGATGTAGAAGCCTCAAGGTTAGGGAGGGTTTCTCCCTTTCTAGTATTGGTACTATCCGTCGCAGCTAGGACAGTAACATTTTCCTTTGTCGATCTAGAAGTCACACAATCACTATCCGTCGCAGCTGGGATAGTAGGATTATTAAGCATCAAATCTGTGGAATCTCCCCAAAGGAGATTCGTTGAGGGCACCCAATCATCAGGCACATCTTGTTGATTGGAGAGATCGGGCGAATAATCTGCATCACTGTCGCTGTCCGTTGCAACTGGGACAGGGATACCTTTCTTCTTCTTGTTCTCAAAACCTAAGCCGATCGTGGACTTATTTTTGCGTCCAAAGAGAGCATGATCAAGAGGCTCAGCTTTAGCATCTAGCCTA
Source organism: Chamaecyparis obtusa (assembly GCA_027943335.1). NCBI lineage: Eukaryota > Viridiplantae > Streptophyta > Pinopsida > Cupressales > Cupressaceae > Chamaecyparis > Chamaecyparis obtusa. Next base: position 202,605 of record BSBK01004622.1, on the reverse strand, counting down.
TGACTAAGGGGACCAAATCCCAGATATCCCATATTTTTGACCAGTGTATATCCTTTCCCATAAGTTTCAGGTGAAGGAGCAAAATTCTCATTATGTTTGTATTTCTCTTCGTGATATATCCAGTTCCTTACAGCAACTTCCTCTTTCTCTTCTTGAATGGGGACCGAAGACTCAACAAATTTCCCAAATAACATCATTGCTGATGATGAAGGCTTCACATTTGGGGAGGGTCTCCCATAAGACCTAGGAGAGATTGGCATTTTTGTAAAAGAATCAATCTTATAATCTCCCATCCCAAGGTCCATGGTCTTGAATTTCTGCTTGCATTGTTCAAGTGAACTACTAAGATTGTCAGCTTCTCTATTCAAAGGTACATGTGATCCTGCAGAAATGTTATTAACTGATAGAGCACTGTCTCCCGGGATGCAAATTTCTACACCATTATGGGGGAACTTAACACACTGGTGATATGTCGATGGGACTGCCTGCATTTCATGAATCCATGGCCTACCTAGCAAAATGTTGTAGGCGAGAGGTCCGACATCAACAATTTGGAATAATATGTCTCTTTCTACAGGACCAATACGAATAGGCAAAATAGCCAATCCCTTAGAACTTCTTTCTGCTTCATCATATGCTTTGATTGTGATTCTTTTCTTTGTGTCAATGACGTTCTCAGAATACCCTAGAGCTAGCAGCAAACTCAGAGTACAAATATTGAGCCCCGCACCCCCATCTATTAGTACACGTCTAACACGGGTTTTATGAATCATGACCTCGATGTGTAAGGCCAAATTATGTGGGTGACTAATGGATTTGTCATCTTCTTCTGAGAAGGTGAGGAAATGAGGGCTAGCCAAATGGTTGACCATGTTTTGGAATTGGTCGATATCTAAGTTATTAGGGACATTGGCTGCTCGCAAGGCATCCTCGAGGACGCGCTTGTGCTTAGGAGATAATTCTAAAAGCTCAAAAATGGATATCTGAGCGGGTGTACGTTGTAGTTGGTCAATAAGGTTGTAATTGGAATCAGGACCAACGACAGGTTTTGGAGGAGCACCTTTGGACGTGGGTTGTTTAGACTTGCTAGTGCTAGGACCTTTGATGATAATGGGTGCTTGAGCCTGTCCCCTAGTGACAACATTGAGGGACCGGGGCATTCCTTGTGTGTGAGGACCTCTTATCACCACAGCGGGTCTTTCATTAGTCATAGGAATTGAGTCCACATTATGTCCATAAGGATCATTCTTTCTCACCATGTTGATATTATCGTCAGCCACTTCAAGCATATTAATCACATTATCAGCATGTGTGTATGTATAGTTAATAGCCGCCTTGCCATTCTTACTAGAATTCTCTCCTTTTTCATATTTAGGCAAGGGCTCTTTAAAGGCTTTATGGTCTGCATTAGTAGTTAACCCACCCACTTGTAATTGTCCTTTCTCAATAAGGTCTTGGACAAGATGCTTGAGTTTGAAACAATTTTCTATATCGTGTCCAATCCCATTATGGAAAATGCAAAAAGCCTTAGCATCCCACCAATGAGGTAAAGGATCTGGTATTCGATGTTTTGTAGGATCCTGTGGGTGCGCCAGATTATGAGCAACTAGTGTCTTAAAAACATCTGCATAGGATTCTCCCAATTTAGTGAATTGTCTTTTCTCCGTTTTAGATCTCTTTTGATACTGAGGTTTGTCTTGTGGCGTTGACGATGTTTGCAACTTCATAGCTTGAACTGCATGAGAGAGATTAAGAACTCCTTCATTTTTGACTTGAGATGAATCAACAACTCCGTCGTTGACGACTTGCTTATTTTTGTTCCAAAAAGAGTTCTTTTTGTCCTTGTTACCATTAGTATTGTTATTTTGGCTATTGTTGTTATTTGTTGGTTTAGCCAAAATTCCTTGTTCTTTTAGGACATCCTCAATGCGACATGCCACCTCTACCATAGTATCAAAAGAATTAAATGGAATCTTCTTGACTTCATACTTGAGTTCTGGTATTAGATTGTTCACAATGATATCAATTCTTTCTTCTTCAGGGATTGTTCTTGGGTATTTTGAACACAATCGCCTCCATCGTTGCAAAAAAGTGACAAAAGACTCCCCTTGATTTTGCTTAAGTTTACACAAATCAAGCATGGTGACCGACCTAGATAAATTGTAAGCAAACTGTTGCACAAATCTTTGGACAAGTTCTCTAAATGTCCTTACTGGAGGGGAAAGGTTGGTGAACCATTCCATGGCTTGACCTTTTAAACTCCTTGGGAATAATCTCAGCAAGTAGGAGTCTTCGTGGTGGAAGGAAAAGCTCATTATGTAGAATTGTCGAACATGGTCATGAGGGTCACCCGTGCCATCATATTTGTCGTATGTTGGGAATTCAACTTTCTTAGGAAATTCTACCATCACCACACTTTTGTCAATGGGATTAGGACATATGGAGTCCAAATGAAATGTACTCTTGGGAGCCTTCATTCTGTCTATATCCTTTTGCATTTGTAAGATTAACTCATCAGTTGAAGGATTCTGTTTCTTGATTTTTTGGTGAACATCAAAGTTATATGGAACTTTAGCGCCTTTGTTGATAAGACTTTCCAAAAATTGGTCTTTGTTTTGTTCCACGTATTGCTCCACATAGGCTTGAAAGGATGGTTCTTGTTGCATAGTCATGAAGTCCATATGATCAGATTTAGCATAACTGCCTCCATGTTGTGAGCCATGATGTGCTCGTTGGGAGGGTTTCTTTGAATGTCTATGAGACGATTGTCTCCTATGATGGTCATATCTTGAAGTCCTTCTTCCTCTAGGACTTGGGGATCGTGAGGGTGTCTTTGATCTTCTTCGAGGGCTAGGGGAAGGGGTAGATGGGGGCGAGTTGGTCCCACTATTGGCTCCCCTCCTGTTAGATCGATTTTGGAGTTTTTGTGCATAGAGTCTATCTTCTTCTTCTTGGGCGACTCTTTTCTGTATATCCAACAATGCACGTTCCTCTTCCTCTAGTTGTCGGAATTTTTCCTTTTTTGCAGCCTGTTCATCTAAGTAGGCTTGCTTCTCTCTCTCAATGCTTCTTAATCTTGTATTTGCATATCGAGAAGTGTCCTTAAGTGGGGAGGTTTGTCTTGAATGCCTTATTGCATTAGCTGCGTTGATATGGTGATCACTAGATTCATTGTTCTGGTCTTCGTGTTGTGACCCTGAATCTGAGTGGGCTGACTTATGCTGTCTTTCAGCTCGTTGTTGAGCATCAAAATACCTCGCGTTGTTAGGAGGTGACCCGGGTGGACTGGCATGAGAAGAACCACCATACTCTCCTCTGTGTCGTTGAAAGATATCCTCGAGAGTTTGATTCATGGCTTCTCTTTGTTGCCGGGTGAAAGTGTAACTCATGTCCATGCTTGATGAAAGTGGTATGAAAGAGGTGCTCACTTCACTAGGGTTAGCTCCCGGATTGAAACAAACCTCGAATTCACTTTTAGGAGATTGGTCAAAAAGGGGTCCTTTTCCCTTAGGTTGTCGACGGGTCTTGATAGGTGGTAACTGGCTAAAGGCAACAGGGGGTCGCTTCCCTTGATTAACTTGGTACCTTGTCGTAACTGACATGAAAGAGAGATATTCTCAATGATAAGGTGACCTTTCAAAGTGTCCACACCAAACTAGGATAATCGAAATCCTCTATTGTCCAAAGAAAGATGAAAAAAAGAAAAGAAAGGGGGCTTTACCAACACTGTCAAAGAGGTGCTTCAAATCAAAGGGTGACTACCCTTGCACTTTTGAATCAGGAGGTTGGACTAGGCCAAAAGATAATTGAAAATGAAAGCGATTTGGACAATAAGAGAACTGAAATTTTCTCAGAATATAGCTAACACTTTTAAAGATGAACCTTGGCACCAAGAATGGCTTTCTAAATTGACAATTATTCCAAAGTGACTTTGTAAACCAAATGATGCTATCCCGAAGAACTAAGAACCAGAGATTTGGAGTCAAGACGGATCTCAAACGTCAGGGTGAGAAGCCTGTTCTAAGACCTGGCCTAATTGACAGCAACTGCAACTGACCAAAATTTAAGCACGACAAAAATGAGTTAGGCGATATACTCCAGGCTACTGGGGCGATAAAACTCTACCCGTGCGATACTTCGCCCTAAGACAGGCGATACTTCTTAATACTACAGGGCGATATACCCCAGGCAGGCAGGGCGATAGTCCGTCAGGGGCGAACTATCGCACGATATTTATCTTCAAAGGGTGCGATATTTCTAGCATGTGTGAAGTATCGCACGATACTTCGCCTTACAAGGTGCGATACTGTTACAGAATTATTCAACTCTTGACCAGAATTGTGTGAAATTTGCATTTTTTTTGGTCTGTTTGGTCAAAATTTTCAGTCTGAGGGTTGATGTTCTTGGTTTCAGTCACAAATTCAACAGCATTTGGACAGGTTTGCAAACAGTAAAGGATCAAACATGTCTTCAAGCACTTGAAACAAGGGCAAAAGCAACCTTGCCAAGACAAGCACTTGTGATATCAAAATTGAAAAAGCACCCTATGAATGCTACCGATTGTTTGTATGTTGAGAACGTTTACACTGGTATCACACAATCGAAGACAATTCAAGCAATTACTACCTACAAGACAAGGCTCAATACTTATCAACTTAGCCCACAACTTGATGCCCCCTTGCCTCACACCAAGTGGTTGCCCACAAGAGATATTGGCTTTGTCATGGAAATGTCAAAATGACACAACCAAAGGGACACATATGGTGAGTATCTTAAGGTGATCCGGGTAAACCACTTGGATCAATCCTTGCACTAAGAAGATAAGCGGCTAAAAGAGGGTGGCTTCTATCTAAGGTTCTTAATAAGGATTTCCGTTCACAACACCCCTCTTGCTCCTCATAAAGGACTAGGACCTCGCGGCCTCAAGAGTACCTTAAGCATTCTTGCTCAATGTTTTCCTCATGGTCACAATCCCACAAGTACTTACATCAAGCGAAGACAAGTGTTATGTCTATCAAGGTTTTTGGTGTCCTTGATAGCCTTGAGATTATAGTGAGTTGGAATCACTTGCCACCAAGGAGAATGATGACAAGGTTGTCCCCACTTGAGTCGTTCCTCTTGATTGCTCAAGAGCAGGCCCTCTAAAGGATTCCTAAACTAAACAAAATGGATCAACACTTGAGGTTCAAGGTTTTTGATTCACCACAAGGGTGAAGAGCATACTCCCCTATCTCAAGAATTTTTCCCAAACACACCAAGCAAAGAGATCAATTACCCCCTTGCTTCCAAAACCTTAAGATGGGTCAAGATTTTCTGATTCACCTAAAGGTGAAGAGCATACTTCTCCTACCACCTCAAAATCCCTTTCACAAGGTATTAAGATTCCTAATACAATTAGTAAATGCCACAAATGAAAGGAAAATAACAATAAGCAAGAAATGGAAAATTTTTTTTTTGTTTTTATGCTTGGGCAGCCCTGCAAAAACCGTTAGTAGCCCTCTTTGACATGCGTTTTTGGCAATTTTGAAGCAAAGGAGAGCACCTACAAACACAACTTGTTAGGCCCACAATGTTAGCAAAATCAAAATCTCAATGTAAATGTGCAATAATCTAATGGATTTAAGCTAAAAAAAGCAGGTTAGACCTAATTAAACAAAGTAAAACAAAACAGCAAGCTAAAATAGTCGAATTCGGACAAAAAAACCAAAAGCGCAAGTCTCTGCCAGACCAGGCGATGTTTCTCAGTCTCCAACAGTATCGCGCGACACAGTTTCCTATAGTCGGGCGATACTTCCCCAGTCGAGCGATACTTCGCACGATGCCAGGCGATACTTCGCCCGATGCCAGGCGATAGACTTCAATATAGGCGTGCGATACTTTTTCCGAGTGAAGTATCGCGCCAAGACAGGAAGTATATCGCGCGATATTTCTGAGAAGTGTCGCGCGATAATCTGAGACAGAAAACCAGAGACACAGATTTTTTCGACAGTTAATCCGAAAATAATGAAAAATGCATCAAATAAAAGGACAAAGCTATCTACTCTGCCCCACGGTGGGCGCCAGAAATGTACACACTAAAATATGCACTTCTATGAATCATTACATGCAAGGTTACTCAAGAGTGAGGCCTCACAAAGCGGCTCATAGCTCTCTATGCATGGAGTTGCAAGGGACTATGAGTTTTGCTCTCAGCTAGAGCTACAAGAAGGTGACCTTGCTAGTCAACCATACAATGAGAGATTCAAGTGAAGACAAGGGCAACAATGCCAATATCCCCAAGAATCTAAATGGAAATGCAATGAAAACTATATGAGAATGCAAATCTAAGCTAAATGATAACAATGCAATGCTTGAAAAGAAATCTAATCTATGAAAGGAAATAGCAATGGATTACAAATCCTTCCTATTTAGACTATGTGAGATTGCATAAAAGGAAATCTACACTAAGAATGCCATGAATGCAACTATGAAAGCAAAACTATTATGAAAGGCAACTAAGAATGATGAAAGCAACAAGTCTTCAATGTCTTCAAAAAGCTCCAAATGTACCTAGAAAACCTGCAGCATAACAATAGCATAAAATATGGATGTATGCAAATGAAGGAGAGAGCTCTCATTTTATAAGAAATGAGGTGAAATGGACCATGGAGATTAAGAGGCAAAAAGTCTTAATCAGCGGTGGAGGTTGAAAGAGGAGCAATCCATGTGCACAAACATCCTCCAATGAGAGTGAAGTGTTGACTTTTGAGCCTCATGTGAGACAAAAGTGCCTTTTTCCCTTTTTATAAAATAGGAATAATGTTTTATTTGTGCAACTTAGGATAGGAGGAAAGGGTGGGCTTTTTTATTTAATTGAAAGGGGAGGAAATATTCCTTTTAATCAAATAAAGACTTAGGATAAATGGTTAGCCCAAGGATAAAAATCCAATATATGATCGAAATTAAGATTTGATCAAGAAATTAATATTGTTGAAAATATTGATTATTGATCAAAATGATTCAGGATTGATAAATTGAATAAATGGGGCCCAAAGTCTAGGCGACCATTTTAGGGTGCATACACCTATAACTATGTTTTTGGAACTTGTGAACCGTAACTTGCCTCCAAAATGAATTTGAGCCTATTCTGGAGGGTATAGGGTGGCTAAGCCATTATGTATCCAGGTACATGGTGACTGAGTTGTTCTGTATCCTGGGTTTTTTAATAAAACTTTAGGGGGTGCTCCATCTATTCCTAATATGTCTGGAAAAGTTCTAGTAGTTGTGTAGCCTATTTGTGCACATATAAAAATGGGGAAGAAGGTTAGATAAAGGGGTTTGCCTTAGTCAAACCCTTGTTTAGACATCAATCTTGAAAATATAATAAAATTGTATAGAGGAAAGATGAAATATAAGCTAGATCTAAATCATGAATTATCTCACACATTGATGATGCAATGCCTCTTTTGATGTAATTGCAAGTGTTAATGCAATAGCTTAAACTCCACGAAGACCCAAAAGAAAATAATGAAAGATAAGCCTTGAGTAATGAATGTTGTAGTTTGCCACAATTCTTGATGATGAAAAAGAATACTTTGGAGACTTAAAGACTTGAATTCTTCAAGATCTTGAGAATTCTTAAATGCCAAATTGATCTAGAAATCCAATTGCTAGATAATCTAGGTTGATAATAGTAATGGATTACAAAATGAGGATATATAGGGTGTTTATATACCTCAACCATCATTTTGAGACTAAAAAATAATTCAGGTCAACCATGGAATCTATTTTCCCACTAATGCCTTGACATAGGGATCTGGGCCAAAAACCTATGGTATAGAATAGTTGAGTCATTTTATACCCTCAAATCGGGGCCCAAGTCGGGACCATGGGTCACAGGAAATGGGAGGATGTAGGAAAATAGGGTATGTCTAGTTCTAAGGTCAAGAGAGAATATAAATTCCATAAATGGTGATATAGGTCTTAGGTGATCAAATGGATTATGGGATTGGAGGAAAAATAGAAGAGCACACTTATAAATAAGGGCTTACCTTGAGTCTTGAAAAAAATGAATCATCATAGGACTTATTATATTAATTTAAAGGTCCAATGAGCATTAGGAGAGTGTAAAATCAATGTGGGAACCCATACATACTAAATTAGGGCTAAAATGAGCACCTAATAACATATGATAAGTTTTTGGGATGGTATATTTATCCCACACTTTAGTAGGAGTATGATTCCACCTCATGCTCATGGTAAAGTAGAAAAAAGAGAGAGAAAGAATTGAATATGTAATCATGGGAAAACTACAAAGAGATAAGATATCTCTAAGTTGATGGATACAAGCCCCCAAACCAAGGATCTTAACTTGTACATCCATGTGCAAGGACACATAAAACAAAGACCAAAGCCTAAATATTACTAAGGTTCCAAGTAAACTAGTTGAAGAGACCTCAATAAAGAAAATGTCTCCTCCCCAACTAGTATCACACTCAGAAAGCTATTGCAAAAGCACAAGTGGTCACATGAAAAGAGAAAGAGCACACATCAAAGATAAGACAAGACTCCATGATCCAATCTACTAGAAAGTGTGTTATGATATGAAATCATGAAGGAGAGATAAGGATAACCATGGATGGTAGAGGCTAGCTAGGTGTGTTGTGCTAGGTGATCCATGAGAGAGAAGAATGAGTGAGGAGGGGGAAATGGTCTAGAAAATTGTGTTATGATAGTTCCACCCATCAAAGATCTTTTAAAGAGGGAGTTTATGGCCTAACACATGCTAGTAAATTCATGAAAATCTATGAAAATGAGAGGTTGAATGATCTAGAAAATTGTGTTATGCTATTCAATTCATAAAATATATGCAAAGAAGAGGTAAAATTGGCTAGCAAGTTGTGTTCTGCTAGTTCAACCAATCCTAAGGATAGCCGAGGAAAGAATTGTATCCAATGAAATCCACCAAAAATGTATAAAGGATAGTGATCTAATCCTAGAAAGTTGTATTATGCTATTGTACTCTACTAAAATTCTTAAAGTAAATAGAATATTTTCAATAAGGAGGTCATGTATGCCCCCCTTAAGATGACAAAATAGGAGTATTTTGACATCTTAAGGAAAAAAGAACAAGGATAAGGTGTCTTTAACACCAAAGAGGCATCCATTAAGCAACAACCAGTCCAAGCCAAAGAGGTCACAACTCCTATGAGGTCAAGGAAGGGAAAAATGTAAAGAGATACCATGCAACAAGAGTAAAGGGATCTCCAGTTGAAGGATGTTGAAAAGAGGAGGGAAGAATTCACACATTCCCTATTGCTAGGTAAAGGGATTCTTAAGGAAGGATGACACGTTTTTAACCTCCAAGTAAGGGATTTTTTTTTACCATGGATACCCAATTGTGAATAAATAAGAGGCTATGATCAAGGATACATACTTCTTGTAGAAGAGAGAATCCCTAAAGTAAACAAACAATTCTATGTAAGATTAGATATAACAAGATAAACAAATGTGACTTAACTAAAGGAAAAATTGGATCCTTGGATGAAAGATTTGCATACTACCCTTGCCCCCCAAGTGTGGAGACAAAGATAAGGAGAAAGAGGACTATTATATTTCTTGTAAAGTATGATTGCACCTAAAATTATACCACCATGAATGACAATGAGCCACCAATCAAGAGGCTAACAATTTCACATAGTGTGGAGCAACATAATAGGAACTTAAGTGTTATTCAAAGAAATCATAATTGAAAAACAACTCATTACAACCTGTTATTTGAATGATATCATAATTAATAAGTTTATGGATTTTGTAATGCAGAGCTTGACACTCATTAGTAGAGTGATCGTGATATTGATGATACATGAAAAAAGGAAGATTCACTAGGTTTTGGCTATGTTTCTTCTTTATTTTAGGTTGAGTAATCAACTTAGCAGTAAGGAGGTTAGGAAAAATGATTTCTTGATCAAAACTAGACATAGAATAAATGTTAGATGATAAAGGAGGGGATGTGAACAAAGGAGGGGGTTTGATATTGAAAACTTCCATAGGTTTCTCATGAGTTTCAAAGCTTTTTTGCACACATCCAAAACTACATTAGATATTATGAATTGAATTGTTAGGAGAATTGGGTCGAACAAATGATACACTAGGCCCTTTAAAGGGGTGCATGTTAAAATTAGGAACTTTGTATTCTCCTACAAAAGATGGTGTAAATTCTAATGATTCCCAATCATCTTTTAAACGTGCACTTATAGGAGAGAAATTATCTTTAGGAGGAGAAGATATATTTTTTTGAAATGTTGTAGGAAAGGATAAAGAATCAAATTCAATTTGTAAGAAACTTTGGATCTTATAATTGGAAATAATGGTATACATAATGTTGTTATAAATGAACTTCAATTTGCAATGAAGTGTTGAAGGAATGAAATGCATGGAATGTATCCACGGTTGTCCTAAGAGAAGATTATAATTAAGATCATCAAGCATGGCATGAATATGTTTGGGTAAAATAACAAGACATACTTTAACAGGTAACATGATAATACCCAAGGTTTGTTTAGAAACATTATCAAAGCCACATGTAGGAATAAAATTAGGTAAAATTGATGAAATATCTGCCTTAATTTTATGCAATAATTTAATGCTACACACATTAATACCATATCCATTATCAACTAAACTTCTTTGAATATGTTTATCATTGATAAGGACAACAACCATAAGAGAATCACATTGACCTTGAATATATTTAGGAGGTAACTCATTTTGAGAAAAAATAATTTGAGATTTTTTATTGGTCGCATTCATGCATTCTAATTTGGAATTTATATTAGCTTACATAGGAGGTGGGACAGTCATGTTTCTAAAGTATTTTTGCAACACTTCATGATATGCAGGTGAAGTTTAAAGAAGCTACCAAAGAGATATCTGTTAGAATAACTGAGAGGGGGGTGAATCAGTTATCCACAGTCCCAAATACAAAATGTATATCAAAAAACAAATTCAACTAATTCTTTAGCTCGGTAAACATAAAATACTAATCTATCTGTGCTTTTACTGATTACCAGTTAATTGCTCATAGCGATTACCGACCAAATCAAATATGCTATATGTAAAATATGATATCCAAACAATCACCACATAAACACATAACACATAACACAAGAGATTTAACGTGGAAACCCTGTAAAGGGAAAAACCACCTGGGACCGGTAACCCAAAAAAATTTCACTCTTCTGGAGTGAGCTCGGTGAAGAGCCAACCCTATTAAAGGTTACAAAACACACTGTAATGTGTGACCTTGTTAGAGGATTTAACACTAACAGTTATCGTCCAACTAGCATTCACTATGGGGTTGACATGATAACAATGTACATTCTATGAATGACATATAAGACTTTCAAGTCTACTTGGTTAAGATATTTTATTTGATTACAATGGTTAAACTATAACGGTAGGTGATCTGATTACAATACAACTTGATTTACAAATATTTAGATCTATACTAAGCCCATAAAATCCTCTGATCAATATTTCATATTCAGTTCATCAACATTGAATAACTTACTGTCCCTCGGGAAAGCTTTCTGACGCTCAGTACTATTCTACAGTTTGGTTCTTCTTCAACTAGTATGATCAGGCATGCATGAAGCTTGTTCATGTGATATCTCTGCAGTCTCCTTCTGGCATAAGTTTCACTGTGAAACCCTAGTCTCTTAAATAGACAAGTAAACCATTTTCTTTTCATCCATCAGATTTTGCCGCTTAATCTCCTTCATTGATTTTTCCGCTTAAACCTTCCTCAGCTGATGTGTTAGTAACATGTTTCAATTCTATCCTTTAGATCTTCTTTGAATTTTGTTAGTCGTAGATCTTATAACAAACTTTATCTTTCCACCTCATAATCATACACTTTATAGCTCATCAATTTCTGTCAGCTAAACTAATCATTTAGTTCTTTTGTCCATACTCGATTAACAAAATAATGCATCGGTGAACACAAGATTAGTTGATACTGTCACTCGGTATACACTACATTGGCTCGGTGTATACTAGAATGCTTCATTAATCGACCATAGTGCTTTGTAACATTTTGCTTCTATCTTCATAATAGATTAATGCAACATAATCAAGTCAACAATACGAAGTCATAGACTCATCAATAAGTTACCAAGAGTATTCCTTATCCTCATCTTTCATATCCATCTTCCTCAATGTAGATATCTTAGTTCTTCATCTTTTATCTCCTCTTTTACAGATGTGTAGATATTTGCAACTATCATGATAAGTACTATCAAACTAGTTGACATCAATGACAACATAATGAATAATTCAATTATCTTACATAACAATTCAGTGCTCAGTGATCTCTAATCACTTGTAGTTTATCAATCAGGTTCTCAATCAGTTTTAGTTCATTAATCTCTCCCTTTGGCATTGATGGCAACTCAAGCAATATAAAGTGTACCATACACATACCAAACATGTATTCTACAACTCTGTAAGAAAATGTTGTAGCTTGGTAAGCTCTCCCTAGCTTAATATGTTTAATCACTATGTTACATGACAACATTGCAAATGCAGACTTTCTTCTGCAGATATGATCTTTCCAGTTCTTAGATTCCTTATGTTCTTAGCAATAAATCTTCAAAACTCTCTCTGAATTTCTCAGATTGTCTCTCCCTTAGATAGATGTTCTAATAATATCCTCAGTTATCATATTATTTATCTCTCCCTTTGACAATAATGCCAAAGAAATACATAAACATATAGCTATGTATTATCCATGTGACTCTCTGTTGTCTGGTGCATACAATGTATCTCAGTATACCGATATGCAAATCTCTGTTCCTAAAATCTTTCACAGCCTTAGATAGAATCCAAAGTGTGAACTAAGCTACATCAACATGAATGATCTTCTGATAAGATTAGGCTGATACAACCTCCAGATCACATTAGTGACTGATAGATAGGGGACGGACCCCAAGTCTAGTCCTCAAATATTCAAAAGTTTCCTTTGGTAGAGGCTTGGAAAATATGTCAGCAAGTTGCTCTTTTGATGTAACATATTCTAATTTAACTTGCTTCTCCTGTACTTTTTCTCTTAAGTAGTGATACTTAATAGAGATGTGCTTGGTCTTTGAGTACATTACAAGATTCTTTGATATTTTTATTGCACTTGTGTTATCACAGTATATAATCACCGGCTCGGTGATTACCTCGTTCATCCCTTCCAACACTTTCTTGATGTAAGCAATGTTTGAACAGTTTGTAGCAGTAGCAACATACTCTTCTTCGACAGTAGAATAAGAAATATAAGGTTGTTTCTTACTTGTCCAAGTAACAAGTCTTTCACCAAATAAAAATGCTCCTCCAGTGGTACTTTTTCTGTCATCTATATTTCCAACCCAATCTGCATCGGTGTAAACTCTTAGTTCAAACTTCCCTTCCTTAGGATACCATAATCCATAGTCCTCTATTTTCTTTAGGTATCTTAAGATTCTTTTAGTTGCAATCATGTGTGACTCCTTCGGATTTGCAAAAAATCTAGCAACAATTCCCACAACATGTACAATATCTGGTCTACTATGCACTACATACATCAACTTACTAGTCATAGATCGGTACAATGTCTAGTTCACCTCTATAGTTTCATCATCTTTAGTTAGTTTGTAGCCTATGACCATCAGTGTTCCAACTGGTTTAGCATCTACCATGGCAAATATTCTTAGTACTTCCTTTATATACTTTGATTGTGTGATGAATATTCCATCATTATGTTGAATAACCTGCAAGCCTAGAAATAACTTAATTTCTCCAAACATAGACATTTCAAATTCTTTGTGCATCTCATCAGCAAATTATTTATAGATATGATCTTGTCCTCCAAAAATAATATCATCCACAAATATTTCAGCAATCAAGATAGTATGATCAGTATCTCCTTTCATATATAGATTGTTGTTCTCACTAGTTCTAACAAAGCCAATACTTAACAAATAAGTATGCAAGCTTTCATACCAGGCTCTAGGTGCTTGCTTTAAACCATATAAAGCTTTATGTAGTCTACATATCATATCTTTCTTGTCTGGGTCAACAAACCCTTCTGGTTGTTCGATGTAGACCTCCTTTTCTAGAATCCCATTTAGAAATGTAGACTTAACATCCATTTGATAAACTTTAAACTTTTTATGTACTGCATATGCAAGTAACATTCTAACTCCTTCTAGTCTAGCAACAAGTGCAAAAGTCTCACCATAATCTATGCCTTCTTCCTATGCATACCCCTTGCATACAAGTCTAGCCTTATTTCTTGTAACCTCTCCATTTTCATTCAACTTGTTTCTAAAAATCCAATTTAGTACCGATAACATTCTTATCTTTAGGCCTACGTACTAAAGTCCATGTCTTGTTTTTCTCTATCTGTTCTATCTCTTCATTCATTGCATTTACCCATTCTTCATTCTCCAATGCAACCTTAACATTTTTTAGTTCAAACTCACAAACTAAGCATGTACCTTGTCTCAACTTACTTCTTTTCATCATGCCAACTTGCTTGTCGCCAATGATTTGGTTTTTAGGATGATGTCTTCTGACAAATCTAGCTAGTACTTGATCTCTTCTTTGTTGTTCATCTTGTTTAGGTTCATGTTCTTTCTCGGTAGGTCCTTCTTGATCGTCAGTTTCTCTTTGTTGTTCCTCGGTGTTGTTTTCCTAATGACCGATTGACACAGTCTGTAGCTTCGGTAGGTACTCTAGTTGTTCAATGTAAGTGAATCTATCGTAGTCTTCCGGCTCCCTAGTGCTTTCTTCACTGTTCTTAGTATCAAATTCATCAACCCTAACATTATTACTTTCAATCATTTTATTAGTAACTTTATTCAGACACTTATAGGCTTTTCTTTTAGTGGAATATCCAAGAAATATCCCTTCATCCCCTTTAGAGTCAAACTTTCCATTTCTTTCATCTTTCAGAATAAAATATTTACTACCAAAAAATATGAAGTAACTTACAGTCGGTTTGTGACCAAACCATAGTTCGTAGGGTGTTTTGTTTGTGTCCTTATTCAATTGTACTCTATTCAAAACATAAACAGATGTGTTGACTGCTTATCTCCAGTATGTCTGAACAACATTATTTTGCAACATCAGTGTCCTTGCACAATCAACAATTGATTTATTCCTCCTTTTAGAAATCCCATTATGTTGGGGTGTTCTCGGTGCAAAAACCTATCTTTTAATACCATGCTCATTACAATAGTTAGTAAATTCATCAAAAATAAATTCACCACCTCTGTCAGATCTCAAGCATTTTAGTTCCTTCCCAATTTCTTTCTCTACCTTTGCTTTATACCATTTAAACATCTTAAATGCCTCTGAATTCTCTTTTAAAAACATCACAGTCATTAATCTAGTGTAATCATCAACAAACAAAATGAAATATCTATCTCCATAGTAGCTCTGTGTTCTCATGGGACCACATAGGTCGGTGTGAACTAGCTCCGAAATTCTCTTTGTTGAATAGTCTTAACTCTTAAAACTAGATTTTGTCATTTTACCTTTTTGACATTCATGACACATAACATGATCCAGCTTTGCTAGGCTAGGCAGACCTCCAACCTTTTTCTTTCTACTGATTTTAATCATGTTATCAAAGTTTACATGACATAACCTTTTATGCCACAACCATGCATCCTCATTTTGCATTATTAAACAGGAAGACTTATCATTATCAAGATAAAACAAGTTACCTTTCATTTGTACTCCTGTTCCAACAAGTTTTCCTGCATCATCAAATATCTTAACCTTTTTTCTCTCAAAAGCTACTTGGTGACTTGAGTTGTTAAGCTCTGCCACACTTAGCAAATTGTAATTTAGTCCTTCTATCTAATAAGCATTATCACATTTGATTTTATCATTTATCAGTAAAGATCCCTTTCCTCTAACCATACAAGGTGTATCATTACCCATTTTTACAGATCCTCCATTATATTGCTCAAGATGATCAAATTTTTTTTCATCACCAGTCATGTGATGGGTACAACCACTATCAATGATCCATGTATCATTTTTATTAACCTTAGAAATCAGTGTTGTCTCTACATACTTTTCTTCTTCCTCAGAATCATCCTTCATAGCAACAAATACTACTTCTACATCATCATCTGAATCAGTATCAGTATCATTCTCTTCAGCAATGTAACATACCTTTTTACCTTTGTCATTGTTATCTCGGTTATCTCTATTGTAGTGTTGATAACTTCTGTTGTTTCTCCTCCCATAGCTTCCTTCACCAAATCGGTCTTTGTTTTTTTCATCTTCTTTCCTATTTGGGCATCTAGCAGCAATATGACCAACTTCTTTGCAGTTAAAACATGCTAAAGGTAATTTACCCCTATATCTACCTTTACCTTTAGGTAATCTCCTAGCCATAAGAGCTTCAATCTCATCAAGCTCATCATCAGTATTACTATCATTATCATCATTATTGCTTCTACTACTAGACTTACCGATCCTCAGAGAAGTCATAAAAATAGACTCAACAGGTGGTACAACACTATTATCGTAGTTGTTCAGTTCAAAATTTGTTAGCTTACCAATCAGATTATCAAGAGTGAGAGTGTTTCTAGGTGTAGACCTCATTTCATGTATTGCAAATATTTTGGTTGCATAAACAGGCAATAAGGTTCTAAGAATTTTGCTTACCACTATATCTTCTTCAATGACACCGTCAGATCCTCTGTTAGCATTGACTACCTCCTTTATTTGGTTTGTATACTATACTATATTTTCTCCTTCTTTCATTTTCATATCATCGAATCTTCCTCTTAAACTTTCAGCTCTGGCTCTCTTGACATTATCATCACCACTATAAACTTGGGCAAGTTTATCCCACATTTCCTTTGAAGTAACACAATCCTTGACATCTTCAAATTCGACATCTGATAGAGCAGCAACAATCTCCATCATAGTAACATTATGC
Organism: Chamaecyparis obtusa; assembly: GCA_027943335.1. Taxonomy (NCBI): domain Eukaryota; kingdom Viridiplantae; phylum Streptophyta; class Pinopsida; order Cupressales; family Cupressaceae; genus Chamaecyparis; species Chamaecyparis obtusa. The sequence goes on along the minus strand of BSBK01004622.1, from coordinate 185,639 downwards.
TCATGTCTATCTTTTAATTGATCAAGAGTTAAAGGTCCTATAGGTGGTGCTAAGTAGCCATTATCCAATAGGGTGAGGGCAGAATTCCCAATCCCAAATATATGCAGTCTCATTCGGCTTTGCAATATTGTCAAGTTATCCTTATTTAGCTTTGGCACTTCCCTCTTATACATTTTGTGATCTTTGTGTTGAAGTCCTTAAAACTCTATTCCAAGCAACCAATATGCTATGATACCAATTGTTAGAATAACTGAGAGGGGGGTGAATCAGTTATCCAAAGTCCCAAATACAAAATATATATCACAAAACAAATTCTACTAATTCTGTAGCTCGATAAACATAAAATACTAATCTGTCTGTGCTTTTACCGATTACCAGTTAATTTCTCATAGTGATTACCAACCAAATAAAATATGCAATATGTAAAATATGATATCCAAACAATCACCACATAAACACATAACACAAGAGATTTAACGTGGAAACCCTATAAAGGGAAAAACCACTTGGGACCGGTAACCCAAAAAAATTTCACTCTTCTGGAGTGAGCTCAATGAAGAGCCAACCCTGTTAAAGGTTACAAAACACACTGTTGTATGCACCCAAAAATGGTCGCCTAGACTTTGGGCCCCATTTATTCAATTTATCAATCCTGAATCAATTTTATCAATAATGAATATTTTCAACATTATCAATTTCCTTGATCAAATCCTAATTTCATCATTTTTGATTATTTGCCCTGGGCTAACCATTTTATCCTAAGTCTTTATTTACTTAAAAGGAATATTTCCTCCCCTTTTAAATAAATAAAAAGCCCCACTTTTCCTCTTATCCTAAGTTGCACAAATAAAACATTATTCCTATTTTACAAAAAGCAAAAAAAGTACCTTTTGTCTCACATGAGGCTCAAAAGTCAACACTTCACTCTCATTGGAGGATACTTGTGCACATGGATTGCTCCTCTTTCAACCTCCACCGCCGATTAAGACTTTTTGCCTCTTAATCTCAATGGTCCATTCCTTTGCATTTCTTATAAAAGGAAAGCTCTCTCCTTCATTTGCATACCATGTTTTTATGCTAATGTTATGCTGCAGGTTTTAGGTGCATTTGGAGCTTTTGAAGATATTGAAGACTTGTTTCATTTTATTACATCATTTAGTTGCATATTTCCTTTGCTTAGTTTGCATGATCATGGCATATTAGCTTAGTTTCCTTTTATGCAATAGATTTAACTCACATAGTCTAAATAGGAAGGCTTTGTAACACTTGTTATTTCCTTTCATAGATTAGTTGCATTGTACTTTCCTTTCATAGCTTAGATTGCATTATCATTTAGATTTGCATTGCATTGCATATTTGATTCTTGGAGATATTGGCATTGTTTCCCTTGTCTTCACTTGAATCTCTCATTGTATGGTTGACTAGCAAGGTCACAAGTTTGTAGCTCTAGCTGAGAGCAAATCTATCATAGTCCCTTGCAACTCCATGCATAGAGAGCTATGGGCCGCTTTGTGAGGCCTCATTCTTGAGCAACCTTGCATGTAATGGTTCATAGAAGTGCACCATTTTAGTGTGTACATTTCTGGCGCCCACCATGGGGCAGAGTAGATAGGCTTTGTCCTTTATTTCATTTGCATTTTCATCATTTTTTGGATTATTTTTCAAAAATTTTGCAGTTCTGGTTTTCTGTCTCAGAGTATCATGCGATACTTCTCAAAAATATCACGCGATATACCTTTGTATAGCGGTGTGACACTTCGCATGAGAGAAGAATCACCCGCCAGTACTGAGGTATATCACCTGGTGTCGTGCGAAGTATCACCCGCCCATAGTGAAGAGTATCGCCCAGACTGAGGTATATCGTGTGACTATAGGAAACTGTGTCACGCGATACTGGTGAAGTCTGAAGTATATCACTTGATCTGACAGAGACCCGCATTTCCAGTTTTGTCATCCGAATTTGATCATTTTAGTTTGCTGTTTTAGTTTATTGCATTTAGATAAGTCTAACCTACATCTTTTAGCTTGGATCTATCAGTTTATTACATATTTATATTTGGATTTTGATTTTACTAACCTTGTTGGTCTAACAAGTTGTGCTTGTAGGTGCTCTCATTGCTTGAAATTTGCTAAAAATACATGTCAAAGAGGGCTACTAATAGTTTTTGCAGGGCTGCCCAAGCATAAAAATAAAAAAAATTCTTGCTTATTTATTTGCTTTCCTTTCAAGTGTGGCATTCACTAATTGTATTAGGAATCTTTAAAACCTTGTGAAAGAGATTTTGAGGTGGTAGGAGAAGTATGCTCTTCACCTTTAGGTGAATCAGAAAATCTTGACCCATCTTAAGGTTTTGGAAGCAAGGGAGTAATTGAACCTCTTTGCTTGGTGTGTTTGGGAGAAGTTTTTGAGATAGGGGAGTATGCTCTTCACCCTTGAGGTGAACCAAAAACCTTGAACCTCATAAATTATCCATTTTTGTTTAGTTTAGGAATCTTTTAGCGGGCCTGCTCTTGAGCAATCAAGAGGAACGACTCAAGTGGGGACAACCTTGTCATCATTTTCCTTGGTGGCAAGTGATTCCAACTCACTATAATCTCAAAGCTATCAAGGACACCAAAAACCTTGGTAGACATAACACTTATCTTCAGTTGATGTGAGTAGCTCATGGGATTGCGACCATGGGGAAAATATTGAGCAAGAATGCTTAAGGTACTCTTGAGGCCGCAAGGTCCTAGTCCTTTATGAGGAGCAAGAGGGGTGTTGTGAACGGAAATCCTTATTAAGAACCCTTAGATAGAAGCCACCTTGTTTAGCCACTTATCTTCTTAGTGCAAGGATTGATCCAAGTGGTTTACCCGGATCACCTTAAGATATTCACCATATGTGTCCCTTTGGTCATGTCATTTGACACTTCCACGACAAAGCCAACATCTCTTATGGGTAACCACTTGGTGTGAGGCGAGGGGACATCAAGTTGTGGGCTAAGTTGGTAAGCATTGAGCCTTGACTTTTTAGGATAGATTTGCTTGAATTGTCTTCAGTTGTGTGATGCCAGAGCAAACGTGCTTACATACAAACAATCGATAGCATTCATAGGGTGCTTTTTCAATTCTGATATCACAAGTGTTTGTCTTGGCAAGGTTTCTTTTGCCCTTGTTCCAAGTGTTTTGAGACATGTTTGATCCCTCACTGTTTGCAAACCTACCAAAATTCTGCTGATATTGTGACTGAAATCAAAAACATCAACCCTCAAACTGAAAATTTTGACCAAGCAGACCCAAAAATGCAAATTTTACATAATTCTGGTCAAGAGTTGAATAATTCTACAATAGTATCACACTCTGTAAAGTGAAATATCGTGTGATACTTTGCGCTTGCTAAAAATATCACCTGCTTTGAAGAGAAATATCGCGCGATAGTTCGCTCTTGACGGACTATCGCCCTACCTGCCTGGAGTATATCGCCTGCCAGTACTGATGTATATCGCCTGGCATAAGATGAAGTATCACGTGCTTATAGGTATATCACCCCAGTAGCCTGGAGTATATCGCCTGGTTAATTTCTATCGTGCTTGCAATTTGGTCAGTTTCAGTTGCTGTTAATCAGGTTAGGTCTTCGAGTAGGCTTCTTGCCCTGATGTTTGAGAACTGTCTTGACTCTAAATTTCTAGTTTTAGTCCTCCGGGATAGCATCATTTGATTTACGAAATCACTTTGGAATAATTTTCAAGTTAGAAGGTCATTCTTGGTGCCAAGGTTCATCTCTAAGATTGTTAGCTACATCCTTGGAAAATTTTAGTGCTCTTATTGTCCAAATCGCTTTCATTTAAATCTCAACTTTAATTATATTTTGGCCTAGCCCAACCTCCTGGTTCAAAAGTGCAAGGGTAGTCACCCTTTGATTTGAAGCACCTCTTTGATAGTGTTGGTAAAGCCCTTTTTTTTATCTTCTCATTTCTCTTTGGACAATAGAGGACTTTGATTATCCTAGTTTGGCGTTGACACTTTGAGAGGTCACCTTATCATTGAGAGTATCTTTCTTTCATGTTAGTTACGACAAGGTACCAAGTCAATCAAGGGAAGCGACCCCTTGTTACCTTTAGCCAGTTACCACCCGTTAAGACTTGTCGACCACATAAGGGAAAAGGACCCCTTTTTGATCAATCTCCTAAGACTAAATCTAAGGTTTGTTTTAATCCAGGAGCTAATCCTAGTGAAGTGAGCACCTCTTTTGTACCACTTTCATCAAGTATGGACATGAGTTACACTTTCACCCGACAACAAAGGGAAGCCATGAATCAAACTCTTGAGGATATCTTCTAATGACATAAAAGAGAGTATGGTGGTTCTTCTCATGCTAGTCCACCTGGGTCACCTCCCAAAAATGCGAGGTATTTTTATGCTCACCAACAAGCTGAGAGACATCATAAGCAAGCCCACTCAGATTCAGGGTCACAACACGAGGACCAGAACAATGAGTCTAGTGATCACCACATAAATGCAGCCAATGCAATAAAGCATTCGAGACCATCCTCCCCACTTAAAGACACCTCTCGATATGCAAATACAAGATTGAGAAGCATTGAGAGGGAGAAGCAAACCTATTTAGATGAACAGGGTGCTAAAAAGGAAAAATTTAGACAACTAGAAGAAGAGGAACGTGTGTTGTTGGATATACAGAAAAGAGTCACCCAAGAAGAAGAAGATAGACTCTATGCATAACAACTCCAAAGCCGATTCAATGGGAGGGGAACCAATAGTGGGACCAACTCACCCCCATCTACACCCTCCCCAAGTCCTAGAAGGAGGTCAAGAACGCCCTCGAGATCACCAAGTCCTAGAGGTAGAAGGATTTCGAGATATGACCATCATAGGAGACAGTCGTCTCATAGACATTCAAAGCAACCCTCCCAACAAGAACATCATGGCTCACAACATGGAGGAAGTTATGCTAAATTTGATCATATGGATTTCATGACTATGCAACAAGAACCATCCTTTCAAGCATATGTGGAGCAATATGTGGAACAAAACAAAGATCAATTCTTGGAAAGTCTTATTAACAAAGGTGCTAAAGTTCCATATAATTTTGATGTTCACCAAAAGATCAAGAAACATAGCCCTTCAACTAATGAGGTGATCTTACAAATGCAAAAGGATATAGACAGGATGAAGGCTCCCAAGAGCACGTTTCATTTGGACTCCATATGTCCTAACCCCATTGACAAAAGTGTGGTGATGGTAGAATTCCCTAAGAAAGTTGAGTTCCCAACATATGACAAATATGATGGCACTGGTGACCCTCACAACCATGTTCGACAGTTCTACATAATGAGCTTTTCCTTTCACCATGAAGACTCCTACTTGATGAGATTATTCCCAAGGAGTTTAAAAGGTCAAGCCATGGAGTGGTTCACCAACCTTTCCCCTCCAGTAAAGACATTTAAAGAACTTGTCCAAAGGTTTGTTCAGCATTTTGCTTACAACTTATCAAGGTCAGTCACAATGCTTGATTTGTGTAAACTCAAGCAAAATCAAGGGGAATCTTTTGTCACATTTTTACAATGATGGAGGTGATTGTGTTCAAAATACCCAAGGACAATTCCTGAGGAGGAGAGAATTGATATCATTGTGAGCAATCTAATACCAGAACTAAGATATGAAGTCAAGAAAATCCCATTTAATTCCTTTGATACTATGGTAGAGGTGGCATGTCGCATTGAGGATGTCCTAAAAGAACAAGAAATTTTGGCTAAACTAACAAATAACAACAATAGCCAAAATAACAATACTAATGGTAACAAGGACAAAAAGAACTCCTATTGGAACAAAAACAAGCGAGTGGTCAACGACGGAGTTGTTGACTCATCTCAACCCAAAAATGAAGGAGTTCTTAACCTCTCTCATGTAGTTCAAGCTATGAAGCTACAAACGTCTTCAACACAACAAGACAAACCTCAGTATCAAAGGAGATCTAAAACGGAGAAGAGACAATTTACCAAATTGGGAGAATCTTATGCAGATGTTTTTAAGACATTAGTTGCTCATAATTTGGCACACCCACAGGATCCTACAAAACATCGTATACCAGATCCTTTACCTCATTGGTGGGATGCAAAAGCTTTTTGCGTTTTCCATAATGGGATTGGACATGACATAGAAAATTGTTTTAAACTCAAACATCTTGTCCAAGACCTTATTGAAAAAGGACAATTACAAGTTGATGCTTTAACCACTAATGCGGATCATAAAGCCTTTAAAGAGCCCTTGCCTAAATATGAGAAAGGAGAGAATTCTAAGAATGTCAAGGCGGCTATCAACTACACCTATGCAAATGCAGAGAATGTTATTAACATGCTTGAAGTTGTGGATGATAGTGTCAACATGGTAAGAGGGAAAGATCCTTATGGACATAATGTGGACTCAACTCCTATGACTGATGAAAGACCTACTATGGTGATAAGAGGTCCTCACTCACAAAGAATGCCCCAGTCCCTCAATGCTGTCACTAGGGGCCAGGCCCAAGTGCCCATTATTATCAGAGGTCCTAGCACTAGCAAGTCCAAGCAGCCCATGTCCAAAGGTGTTCCTCCCAAATCTGCCATTGGTCTTGATTCCAATTATAATCTTATTGACCAATTACAATGTACACCCGCGCAAATATCCATTTTTGAGCTTTTAGAATTGTCCCCTAAGCATAAGCGTGTCCTTGAAGATGCTTTGCGAGCAGCCAGTGTCCCTAACAACTTAGATATTGATCAATTCTAGAATATGGTCAATCATTTGGCTAGCCCTCATTACCTCACCTTCTCAGAAGAAGATGACAAATCCATCAGTCACCCACATAACTTGGCCTTACACATCAAAGTCATGATTCATAAAACCCGTGTCAGGCGTGTACTGATAGATGGGGGTGTAGGGCTCAATATTTGTACCATGAGTTTGTTGCTGGCTCTAAGATATTCTGAGAACATCATTGACACGAGGAAAAAGATCACAATCAAGGCATATGATGAAGCAGAAAGAAGTTCTAAGGGATTGGCCATTTTGCCTATTTGCATTGGTCTAGTAGAAAAGGATATCTTATTCCAAATTGTTGATGTTGGACCTTTAGCCTACAACATTTTGCTAGGTAGGCCATGGATTCACGAAATGCAAGCAGTCCCATCAACGTATCACCAGTGTGTTAAGTTTCTTCATAATGGTGTAGAAATTTGCATACCTGGAGATAGTGCTTTGTCAGTTAATAACATTTCTACTGGATCACATGTACCTTTGAATAGGGAAGCTGACAATCCTAGTAGTTCACTTGAACAATGCAAGCAGAAGTTTAGGACCATAGATCTTGGGATGGGAGATTATAAAATTGATTCTTTTACAAAAATGCCAATCTCTCCTAGGTCTTATGGGAGACCATCACCAAATATGAAACCTTCGTCATCAGCAATGATATTATTTGGAAAATTTGTTGAGTCTTCGGTCCCTATTCAGGAAGAGAAAGAGGAAGTTGCCGTAAGGGACTGGATCTATTGTGAGGAAAAATACAAACACAATGAGAATTTTGTTCCTTCACCTGAAGCTTACGGGAGAGGGTATACACTGGTTAAGAACATGGGTTATCCTGGATATGGTCCCCTTAGCAATAGGCTGGATGCTAAAGTTGAGCCTCTTGACCATGCCCTTTTTGGATGAAAGAATAAGTCCATGGTTGGCTTAGGTTTTGAAAATCAGAAGAAGAAAGGTGTCCTTGTCCCAGCTGCGACGGACAGTGACAGTGATTCAGACTATACACCTGATCTTTCTAATCAACAAGACATGTCTCATGATTGGGTTCCTTCCACAAATCTCCTTTGGGGAGATTCTGCAATTGACAGTCTTACTATCCCAGCTGTGACGGATAGTGACTATATGACTGCTAGATCGATAAAGAAAAGTGTTGCTATCCTAGCTGCGACGGATAGTAACAATGCTAGCACTAGGGAAGGGGAAACCCTTCATAACCTTGAGGTTTCTACATCATGAGGCCCAAATGATGATTCAAACACAGACTCCCATGAGTATGAATGAGACTCACTTTCAGATGCAACAGTTGATTTGGACATGGATGTTGTCCATGCTTATAGTACCCAACCCGATGTGGCTAACGAGCTTAGTGTAGGACTAGAGGATTGTACTCCTCAAATTGCCTTAGTGGATGACGCTTCGTTTGGTAGGATGAGTCCTAATTCGGATATCTTAGGAGAAGACTTGATGAACTCCAATTGTATGGTCACCAGAGATACCACCTTTCGCATAAATAACATTGAACCAGTCTGTGACCTACCCCTTGTCCACTATGACCTAATTGACTGGTCTCAGCGCCATCAAGAGTCTATATTCCTCACTTTTCATAATGATTATGAAATTGCCTGCTATTTGAATGCTCTTGAACCTGTGGCTTCTTCCACCAGTGAACCGACAACCAATATGACAGAGCCTGATATTAAGTACCTCAGTCTGAATATAAAAGAGAAAGAAAAAAAAGAAGAAGGTCTGATGGCGAAAACCACTTTGTGGTGGTATCAGAACCAAAAATAGTAAAAAGGAATGACGTATCCGAGGGTGAAAACCTCTTTGAGGCACCTAAGGATGGGGTACTTAATAACTTGTATTTCCAAGATAGATCATCAGTATTGATTGAGCCAACAAAGCCAGTCAATTTGAACACAAAAGAAACTCCTCAAATAGTTCATCTTGCTCAATCTTTATCAGAGGAAGAGACCAAGGCATATATACAATTCTTACAAAAGAAGAAAATTAATTTTGCCTGGACCTATTCCGACATGCCAGGGCTTGACACAAATCTTATAATGCATCACTTATCCATAGCTCTAGGAGTCAAACCAGTGAAACAAAGACTCAGAAAAATGAATCCACATGTAGCTCTCCTTGTCAAAGTGGAATTAGAAAAAATTTTGAGAGCTGGATTCATTAGAGCCATCGATTATGCATAATGGATCTCAAACATAGTACCAGTTTCCAAACATGATGGGTCCATTCGTGTGTGCACAGATTTTAGAGATTTGAACAAAGCATGCCCAAAGGATGATTTTCCACTTCCAAACATTGACATGATAGTGGACATGACAGCGGGCTATGAAATATACTCTCTAATGGATGGTTTCTCAAGATATAATCAAATTAAAATAGCTCCCGAAGACCAAGAGAAAACAACGTTCACATGTGCATGGGGAACCTATTGCTGGAACGTCATGCCATTTGGATTAAAGAATGCAGGAGCAACCTACCAAAGAGCTATGACCACTATCTTTCATGATATGATGCACAAAAACATGGAGATTATGTGGATGATACCCTGGCAAAATCAAGAAAATGGGACACACACCTCGATGATCTGGAAGTAATTCTAGATCGCATGGAACACTTTCAACTCAGATTGAATCCAAAGAAGTGTGCATTTGATGTCACCTCAGGCAAACTTTTAGGATTCATAATATCAGCAAAAGGTATCGAGGTTGATCCTGAAAAGGTCCAAGCAATTCTAGATATGCCACCTCCTCAAAATATTAGCCAAATGAGACGTCTTCAGGGACGTCTTCAATCCATTAGGAGGTTTATTTCTCAGCTTGCAGATAGAGCGCAACCCTTTAATAAGACATTGCATAAGGGTGCTTCTTGTGTTTGGAATGAGGATTGTCAAAAGAGCCTAGATCAGATCAAATAATACTTGGCTAATCCTCCGATCCTAATGCCTCCTATTCCAGGGAAACCATTGATCCTATATATTTCAGCTACAGACACTTCCTTGGGGGCATTGTTGGCTCAATTAGATGATACTGGGAAAGAACGGGCCATAGACTATATTAGCCGCACTCTAGTCCCCTATGAGATCAATTACAATAACATTGAGAAGTCTTGTCTTGCAGTGGTGTTTTCTTCTCAAAAGTTGTGACAGTATATGCTTGCTCATACCATACATTTGGTTGCAAAAATTGATCCTCTTAAGTACTTGCTTAGTAAGGCTGCCCTCACGGGTAGACTTGCTAAATGGATGATGGTCTTAACTGAATTTGACATAGAGTACGTTGAAAGAAAGGCCATAAAAGGGAAAGCTATTGCTGACCAATTAGCTGATTTCCCAATTCAGGATAGTATGCCCATTCAAGTGGAATTCTCAGATGAACACATCTTGTATACGACTACTCACACTTGGACAATGTTCTTTGATGGTTCCCACATGCAAAATGGATCAGGTGCTGGAGTCTTATTTGTTTCTCCACATGGGTACAATATTCTAAAGTCTTACAAACTTTTATTCCCATGTACGAATAATATTGCAGAATATGAAGCTTTAACCAATGGCTTGAGAATGGCTATAGAATGGAACATCACAGAGTTACATGTCTTTGGGGATTCCCAGTTAATCATCAACCAAGTTAATGAGGAGTATCAAACCAAGGATGATAAATTGATACCCTACAAGAAGATGGTCGACTCATTGAAGCGTTACTTTACCTTTGTGACGTTTCAACAGATCCCTAAGATAGAGAACAAGGCTGCAGATGCCATGGCCACATTAGCTTCACTTCTTCAGTTGGAGACACATGAATCAAGATTTGAATTCCTGGTGGAAGAGCTACACCATCCCATCTTTGACTCATCTGAAAGCTATGTCATTTGTACCATTGTCACACATGAGTCTTCCCGATATGGTGCTATCTATTCATATCTCCGTGATGGCATCATCCCCGACACATTCAACCATTCTAAATGCTGAAACCTCATCCGTAACACCTCTCACCACACCCTTATCTCTGGTGATTTATATAGGAGGGGTTTAGATGGGATGCTCCTTAGGTGCTTGGAAAAGGAGGAATCCAACCAAGCGTTAGTTGACATCCACGAGGGAAGTTGTGGTGGACATTCTAATGGTCTTGTCATGGCCCGAAGGTTGCTTAGGGAGGGATATTATTGGCCCACAATGTAGATAGATGCAGTCACCTTTGCTAAGTCATGTGAAAAATGTCAGAAACATGGAAACCTGATTCATGCTCCAGGTAGGGAGCTGATCCCTTCTATTTCTCATTGGCCATTTCAGCACTGGGCCTTTGATCTGGTTGGGCAGATTCATCCCAACTCATCAGGTGGACATAAGTTCATTATTACTACCACTGACTACTTCACAAAATGGGTGGAAGCTGTGCCACTTTCTGTTGTTTCAAGGAAGACGATCTCTTTGTTCATCTTGAATCATATTATTTGCTGATTTGGAGTGCCTTCTGAGATTATCACTGACAACAGAGGTCAATTCAAGAATAAGGACCTAAAGTATTTATGCAAAAGGTTTAAAATCAAGCAACATTGGTCCTCCATCTATTTTCCATAGGGAAATGGATAGGTAGAAGCCTCTAATAAAACCATTCTTAAAATTATTCATAGGACAGTGCACAAGAATGGTAGGGATTGACACTTGCAAATCAATCCAGCACTATGGGCTTACAGAACAAGCATTTGCACATCTACAGGAGCCACTCCCTTTTCTCGTACCTATGGCGCTGAAGCGGTATTGCCTTTAGAAGTCGAGATCCTTTCACTTAGAGTCTCACTCAAAGTTTTGATTACAGATGAGGATTACCACGCCATGAGGTTATAGGAACTAGAACTTCTAGATGAGAAGCGTAAGGCTTCCTTTGATCATATGAGAGTGTATCAGAAGCGTATGTCCAAGGCATTCAACAAGAAGGTTCGCCCTAGAGAATTTCAAATAGGTGATCTTGTTTTGCGTGAGAACCCTAAGAACCAACAAAATAGAGAACAAAAGGGCAAGTTTGAACCTAACTGGCTTGGACCATATGTCATCACAGCTGCTTTTGGTACCGGTGCGTATTTACTGTCAAATCCAGATGGAGAATAGCTCCCTGATCCCATCAACATTGTGCACCTCAAGAAGTTCTATCCTTGATGCCCATTTCCGTCTTGGGGCATCCTTTGTACATATTTATTGATCCTGAAAAAATACCAAAAAAATTGATATATATTGCTGAAAAAATCCTAAAAAGCATAAAAAGTCCTGAAAAAATACAAAAAAATAAATTTTTTTTTTCAAAAATCCAAAAAAATGAAAAAATGAAAAAAAGAATCCAAGTGGTGAAAACTTGGAAACAGGCACTACTTAAGGCCTTTGCACTCCTATTTGTTAGCATGCGTCCTCGACACTTAGCCACTTTCCATCATGCCTTGACCTTATTTGGCTTAGTCTAGAATTGGTCTTTGTCTTTGTTTAGGGGGCATAACTGTTAGCATTGGTCCTTTAGGTGCGTTTGTCTCTTGGGGCATTTCAAAATAGGTGTTTTTCAACACCACCCAAATAGTGTTTTTCAACACTACCCTTGCGTCAAATGTTTCTTAACACTTATCAGATGTCTTACCCTACAGTCTAGTATGATGTGATATTTCTCATTTTCAGATGTGATAATCAGAGTTTGACTCTATGACCCACACACATGAACTTAAACAATCAACTCGCTTGAGATATGTTGACTTTATTTTTCTTTGTGTGTTGTCTATGAGGATTTCTTTGATGAGTGGTCTCTCCCTGAGAAGTTTTTGATGATGCATAGCTAGAAGACTAAGGGTCTGAGAACATGTTTTATTTCTTTATCTGCTTGTGGGTATATTTTATTGATCCTAAATGTCATGAGCATTTATGCTGGTCTTACTTGACACTATGGATTGACAAAGTATTATCCTTGACTATTTTATGCAAGTGCATGCTTCTAGTTATCTTGACTTTCATGTGTCTTGATACAAGCATAATCTCGCCATATCAAACTTAGGTAATCTCACTACACTAGTCATCTTGACCTATATGTCTTTGATGCCTAGGTGAGATTTCCACATTTCTATCTGATAAAGATCATATTCATATCCACATGGTTATGCTAGTGTGCATTGTATGATCTTACGACGCTACTAATAACGTTCGATGATGATAATTAGATGTCTATAAGCGTTGTGACCTTGCAAGTCAACCACTTTCATAGTAGCTTGCATTTTTAGGGTCATGATACTTTAGTTTTGCATTTCTTGCATATGGAGAGAGCTCTCCTTTTCATCTTACGTGGACCTGTCAGTCGACTGCGCTCGCCTATCCTTCTTCTTGATCATGTCTTTCACTCCTTATCTTTTTCATCTTGAACCTGTTCCTGTTCATCACAAGGGGTTAATCATATCATCATATCTATATCACAACTATCATTTTTAGAAACATGAGTCTATATCATACACATGAGAATTAAACATACATCTATGAGAGAGAACATACATAAACATTTTGAGCAAAATGACAAGACAATATACATAAACTGATACATCCATCATAAGAGAGACATAAACACATGATACAATCAAACATCTAGTAATCTCATATATACATCAATGTCATGATACAATATACAAATGGGATCCCATAATCTGGATCAATGTCTCAAGATATGTCAACCTAAGACCTAACCCTAAGACTCGCTACCACCCTCGTGAGGAGCTCGTGGTGGTGGAGGAGGTATGGCTCTCCTATCAAGTACCACATCTGATACTCCTTCCCTCTGAGAGTATGATGGTGCTCTCTCACCCTCTGGAATGGCCTGAAGGTAGAGTGCATGATAATAGGTTGCTCTCGCTGACTCCCATCGAATCTCTAGTGCATCTGCCTGTGCTATCACCTCACAGCGTGCTATCTCTGACCTGAGATCAGCTATTTGCTGATCTCACTCCACTCTTAGATCTAGTAACTACTGATCTCTCACTGCTATAGTAATATGAAGCTACTGTATCTCTGCCTCCTGAGCATGTATCTGGGCTCTCAGATCATCTCCACCCGCAGGCTGATCCTGCTGTGCCTCTGCCTGCCGGCGAGCTGGTCTCGCCTCATCCTCAGGCGTTGTCGATCTCTATCCCTGTGACCATTTCTAGCCACCTGATCTGGATCCCTCTCCTCTCTCCATCCTCCTCCCTCTCCCCCTCCTGCCATCTCCTCCATCCCCTCCCTCCCCTCCATCCCCCCCCTCTCCTCCATCCCCCCCATCATCTCCTCGGTCTCCTCCCTGTGCTGGTACCGGTGCATCTGGTATCATAAACTAAGGGAATGGTGCCCTCTGCCACTCTACCTTGTATGCTACATCAGCCCCCACATCTGCCACATCTGAGAAATACTCCAAGGGCTCACTCTTAATACTCATTGTCTTTGCGATAGCCTGTTGATAATCCAACATGGGTAGCCACCCCTGACCCTCCTCATCCCTAGCCCTGGCATATGTCATAGTCTGTCGAAACTCACTGCTGCCTCCCAAACTACCACCACACCCGAGTGATACAAAATCTCTCCACAATCTTGACATGTCAACCTACTAGTGGCCAAGTGCACATCATGTAGCTCAACTCATCGGCTGCATCTCCCCATGCCTCAACATCTCTGTATGACCTCCATGTGAACGAGGTCATCTCATTGAAGATCCACCTATAATATGTCACATCCCCAGTATGGGCATGTGATATGAATTCTAGGTACCTGTAGATAAAGGGGTACCTCCTCTCCCTCGGCTGAACTCTGGGGTGCACCACATCAATGTGCTCCCAAGCCCACACCTATGCCAGGATGGCACCACAAGCCCAAGTCTGACCGTCTTTGTAGATGATCTCATGCAACTCGTGATACATCTCTACCAATATGGCAGGACCCCATGCCATCCGACGAGGCCTGCCTACCAAATCCACTAGTAGTCTCACCCATCCAAGCGGGAAACCCTTCTGACTGCGGTCAGTCATCAAGATCTAAGAGATGATAGACACCACTATGCATGGCACTGGATAATCTCTGCCGAAATCATCTATCAGCCTCTCCCAGCTGACATGCATGTCCAAAATTATAACATCATGGAACATCTCCTGGATCAATCGACGCCCCTCAGTGGCATCCTGATCATAGTACACCTATGCCAACAAACAAATCATGTCAGTTTTCATCATATGGACACATTACATTTATGATTATATCTCAAAACATGATTATACTCACAGGCTCGCCATGGCATGGCACTCGTAGGATCCTGTAGACATCCTCCAGAGTAATGGATGCCTCTCTGGTAGGCAGGTGAAAGGTGTTGTGCTCACTATGCCATCTCTCGGCAAGAGCAGTCAATAGCCTATGGTCAGCTCTGATATAAGGGTATCTCAATAAATACCAGAATCCCATGGCCCTGATATCGGCATTGCCCGGATCATCCAGATCTCGGACACACCGCAACCCAGTCACCTTTGGCGCTCTGATGATCAGCATCAGAAAGCCCTCTTGCAAGCCAAAAATCAAGCCAGTTGTTAGCACATATCATGATGGATGTCTAAAAATCAGTATAAACCATCTCTAAAACATAACATTGTCTGGACCCATGTCATTTTTACTCAAAAATGCATCAAATATCAAATTTCTAACTTGGGCGATACTATTTTTTTGGAGAAGTATCGCGCGATACTTCTCCCTATAGCAGGGCGATATACCTTAGGCCGCGCGATACTTCACCTGGTATCGTGTGATACTTCACCTGGTACCGTGCGATCTTTTGCCTAGTATCGTGCGATACTGGTGGCTATGGTCGCATGATACTTTGGGGACCCGCAAAGTATCATGCGACACTTCTCCCCAAAGAGCGTGATACTTCTAAAGTATCGCGCGATATATCGCCTAACTAAAAAATTTTGAAATTTTAAAAATTTGAAAAAACATGCTAAAAAGGTATTAAATGTGAAAAATGACTCCAAAAGCTCAAGTTTTTCGAAAACATACTGGGGCAGGATAGTGTGGTGGTCGATTGTGCAACTGGGCGCGCTCGAATCAATGCCTGTGGACGGGAACTCCTGCTTGTTGGGCCATTTTATCTCTCTAAAGCTCTCAAGATTCTCAAATCACTAAAAGACAAATGATTTTTGAAAATGACATTTTCACCCCTTTTATAGCATTTTGATTTTTTTGACCAATTTTTCAAACACCTCAGAATTGCACAAAAATTGCACCCCTAGCTAATTTCGACATCCTGGATCTATTTTCGGACTCGAAATCAAAATTTTAGGTCATCTCGATAGTCAAAATTGTGTTTCAAGATCTTCCCTTCTTCTGCGCAGTTGATTGACCTTTTGAGGCATAATTTGATTTTCGGTGGAATTTCTTCCTTCCATGTCTTTCAAATTTTCTAGTCTTTCATTCACGCTATTTCTAGTCTTTTATTTCTATTCTTCTACTTCCTCATTGGGGCATGTTTTATTGCCTAATGGTTAACCTACTGACCTTTACATTTGATTGTGATTTTATTTTGATTTGATCAAATCTTTCCTCAGTTACTGTCTCTCCTCTACCTGATTTCGATTTCAATTTCGAGGGGGCAGTATTTATGAGATTCTCATCCCTAATTCCTTGATTCTCTTGATTCAGACATCTTTTGTGAGCTTTTGCTCAAATTTGATATTCTTATCTCTCACTTTGGATGTGATCCCGAATCGACCTCATGTTCAAAGGCCTTTGTTTATGCTTTGTCTGGATGTGATCCCGAACTGACCTCACATCTGAGTTGTCTTGTGATCCCAGATCGATCTCACATTTCAATTTTTCTTTGACTGCATGTGTTCCCAGATCAATCACACATTAGTCAAAGAGGGAAAAATGTATGCACCCAAAAATGGTCGCCTAGACTTTGGGCCCCATTTATTCAATTTATCAATCCTGAATCAATTTTATCAATAATGAATATTTTCAACATTATCAATTTCCTTGATCAAATCCTAATTTCATCATTTTTGATTATTTGCCCTGGGCTAACCATTTTATCCTAAGTCTTTATTTACTTAAAATGAATATTTCCTCCCCTTTTAAATAAATAAAAAGCCCCACTTTTCCTCTTATCCTAAGTTGCACAAATAAAACATTATTCCTATTTTACAAAAAGAAAAAAAATACCCTTTGTCTCACATGAGGCTCAAAAGTCAACACTTCACTCTCATTGGAAGATACTTGTGCACATGGATTGCTCCTCTTTCAACCTCCACCGCCGATTAAGACTTTTTGCCTCTTAATCTCAATGGTCCATTCCTTTGCATTTCTTATAAAAGGAAAGCTCTCTCCTTCATTTGCATACCATGTTTTTATGCTAATGTTATGCTGCAGGTTTTAGGTGCATTTGGAGCTTTTGAAGATATTGAAGACTTGTTTCATTTCATTACATCATTTAGTTGCATATTTCCTTTTCTTAGTTTGCATGATCATGGCATATTAGCTTAGTTTCCTTTTATGCAATAGATTTAACTCACATAGTCTAAATAGGAAGGCTTTGTAACACTTGTTATTTCCTTTCATAGATTAGTTGCATTGTACTTTCCTTTCATAGCTTAGATTGCATTATCATTTAGATTTGCATTGCATTGCATATTTGATTCTTGGAGATATTGGCATTGTTGCCCTTGTCTTCACTTGAATCTCTCATTGTATGGTTGACTAGCAAGGTCACAAGTTTGTAGCTCTAGCTGAGAGCAAATCTATCATAGTCCCTTGCAACTCCATGCATAGAGAGCTATGGGCCGCTTTGTGAGGCCTCATTCTTGAGCAACCTTGCATGTAATGGTTCATAAAAGTGCACCATTTTAGTGTGGACAACTGTAAGGTGTGACCTTGTTAGAGGATTTAACACTAACAATTATTGTCCAACCAACATTCACTATGGGGTTGACAGGATAATAATGTACATTTTATGAATGACATATAAGACTTTCAAGTCTACTTGGTTAAGATATTTTATCTGATTACAATGGTTAAACTATAATAGTAGGTGATCTGATTACAATACAACTTGATTTGCAGATATTCAGATCTATACTAAGCCCATAAAATCCTCTGATCAATATTTCATATTCAGTTCATCAACATTGAATAAATTACTATCCCTCGGTAAAGCTTTCTAACACTCGGTACTATTCTATAGTTCGGTTCTTCTTCAACCAGTATGATTAGGCATGCATGAAGCTTGTTCATGCGATATCTCTGCAGTCTCCTTCTTCTGGCATAAGTTTCACTGTGAAACCCTAGTCTCTTAAATAGACAAGTAAACCATTTTTTTTCATCCATCATATTTTGCCGCTTAATCTCCTTCATTGATTTTGTCGCTTAAACCTTCCTCTGCTAATGTGTCAGTAACACATTTCAATTATATCCTTTAGATCTTCATCGAATTTGTTAGTTGTAGATCTTATAACAAACTTTATCTTTCCACCTTGTAATCATACACTTTACAACTCATCAATTTCTGTCAGCTAAACTAATCATTTAGTTCTTTTGTCCATACTCGGTTAACAAAGAAATGCATTGGTGAACACAAGCTCAGTTGATACTGTCGCTCGGTATACACTACACTGGCTCGGTGTATACTAGAATGCTTTATTAACTGACCACAGGGCTTTATAACATTTTGCTTCTATCTATGTGCTAAAATGTTGACACACTTTTATGAGTCATTAAATCCAAGATTACTCAAGAATGAGATCTCAAATGGCAACTCATAGCTCTCTATTCATGGAGTGCAAGGGTTTGTAATGAAGGCCCTCAGATTAGACCTAGTTTGTGCCCATGCAAGTACACCATAAAATTAGATATTCAAAGAGGAAAAGAAAGAATGCTAGTCTCCATGATCATCAAGTATGCATGAAAATGAAAATGAAATCTATTCTATATGATAACAATGTATGAAAAAAAACTAATCTATGAAAGAAAATGCTTAGGCAAGATTATTCTATGAAAGGAAATATGAATCTAATCTAATATACAAGTGCAAGATTAATTTAAATAAATTTCCATTGGGCATGAGAGAAGAAGACAAGAAAAGAGAAGTTGCAAAATCCAAGCTCAAGTGCTCAAGAATCTTCTCCAAAGTTGCTCTCCAAACCTGTAGCATAACAATACAAAAATCTTCTATTATAAATGAGAAGGAGAAGACTCCTTATAAAGAATCTTGGACGGTCAAGATTAAGAGGCAAAAAGAAATGAGCAATGGTGAAGATTAAATCTTGGTTGATCCATGTGCTCAAGATTCTTTAAGAGGCAAAAAGATGAAAAAGGCCCACCACTTAAAAGTATGTGCATTTAAAGTGGAGAGAAAAAGGGATTTTTATTTATTTTATTTCCTTTTTCAACACAAAAAGA
Source organism: Chamaecyparis obtusa (assembly GCA_027943335.1). NCBI lineage: Eukaryota > Viridiplantae > Streptophyta > Pinopsida > Cupressales > Cupressaceae > Chamaecyparis > Chamaecyparis obtusa. Next base: position 166,405 of record BSBK01004622.1, on the reverse strand, counting down.
TATTTTAAGTGGGGATTTTATTAAAGGAGAAATTTTATTTTAATAAGATGATTTATTTAATTAAAAGGGAAGTTTTCTTTTAATCAAATGAGGCTTAGGATAAAATGATCAAACCTTAGAAAATATTAAAATATTTGAATTAACTACGATTTGATCAAAGAAATTGATTTGAATTAAAAATATTGCAAAGCATTGATTCAGGAAATTGATAAAATGATGAATGGGGGCCCAAAGTCTAGGCGACCATTTTAGGGTGCATACATTTGCCCCTCTTTGGGTAATGTGTGATCTTTATGGAAACACATGTAGTCAAAGAATGAAGTTGAAATGTGAGATCAATCTGGGATCACAAATTAACCTAGACATGTGATCGACGAACGGGAACACATCAAGACAAAGATAAGTTGATTGAAAAAGACAAGGCCAACACCCTTGTAAATAGGTAATTGTCAAGTCTCAAGCAAGGTTTCCCCAAGTGAAGCAATTGATAGGATTGATAAAGCTGAATCAAGGATTGAAGTTTGATTGGTATTGCCCCCTCATGATTGAAATCAAAATGAGATAGAGGAGAAATAGTAAATTGATAAATGTGATCAAATCAAACTAAAAATAAGGTTCTTGATGTAAGATGAAAGATATAAGGATCACAGAACCAAGGTAGATCATCAAACATGAAAGATTATGCCCCAAGGTTGAATTAGAAGAAAAGAAGTGGGGTGAAAGCAAATAGAAGATAGAAGTTTGGAAGAGGTGAAAAGAAATGGAGAGAAGAAAGAGGATTTGCCTCAAGAAAGAGGATGCCTCAAAATCAATCAACTGGTTAAGATAGAAAATTTCAATTGAGATCATGAAAGAAGATAAGGAAATGAAGATCAAAACGTGACCACAGTTGATTAAAAGTCCAAAAGAAAGATGAAGGAAAACCCTCTCAAACTCATAATGCAGCCTAAAAATGCAAATTAACATGAATTTTAACAATGCAAGCTACATGAAAATGCAAAGGTGTACTTGCAATAGAGCAACTGTAACATAGGATTTTGTGTTCATCATTCATTAGAGAATGTTAAGGAACTTATTTTCATCATTGAGCCATTATTAATGAACATTGGAAAATCACACAATCATCACTAGTCACAAGTGCAACTATGAAGATATGAATGTGATTTATATCGGATTGGAATGTGGAAAGATTCTAACATAAGCATCAAAGACATAAAGGTCAAGATGACTTCGATGTTAGCTTACCCAATTTAATGTAGCAAAACCATGCTCTCATCAAGGCACAGATGTCAGGTTGACCACAAGAATGGTTGTGCAAAAATAGTCAAGGATGATGCCTCAAATCTCCTAAGTGTTTCAAGGGAACAACAAGAGACACTCTAGAGCTTCAAGACCACACCCACAAGCAAAAAGCAAATAAAAACATGCCCCATGCCCCAAGTCCTCTAGATATGCATCCCGGAGAAACTTATTAGACAAGGACACTCAACGAAAATCAATAACAGTCAGCACACAAAGAAAATATCATGACATATCTCAAGCATTAAGTGTTGTGTTTAGAAATTTAAGTGTGTTCACTGATATTGAGTTCTGAGGATAAGGATCGAATGCTTGCTAGTAGGTAAGATCACATGACAAACCTGGGTAAGACCAAACTGAGAAGTGTTTAGAAACAATCGATGCCAGGGGTTGTGTTGAAAAACATAGTTGGGGAGGTGTCCTAAAGACTAACGCATCTAAGAGACCAAAGATAACACAGTTATGCCCCCTAGACAAAGACAAAAACCAATTCCAAACCAAGGTAACAAGGACAAGGTATGATGGAAAAAGGCTAAGTGTTAAGGACACGCACTAAGAAATAGGGGTACAAAGGCCTCAAGTAGCACCTATTTCCAAGTTTTCACCACTTGGATTTTATTGCAAATTTTTTATATTTTTTAAATATTTTTTCAAGACTTTTTATAATTTTTTTGTATTTTTGCTACCAAGGCGCCTGTTTCCAAGTTTTCACCAAGGCACTTTCTTTTTTTTTTTGAATTTTTGAATTTTTTTGGTATTTTTGGAATATATAATTTTTTGGAGATACATCAAAGCGCCTATTGCTAGGTTTTCACTAAGATGATCATTTTTCCAGGACATTTTTTCATTTTTAGAATTTTTAACAATATATCATTTTAAAAAATTTTTCAGGATCAATAAGTATGTACAAAGGATGCCCCTAGACAGAATGGGCATCAAACTCCCAAGCAAGATCACATCATATAGTCCCAATGTCTAGCAAGGTGGAGAACAAGAGGGATTAGCAAGTTGGTGGAAGAGATGGAAGACAGGAGAATGAAGGGAAGAAGTCCTCAAGGGAAAACTTCTCAAGAGTACCCAAGCTAGGGAAAAATTGTCATGTAAAGCACATTTGGACATGTAATGAAAGGCCAACATAGGATAAGTCACAAAAGCATAATGCAAAAGAATGAAAGGATGCAGTCGAAAGGAGTAGACATGTCAAGAGGCTTCATAACATCATGTTTTACTCTTTTTTATTAGATCAAGACCAAAGGGGAAAAGGATAGTGAAAGGCTAGAATGAATGGAGGAAAATAAATATGAAGGCTAAACATGAATGGAATGAAAGCAAGATCATTGTAAGATAGCTCACAAGATAGCCAAATGTTTGTGTATAGGTCAACATTGTCAAGATCAAAGATAGAAGACGGAATAGATGAAATATGTAGAAGAACTATGCATGATGCCTAATTGCCAGGTTTTCATCATGGTACTTATCCAAGGTGCCACAAGGGAGTGGTTTTCACCATAGGATAAATTTATTTCTCTTTACTTTTGCTACCAAGGTGCCTGTTTCCAGGTTTCCAACAGGGCACATTTTTAATTTTTTTTTCTTATTGAATTTTTCTATTTTTCTATTTTTTTTTGGAAGAAAGTAAGCTTTTTAGATAATTCTCCTTGAAAGGATAAACCATGATATGCCAAGGATTAAAAATGATATGCTCAAAGATGTTGATAAGGAAAAGAAGATGGAAGAGAAAAATGGAGTATAAGGTTTTATGTAAAGCGAGTGAGGTTGGAAGATAGGAGGAATAGGCAAATGAGGAAAAAGGATAGAAGGTAGAAGGATAATGAATGGAAGGATTATGAAAGGGTAGATGGAAAGGAAGGAAAGATCAAAATCAACACACACCTTGAAGGGTGGTGAGAGGATGGAGGAAACATGAATGAAGGAATATGGTGAATGGATAGCAGAGGTTGTGGTTTAGGTGCATGGAATGGAAGAATATTTTTGGAAGAAGATGAAGTGGAGGCCTTTGGAAGCTTGAATGTCAACTTCACTTGTTGCTCAACATTAGAATCTTTCAAGAGAGACTTTTGAATCCATATAGCCATAGGATTTTCATTTCTTTTTGATGATTTAGAGAGAATATCTTCAATGATGGATTTTGGAACCCATACTTGTCTTGTAGTTTTCTTCTTAGATATCTCTTTTGACTTTATGCCTCCATGTCGATTAGAGGAGACATGGTGATCTTCTTTTTTTTATGGATTCTTGTATTGCTTCTTTTTCTTGTATTGAACATTCAAGTTACTTCCAAAAGACTTGGGACTTGTGGAAGAAGGAGGATATGATTGGTTTAGATGGGTGAGTGGATGAAAAAGATTCAAGGGTATGCTTCTATGTTGATCTTGAGGAAAGATAGGAGATGGAGGGACATAAGGACCCAATATGGATGAAGAATTAGGAGAGTTAGGAGGGGAAAGTGAAGGGACATAAGGGCCCAAGATGGAAGGAAGACTTGAAGCCCTTAGTATTGGTGGAGGAGGTCCAAGGATGGACGTGGAAGATACAAAAGGATAATCAATAAGTTCATCAACATCTATATGAAAACCAAGGACATCAACATCTTTAGAGTGAGCATTAGGATTTGCAATAGGATCATGAACATCTTGAATAGGAGAAACTTCTTTGATAGGATTGTTCAGAGCTTGAAAAGACTTAGGAAGAGTAGAAAGTGGAAGTGAACATGGAGTGGTAGAACAAGAAGATGGAAGACTTTGATCTTGACAAGGAGCTTTGGATAGCATAAGCGTATAATTTTTCTCTTGATTTTCAATAGGCTTAACATCGGAAGTAATGACACTATTTTTAATAACCTTAATGGAAGTATCATATTTGGAAAGTGCAAGTGTAGTAAGGTTATTTTGATTATCAATAAGCTCAATAGCATAAGTAGTAGCTTGATCTTGCTTAGGAGAAGACTTAAGGCATGGTGGAATGAATGAGAAAGGGCATGCAGGATCAAAAGACCCATGAAATGGATAAGAGAAATCATCAAAAGGATTGGATGACATGGAGGGTTCTTGATCTTGAGCTTTCTTTATGTTCTTTTATTTATCATTTTTAGAGTCCTCTTGACATGGAGCCACTTCTAAGGATAAGGAAGTATGTTGGAATTGTATGGAAGACTTTGGAAGAGATGGTGAATGGCTAGTTGAAGTAGGCATTATAGCATATAAAGGCTTAGGCTCTTTAGGTTTAGCATTATTGAAAGTATTTGCAGCCAAGTGAAGGTTAGCATGAGTTTCTTTAAGAGGTAGCCCTTGAGGATAACTATAGGGAACTGCATGAAAAGTATTAGGATTTTTGTTGGATGAAGGATTTGTGAAAGATTTGGAAGGCTTGGAAGCTTTAGGAAATGTATGGGTATTGGAGGAAGTAGGGGATTGAAGGGAACCATCACAAGACAAAGGTCCATCATTAACATAATCTTGCTTGAGAGTGTAATCTTTATTTTTAGCATGAGAGTTCTTAGAGGAGAGATTCTTATAGTATTTACATTTATAATTAGCGCGGTAAGCTTTCTCTTCCTCAAGTGAAGTAGATGTATCATCTAGGTATTGTTCACAAAAATCATCAAAGTCTCTTTTAAAATCAGAATCATATGGATCACCATCACGATCTATCCAATGTGATGACCCATTTCTAGTAAGCATGAGCACACGACTAGGAGGACTCTTAGGAATAGAGGTGTCATAGGTATCACTACATTGTCCATCATCATAGTCATCAAAGATGGGCATATCACTCTTCATGGAAGAGGTATCACAAGGACTATCATATTTCTCATCATGGTATGTCTTGAGACGGGGAGTAAGACTCTTGGGAGAAGTAGAAGAGGAACGAGATCATGAAAAAGAGGAAAGTGAAGACCTAGTGGAGGAAGAAGAGTTGGATAATGAAGAATGTGAATAATGTCTAGAAGAGTCATGGTAAGACTTGGAAGATGAGGAAGGATGAGAAGAATTAGAAGATGAAAAATGTTTGGAAGAAGGAGGTCGTGACATGATCATGTTTATGATCCTAGCAAAGATGTTTGATTCATTCAACTTTTATTTTATTTTTGTCTTAAGTTTATCACTCGTGCAATATCTAGAAGGACTATTGGAGGAATAAAACTCTTCAAATTGAGCAATGAGTTTGAGGTCATCTATTTTTTCTGGAAGAGGAGGAATCAAGAATGGAAGTGATAGAAGAGATGAATAGAAGAAGGTAGACTAGATAATACAAGGAAAAGAATCAAGAAGATGTGAAGAGTTTAGGAAGAAGAGGAAGAAGTGTGAAGGAAGAAGAGAAAGGATGAAAATGGGAGACTAGGAAGACATGGGAGATGCGGAAGAAAGAAGACCAAGAGTCATTTTGTGTAACTTGATATCATTTAAGTTCATTTGGATGTTTGAGAAACATGTCATAGCACCTAAGATCTGACCCAGACCGACCAAGGAGAACTAAAAATGACAGGGCAACAACTAGCAAGTTGGCAATTGACAACAAATAGCTCACTGGTTTGACAGATTGCAAGACAGTATCGCACAAGGGAGGCCCTCAGATTAGACCTAGTTTGTGCCCATGAAAGTACACCATAAAATGAGAGATTCAAAGAGGAAAAGAAAGAATGCTAGTCTCCATGATCATCAAGTATGCATGCAAATGAAAATAAAAGCTATTCTATATGATAACAATGCATGAAAGAAAACTAATCTATGAAAGGAAATGCTTATGCAAGATTATTCTATGAAAGGAAATATGAATCTAATCTAATATGCAAGTGCAAGATTAATCTAAATGGATTGTCATGGGGCATGAGAGAAGAAGACAAGAAAAGAGAAGTTGCAACATCCAAGCTCAAGTGCTCAAGAATCTTCTCCAAAGTTGCTCTCCAAACTTGCAGCATAACAATACAAAAATCTTCTATTATAAATGAGAAGGAGAAGGCTCCTTATAAAGAATCTTGGATGGTCAAAATTAAGAGGCAAAAAGAAATGAGCAATGGTGAAGATTAAATCTTGGTTGATCCATGTGCTCAAGATTCTTTAAGAGGCAAAAAGATGAAAAAGGCCCACCACTTAAAAGTATGTGCATTTAAAGTGGAGAGAAAAAGGGACTTTTATTTATTTATTTATTTATTTTATTTCGTTTTTCAACACAAAGAGATATTTTAAGTGGGGATTTTATTAAAAGAGGAATTTTATTTTAATAAGATGATTTATTTAATTAAAAGAGAAGTTTTCTTTTAATCAAATGAGGCTTAGGATAAAATGATCAAACCTTAGGAAATATTAAAATATTTGAATTAATTACGATTTGATCAAGGAAATTGATTTGAATTGAAAATATTGCAAAACATTGATTCAGGAAATTGATAAAATGATGAATGGGGGCCCAAAGTCTAGTCGACCATTTTAGGGTGCATACACTATCTTCATAACAGATTAATGCAACATAATCAAGTCAACAATGTGAAGTCATAGACTCATCAATAAGTTACCAAGAGTATTCCTTATCCTCATTTGTCGTATCCATCTTCCTCAATGTAGATATCTTGGTTCTTCATCTTTTCTCTCCTCTTTTATAGATGTGTAGATATTTGCAACTATCATGATAAGTACTGTCAAACTAGTTGACATCAATGACAACATAATGACTGATTCAATTATCTTACATAACAATTCAATGCTCGGTGATCTCTAATCACTTGTAGTTTATCAATCAGGTTCTCAATCAGTTATAGTTCATCAATATATTGGTAGGAGTAGCACGAAGTTGTTCTACTAAATCATATTCCTTTACAAGATTTTGAGGGAGATTAGGTGTAGGAGGAAGCACTAGTTGAGAGAAGGAGGAACTAATGAACTTGTGGGTTGTCTATTGTTTCTTGTGTTCTAAGTGTGATAAATCGCATGATAGTTAGGTTGTTGAGCACCTTTCACCATAATGACTGGTTTATTTTGAGGTGTAGGGTTATCTCGACGAAGATGGACAACAACCTTAGGCTATTTAGTACCCAAAACATTGACAGCATTGACTTGATCAAGTTGTTGATTATTCATGGGTTTATTAGAAGGGAGAGAATCAAGGAAAGTGCTAATAATATTATCATCTTCTTCCAAGATGTCCTCATGAGTAGGACAATCTTTAGAATAGGGATAGGTACTTCCATCAATGCTTCATCTCTAAAAGTGATGTCAAGTGAAGGTAAAGTGATATTAAGAAAGGTATTCGTAATGTCCTCTTGTTGCTCCAAAATATTCTCATAAAGGGGGTACATCTTAGGAGAAGGATCATCACTCATTAAGGCTTCATTGGTAGATGTAAAAATATTGAGATGAGTAGAAGTTAAAGTATCCTTAAGGAAATGAACAATCATATCAATTTTCTCTACTATAATATCATTTTCCATCACCAAGGTGCCATCGTGAGGGACATGCATATCAAGAAAATAATCAACATCATCTTATAGTGGTTCATCCCAAATAGGGAGATCATTGAGAGAAGGATCATTTTCTTGCCTCAATATTTCCTCATGATAAGGAGGGTCTTTAGGAGAGAAAAATGAAATTAATATATAGAAAATATTCATGATGAACAAACCAAAATGACATATGCAAAATGTATGAAATTATATGCATAGTTTTTTTTGTTTTTTTTCCAATGCAAGTGCATAAACAAGAAATGAAAGGATCTATATGAAATGAAATGACTGCTAAATAATGCATGAAATAAAATATTTTTTTGGATTTTATGAAATGAGAGACAACAATATGAAAATTTTATGTCCTTTTTTTTTTTGAAAATGAATGCATAAAATAAAACAATGTAATGCATACAAATAAGATCTAAAACCCAAATCATAAGTGGAAACGTTACGAGTTGGGTTCACCAAAATGTACAATAAGAAAAGGAAAACAATACAAGGAGATAGATTTTCAAAGTTGCACATTTGGAAGGAAGATGTACCAACATGCTAGGAAGTTCCCAAGCACTAAACAAGTCAATGATCCTTCGCTAAATATGTAATTTTGAAATGGGAAATGATAATGAAATAGAAAATTTAGATTGGGATATATTAATATGCATCTAAACATGAAATATGACTTATGCAACTTTAGATCTGAATAAAAGACAGACAGGATCCTGAAAATACCTCTAACTATTGTTTTAGAACCTATGAACTGTAACCTGCCTCCAAAATGAATTTGAGCCTATTTTGGAGAGTATAGGGAAATTGAGTCATTTTGTATCCAGGAACAAGAAAGTTGAGTCATCCTGTACCTTGGACTTTTGATTGAAACATTTGGGGACGCTTCGTCTAGTCCCAATTTATCCAAAAAAGTTTTTGTAGCTATGTAGCTTGTTCCTACACACAAAAAAAATGGGGAAGAAGGTTGGATAAATGGGGTTTCCTTAGTAAAACCCCCTTTTAGGCATCAACCTTGAAAATGTAATAAAATTTCATAAGAAAAAGATGAAATAGAAGCTAAATCTAAATCATAAACTACCTCATGCCTTGATGATACAATGCCTTCTTTTGATGTAATCACAAGTGTTAATGCAATATCTTAAACTCCACAAAGACACAAAGGAAAATTAGGAAAGATAAGCCTTGAATAATGAATGTTTTAGTTTTCCACAATGCTTGATGAAGAAGAAGAATACTTTGGATACTTGAAGATATTGAGAATGCTTAGATGCAAATTGCTCTAGAAATCCCATCTCTAGATCATCCAGGTTGAGAATAGTAATGGATTACAAAATAAGGAGAGATAGGGTGTTTATATACCTCATCCATCATTTCAAGATTAAAAAATAAGTCAGGTCAACCATGAGATCTACATTCCCACTAACACCCCAACATAGGAATTTGGGCCAAAAACCTTGGGTATAGAACATTTGATCTATTCTATACCTAGGTACAGAACAATTGAGTTGTTATATACCATCCAATCAAGGCCCAAATCAAGATCATGGGTCCTAGGAAATGAGTGGGTGTGAAAAATAGGGTATAGCCAATTCCAAGGTCAGGGGAGAATATAAATGCCATAAATGGTGATATAAGGCTTAGGTGATGAAATTAATCATGGGATTGAAAGAAGAATAGAGTAGAATACTTAGAAATAAGGGCTTACCTTGGGTTTTGAATAAATTGAACTAGCACAAGACTTATACTATTAATTTAAAGGTCCAATAAGCATTAAAAAAGTGTGAAATCAATGTGGGAGCCCATACATACTAAAATGGGGCTAAAATGAGTATCTAATAATATATTCTAACTTATTAGGATGGTACAATATGAATACCTTAACATGTATCTATTTCATAGAGATATGTCCTATAAATCCCATATCATGCGAATAATACCCCTACACCCTCTTATTATATATATCAACTTGAACCAAGGCCTAGTTTTGGTTCAAATCCCTTTTTAATATCAAATGGTCATCATGTTAAATATGCTTACCACCCACCCTACCTTTCTCAATCTACCAATTAGTCTAAAAATATAGATAATAGGGGACATGTTATATAAAAAGCATGATGTTAGACTTCCAAAGGTAGTTTGATGAAATCAACAGACAAAAAGAGCTAGACATGCAATAGAAAGAGTTGGCTTATCAAGCTTATCTCCATGAGTAGGATCCAGAAGCACAACGAAGATAGTATGAGGAAGAGCTTGCAAGGAAAATTGTTACAAAAGAGCATCATATGAATATTTTACTTTCCTAGATGCGAAAGTTAGAAAACCAACCAACCCTTCTAAATGTGTTATCCCAAGTTTTAGAGGGCCTCCTTCATCACAAGAGCCTACTCAAAATAAAGAGGCCCACACACCTATTACATCTCCAACTCTATTTTTTGGAAAATAGATCCCTAGGTTCAATATACATAATTTCAAATAGAGTGAGCCTAAAAAAGTTATCATTCCAAGTTTCAAGGGTCCTCATCCTAATACTCAAACTTCTTATCCCCCTTTGCAAAAGGCCTCACATGTTTAGCTCTCTATGTTTGACACTATTTAACCCTTTAAGGGTGAACCTATTGTGTGGAGTGTTGATGGTTCTCATGGGTGGTGGGAGAAGGAGGTGAAACCTTTTGTTTATAATCCTTCACCTTCTCTAAAGGTGGAGGAACCAAATCTTAAGCATAAATTGGAACCTCAAGAGGATATTGAGAATGTTATATTGTAGTAGACCACTATGTAGACAAATGTTGAGCATAAAGAAGAGGATTGTTTCCTCTTATTTGAAGAGATCATTTTAGATCAAGAGGAGAAGGAGAAAGATCATGGGGACATTCATGCCCTTGGGATGAACACATTGATGTGCATAAGGTTTCCCCCCAACCTATGGATGAGGTCCCAATAGAGAAAAGTTTCAAGAGGAGGAGTTTTTTTCTTATTTAAGCTATCACAAGTATGGTTGTGATGTGGGGACATTATATTCAATATGGAAAAAAGCACAAATTTTGATGAAGAATAATTTTTTTCGAATGATCTAGAAGTTTTTTTTTCATCCATAGATCTCAAGCCATCAACTACCAAATAAAAAAGTCATGAGTTGCAAAAACAAGTTGATATCCATGTATCATAAACAATAACATTAGATATAGCCCATGTTAGCCATAAAGATGTCAAAGTTGTAGATAACAATAGTGAGTTCAAGGCCAGTTGTTTGGACTTAACATCGTCAAGGGGATGCTCCATCAAGCATCTAGCTTTGTAAAGGATTTTCAAGTTGACCTTGGTCATGCTTGCTTTTAAGCATGAAGATGAACATCAATAAGAGAAAGTCTATCTTTCCCAAGAAGATAGTGTCCAAGTGTGGGTGAGATTAATTTTTCTTAGCATTTGGGAGGCATTACAATAATTTAGGGTATGCCTATCATTTTTACTTTCTTGGTTGGTTGTGTACATGCATGGATAAAATCAAAAGCTAGTCAGGAAAGGAAACTACTTTAATAATCTATTAAGTGGCTTTGTTTAATTTATTTCCATGTAAATATATATATATATATATATATATATATATATATATATATATATATATATATATATATATATATATATATATATATATATATATATATATATAGTATAGAGTAGTTGTTTTCTACTTTCCAAGAAGTACTCATATAGGCTTCTTACCTCAAGGAAATTTCAGATTTGGATGTCTTGTCCCAATTGCGGGTGATTTTTTTGTTGTTGCAGGATCAAATCTAGCACAATGGATACACATATTTATGGTATCATATTTACCAGGTAAACATTTTGTCGAGTCACAAAAAATGTTGGCATTTCTCATGCCCCCTTTTAATCATCACAAATAGTTGATCTGAGACCCTTAATGGCTAAAACCACTATAGTTTCATGATTTATTTAAGAGTTTATATTCCCAAACCCTATCAAAGGGATAAAACCAAGATAAATCCCTAAACCCAGAGCTCCAAGTCTATTGTCCTATTGACTAGTCAACTTAATCACCCAACACTTAAACCACCAGTTAATGAAACCCTTCACTATTCACTAACCAACCTTGCTTTACTATCAACCAACTACTTCATAGGGTTTTAGACTATCTTCCTTGTGTTTCCTTATGGTTATTTATTTAACACCAATAGTGGTCATAGGATTATTAGGTGACAAATTATAGTGAATTGGAGGCTTCCTTGCATTCCCTTGTAGTTGATGAATGGTCAAAGAAAATGTATGTAGGGTTGTGGGGCCACAATGAAGGAAAAGTTAAAAATCATCCCATATTTTCTCACATTTGTGTAGTTGATCCAAGGAAAGGCTCATGGAATCCTAGGTTAGTAAGAATGATGAAGTATTTTACCCCCTCGTGATCCTATGGATTGGAAGATAGGTGTGTAGTTTATGTTGTGGGATTCTAGGGCATTTAGGTATGAGTTATTTCATGTTATCTATGTTCCCTCAAGGTTTATTCCTCCAAGAAGGAATTGATTGAGGGATGATGGGGTAATAAAGAGAGGAATATGAAATTATTCCCTTCATTCCCTCATGTAATTTTTTATTTTCAAGAATTGGGTTATGGTAAGGCGTGACTGAAAGAGATGTGGAGGAAAATACCACCATGTTTGTACCTTGGGGTGTTAGATATTTTGAAGAGAAGTCAGGCAAAATTATATAGTATGAAAGGAAGGAAGAAAATGAATACCATGTGTTCCATTTATAGTAAAGACAAATGTTACTTGTGTAAGATGCGAAAGTCCAATTTGTATAAGAGTTCAATGTGACTTATGCCCCGCATTCCCTCATGGTTTTACTCTTCCAACAAATATGTTTGTGGGATCCCGAGGAAATTTTTTGCCTTGAATTTTATCTTCCCCTACATCCCCTCACAGTTTTAGCCTATATGACTTCTATAGTTGTAGGGTCATAAAGAGGTTTTTCCCTGAGTTCTTTTTTCTCCCCTGTGTTCCCTCCTAATTATCTCTCTAAGTAGTTTTATGTTGAAGGATAACAAAATAGTTCCTTCTTCTAACCAGGCTTGTTTTTCATGTACTCCCTTGGTTCTAAAGGTGAATCTCAACTTCCTTTCACAAGATTTCAAGGCACCATCAAATTGAAGATCAATGGCTATATTTTAAAGGGGCGTTATATAGAGACTTTTGGCTCATATATGTCATTTGATTGTGCACAAGATTGAGGATAATCATTTAGAATTTAAACCCACATTCACCTTTTCAATTTTGAATGGTTGTGACATGTTTACCAAGCCCATGGAGGAAGAAATTAATTTCCTAGCTACCCCAATAACCCTTCTGATCAAATCTTTCTATAGGATTGATACCATTACTCCTCTCGAGACTCCACACACACATCCAGGGCCCCTACCATGTCAAGTTATGATCTGCACATGACTTTTCTACTTTTTCAAAAGAAAAATCATGCCATAACTTATTATAGATATATCCTAGGGGCATGCATTCCCTTGAAATCTACAAAGGGCATTCATTGTGACCCCTTTTTGTCACTTTCAAAATACTAGATATGCATGCCAAGATTAAATTTGATCGAATCTAATATCATTATTTTTTATCTTATAACCAAATCCTTATTAGGTTAGGATTTTGAATTCACTTGTAAATCAAAATTATGCTTGAACTATAAAAGCAATCTTATATCATATTTTGCAGGTTCTCTCCTTTGTTATCTTATAGATGTTAGAATGATTTCAGAATAAATGAGAGGGGGTGAATCAGTTATCCTCATGTCCAGATGTACCAATTCAACTTTTAAACACTTCAAACAACTTAGATCTACTCAACAGCCACTCGGTCTCTATAGCATATAACTAGTAACATAAACTTGTAGTCCACTATCCAAAAGGAATCAACTTGCAGAATATAAAACACTTAATAGTAAAACACATCAAATAACATTCACACAAGTATGACACCAGGATTTAATGTGGAAACCCAATTTGAGAAAAATCACTAGTAACATGCTACCAATTTTCACTCTTATGAAGTGAGCTCTATGAGGAGCCAACCCTGTTAAAGGTTACAATACACACTGCTAGGTGTTGTATACACCTAAAAATGGTCACCTAGACTATTAGCCCCTTTTTCTAAATCATAAATTGCTTGCTCTTGATCAAATCCTTGTTCTATCATTTATTCGATTATTTTCTATGGGATAACCATTTTATCCTAAGTTTTTATTTATTAAAAAGAATATTTCCTCCCCTTTTAATAAATAAAAAGCCTCTCCTTTTCCTCTTATCCTAAGTTGCACAAATAAAGCATTATTCTTATTTTATAAAAAGAAGAAAATCACTTTTTGTCTTATATGGACACAAAAGTCAACTCTTATTTTCTCATTGGAAGATACTTGTGCACATGGATTGCTCCTCTTTTAAGCTCCACCCTTGATTAAATCTTTTGCCTCTTAATCTCCATGGTCCATTCCTTTTCATTTCTTATAAAAAGAGAGCTCTCTCCTTCATTTTCACATCTTAGGTTTTTATGCTAATGTTATGCTGCAGGTTTTCTAGGTACATTTGGAGCTTTTTGAAGATTTGGAGCATTCTTGGCTTTTTCATCTACATGTTGTCATAGTTTCATTTCTTGCATAGTAGCTTCATTTTTATGGCATTCTTAGCTTAGATTTCCTTTATGCTTTAGATTAATTCATCTAACTTAACTAGGAGGCTTTGTAATACTTGCATCTTTCATTTTCATAGCTTAGCTTGCATTTCCATTTCTAGCATAGCATTGCATTGCATTTTCATTCTTGATTCTTGAGGATATTGGCATTCTTGCCCTTGTCTTCATTGAATCTCTCATTGCATGGTTTACTAGCAAGGTTATAGGCTAAATAGCTCTAGCTGAGAGCATTCTTAAAACCCTTGCACTCCATGCCTAGGGAGCTATGGATTGATTTTTGAGACCTCATTCTTGAGTGTTCTTGAATGTAATGATTCATAGAAGTGTGACACAATTATAGCACACATTTTTGGCGCCCACCGTGGGGCAGAGTAGACTAGCTTTGTCCCTTCTTTTTCTACATTTTCATCATTTTTCATGAATTTTTTGGTAGGTTTTTAGATTAATTTTCAGTCTTTGTTTGTCTATCTCAGACTATCGTATGATACTTTCCAGAAGTATCATGTGATAGTTCTCTATATGTGTGTGCAATACTTCACCTGTTAGAAGTATCGCCTAGAAAATGGGTGCCTATTTTTGAGAAATTTTTGCAAATGGTATCGAAAGTTGAAGTGTGATATATCGTTGGAAAGGTCTTTCCAAGCCTAATCCAACCATGATAGTTTCATTCTTAGATTTTACCATTTGATTAGCTATTTTACTTGCAGATTATCTAATTTCTCATGTGCTAACCCTTGTGGGCCTAACAAGTTGTGGTTGTAGGTGCACTTGCTTGAGATATTTTGCCAAAAGAACGCATGTCAAAGAGGGCTACTAATGGTTTTTGCAGGGCTGCCCTAAGCATAAAAACCAAATCAAGTGCTTGTTTAATTGCTTTCTTTATTGAGTGCGGCATATACTAGTTGTTTCATTTCATAGGCACTTAATACCTTGTTGTAGGAATTTTGAGGTGGTAGGAGAGTATGCTCTTCACCCTTGGGGTGAAACAGAAATCTTGACCTATCTTGGGATTTTGAAAGCAAGGGGGTAACTAAATCTTTTCTTGGTGTGTTTGGGAGAAATTTTTGAGATAGGGGAGTATGCTCTTCACCCTTGTGGTGAACCAAAAACTTTGAACCTCAAAAATTGATCTACTCTTTGTTTAGATTTAGAATCCTTTAGCGGGCCTACTCTTGAGCAATCAAAAGGAATGACCCAAGTGGGGACAAGCTAATACCGAGCTATTCCAACCCACTATAATCTCAAGGCTATCGAGGACACAAAACCTTGGTAGACATAGTACTTATCTTCGCTTGATGTGAGTAACTTGTGGGATTGTGACCATGAGGAAAGCATTGAGCAAGAATGCTTAAGGTACTCTTAAGGTCACGAGGTCCTAGTCCTTTATGAGGAGCAAGAGGAGTGCTATGAACGGAAGCCCTTACTACGAACCTTTAGATAAAGGCCACCTTATTTTAGCCACTTAGCTTCTTGGTGCAAGGATTGATCCAAGTGGACTTACCCATATCACCCCAAGACACTCACCATATGTGTTCTTTTGGTTGTGTTTTTGACACTTCCATGACAACGCCAATATCTCTTGTGGGCAACCACTTGGTGTGAGGCAAGAGAGCATCAAGCTGTGGGCCAAGTTACTAAGTAATGAGCCTTGTCATTCTAGGTAGTAATTGCTTGAATTATCTTCGATTGTGCTATACCAGTGTAAACATTCTCAACATTCAAATAAAACGGTAGCATTCATAAGGTTTTCTATTTTGATATCACAAGTGCTTGTCTTGGCAAGGTTGCTTTTGCCTTTGTTTCAAGTGTTCTATGACATGTTTGATCCTATACCATTTGCAAACCTGTCTTTTATCTACTGTTACTGAGAAATTGCACTATCCAACCTTTGAACTTGATCAAAATGCTTCAAAACTGAGATTTTTATGCTCACTGGTCAAATAATCACCCAAATCTACAACAGTATCACGCGCCTTACTGAGAAATATCGCGTGATAGTTTGCGCTTGCTAGACTATCGCCTAGCCTACATGGAGTCTATCACCTAGCCTTACTGGAAACTATCACCTGGCTTAAGGTGAAGTATCACCCGACTGAGAAGTATCGCCCTATCTGCCTGGAAAGTATCACCCAGAACCTTTTTGCTGTCTTGTTGCTATTGCAATCCGGAGCTGCTAAACTTGCATTTTAACCTATCGTAGAGTGTTTTTTTCTATTCTTACCTGAAGCTGGTCTATTATCTACATGCTTAGACTTGTTCTAGATGAAAACAAATGAGCTAAAACTATTGGATTTGAGCTTAATGAATGTTACTCTTGATCACTTGTCGCATCACGGTTACCTCTCTAGCTACTTGCTTATTGAGCTTCTTGCTCGCTGCTTGGCTTTAGTCAATTGATTGTTGTAAGTGCTTGAGCACTTTTGACAAGCCATCTCTCTATTGTTCTACTTTGACAAGTGATCTTTATTAGCTTTGATTATCTCAAATTTGAGAAACTTTATCTCATTTTATTAGTCAACCAACATCTCTTTTCATGCCGGTTACAACTCGGTCTTGATTTGAGTAGGAGAGTCATCCTCCATTCAATTATACACATTTACCTTCTCCAACTAGATGCTCATGAGTGCCCATTAGCAAAAATAGTTCTAGTTCTAACCAATTTGAGGATTCTAAGGCTACCCTGTGGTACAAAGGAGGTTTCCTCTTTTCCGCATTCAAGACCCCCAAAAACATAGACAGTGTCTCACTCACTTTGACTGAACAAGAAAAATTTCAACGCTTGCAAGAACACTTTGAGCATAAGGATAACCAAGTGTGCTTAGAAAAAGAACACAATCAACAAAGGATGGATGTTGTTAGGCACATGGCTTATAGAGGGACATTTCATGAGCAACCTAAGACTAGTAATCATGAGCATAGATCTCTTTTTATCAATGGCAACAATGGCAACAACATGCCACCAAGATCTCCTCCAAGACCTACTTTTGGTATGCCTTCTTCACCTCCTAGACCTCCTCCCTCTCAACATGAGGCAGAGGCTGATGATGAGATTTCTAGTGAGGATCTTATGAGATTTTAACAAGATGTAGTCTCCCAACGAATGATGCATAAGCTTTTAGAGCGTAATGGCGACCAATATTTTCAATATATGACTTCTAGAGGATACAAGCTTCCTCCCGGCTATGATGTCAGATAAATTATCCAACAACGAGTACCAACTGAATTGGAAGTCCTTCAGGAAGAACTACGTAGGACAAATTAACACCTTACCCAAATGGCAATAGAAAGAGAGCCTCCAAAGGTCTCTTTTGTAGAATCAATTTGTGCTTTTCCTTTTGATAAAAGTCTATACATAGTCTTGTTTCCTAGGGATATTGAGGTTCCCAAATACAACAAGTATGATGGAAATGGTGATCCCCATGACCATGTGCATCACTTTTATGCTCTTAGTATGGAATTTCTTCATGAAGACACATTTCTTCTACGATTATTCCCTCGAAGCTTAAGAGGCCAAGCTTTAGAATGGTTTGCAAAATTGACACCACCTCTTAAGACTTTTGATGAGTTGGCTCAATGATTTACCCAACATTATTCTTACAACATCCAACAACCCGTCACCATGATAGATCTCGGTAATCTAAGATAACATCAAGGTGAGCCATTTGCAACTTACTTACAATGTTGGAGGTCATTTTATTCTAGGTATCCTCGTCCATTACCTGAAAGAGAAAAGATTGACATTTTTGTTAACACACTTGTGCCTGAGCTATTTTATGATCTAAGGAAGCAACTGTTCTCCTCCTTCCATGACATGGTTGAAAGTGCATATCGAATTGAGGATGTAGCTATAAGAAAAGGGGATATTGTTATTAATAAAGATGCTAAAGGAAATGCCAAAGACAAGAACAAACCTTGCAATAAGAACAAGTATGTTGTTACTGATGGGTTTGTTGACACTCCTAAAGCTAAAGAGCCTGCTTTCAATCTCTCCAATGCTATCTATGCAGCAAAACAACAAGAAGTTGCCAATGCTCACAGTGCTCCTTGTATGCACCCAAAAATGGTCGCCTAGATTTTGGGCCCCATTTATTTGATTTATCAATCCTGAATCATTTTTATCAATAATCAATATTGTCAACATTATCAATTTCTTGATCAAATCCTAATTTTGATCATATATTGGATTTTTATCCTTGGGCTAACCATTTATCCTAAGTCTTTATTTGATTAAAAGGAATATTTCCTCCCCTTTTGATTAAATAAAAAAGCCCCCACTTTCCTCTTATCCTAAGTTGCACAAATAAAGTATTATTCATATTTTATAAAAAGGAGAAAAGCACTTTTTGTCTCATATGGACATAAAGTCAACTCTTATTTTCCTATTGGAGGATATGTGTGCACATGGATTGTTCCTCTTTCAAGCTCCACCGCTGATTAAGACTTTTTGCCTCTTAATCTCCATGGTCCATTTCTCCTCATTTCCTATAAAAAGAGAGCTCTCTCCTTCATTTGCATATCCACTTGTTTTATGCTAATGTTATGCTGTAGGTTTTAGGTGCATTTGGAGTTTGAAGACATTGAAGACTTGTTGCATTTCATTATAGTTGCATATTTGTTTTCATAGTTGCATAATAATGGCATCCTTAGTGTAGATTTCCTTTTATGCAATAGATTAATCTCACATAGTCTAAATAGGAGGGATTTGTAATCCATTGATATTTCCATTTCATAGCTTAGTTTGCACTTCCATTTTCATAGCATAGCTTGCACATTTCCATCTTCATTTTAGTTTCATTGCATTGCATTTTCATAGTGATTCTTGAGGATATTGGCACTCTTGCCCTTGTCCTCACTTGAATCTCTCATTGTGTGGTTGACTAGCAAGGTCACAAGCTTGTAGCTCTAGCTGAGAGCAATTCTCAACCTTGCAACTCCATGCATAGAGAGCTATGAGCCACTTTGTGAGACCTCATTCTTGAGCAACCTTGCATGTAATGGTTCATAGAAGTGCACCATTTTAGTGTGTACATTTCTGGCGCCCACCGTGGGGCTGAGTAGATTAGCTTTATCCTTTTAATTCTGCATTTTCCGTCAATATTTTCATCAATTTTCAGTTCAGTTTTCAGTCTCTGGTTTTCTGTCTCAGAGTATTGTGTGATACTTCTCAGAAATATCGCGCGATATACCTTTGTATAGCGGTGCGACACTTCGTGCGAAGGAAGAATCGCCCGCCAGTACTAAGGTTTATCGCCTGTTATCGGGTGAAGTATCACCCACCCATAGTGAGAAGTATCGCGCGACTGAGAAATATCGTGCGACTGAGAAACATCACCCGACTATAGGAAACTGTATCGCGCGATACTGGTGAAGTCTGAGAAGTATCGCCTGGTCTGGCAGAGACTTGCGTTTTTAGTTTTCTTGTCTGAATTTGATTATTTTAGCTTGCTGTTTTGTTTTGCTGTGTTTAGATAGGTCTAACCCGCATCTTTTAGCTCAAATCTAGCAGTTTATTGCATGTTTACATTTGGATTTTGATTTTGTTAACCTTGTGGGTCTAACAAGTTATGTTTGTAGGTGCTCTTATTTGCTTGAAAATTGCTAAAAATGCATGTCAAAGAGGGCTACTAACAATTTTTGCAGGGCTGCCCAAGCATAAAAACAAAAAAAATAAAATTATTTCTTGCTTGTTTATTCACTTTCCTTTCAAGTGTGGCATTCACTAATTGTATTAGGCATCTTAATACCTTGTGAAAGGGATCTTGAGGTGGTAGGAGAAGTATGCTCTTCACCTTTAGGTGAATCAAAAAATCTTGACCCATATTAAGGTTTTGGAAGCAAGGGAGTAATTGAATCTCTTTGCTTGGGGTGTTTGGGAGAGATTTTTGAGATAGGAGAGTATGCTCTTCACCCTTGTGGTGAATCAAAAACCTTGAACCTCAAGAGTTGATCCATTTTTGTTTAGTTTAAGAATCCTTTAGCGGGCCTGCTCTTGAGCAATCAAGAGGAATGACTCAAGTGGGGACAACCTTGTCATCATTTTCCTTGGTGGCAAGTGATTCCAACTCACTATAATCTCAAGGCTATCAAGGACACCAAAAACCTTGATAGACATAACACTTATCTTCGTTTGATGTGAGTAGCTCATGGGATTGCGACCATGGGGAAAACATTGAACAAGAATGCTTAAGGTACTCTTGAGGCCGCAAGGTCCTAGTCCTTTATGAGGAGCAAGAGGGGTGTTGTGAATGGAAATCCTTATTAAGAACCATTAGATAGAAGCCACCTTCTTTTAGCCACTTATCTTCTTAGTGCAAGGATTGATCCAAGTGGTTTACCCGGATCACCTTAAGATACTCACCATATGTGTCCCTTTGGTTGTGTCATTTGATATTTCCATGACAAAGCCAACATCTCTTGTGGGTAACCACTTGGTGTGAGGTGAGGGGGCATCAAGTTGTGGGCTAAGTTGGTAAGTATTGAGCCTTGACTTTCTAGGATAGATTTTCTTGAAGTGTCTTCGATTGTGTGATACCAGTGAAAATGTTCTTACATACAAACCATCGGTAGCATTCATAGGGTGTTGTTTCAATTCTGATATCACAAGTGTTTGTCTTGGCAAGGTTGCTTTTGCCCTTGTTTCAAGTGTTTGAGACCATGTTTTGATCCCTTACTATTTGCAAACCTGTTGAAATTCTGCTAATATTGTGACTGAAATTGAAAACATCAACCCTCAAACTAGAAATTTTGACCAAACAGACCCAAAAATGTAAATTTCACACAATTCTGGTCAAGAGTTAAATAAATTTGTAACAGTATCGCGCCCTGTAAAGTGAAGTATCGCGCGATACTTCGCGCTTGCTAGAAATATAGCCCGCTTTGAAGAGAAATATCCTACGATAGTTTGCCCTTGACGGACTATCGCCTGACCTGCCTGGAGTATATCACCCACCAGTATTAAGAAGTATCGCCTGGCTTTGGGCGAAGTATCGCGTGGGTATAGGTTTATCGCCCCAGTAGCCTGGAGTATATCACCTGGTTTATTTTTGCCGTGCTTAAATTTTGGTCAGTTTCAGTTGCTATCAATCAAGCTAGGTCTTAGAGCAGGCTTCTCACCCTGACGTCTGAGATTTGTCTTGACTCCAAATTTCTAGTTTTTAGTCCTCCGGGATAGCATCATTTGATTTACGAAATCACTTTGGAATAATTGTCAAGTTAGAAAGTCATTTTTGGTGCCAAGGTTCATCTTTAAAATTGTTAGCTACATTTTGGGAAGATTTTAGTACTCTTATTGTCCAAATCGCTTTCATTTTCATCTTAATTTCAATTATCTTTTGGCCTAGTCCAACCTCCTGATTCAAAAGTGCAAGGGTAGTCACCCTTTGATTTGAAGCACCTCTTTGACAGTGTTGGTAAAGCCCTTTTGTTTTTCTTTTCATTTCTCTTTGGACAATAGAGGACTCTGATTATCCTAGTTTGGTGTTGACACTTTGAAAGGTCACCTTATCATTAAGAGTATCTCTCTTTCATGTCAGTTACGACAAGGTACCAAGTTAATCAAGGGAAGCGACCCCCTGTTGCCTTTAGTCAGTTACCACCCATCAAGACTCGTCGACAACCTAAGGGAAAAGGACCCCTTTTTGACCAATCTCCTAAGAGTGAATCTGAGGTTTGTTTTAATCCGAGAGCTAATACTAGTGAAGTGAGCACCTCTTTTGTACCACTTTCATCAAGCATGAACATGAGTTACACTTTCACCCGACAACAAAGAGAAGCCATGAATCAAACTCTTGAGGATATCTTCCAACGACACAAAAGAGAGTATGGTGGTTCTTCTCATGCTAGTCGACCCGGGTCACCTCCTAACAACACGAGGTATTTCGATACTCATCAACGAGCTGAAAGATATCATAAGCAAGATCACTCAGATTTAGGGACACAACATGAAGACCAGAACAACGAATCTAGTGATCACCACATCAACGCAGCTAATGCAATGAGGCATTCGAGACAAACCTCCCCACTTAAAGACACCTCTCGATATGCAAATACAAGATTGAGAAGCATTGAGAGAGAGAAGCAAGCCTACTTAGATGAACAGGCTGCTAAAAAGGAAAAATTCAGACAATTAGAAGAAGAGGAACGTGCATTGTTGGATATACAGAAAAGAGTCACCCAAGAAGAAGAAGATAGACTCTATGCACAACAACTCCAAAGCCGATTTAACGGGAGGGGAGCCAATAGTGGGACCAACTCGCCCCCATCTACCCCTTCCCCTAGCCCTCGAAGAAGATCAAAGACACCCTCACGATCCCCAAGTCCTAGAGGAAGGAGGGCTTCAAGATATGACCATCATAGGAGACAGTCATCTCATAGACATTCAAAGCAACCCTCCCAACGAGCACATCATGGCTCACAACATGGAGACAGTTATGCTAAATTTGATCATATGGACTTCATGACTATGCAACAAGAACCGTCCTTTCAAGCCTATGTGGAGCAATATGTGGAATAAAACAAAGACCAATTCTTGGAAAGTCTTATCAACAAAGGCACTAAAGTTCCATATAATTTTGATGTTCACCAAAAGATCAAGAAACATAATCCTTCAACTGATGAGGTAATCTTACAAATGCAAAAGGATATAGACAGGATGAAGGCTCCCAAGAGCACATTTCATTTGGACTCCATATGTCCTAACCCCATTGACAAAAGTGTGGTGATGGTAGAATTCCCTAAGAAAGTTGAATTCCCAACATACGACAAATATGATGGCACTGGTGACCCTCACGACCATGTTCGACAGTTCTACATAATGAGCTTTTCCTTTCACCATGAAGACTCCTACTTACTGAGATTATTCCCAAGGAGTTTAAAAGGTCAAGCCATGGAGTGGTTCACCAACCTTTCCCCTCCAGTAAAGACATTTAAAGAACTTGTCCAAAAATTTGTTCAGCATTTTGCTTACAACTTATCGAGGTCGGTCACAATGCTTGATTTGTGTAAACTTAAGCAAAATCAAGGGGAATCTTTTGTCACATTTTTACAATGATGGAGGCGATTGTGTTCGAAATACCCAAGGACAATCCCTGAGGAGGAGAGAATTGATATCATTGTGAGCAATTTAATACCAGAACTCAGATATGAAGTCAAGAAAATCCCATTTAATTCCTTTGATACTATGGTAGAGGTGGCATGTCGCATTGAGGATGTCCTAAAAGAACAAGGAATTTTGGCTAAACCAACAAATAATAACAATAGCCAAAATAACAATAGTAATGGTAACAAGGACAAAAAGAACTCCTATTGGAACAAAAACAAGCAAGTGGTCAACGACGGAGTTGTTGACTCATCTCAGGTAAAAAATGAAGGAGTTCTTAACCTCTCTCATGCAGTTCAAGCTATGAAGTTGCAAACGTCTTCAACACAACAAGACAAACCTAAGTATCAAAAGAGATCTAAAACAGAGAAAAGACAATTTACCAAATTGGGAGAATCTTATGCAGATGTTTTTAAGACATTAGTTGCTCATAATTTGGCACACCCACAGGATCCTACAAAACATCGCATACCAAATCCTTTACCTCATTGGTGGGATGCTAAGGCTTTTTGCATTTTCCATAATGGGATTGGACACGACATAGAAAATTGTTTTAAACTCAAGTATGTTGTCCAAGACCTTATTGAGAAAGGACAATTACAAGTGGATGGGTTAACCACTAATGCAGATCATAAAGCCTTTAAAGAGCCCTTGCCTAAATATGAGAAAGGAGAGAATTCTACCAATAAGAATGGCAAGGCAACTATCAACTACACCTACACAAATGCAGAGAACATCATTAACATGCTTGAAGTTGTGGATGATAGTGTCAACATGATGAGAGGGAAAGATCCCTATGGACATAATGTGGACTCAACTCCCATGACTGATGAAAGACCCGCTGTGGTGATAAGAGGTCCTCACTCACAAAGAATGCCCCAGTCCCTCAATGCTGTCACTAGGGGCCAGGCCCAAGCGCCCATTATCATTAGAGGTCCTAGCACTAGCAAGTCTAAATAGCCCGTGTCCAAAGGTGCTCCTCCCAAATCTACCGTTGGTCCTGATTCTAATTATAATCTTATTGACCAGCTACAACGTACACCCACGCAGATTTCCATTTTTGAGCTTTTAGAATTATCTCCTAAGCGCAAGCGCGTCCTTGAGGATGCTTTGCGAACAGCCAATGTCCCTAACAACTTAGATATTGACCAATTCCAAAACATGGTCAACCATTTGGCTAGCCCTCATTACCTCACCTTCTCCGAAGAAGATATGAAAGACCCGCTGTGGTGATAAGAGGTCCTCACTCACAAAGAATGCCCCAACCCCTCAATGCTATCACTAGGGGCCAGGCCCAAGCGCCCATTATCATTAGAGGTCCTAGCACTAGCAAGTCTAAACAGCCCGTGTCCAAAGGTGCTCCTCCCAAATCTACCGTTGGTCCTGATTCCAATTATAATCTTATTGACCAGCTACAACGTACACCCACACAGATTTCCATTTTTGAGCTTTTAGAATTATCTCCTAAGCACAAGCGCGTCCTTGAGGATGCTTTGCGAACAGCCAATGTCCCTAACAACTTAGATATTGACCAATTCCAAAACATGGTCAACCATTTGGCTAGCCCTCATTACCTCACCTTCTCCGAAGAAGATATGAAAGACCCACTGTGGTGATAAGAGGTCCTCACTCACAAAGAATGCCCCAGTCCCTCAATGCTGTCACTAGGGGCCAGGCCCAAGCACCCATTATCATTAGAGGTCCTAGCACTAGCAAGTCTAAACAGCCTGTGTCCAAAGGTGCTCCTCCCAAATCTACCGTTGGTCCTGATTCTAATTATAATCTTATTGACCAGCTACAACGTACACCCGCACGGATTTCCATTTTTGAGCTTTTAAAATTATCTCCTAAGCACAAGCGCATCCTTGAGGATGCTTTGCGAACAGCCAATGTCCCTAACAACTTAGATATTGACCAATTCCAAAACATGGTCAACCATTTGGCTAGCCCTCATTACCTCACCTTCTCCGAAGAAGATATGAAAGACCCGCTATGGTGATAAGAGGTCCTCACTCACAAAGAATGCCCCAGTCCCTCAATGCTGTCACTAGGGGCCAGGCCCAAGCGCCCATTATCATTAGAGGTCCTAGTACTAGCAAGTCTAAACAGCCCGTGTCCAAAGGTGCTCCTCCCAAATCTGCCATTGGTCCTGATTCCAATTATAATCTTATTGACCAGCTACAACGTACACCCGCGCAAATTTCCATTTTTGAGCTTTTAGAATTATCTCCTAACCACAAGCGTGTCCTTGAGGATGCTTTGCGAACAACCAATGTCCCTAACAACTTAGATATTGACCAATTCCAAAACATGGTCAACCATTTGGCTAGCCCTCAATACCTCACCTTCTCTGAAGAAGATGACAAATCCATCAGTCACCCACATAACTTGGCCTTACACATCAAAGTCATGATTCATAAAACCCGTGTTAGGCGTGTACTGATAGATGGGGGTGCGGGGCTCAATATTTGTACCCTGAGTTTGTTGCTAGCTCTAGGATATTCTGAGAACGTCATTGACATAAAGAAAAGAATCACAATCAAAGCATATGATGAAGCAGAAAGAAGTTCTAAAGGATTGGCCATTTTACCTATTCGCATTGGTCCAGTAGAGAAAGATATCTTATTTCAAATTGTTGATGTTGGACCTCTAGCCTACAACATTTTGCTAGGTAGGCCATGGATTCATGAAATGCAAGCAGTCCCATCAACATATCACCAGTGTGTAAATTTTCCCCATAACGGTGTAGAAATTTACATCCCTGGAGATAGTGCTTTATCAGTTAATAAAATTTCTGCGGGTTCACATGTACCTTTGAATAGGGAAGCTAATAGTCCTAGTAGTTCACTTGAACAATGCAAGCAGAAATTCAAGACCATGGATCTTGGGATGGGAGATTATAAGATTGATTCTTTTACAAAAATGTCAATCTCTCCTAGGTCTTATGGGAGACCATCACCAAGTACAAAACCTTCATCATCAGCAATGACATTATTTGGGAAATTTGTTGAGTCTTCGGTCCCCATTCAAGAAGAGAAAGAGGAAGTTGCTATAAGGGACTGGATATATCACGAGGAGAAATACAAACATAACGAGAATTTTGCTCCTTCACCTGAAACTTATGGGAAAGGGTATACACTGGTTAAAAATATGGGATATCCGGGATATGGTCCCCTTAGTCATAGGCTGGATGCTAAAGCTGAGCCTCTTGATCACGCTCTTTTTGGACGAAAGAATAAGTCCACGGTTGGCTTAGGTTTTGAGAATAAGAAGAAGAAAGGTGTCCCTGTCCCAGCTACGACGGACAGTGCCAGTGATGCAGATTATACGCCTGATCTTTCCAATCAACAGGATGTGTCTGATGATTGGGTGCCTTAATGAATCTCCTTTGGGGAGATTCCACAGATTTGATGCTTGATAGTCCTACTATCCCAGCTACGATGGATAGTGACTGTGTGACTGCTAGATCGACAACGGAAAGTGTTACTGTCCTAGCTGCGACGGATAGTACCAATACTAGCACTAGAGAGGGGGAAACCCTTCCTAACCTTGAGGCTTCCACATCACGAGGCCTAAATAATGACTCAGAGATAGACTCCCATGAATATGAATGGGACTCACTTTCAGATGCAACAATTGATCTGGACGTGGATATTATCCACGCCTATAGTACCCAACCCGATGCGACTAACGGTCCTAGTGTCGGACTAGAGGATTGCCCTCAAATCGCCTTAGTGGATGACACTTTGTTTGATAGAATGAGTCCTAATTCAGGTATCTTAGGAGAAGACTTGATGAACTCTGATTATATGGTCACCAGAGATGACACCTTTCACATAAACAACATCGAACCCACCATTGACTTACCACTTGTTCACTTTGACCTAATTGACTGGTCTCAGCGCCATCAAGAGCCCACATTCCTCACCTTCCACAACGATTACGAAATTGCTTGCTATCTGAATGCTCTTGAACCCGTGGCTTCTTCCACCAGTGAACCAACAACTAGCATGACAGAGCCTGATATTAAGTACCTCAGTCTCAAAATAAAAGAGAAAAAGAAAAATAGGTCTGATGGCGAAAACCACTTTGTGGCGGTGTCAGAACCAAAAATAGTAAAAAGAAATGACGCATCTGAAGGTGAAAACCTCTTTGAGGCACCTAAGGATGGGGTACTTAATAACTTGCCAAGTTATTTCCAAGATAGATCATCAATATTGATTGAACCAACAAAGCCAGTCAATTTAAACACAGAAGAAAACCCTCAGATAGTCCATCTTGCTCAGTCTTTATCAGAGGAAGAGACCAAGGCATATGTACAGTTTTTACAAAAAAAGAAAATTAATTTTGCATGGACCTACTCAAACATGCCAGGGCTTGACACGAATCTCATAATGCATCACTTATCCATAGCTCCAGGAGTCAAGCTAGTAAAACAGAGATTAAGAAAAATGCATCCACACGTAGCTCTACTTGTCAAAGGCGAAGTAGAAAAACTTTTGAGAGCTAGATTCATTAGAGCCATCGATTATGCAGAATGGATCTCAAACATAGTACCCATCTCCAAACATGATGGGTCCATTCGTGTCTGCACAGATTTTAGAGATTTAAACAAAGCATGCCCAAAGGACGATTTTCCACTTCCAAACATTGACATGATAGTGGACATGATGGCGGGCTATGACATATATTCTCTAATGGATGGTTTCTCGGGGTATAATCAAATCAAAATAGCTCCTGAAGACCAAGAGAAAATAGCATTCACATGTGCATGGGGAACCTATTGCTGGAACGTCATGCCATTCGGGTTAAAGAATGCAAGAGCAACCTACCAAAGAGCTATGACGACTATCTTTCATGATATGATGCACAAAAATATGGAAGATTATGTGGATGATACCCTGGCAAAATCAAGAAAAAGGGACACACACCTCAATGATCTGGAAGTAATTCTAGATCGTATGGAACAATTTCAACTTAGATTGAATCCAAAGAAGTGTGCAATTGGTGTCACCTCAGGCAAACTTTTAGGATTCATAATATTAGCCAAAGGTATCGAGGTTGACCCCGAAAAGGTCCAAGCAATCCTAGATATGCCACCTCCTCAGAATATCAGCCAAATGAGAAGTCTTCAGGGACGTCTTCAATCAATTAGGAGGTTTATTTCTCAGCTTGCAGATAGAGCGCAACCCTTCAACAAGACATTGCATAAGGGTGCTTCTTGTGTTTGGAACGAGGATTGTCAAAAGAGCCTAGATCAGATCAAACAATACTTGGCTAATCCTCCGATCCTAATGCCTCCTATTCTAGGGAAACCATTGATCCTATATATTTCAGCTACAGACACTTCCCTAGGGGCATTATTGGCTCAAACAGATGATACTAGGAAAGAACGGGCCATCTACTATATCAACTGTACTCTAGTCTCCTATGAGATCAATTACAATAATATTGAGAAGTCTTGTCTCGCAGTGGTGTTTGCTTCTCAAAAGTTGTGCCACTACATGCTTGCTCATACCATACATTTGGTTGCCAAAATTGATCCCCTTAAATACTTGCTTAGCAAGGCTGCCCTGACGGGTAGACTTGCTAAATGGATGATGGTCCTCACTGAATTTGACATAGAGTACGTTGAAAGGAAGGCAATAAAAGGACAAGCTATTGCCGACCAATTAGCTGATTTTCCAATCCAGGATAGTATGCCAGTCCAAGTGGAATTCCCAGACGAACACATCTTGTATACAACTACTCGCACTTGGACAATGTTCTTTGATGGTTCCCGCATACAAAATGGATCAGGTGCTGGAGTGTTATTTGTTTCTCCACATGGGTACAACATTTTGAAGTCTTACAAATTATTATTCCCATGTACCAATAATATTGCAGAATATGAAGCTTTAACTAATGGCTTGAGAATGGCTATAGAATGGAACATCACAGAGTTACATGTCTTTGGGGATTCCCAGTTAATCATCAATCAAGTTAACGAAGAGTATCAAACCAAGGATGACAAATTGATACCCTATAAAAAGATGGTTGATTCTTTGAGACACTACTTCACCTTTGTGACGTTTCAACAGATCCCTAGGACAGAGAACAAAGCTGTAGATGCCATGGCCACATTAGCTTCACTTCTTCAGTTGGAGACACATGAATCCAGATTTGAATTCCTAGTGGAAGAACTACACCATCCCATCTTTGACTCGTCTGAAAGCCATGTCATTTGTGCCATTATCAATCACGAGTCTTCCCGATATGGTGCTATCTATTCATATCTTCGTGATGGCATCATCCCTGACACATTCAACCACTCCGAATGTTGAAACCTCATCCGTAACATCTCTCACCACACCCTCATCTTTGGTGATTTATATAGGAGGGGTTTAGATGGGATGCTCCTTAGGTGCTTGGAAAAGGAGGAATCCAACCAAGCGTTAGCTGACATCCATGAGGGCATTTGTGGTGGACATTCTAATGGTCTTGCCATGGCCCGAAGGTTGCTTAGGGTGGGATATTATTGGCCCACAATGCAGATAGATGCAGTCACCTTTGCTAAGTCATGTGAAAAATGTTAGAAACATGGCAACCTGATTCATGCTCCAGGTAGGGAGCTGATCCCTTCTGTTTCTCATTGGCCATTTCAGCACTGGGCCTTTGATCTGGTTGGGCAGATTCATCCCAACTCATCAGGTGGACACAAGTTCATTATTACTGCCACTGACTACTTCACAAAATGGGTGGAAGTTGTGCCACTTTCTGTTGCTTCAGGAAGGACCATTTCTTTGTTCATCTTGAATCATATCATTTGCCGATTTGGAGTGCCTTCTGAGATCATTATTGACAATGGAGGTCAATTTAAGAATAAGGACCTAAAGCACCTATGCAAAAAATTTAAAATCAAGCAACATTGGTCCTCCATCTATTTTTCACAGGGAAACGGACAGGCAGAAGCTTCTAACAAAACCATTCTTAAGATTCTTCATAGAACAGTGCACAAGAATGGTAGGGATTGGCACTTACAAATCAATCCAGCACTATGAGCTTACAGAACAAGCATTCGCACACCCATAGGAGCCACTCCTTTCTCTCTCACCTATGGCGCTAAAGCAATATTGCCTTTAGAAGTCGAGATATCATCACTTAGAGTCTCACTCAAAGGTTTGATTACAGATGAGGATTACCACGCCATGAGGTTACAGGAACTAGAACTTCTAGATGAGAAGCGTAAGGCTTCCTTTGATCATATGAGAGCATATCAAAAGTGTATGTCCAAGGCATTCAACAAGAAGGTTCACCCTAGAGAATTTCAAATAGGTGATCTTGTTTTGCGAGAGAACCCTAAGAACCAACAACACAGAGAGCAAAAGGGCAAGTTTGAACCTAACTGGCTTGGACCATATGTCATCACAGCTGCTTTTGGTACTGGTGCGTATTTACTGTCAAACCCTGATGGAGAACAGCTCCCTAATCCCATCAACATTGTACACCTCAAGAAGTTCTATCCTTGATGCCTAGTCTATCTGGAGGCATCCTTTGTACATATTTATTGATCCTGAAAAAATCCAAAAAAAAAAAATTGATATATGATGTTGAAAAAATCCTAAAAAGCATAAAAAGTCCTGAAAAAATTCAAAAAAATCAAAAATTGAAAAAATGAAAAAATGAAAAAAGATTCCAAGTGGTGAAAACTTGGAAACAGGCGCTACTTGAGGCCTTTGCACCCCTATTTGTTAGCATATGTCCTTGACACTTAGCCACTTCCCATCATGCCTTGACCTTATTTGACTTAGTCTGGAATTGGTCTTTGTCTTTGTCTAGGGGGCATGACTGTTAGCATTGGTCTTTTAGGTACGTTTGTCTCTTGGGGCATTTCACAACAGGTGTTTTTCAACACCACCCCAAATAGTGTTTTTCAACACTACCCTTGCGTCGAGTGTTTCTTAACACTTATCAGATGTCTTGCCTATAGTCTAAGTATAATGTGATAGTGCTCATGTGCAGATGCGATACTCAGAGTCTACCTCTATGACCAGCACACACACACTTAAACAATTGACCCGATGACGATATGTTGACTTTATTTTTCTTTGTGTGCTATCTATGAGGATTTCTTTGATGAGTGATCTCTCCCTGAGAAGTTTTCGATGATGCATAGCTAGAAGACTAAGGGAATGAGAACATGTTTCTTTCTTTATCTGCTTGTGGGTATATTTTGTTGATCCTAACTGTCATGAGCATTTATGCTGGTCCTACTTGACACTATGGATTAACAAGGTATTATCCTTGACTATTTGCGAGTGCATGCTTTTAGCTATCCTGACTTTCATGTGTCTTGATACAAGCATAATCTCGCCATAACAAACTTAGGTAATCTCACTGCACTAGTCATCTTGACCTATATGTCTTTGATGCCTAGGTGAGATTCCCACATTTCTATCTGATAAAGATCATATTCATGCTAGTGTGCATTATATGATCTCACGACGCTACCAATAATGTTCAATGATGATAATTAGATGTCTATAAGCGTTGTGACTTTGCAAGTCAACCACTTTCATAGTAGCTTGCATTTTTAGGTTCATGATAGTCTAGTCTTGCATTTCTTGCATCTGGAGAGAGCTCTCCTTTTCATCTTACGTGGACCTGTCAGTCGACTGCGCTCACCTTTTCTTATTCTCGATCATGTCTTTCGCTCGTCTTTTTCATCTCGAACCTGTTCCTGTTCATCACAAGGGGTTAATCATATCATCATATCTATATCAAAACTGTCATTTTCAAGAAACATGAGTCTATATCATACACATGAGAATTAAACATACATCTATGAGAGAGAACATACATAAGCATTTTTGAGCAAAATGACAAGACAATATACGTAAATTGATACATCCTTCACAAGTGAGACAAATACATATGATACATCAAACATCCAGTAATCTCATAAATCTATATACAATGTCATGATATACAATACAATATGAGATCCCAAAATCTGGATCAACAGTCTCAAAATATGTCCAAAACATCTAAACCTAAGACTCGCTACCACCCTCGTGAGGAGCTCGTGGTGGTGGAGGAGGCATGGCTCTCCTATCGAGTACCACGTCTGATACCCCTACCCGTTGAGAGTATGATGGTGCTCTCTCACCCTTTAGGATGGCCTGCAGATATAACCTGTGATAATAGGCTGCTCTCGCTAACTCTCGTCAGAGCTCTAGTGCCTCGGCCTGCGCCATCGCCTCACGGCATGCTATCTCTGCCCTAAGATCAGATATCTACTGATCTTGCTCTGCCCTCAGATCTAGTAGCTGTTGATCTCTCATAGCTATAGTAGTCTAGATCTGTTGTATCTCTGCCTCCTGAGCCTGTATCTGGGCTCTCAGATCCTCTTCCCCCGCAGGCTGCTCCTCTTGTACCTCTGCCTGTCGGCGAGCTGGTCTCACCTCCTCCTCAGGTGTCGCTGATCGCTATCCCCGTGACCGTTTTCGGCCACCTGATCTCGACCCCTCTCCCCTCTCCATCCTCCTCCCTCTCCCCCTCCTGCCATCTCCTCCATCCCCTCCCTCTCCTCCTCCCTCTCCTCTATCCCCTCCGTCTCCTCCATCTCCCCCGTCATCTCCTCCGTCTCCTCCATCTCCCCCGTCATCTCCTCCATCTCCTCCTGGCACTGGTACCTGTGCATCGAGTACTGTAAACCAAGGGAAGGGCACCCTCCACCACTCTGCTCTGTAGGCTCCATCAGCCCCTGCATCTACCATATCTGGAAAATACTCCCAGGGCTTGCTCCTGATACCTGCTATCTCTACGACAGCCTGTTGATAATCCAGCATGGGTAGCCACCCATGACCCTCCTCGTCTCTGGCCCTGGCATAGGTGGTAGTCTCTATCGAGACTCGCTGCTGCCTCCTGAACTGCCACCATACTCGAGTGATGCAGAATCTCTCTACGATCTCTGCATACCGACCTACCAGTGGCCGACTGCACAACATGTAGCTCAGCTCATCCGCTGCATCTCCCCAAACCTCAACCTCTCTGTAGGGCCTCCATGTGAAGGAGGCTATCTCATCTAGTATCCACCGATAATAGGTCACATCCCCAGAATGGGCATGTGATATAAACCTGAGGTACCTGTAGATATAGGGGTACCTCCTCTCCCTCGGCTGCACCCTGGGGCGCACCACAGCGATGTGCTCCAACGCCCATACCTGTGCCAGGATGGCATCGCATGCCCATGTCCAACCATCTCTGTAGATGATCTCATGTAGCTCGTGGTACATCTCTGCCAAAATGGCAGGACCCCATGCCATCCGTCGCGGCCTGCCGATCAAGTCCACCAAAAGCCGAGCCCATCCGAGTGGGAAACCCTTCTGACTGCAGTCAGTCATCAGGATCTGCGAAATGATGGAAGCCACTATACATGGCATTGGGTAGTCTCTGCCAAAATCGTCTATCAGCCTCTCCCAACTAATATGCCTATCCAGTATCGTGACATCCTGGAACATCTCCTGAACCAGTCGGCACCCCTCAGTGGCATCCTGATCATAGTACACCTGTGCCAACAAATGAATCATGTCAGTTTTCATCATATGGAAACATTATATTTATGATTAGATCTTAAAACATGATTATACTCACTGGCTCACCATGACATGGCACTCGTAAGATCCTGTAGACGTCCTCCAAAGTAATCGACACCTCTCCAGTAGGCAAATAGAAGGTGTTGTGCTCACTATGCCATCTCTCGGCAAGAGCAGTCAACAACGCGCGATACTTCTAAAGTATCGCGCGATATTTCACCTGACAAAAAATTTTGAAATTTAAAAATTTGAAAAACGTGCTAAAATAAGCTATTAAATGCCAAAAATGACTAACAAGCTCGAGTTTTTCGAAAACATACCGGGGCAGGATAGTGTGGTGGCCGGTTGTGCAACCGAGCGCGCTCAAATTGATGCCTGTGGATGGGAACTCCTGCTTGCTAGGCCATTTTCTCTCTCTAAAGCTCTGAAATTCTCAAATCACTAAAAGACATGATTTTTGAAAATGACATTTTGACCCCTTTTATAGTCTTTTGACTTTTTGACCTCATTTTTAAAACACCTCGGAATCACATGAAAATTGCACCCCTAGCTAATTTCGATGTCCTGGATCCATTTTCAGACTCGAAATCGAAATCTAAGGTCATCTTGATAGTCAAAATTGCATTTCAAAATCTTCCCCCCTTCTACGCAGTTGGCTGATCTTTTGAGGCCTACTCTTTCGAGGCATCGTCATTTCTTCATTTCCATGTCTTCCAACCTTCTAGTCTTTCATTCATATTCATTCCATTCTCTCATTTCTCACATTTAATTGCATCTTTTCAGTCAGGCTGGGGCATGTTTTATTGCCTAATGGTTAACCTATTTAACCCTTACATTTGATTGTGATTTCATTCTGATTTGATCAAATCTTTATCGATTCGCTGTTCTTCTCTCTACCTGATTTTGATTTCGATTCCGAGGGGGCAGTACTTATGGGATTCTCATCCCCAATTGTTTGATTCTCTTGATTCAGACATCTTTTGTGAGCTTTCACTCAAATTTGAGATTCTTATCTCTTACTTTGAATGTGATCCCGAATCGACCTCATGTTCAAAGGCCTTTGTCTATGTTTGTCCGGGTGTGATCTCGAATCGACCTCACATCTGAGTTGTTTTGTGATCCCAGATCGATCTCACATTTCAATTCTTCTTTGACTGCATGTGTTCCCAAATCAATCACACATTAGTCAAAGAGGGGCAAATGTATGCACCCAAAAATGGTCGCCTAGACTTTGGGCCCCATTTATTTGATTTATCAATCCTGAATCATTTTTATCAATAATCAATATTGTCAACATTATCAATTTCTTGATCAAATCCTAATTTCGATCATATATTGGATTTTTATCCTTGGGCTAACCATTTATCCTAAGTCTTTATTTGATTAAAAGGAATATTTCCTCCCCTTTTGATTAAATAAAAAAGCCCCCACTTTCCTCTTATCCTAAGTTGCACAAATAAAGTATTATTCATATTTTATAAAAAGGAGAAAAGCACTTTTTGTCTCATATGGACATAAAGTCAACTCTTATTTTCCTATTGGAGGATATGTGTGCACATGGATTGTTCCTCTTTCAAGCTCCACCACTGATTAAGACTTTTTGCCTCTTAATCTCCATGGTCCATTTCTCCTCATTTCCTATAAAAGGAGAGCTCTCTCCTTCATTTGCATATCCACTTGTTTTATGCTAATGTTATGCTGTAGGTTTTAGGTGCATTTGGAGTTTGAAGACATTGAAGACTTGTTGCATTTCATTATAGTTGCATATTTGCTTTCATAGTTGCATAATAATGGCATCCTTAGTGTAGATTTCCTTTTATGCAATAGATTAATCTCACATAGTCTAAATAGGAGGGATTTGTAATCCATTGATATTTCCATTTCATAGCTTAGTTTGCACTTCCATTTTCATAGCATAGCTTGCACATTTCCATCTTCATTTTAGTTGCATTGCATTGCATTTTCATAGTGATTCTTGAGGATATTGGCACTCTTGCCCTTGTCCTCACTTGAATCTCTCATTGTGTGGTTGACTAGCAAGGTCACAAGCTTGTAGCTCTAGCTGAGAGCAATTCTCAACCTTGCAACTCCATGCATAGAGAGCTATGAGCCGCTTTGTGAGACCTCATTCTTGAGAAACCTTGCATGTAATGGTTCATAGAAGTGCACCATTTTAGTGTGTACACTCCTAAACCTCAATATGCAGATAAGCCTAAGAAGTCATTTCAAAAGTGAGTCTATACCAAGTTGGCAGAACCTTATGATGTGATCCTTAAGACTTTGGTTGATAATGGATATCTTACACTTCCTGATAAACCTGGTAATTAGGATCCGATAAATAGGCCTGATTGGTGGCAAGAGGATTCTTATTGTCATTATCACAAAAACAAGGGACATCTGATAGACAATTGTTTTAAGCTTAAGGATGATATTCAAGATCTTATTGAGAATGGCACAATCTCCGCTAATGGCTTAACTAAAAATTCTGATCACACAACTTTTAAAGATCCTCTACCTAAGCATGATAAGGGGGAAACCTCTCAAGCACATAAGAAGAATCATGATGCTAAGATCAATTACACGTATCCTTCTAATACGCCTATGATCAACATGGTAGAGCCCATTGAGAGTGTTTTAATGATGAGGTCTCAAGAGGATAATAAAGCCAATCATGGTAAGCCAAAGTTGGTCTTGCAAACATATGGTAGTTCATCTTCCTAAAGTGAGACACTAAATGTTGTTACTAGGGGGCAAACCAAGATTGTCCTTAAAACTACGCAAGATCCCAAGCAAGCTTTTCCTTCCAAACAAGCAGCTCCTTCAACCACCCTTAGCTATGATCTTGTGCAACATTTGCAAAAGACACCAGCACAGATATCTATCCTTGAGTTGCTTCGGTTATCCCCTTCGCATAAAGAGATTCTTGATGAGGCTCTACGTACAACACGTGTTCCCAATGACATTGATCCAGATCAATTTCAGGCTATGGTCAACCACATTTCATCTCTGTTATCTCTCTCCTTTTCTGTAGAAGATGACATATCTATTGCTCACCCACATAATCTAGCTTTACACATTGAAGTTCTAGTCTACAATACCCAAGTCCACTGAGTCCTGATAGACAATGGTGCAGGGTTAAATATTGTTTCTTTCAATGTCATACAACAATTGGGTTTGTCAAAATTTGTTGTGGATTCTAAGAAGAAGATTACTATAAAAGCTTACGATGAAGTGGAAAGATCTTCCAAAGGTCTTGTCACGCTGCCTATTTGAGTGGGCCCTATCACAAAAGATATTAGCTTCCAAGTATTGGACATCCCACTCACATATAACATTCTTTTGGGTCATCCTTGGATCCATGACATGCAGGCTGTTCCTTCCACTTATCATCAGTGCGTCAAATTTCCATACAATGGCACTGAAGTTGTGATTCCTAGAGACCATAATA
Organism: Chamaecyparis obtusa; assembly: GCA_027943335.1. NCBI lineage: Eukaryota > Viridiplantae > Streptophyta > Pinopsida > Cupressales > Cupressaceae > Chamaecyparis > Chamaecyparis obtusa. The sequence goes on along the minus strand of BSBK01004622.1, from coordinate 128,814 downwards.
TTGCTATTAATGCTCTTACAGCTGCTGAAAAATTTGTTCCTCATAATGAACCTTCTGTTGATCCTAGTACGTCTCTAGTTGCTGCTAAGAAAACACTTAAGATGATGAGCCTTGGTATGGGTGAATATACGCTGGATTCCTTTGCTTCTATACCTGTTTCTCCTAGGTCATATCAGAGACCTTCTGATCAAATGAAGCCTTCCACTTCTGCTATGATGATCTTTGATACTTTTTTTCCTTCATCCATTCCTTTAGAAGCAAAAAGAGAAGAACAAGCTATTCAAGAGTGGATCTATAGCGAAGATGAGGGTAGATTTTCCCTCCTTGATAATTCCATAAATACTCCCATGCTCAGTAATTCAGACACAGATACAGATGAGTCACCACTGCACACTATGGTTCAAATGGGAGATGATCTTCCTTCTACTTCACTTCTTTGGGGAGAAGAATATATATCTACTGATGATATAGCTAAGGCCTCTATGTCTAGAACCTATGTGCCTAAAGAATCATTGAACTATGATAGACAATATCGCAACATTGCACAACTGCTACAAAGAGGTGATCTCTCACATAATGACATGAGTATCTCTACTTCTCAGCATCTTAAGCCTCTTCCAGAAGATCCTCCCATGATAGATATGGATGTTGATGTGGTTCATACCTCTTGTAACCCACCTGACGTAGTTGATGAGTCTCATGTCAGGTCTGATGAGTTTGTTCCCCGTATTGCCTTAGTCGACTACGTTGGTCCTTCTATGACAACTCTAGATCTAGCTACTTTTGGAGCTTACCCTATAGGCTTGACCTCTCTTGTCACCAGAGATGATATCCCTCACATAAATTCTATTGAACCAATCACTTCATTTCATCTCGCATCAACACCTGTTACTTCTTCCACTAGCGAACTAGCGACAAAAAAGATTGAATTAGTAATCAAGCATCACAATCATCAACTCAAAAGAAAAGAGCAATGGACGGATGGCAAAAACCACATTGTGGTAGTATCCAAACCTAAGAAAAGTAAAAATAAAACTCTGCTAAAAAATAATGATTCTCAAATAAAAGATGACAAGCTGATTCTCTACAAAAAAATGGTGCACTACATCAAGCATGATCTCATATCTGTTATACTTCAGCCCATTCCTAAAGCTGAGAAAAAAGTTGGTAATGCCTTGGTTACTTTGACATCCATCTCACAAATGAAAAAGCATAAATTTTTCTTCAAGTTCTTGGTGGATGAATTATGCTATCCTGCTGACAAATCTTACAATCCTACCATCTTTTCATATCTTCCACCTCATATTCCTCCTGCAAATCCACCACACCATTCTTCCTGCCATCCATTACACTTTGCCTTTGTCTCTGGTGACTTGTATAGGAAGGGTCTAGATGGAACTCTCCTTAGGTGTCTAGAAATAGAGGAGTCAGAAAAAGTGCTAGCTGAAATCCACGATGGCATATGTGGATCACATTCTAATGATCCTCCACTAGCTCAAACATTTCTTAGGGCTAGTTATTATTGGTCAAACTGGTTGAGACCTATCATCACATTTGCAGCATTTGGGCCTAGGACCTATCAGTTCTCTACATCAACGAAAGTAGATTCTTGATGCCCATTTTTGTCTGGGGCATTCTTTGTACATATTTATTGATCCTAAAAAAACTCCAAAAAAAATTCATATATGATGCTAAAAAAATCCTAAAAAGCATAAAAAGTACTAAAAAAAAGAGCATCCTAGTGAGAACCTAGCAATAGGCGCTTTGATGTCTCACCAAAAAAATAAAAAAAAAATAAAAATAGAAAAAGTGCCTTGGTGAAAACCTGGAAACAAGCGCCTTGGTAGCAAAAATACAAAAAAATTTATAAAAAGTCCTAAAAAAATTGCAATAAATCTATCAAGTGGTGAAAACCTAGAAACAGGCGCTACTTGAGACCCTCTGCATCTATGTCTATCAGTCTTGCATGGCGCTCCTTCGCTCCACTTCTCGCTTTGCCTCTCCTAGCCTGGAATTGATTCTCATCTTAGTCTAGGGGGCATCTGTTGTTTTTGAGCTTATCTTGGGTCTCTTTGTGCATCTGGGTTTCTTGGGCAACTTGGTTCAAACTGTGTTTTTCAACACTACCCTAGCGTCGAGTGTTTCTTAACACTTATCAGATGTCCTACCCATAGTCTAGATGATGCAATATTTCTCACTGGCAGATGCGATACTCAAAGTTTGACTCTATGACCTACACACATGCACTTGACTCGCTGAGATTTTTTTGACTTTATTTCTTTGCATGCTTTCTATGATGATTTCTTTGCTGAGTGTTCTCCCCCTATGATCATTTTCGATGATGCATAGCTAGAAGACTGAGGGAATGATAACATGTTTTATTGCTTTTTCTGCTTGTGGGTATATTTTGTTGGTCCTCACTGTCATTAGCATTTATGCTTGTTCCACTTGACATTGGGATTGACAAGGTATTATCCTTGACTATTCTATGAGTGCGTGCTTATAGTCATCTTGACTTTCTTGTGTCTCGATGCGAGCATAATCTTTTTATATCAAACTTAGGTAATCTCATTGCACTAGTCATCTTGACCTACATGTCTTTGGTGCCTAGGTGGGATTTCCACATTTCTATCTGATAAAGATCATATTCATATACCCATAGTTATGCTAGTGTGTATTGTATGATCTTTCGGTGCTAACTAATGCTCGATGATGATAATTAGATGTCTATTGGCTTTGTAACCTTGCAAGTAAACCACTTTTCATGTAGCTTGCATTCTTAAGTTCATGTTAGTTTAGTTTTGCATCTTGCATATGGAGAGAGCTCTCCTTTATCTTTCACGGACTTGTTAATCAACTGCGCTCACCTTTTGCTTCTTCCTGATCGTGTCCTTCGCTTCTTATCTTTCATATCCCATCATTTTCTATTCATTTCAGGATCGAAACTAAAATCCGAGTTCACCTTGATCGTCCAAATCACCTTTTCCCCCTCTTCCGTGCAGTTGGCTGACCTTTTGAGGCCTGATCCTTTGATCTTAATTGGGGCATTCTTCACCTCTTCATCCCCATCTCTTTCAAACTTCCAGTCTTTCATTCACTTTCAAATCCCAAGTTCAAATTCTTCCCCCTCCGTGGTGTTTTCGGGTTGAGGGACCGCTTGGTTCATGCCCTGAGTCCCATGTGTGGGGCATACCTTCACTACTTAATGGTTATTCTATTCTCTTTCTTCGATTATGATTTCTAGTGATTTGATCATGTCTCTCTTGCTTCTGCTTTTGAGGGGGCAGACACATCATATCTTATTTTCTATCTCTTTCTTAAGTGTTCAGTACTATCACTACTAGGCTGATCATGCAAGATTTTCTATCTCTCTGCACTTCATTCTTTGGAGTCAGATCGTCTGCTTGCCTTCTTGGCTGATCTGAGTTGTTTTGTGATCCCAAATTGATCTCACATTTCAACTTCATTCTTTGACTGCATGTGTTCCCAAATCGATCACATAGTCAAAGAAGGGCAAATGTATACACCTAAAAATGGTCACCTAGACTATTAGCCCCTTTTGCTAAATCATAAGTTCCTTGCTCTTGATCAAATCCTAGTTCTATCATTTATTCGATTATTTTCTATGGGATAACCATTTTATCCTAAGTTTTTATTTATTAAAAGGAATATTTCCTCCCCTTTTAATAAATAAAAATCACCTCCTTTTCCTCTTATCCTAAGTTGCACAAATAAAGCATTATTCTTATTTTATAAAAAGAAGAAAAGCACTTTTTGTCTTATATGGACACAAAAGTCAACTCTTATTTTCTCATTGGAGGATACTTGCGCACATGGATTGCTCCTCTTTTAAGCTCCACCCTTGATTAAATCTTTTGCCTCTTAATCTCCATGGTCCATTCCTTTTCATTTCTTATAAAAGGAGAGCTCTCTCCTTCATTTTCACATCTTAGGTTTTTATGCTAATGTTATGCTGTAGGTTTTCTAGGTACATTTGGAGCTTTTTGAAGATTTGGAGCATTCTTGGCTTTTGCATCTACATGTTGTCATAGTTTCATTTCTTGCATAGTAGCTTCATTTTTATGGCATTCTTAGCTTAGATTTCCTTTATGCTTTAGATTAATTCATATAGCTTAACTAGGAGGCTTTGTAATACTTGCATCTTTCATTTTCATAGCTTAGCTTTCATTTCCATTTCTAGCATAGCATTGCATTGCATTTTCATTCTTGATTCTTGAGGATATTGGCATTCTTGCCCTTGTCTTCATTGAATCTCTCATTGCATGGTTTACTAGCAAGGTTATAGGCTAAATAGCTCTAGCTGAGAGCATTCTTAAAACCCTTGCACTCCATGCCTAGGGAGCTATGGATCAATTTTTGAGACCTCATTCTTGAGTGTTCTTGAATGTAATGATTCATAGAAGTGTGACACAATTATAGCACACAGGTGTGACCCTATTAGGAGTGGCCTTGTTAGAGGGTTTAAGAACATCCCATTAGAATCTCACCTTGATTAAAGGATTTACAAATGACTATTAGGTCAACCTTGACTAAAGGATTTCAACTGATACAATGGTTAGAAAGTAACAATAGGTTTGATTTGATACAAATAACTCATTTTTGAAATTAAATATCTAATGTAGCTCATATGTTGATCCTCTTAATGGATTTCATTTTCATATCCATCTCTGATCTACTTGGAAACCCTTCAAGCAATCACCACTTAACAACTCTTTTCAACTCTTCACAGCCTTCTACTTAGGTTCGTCAATCAATAGAATCAACCTTCTGCATAACCCACACTTAGGTTATCTTTATACCTCCTTAACTAGGTAGCTTGATCTTTTTACGCTTAATCATTACCATAGATCTTAGTTTTTGGTTAGATTTATTGAATCCTTCCAACATTTCATTCTCCTTCTAACCTTCTAGACACTTCTCAAAACTTCTCTTTGAATCCATGCATAGGAATGTGCAAACATGGTTTACCATGCATTAAATTTTATAGGTCATTCATCCTTATCTTCAACATGCTTTACATATTCCAAGAATTCAACTGTGTCGGCTGTGAATCTCAATCTCTTCACAAACTGTAAAATACTGACATTCGGTCGTCACTGGATAACTCGGTCATTGATAAATTGTTCTGCTTGGCACTCACTATCTTTGCTCAGTCCAATTTCTAATACTTAGTTATTATTGACTCTTGGTCGACACTATATTTTATTGGCTTATACTTGCACTCAATCAACACTAGCATCACTCAACTTATTCTTCAAGTTCCTTAATCTTCTGCTCTTTTGCTCGATCAAGCCTATGCTTTCAATATTTTGTTCCTCGTCTCTTCTATCCTTCAAATCAAATGTCTTCTTTGCTTAGTATTATAGATAAACAACACATTATCTTGCCAATGTGCCAACTAATCAAGTGCTCATTGTAGTTTCTCATAACTAAACCTTTTCACTAGATTTTCTTGTTATTTCCTCTTTTCAAATCCTCTTCATCAATCAAATGATATGGTGCTCTACTAGATAGAAACTGTCTCATCAATTAAGGTTTGACATCAATGAAAATATAACAATTGTTTCAATTGTAGCTTCCAACAATAGAAAACTTTTTCTTTTTGAACTGTAAATTTGTCTTGCCTCCTCATTAATGAGATACTTTGTTTTACCTCTTCTCACATTCAGATATCTTGTGCATCTTATCTCACTTCTATATTTGAATGTATTTTTCTCCATTTCCAAATTTTATGTTGTGTTAACCATGCTTATGGATGTTGCATTATGAATTTTTTCTTTCCTTTCATCATCTCATTAGTTCTAACCTTCATATGTGTCCTTGAGATAGATTGGGATAGAGATCTGTGTATTTTTTTGGGTCTTCTATTAATGTCTTATACAATCATAGGAAGGGAGGAACAAAATCTTATATTGGTGCATCACCTTGTTTCTCTTTTATGCATTCCCTCTTCCTTTTTCCTCTTCAAAGATGTTAGAGTAGGTGTAGAAGTAGGTCTTAAGGTGTTGGGTTGGTTCAACACTCGCATCTCATCAAAGAGGAAGTCAACCTTATCTGAAGATTAAATCCTACTTAGAAAGGTCCCAAACTTCAAGGTTGTTTCCATGTCTCACAAGGTTTCTTGGGGGTCAAATGCCAAGCAAGGGTGTAAAATTTTGTGACAACAATGTCATTGGATTGATGTTTACAAAATTCTTGTGAATGAGGATTCGTTTCGATGGATTTTGTTATATAAATGGATTAAATGCTTTTAGGGGAATGCTAAGAGTGTTTTATTATAGAAGGAATCCTAGTAGGGTTGTCCCACTTTTTTGCCAACTTTGACACTAAAAATAACATTATAAAAAAAGCTTCACATTCAGACACCTATTGTTGCAAAACCACTAGGAATTTGAAGATGATGTAAACTAGTGCTTTTTAGCATTTTGTGTGTAGATTATAAATATATGTTTTTAAAAAAATGGAATTCATTTGTATCCATTTTTTCATCTCGTTTGAAAAGTACTTTGTGTTAAAAAAAAAGCATTTTTAAAGAGTGACATTCACTTAGGTGAGCATACTTTTTTTTCTTTTTCTGAAAAGGATAAAAATGTAATGCTTTTGAATTTAGGTTTTTAATAGCAATATCTAGTGTATCCAATTGGTTTCATTCAATTTGGTTGAATTTTTTATAGTTTATTAAGTTTTGAATTGACATTAACTATAATTTAGACATATATTCATTTAGAGGCCCCTAACTTGATCTATATATATCAAAATTCTTCTTTTTTTTGTTAGAAAGAGAACATAAATATGTATTGTCTAGATATTTTTCATTTTTTTTTACCTATTTTACTATTTTTCTATAAGTGTTGCACAAAGAAGTTGCTAAATGCTCATAAACCCGTGTTTAATAAAATTAAAAAAAGAAAGTCATAATGAACTCAATATATATTAAAATCATAACCATTGAAAATATTGTTTTGAGTAGCACCATCTTGCATTTAGGTTTCTCAAGATTGTTTTATTTGATCCTTGAACCAAAACTTCAAAGACCATAAATATGCAGAAACAAGATGGCTTTGGGGGAGAAGGCCATGACATGGGGCATTCACATGAAGAGACATTCATGCGAACCCACTTCTCTTTTACCCAAGCCTTTGTATGAAGACCCATTCACCCAAACACGTTTGGAACAAACAATAACACAACGACTGGTGTTACATTTTCTAACTAACCATGTTCGCACGAAGTAGGTTAGACAGATTTTATTTTTTCAGCATGATTGATCAATTGGGTATAAATAAAACTTATTTTGTTCATTTAAAAAAAACATATTCAAATATAATTCATACTTTTTGATAAAGAAGATTATTTTGTTTTGTGTTGATTTTTCAAGGGCACTTTTTTTAAGAAAGGAAATTAGAATTAAAAGGATAAGGAAAGATAAAGCTTCATGAAAGTGGTCACTTGGTAGAGAACAAAAAAATCACAATGTTACATTGGCACATTATTATAAAACTAAAGGAGGTATGCATATCTAATTTAATCTCTTTAGATTCTATCTCTCTCTCTTTGTCCTCTCTCTCTTTATACTTGTTTATTTCTATCTATGCTTATTTATCTCTCTCTTTTAGGACCACTTAAGACATCATAAGACCCATTAGGACCTATTAAGCCATCTATGACCCCTTAGGACTCCCAAGATCCATTAGTATATCCTAGGATGCCATGGGACCTATGAGTGTATCCTAATACCAATTAATGTACTCTAGGACTACTTATCACCTATTAATGTATCCTAGGACCTATTAATACATACAAGGACCCCTTAGGACCTCTTGAGACACTCAATATCCCTTAAGACATCCTAGGACCCATTAATGTTATTGTATCATTGGAAAATGGAAGCACTTCCATTTAGGACTGGTTTAGCCCTCTGAGTAAGTGGTTTGGGGTCATGTCAAATGCCTTGGATGGTTCTTTGACTTGTATCTAGCTTTTTCCCCTGTTCTACCCCATTTTCCACTTCTTTTCTACATTATTCTAGCATCTTGACCTTAAACCCTAAGATTCTTGACCTCAGGGTCAAGGTCGACCTCAACCCTGACCTATGTCAAGGTCGAGGTCAACCTTGACCCAGGGTCCAAAATTCAAGATCCCAAAGTTTCCAGATGTTGGGTTTCAGAAAGATTTATTTACCGCTTCCAGGTCAACTGTTTCAGGCTTCGAAACGGTAAACTCTTAAATTATATTTAATTTAGGTCCATTTTGAGGGGTTAAGTATTAAATGAGAATTTAATTCTCCTATGTATGCCTCTCTAGAAGTTTGTGCCCTAGACTAGTATAAAAGGAAGCCTTCCTCTCTCATTTCAATCCATCTTTTGATAACCATCACATCACAATATCTCTCAAGAGAAATCAAGCAATCAAGAAAGCAAGTAAGAAGGAGAAGAAAACATTCAAGCATTCATTCATCTTTAATCATTCAATATCCAATTCATCAAGGAGATCCATTGGTAGCCATTGAAGGACTCAATCTCTATGGAGCCCTCTTGTTGAAGATTTCTCCATCCAAATTCATTCAAGCTTCTTCCTATTCCAAGATCCATTCAAGATTGGTGTTGAAGATCTAAAGAAAATTGATTTGAGACATCCTACATCCAATTCTACATTCATTTAGAGCATCCATACTTGTGGATTCAAGGATTTGAATCCTCCACAAGGGTTTCAACATAGGCAAGGTGAATTGTTTCATTTACTTTTCTTATTACATCAATTTCAATTCAATTTCAAGGTTAATTCCTAAATTGGGGTTTGACCAAGGAAAACCCCTCCCCCCACAAAAAATAAAACCATTTTTCTTGTAGGAACAGGTATAGAACAATGAATTATAGTGCAGATCTGGACACTCTTTTCGGCAAACTTTCAGAATCCGCGAACAGAATTTCCGTCAAAGTAGCGTAGGTCAAGGTCAATGTAAAGGGGCAAGATTGTGCCCCTGTATTTGGGTCAAGGTCAACCTTTCTCAAAAAAGCAGAAGGTTTCTGGGTTTTCTCTGTCTTTGTGTTTCCAAGCTAGATCCGATTGTAGAATTTCTCAAAACTGTGTACAAACACCAGAAAACAACATTTTCCAGATCTATCATATTTTGAGGTTAGTATTTATCTTCAATTAAATTAAGATTTTGATACTTCCTTCCATAACGGAATATAAGGTATTCTCCTTTCTTTATATTCTCCATCAATTGATTCATTTATGCATTGACCATCTTCTTGTGGTTAATCAATTTGGATCTTTCCTTTGGGAATTTGGGGTTAAGAAGAATATCTTACCTTCCCCAATCCTATATATCATACATACATTACATTTTGGCAACACACTCCCCTTTTAAATTCTACATTTTGGTGAACTAGTTTTACGACAACTCTTTCTTTTTGGTGTTAGATTTCCCTTTGTGTTATCTTGTGTGTTCACCTTCACTATTACATTTTTGGTGAACCCATGATAGACAACTCTTTCTTTTATGGTGTTAGATCTTGCATGTATTATCCTTATTTTATGTGTTTGAATTTACATTTCATATAAAGAAAAAAATACAAAAACATTTATTTGTTCATGCTTTGTATTTTCCTAGTTTAGTTCATTTGCATTGCTTTGGTACATGAGCTTTACTACCTCTAGTCTTACTTATAATATTCTAGTTAGAAGAAGTCGTAGACTTATGGGTTTATTTGATCCTGAGTCCTCCTCTCCTATCCTTAGGATCCTAGATGATAATTTGATTATTCATGATTCTAATCCTACTATGGAGCACAACTCTTCTCACTTATCTCATGATGAGGATGATGCTTTAAGATTTCCTCCTGAACAAGTCCAAAAAATTTCAACTGAACTTGATAAAATGGGAAATTGGCTTACTCAAGAGAACCATAATCAAGATTTTATTCAAGATATAGATGCTCTTAAGAAATTCCTTCATGATAGTGATCAAGGTGTTAATCTCTTGCATGATATTACTCATCTTGTGCATTCAAATATTAAACCTTTAGCTCAAGAAGTTTAAGATTTAGGATTTACTCCTCTTGTCACTAGTGTGGAACCTTCTTTCATTCCTTTACCTAGAATTCCTACTTATACTCCTCCTTTATTAACTACATCAATTCCCTCTCTTCCTATGAGTGTTCCACTTGTGTCTCTACCTACTTCAAAACCTTCTTATCATAATGTTCCTTTTACTTATTCCAATCCTCTTCCAATTGTGGTTCCAAGTGTTCCCCCGATTGTGTCTTCTATCCCTACCGCTTCATACACTTTACCTGGTGTTTATAGTGTGTCTATGCCTCCTATTTAATCTAATGATTCAACAATTATTATTTTGGCTCAAACTGTGTCCTCTTTACAACAACAACTTGCATCTTTAACTCAATCCAAGTTTAGTATTCCTACATGTGACATGGGCAGTCCTTTATCCCTAGACATTATTCGTGCTCATGTTCCTCAGTAAGATGATATGCCTCATCTTGAGAATAATAATGGTAAGGGAGACCATATTACTCATGTTAAAACATTTTAAATCCTTTGTAGTGACTATGCTCATGACCATAGGATTTTATCCAAGTTATTTGCTAGAACTTTTCTTAATAAGCCCTTATAATGATATTGTTCCTTGCCTCCTTATTCTATTGATTCCTTTCCAAAACTTACTAATGCCTTTATTCAACATTTTCAAAATAACATTGGTCTACAAGTGTCCTTAACTGATTTGATGCATTGTAAACAAAATACTCAAGAAAAATTGACTGAATTTATCGATAGATTTAAGCATTTGTATGCTCAAATTTCTTATCCTATTCCTGATATTGATATTCAGCATATGTTCATTTCAAATTTATAAAAGGATATTAGAGATAAGATTTTTCTTACTGAATTTACCTCTTTTCAATAACTTTTTGCAACGCTTCATCATTATCAATTACAAGTGAGTCAATTTGAGAGTAACACTCGAATGGCTCTTGTCCCAGTTGATAAGAGTGATGCTTCTCCTAATCCCAACAAGTTTCAAAAACCTAACAACTATGTCAAGATAAATAAGCAAGCAAATGTAGTTGTTGATCAAGTTGTTGTTGCATCCAACAATGTCACTTCTGCATCTACTGCTTTTCATTTGAATCGTACGTTTACTCCTCTTTTTGAATCTTTGCATTCTATTACGAGCAAATTGTTGACTACTAATATGATTACTTTACCTCATATTCAACCTCTTTTACCTACTATGATGGCATCCAAATCCTTTGATTCCAAATCCTTTTGTTAATACCATCGTCAAAATGACCATGATACTGAGAAGTGTGATTCTTTAAAACATAAGGTTCAAGATTTAATTGATTTTAATACTTTATCTGTTGATAATTTTGATGGTAGTGGGAACAAATATTTCTCTCCTCCTAATCAAAACCTCCAAATCTATACGAATCCTTTGTCTACACATGATACTAATACCATTGTTCAACCATCTTCTATGGATATTATTTATGATTCAAATATGGATGATCGTAATCACATTGTTAACCATGTGGAGCATGTTGTGTTGTCTCAATCTGTATCTCCACCCCAGCCTCAATCTCAAACTCAACTTCAAGTTCCTCCTCAACCTAAGCCTAAATCGAAACCTCAACCTAAACCTCAAAAAAAACCTAAGAATAAAAGACCTAGGGAACTCTTGATTACCTTTGATGATTCTGAGACTATTAAAGCTCCCAATAGTCCCCTATACATTTATGCTAGGATTTCTAAGATACCTATGTGTGGTTGTCTTGTTGATCATACGTCCTTAGTCAATGTTATCACTGAAGAAAATATTTTCATGAAGAACTTACAACATGATTCATATGATACATCAGATATGTGGATTCAAACTTGTAATGGTTTTATTTATCCATCATTTGGTTTTATTAACTTACCTGTTGAACTTTGTGGTAAATTTGTGGACACTACCTTCATTGCTGTTCCTACTTTTGATCAGTTTCAAGTTAAGTTAGGTTTTCCTTGGTTGAATGCCATGCATGTCGTTGCTTCTCCTATACATAAGTGTCTTAAATTCATTCATGATGAAGAAGTGAAGATGATTAATCATAGTTTATATCAATCTTCTAGGCCCAGGGATTGTGCTACACTTGACTTCTTTTGGCCTTCATTACCTAACTCATGTCCTTCTTGACCTGATAACCTTTTTTGCTCATATAAATCCTATAAACATCGCAAGATTCTTGAGTTAAGCATGCCTCAGATGGATCTTAACCATGGTATTTTTCCTATGCCTTCCATACCTCCTTTATCCATCACTTCTAGTTCTGTTAATCAAGCTCCTAGTGTTTCTTTTTAGCCTACTAAGAATCCTACTGATCCTCCTATAGAACCTATGAAGGAACCAGTGGTTGTCCCTCCTAGTTCTCAACATATTTCAAACAAGACAAAATGTAACCGATCTGCCAATGAATGTTGTAAGAATCATCGAGCTCAAGCTAAAGCTCGTGCCTCTGTTCTTCAAAGTTCTTTACCTTCTTTTGACCAACCTATGCTTGATGTGTTAGAAGAATTTAATGTTAATAATGATGTTAAGATGAATGATTATGATGATTCTATTCGTATCTTAGATTCTATTTCAATTAATCTAGATGAATAAGATACTCTTGATGATACTAATGATGTTAATGATGAATATGAGACTATTGACATTAATATTGATTTACCTAATATGCTTTCAACACAATTGATAATTACACCTAGTATCAAACATTATGATTCTCAAGAGGATCCTTGTTTGGAACTGGTTGTTATTCCTACTACATTGGATATAGTCCCTCTTGCGAGTTTACCACCTTCCCAAAATGATATAGAACAAGATGGGGAGAGTAGGTGACATTCTTGATTGGCTTGTCCATCATGGTAGCTTTTTGTGTGTTTGCATGTTGTATTGTGCTTCTCTCATAATGTGTTTGCTAAATGTTTGTTAGATTCTTTTATATGACCCTTGTTACTTTGTTGGTGCAAGATGACAGAGGAATTGAACATGTTGTACTATTCCTCTATATGTATCTCTATTCTTCTATATGTTGTTTTCATCTTATGTTGTACCTGTGCTATTGTTCATAAATGTTTTCCTTATGTAGTCTGCTTGGATTTGTGACTTGGTAGTACTAAATCTTTTTGGTCTCCATGTTGTGGTTTGAAAAGACTCTTCTTTCTAACTCTTATGTTTTCTTTCCTCCATTGTGATCGTAGTTATACTTTCTTAGGGGAATGATGTCAATTCATTTGCAATAATATCATATATAAATATTATCTTATGATCATATTGACCCCACAATAGGTATATCCCTTATGTGTTCTCTGTATGTTTATGTGGTATTTCCCCTTATTTGTCTTCACTAGGGGGAATCTCGTAGTGGAAATGTAATCGGTGGAGTTGTTTATGTTTTTGTTCAAGTCATTGCTCCTATTAAAGTGTTAGCAATGACTTTAACGTGGGGGCATATGCTCTACTCACTTTTTGTACACACACACTTTCAATATATATTTTTCAAGGCTCCTTTCTCCCTTTATGGATTAGTGACTAATCCTTAAAGCATGGATTTTTATCTTATAGGATCTCTTGATCCCTCCAATTTTAATCTTCAAGGTTTGGATCCCTTAAGGTCGGAGGTGTCCTAATGTAGAGTGGGTGGAAGGTGGAATCAAAAGGACTTATTCAACACAATCCAGGTTAGGGATCCTTTAATTGATCATTAGAGTTGAAACACCCAAACTTTGGGATCTGGTGCACAAGGAAGGACTAGCGCATTTGGGAGTGGATTAAGTCCTTTGTTTCAGGTAGGGTTGCTTTTGAATCCAATTGAACAACCCACAATGTTTAAGGGAAATATGGTTAATTAATCAAACACAACCTAGCTTCCATTCTATCTATTAGCCCGTTATCGAGACACCAAAAAGGCACCAAGCATGAGTGTTCTGATCACCTTACAGACTTACTTATTCTAAGGGTTACTTGAGCCAACTAGGCCTATTCTTGGTCCCTTATTTGTGAAAGTCTTCACCAGTCGGCTTTTCTCTTCCAACCAACACTTTGATTGATTTCCTAAAGGCCCATAAACACCAAATCCACCACTGGTGTGTGGAATTCCACTCCCATGGTCCTGTTGTGCACTCACAAATTCATTGCCTGCACCAAGCACATAAGGATGCTTGGGCTATAGCTCGCTAGCGAATGCATGGAGACAAGTCTTTCTAGCCTCACCATTTAGAATACTAAGGCATGATGCTTGAACCTGCATCCCTTCCACCTTGGTCTCAAACCATTGGTGGGAACCTGAGTTAGGGCCAAAACTAGTGGAAATACCTCTCAAATCCCTATTTTTTGGGTATACCAGGGACCGTTTGTGATATCCTCCCACATGGAATCAACTCATGCCTTTAGACTTGTTGCCAAGGAAGGTCAGTCATTATTTTAATAAAACAAAAACAATCTCCAATGAACAACGACACCACACATAAGCACTAGGCCGAGAAAACACTAGGAAAACATAGGAAACCAGTAAATATGTCTTTATTATCCAATCTATTCATTCCAAAAACTTCTTCCCTCTCAAAGACCAACATAGAAGGCATTAAAAAGCCATTCCAAGGCTCCCAACCAAAATGCAATTGGTTGTAGTAGTTGGAGAGATGGTTGGACACCGAAATTCAAAAAAAGTGCAACATTTACAAAGTTGTTGAACAACAATTTAGCAACTTTTCAACAATTGTTGCAAAACTCAAAACTAAGAACCTAGCCTAAGTGTCTAGGTCCTAGAGGTCACTAAATGACCCTAAGATTGGAAACAAAGAGAAATGATCCATGACCAACCTTGACCAAGAGATTTATATGAGCATCTACTTGGCAAAGGGCCCACAGATGGATTTTCTTACAAAGTCAAAAGGTCCAAATCAAATCATTTGAACCCAATAGGTCCAAATCAAATCAATATGCTTACTTGCACAAAATAGTACATAGAATCCAATAGGAAGTCAGAAAGTTGAAGAATTCCTTGGAGCCTTATGGAGGTGCTCCTGCACCATACTCCCCCTGTTGGTTTGAACTCAAGTTCCCACTTGAGGGGAGATCTTTGAGAGAGACTCCATGCTTGGCAATGGTTGGTTCATCCATCCAAGTTGCATCAATATCTAGCAGCCCCTTCCATTTGACAAGGTATTGTAGGTAAGTGTGTTTCCTTGTCTTCTATAACCCTTTATTGAATCGGTTTATAACTTCAACAATCACAATCAATTTCATTTAACCAAAAAGAAATAATGCATTTAAAACCTCAAAAAATGAATCTTACACCATATTTGATCCTCCATGAGGATGACCTTTTGGTCTGTTCCTGTAGGATAGCTAGAGGATTAATTTTGATTACATTTTTAATCACCTATGTTGTACGATCCCCCTTTCAATCCAATACAATCTCTTTTTAAATACATTATTTGGCAGTTACAACTACCATGCCCATCCAGATTCCACCTAATACATCGGTTACTTGCCTATTTATATTTCCCAATAACATTGACATATCTTGCAAATTTAATAATTTATAAGATTGTGCTCTTAAACTCATGAATTAGGACTTTTACATGTAAACACAAATAAATATTATTAAATTTAAATGACAAAATAGTTCAATATTGGGTGCCCTTGCACCATACTCCCCGACTTGAAAGATTTCCATGTCCCATGGAAATGGCTATTGAAACTTGCAAACAATCTTTGCCTCATTATCTTCATGGCTCACTATATCCTGCAACTGACTCCCATCAATGGAGTTCGCAAGGCTACCTCCAAGGTGCCACCCCAATCTTCAGTACACTACTCAATGCTGCTTCAACACACCACCAGCTCTACTTCACCCATGATTCCTCTCTTTACCTCTCTCCCCAGGTCTTTTGGCAACCATGGACCTTCTTCTTAGGCCCTAGACCATCTCCTATGGCCCTTTGACAGACCTCCATGTCTGCCTACCTGCAGCTAGTGGACGAACACCAAATCTACAACCAATAAACTTCAATACAAGAATCAATAACCAAAACACTTGACCCTGCCCAGATCTTTCCCTGGGCTCTGATACCAATTGATGATCCACTCTTCATTTAATCATTGAAATAATTCAAAAGAGGAAAATACTATCTTCTTTCACAAGATCAATCAACAATAAAATACTTCTTTGCTTCCTTTAACAAAAAACTTCGATACTGTCCCAAGTTTTATAGTTTTCAAAAATTGAGTTATTTGACCCACTAAAACTCCAAACCAAAATTTTTGGAAAACTCAAAGTTTGTAGATAATTAAAATATCTATCACCTCACAATATCTTAAGGTCTGAGGACCCCATTTAATTCCTCAAACAATTTTTATTTCAGACTGCAAATTTTGATCCATATCCTTGTCATAATTCAAAGAATTTATGTATCATCTTAAAATGGAAGCACTTCCATGATAAGAGTGTTTATCCCTCCGAGTAGGTGGTTTGGGGTCATGTTAAGCACCTTGATTGGGTCTTTTCATGTATTGGGCTTTCTCCCCATTTTCCACTTCTTCCCTGCACTTGATTTCTTCATTCTAGGTGAAATTAGGGTTAGGATCTTAAGGATTCTCCTAAATTTCCCTCTTCCATGGCTCTATTTTCTAGGTAGGATTTAGAAATGGATCCTCCTGGCCTTCATTTTAGTAATCATAGGATTTTATGTCTATTCTTGACATTCTGTCCTGTTCTGGCATCATTTCTAGGTTTCTGGACATCCCTGGGACCTCTTAACTTGATTCTGAGTCAACTTAGAATCACGGCCAATGTCTTAGGTCGACCCTGACTAGGTCAAGGTCTTAGGTCAACCCTAACTAGGTCAAGGTCTTAGGTTGACCCTAACTAGGTCAAGGTCAACCTCGACATTGACCCCTTTCTCCAAATTTTCAAGATCCTTAATTTTAGAGCTTCGAGCTTTCGGGAAATTTAGGTCAAGGTCAACCTCGACATTGACCCCTTTCTCCAAATTTTCAAGATCCTTAATTTTCAGGCTTCAGGCTTTCAAGAAATTTATTTTCCCGCCTCTGGGTCGGCCATTTCGAGTTTCAGGATGGTAAATCTTTTAATTGCATTTAATCTAGGTATATTTTCTAAAGGTGAGGACCTAATTGGGATTTAATTCTCCAAGGTGGCCCATCTAGAGGAGTGTGCCCTAGATCACTATAAAAGGAGGCCTTCCTCTCTCATTTTCACATCACATCTCATCCAAGAAAGCTATCATCAAGTTTTGAAATCAAGCTCTCAAGTGCAAGAAAGTGAATTCAAGTCTTCAAGTATTCAAGTGTTCAAGCATCCATTCATCAAGGAGATCCATTGTTAGCTATTGAAGGATTCAATCTCTTTGGAGCCCCCTTTGATGATCCATCCTTCTCCATTCATTCAAGTCTTCTCATATGCAAAGATCAATTCAAGATTGGTGTTGAAGATCAAATACCATTGATTGGAGACATCCTACATCCTACATTCATTCCTACTTGTGGATTTGAGGATTTGAATCCTCTACAAGGACTTCAACATAAGCGAGGTGATTTGTTTCAATTACTTTGTTTATGCACAATATATTTCAATTCAATTTCAAGGTTAATTGCTAAATTGGGGTTTGACCAAGGCAAACCCCCCATGCAACAAAAACCCCCATTTTCTTGCAGGTACAGGTGCGGAATTTCAGATCTGAGAGCAAATTTGGATACCCTTTTTAGCAAACTTTTGAGATTTGCGAACAGAATTCAAATCGGACTTCAAATAAAGAATGTGGTATTTGACCTTTTATGAGGGTCAAACTCAAGCTGAGCCATTTTGGGGAAAGATTTTTGGGTTTTCTCCATCTCAACATTTCCAGTCCAGGATAGGTTTTAGATTTTCCTGAAAGTGCACACAGACATCAGAATTCAACATTAACCAGATCTGCCCTAATTTGAGGTTAGTACTTGTATTTCAATTATTCTATATTCTAAACATAATTCTCCACATTAGGGAAATATTGGATTTACTCTCTCTCTCTCTTCCTACTCTTTTCCATAAAATTGATTCGATTGTGCATTAACCTTTTGGTTGATCAAATCAGATCTCTTCTTTGGGGAATTTGGGTTTTGAGAATAAATCTCATATTTCCCCCTTTACATTTGAATAGAGGTGAATCCATTTTACATCTATTCATTTTGGTGAACCTGACACACTTACCCCTTTCTTTTGTGGATTTAGATGCTCTATTGTGTTAGATCTCTCTTTGCATTATCTTGTGTGTTCACTATTCATTTTGGTTAAATTGGATGCTTTATTGTGCTTTCATTTTATCTTGTTAGTATTAGATTTGTCCTTTGTGATTGATCTTGCATGCTAATTAGATTTCATTTTCATGCTTTATGTGTTCTTAGTTTAGTCCATTTGCATTATATTGGTTTATGAGCTTTACTACCACTAGTCCTACTTATAACATTCCAGTTAGAAGAAGTCGTAGACTCATGGGTGCCTTTGATCCTGAATCTTCTTCTCCTTTCCTTAGGATCCCTAATGATAACTTGTTTCTTCATGATACCAATCCTACTATGGAGCAAAACTCTTCTCACTCATCTCATGATGAGGATGATGCTTTAAGAGTTCCTCCTGAACAAGTCTAAAAACTTTCCACTGAACTTGATAAAATGGGTAATTGGCTTCTTCAAGAAAACCATAATCAAAATTCCATTCAATCTATAGAGGCTCTTAAGAAAGTTCTCTATGATAGTGATCAAGGTATTAACCTCTTGCATGGTATTACTCATCTTGTGCATTCCAATGTTAAACCTTTAGCTCAAGAAGCTCAAGATTTTGGGTTAACTCCTCCTATCACTAGTGTTGAACCTCCTAATTCTTTACCTAGTATTCCTACCTATACTCCTTCTTTGGTGATTGTGACGGTTCCCTCTATTCCTATGAGTGTTCCTCCTGTGTCCCTTCCTGCATCACAACCTTCATATCATAATGTTCCTTTCACTTATTCCAATCCACTTCCAACTGTAGTTCCTAGTGTTCCTCCAGTTGTGTCTTCTATTCCTGCAGCTTCTTACACTTTACCTAGTGTGTCTAATGTTGCTACTCCTCCTATTTCCTCTAATGATTCAACCATCATCAGTTTGGCTCAAACTGTATCATCCTTACAACAATAACTTGCTTCCTTAACTCAAAACAAGTTTAGTATTCCTACATGTGACATGGGAAGTCCCTTGTCCCGGGATATTATTCACACTGTTGTTCCTCAGCAAGGTGAGATGCCTCATCTTGAGAATTATAATGGAAAAGGAGATCATGTTCATCATGTTCATCATGTTAAAACATTCCAAATCCTTTTTAGTGATTATGCTCATGACCATAGGATTTTAGCCAAATTGTTTGCTAGAACCTTTCGTGACAAGGCCTTACAATGGTATTGTTCCTTGCCTCCCTATTCAATTGATTCCTTTCCACAACTTGCTAATGCCTTTATTCAACAATTTCAAAATAATATTGGCCTGCAAGTGTCATTGACTGATTTAATGCATTGTAAACAAAGTGCTAAAAAAAAATTAACTAGATTTATTGGTAGATTTAAGCATTTGCATGCTCAGATTTCCTATCCTGTTCCTAATATTGATATTCAACATATGTTTATTTCAAATTTGCAAAAGGATAAGATTTTGCTTACTGAATTTACCTCTTTTCAACAACTTTGTGCAGCGCTTCATCATTATCAATTACAAGTGAGTCAATTTGAGAGCAACACTCCAATGGCTCCTGTTCTAGTTGATAAGAGTGATGATGCTCCTAATCAAAACAAGTTTCAAAAATTCAATAATTATGTCAAGATAAACAAACAAGCGAATACAATTGTTGATCAGGTTGTTGTTGCATCTCATAATGCCACTTCTGCATCCACTGCTTTTCGATTAAATTGTATGTTTACTCCTCTTTCTAAAACCTTACATTCTATTATGAATAGGTTGTTAGCTGCTAATATGATTACTTTACCTCCTATTCGACCTCTTTTACCTACTATGATTGCATCTAAATCTTTTGATCAAAATGCTTTTTGTCAATATCATCGTTAGAATTGTCATGATACTGAGAGATGTTATTCTTTAAAACATAAGGTTCAAGATCTAATCGATTCTAAGGTTTTATCTATTGACAATCTGGATAGTAGTGGGAATCAATCTGTCTCTCCTCCTAATCAGAACCTTCAAATTTATATGAATCCTTTACCTACGCATGATACTAATACTATTGCTCAACCATCTGCTATGGAAATTGTGTATGATTCAAAGATGGATGATCTCAATCATGTTGCTAATCAAGTGGAGCATGTTGATCAGTCTGTATCTCCACCTCACCCTCAACCTAAAATTCAAACTCTGATTCAACCTCAAGTTCAATCTCAACCTCAACCAAAACCTAAACCTAAAGTGAAACCTCAACCTAAAACTTGACAACAATTTAAGAATAAAAGACCTCGGGAACTTTTGATTACCTTTGATGACTCTAAGATTATTAAAGCTCCTGATGGTCCCCTTTACATTGCTGCTAGGGTTGCTCAGATACCTACTTGTGGTTGTCTTGTTGATCCTACCTCCTTAGTCAATGTTATCACTGAAGAAAATATTTTTATGAAAATTTTACAATGTGACTTCTATGATACATCGGATGTGTGGATTCAAACTTGCAATGGTTTTCTTTATCCATCATTTGGTTCTATTACCTTGCCGGTTGAACTTTTTGGAAAAATTGTCAACACTACCTTCGTTGTGGTTCCTACTTCTGATCAATTTCAAGTTAAGCTAGGTTTACCTTGGTTGACTACCATGCATGTTGTTGCTTCCCCTATCCATAAGTGTCTTAAGTTCATTCATGATGGTGAAGTGAAGATGATCAATCATAGTCTATATCAACCTTCTAGGCCTAGAGATTGTGCTGCTCTAGATTTCTTTTGGCCTTCCTTACCTAATTCATGTCCTCCTTGACCTGATAATATTTTTTGATCATATCAAGCTTATAAACATCATAAAATCCTTGAATTAATTTCACCTCCTATGGATCTTAATAATGGTCTTTTACCTACACCTTCGATACCTCCTTTAACTATGGCTTCTAGTTCTATTAATCAAGTTCCTTCTACCAAATCTATCAAAGATCTTGTGATTGTTCCTCCTATGGATAATAATTCTATTGATCTTCCTAAAGAACCTGTGAAGGATCCCATGATTGTTCCTCCTAGCTCTCAACCTATTTCAAATAAATCAAAATGTAACCGCTCTGCTAATGAACGTCGTAAAAAGTGTTGTGCTCATGCTAAAGCTAAAAGATCTCTACCTTCTTCAGATAAACCTATACATAATGTGTTAGAAGATGTTGTTACTAATAATGATGTTCACATGCATGATTATGATGATTCTATTTGTATCTTAGATCCTATTTTAATTAACTTGGATGAAGAAGATACTCTTGATGATACTGATGATGTTAATCATGAATATGAGACTATTGACATTGACATTGATTTACCTAATATGCTTTCATCACAATTAACTCTTACACCTAGTGTCAAACATTGTGATTCTCAAGAGGATCCTTGTTTGGAATTGGCTATCATTCCTACTATGTTGGATATAGTCCCTCTTGCGAGTTACCCACCTTCCCTAAATGATATACAACGAGATGGGGAGAGTAGGCGACACGCTTGATCAGCTTGTCCTTCATGGTAGCTTTGTTGTGTGTTTGCCTATTGTACCGTGCTTCTCTCATAATGTGTTTGCTAAATGTTGTTAGATTCTTTTATATGATCCTTATTGCTCAGTAGGTGCAAGGTGATGAAGGAATCGAAACTATTGTTCAAATTCTTCTATATGTATCTCTATTCTTCTATGCATTGTTTAATGTTGTGTTGTAATTGTGCTATTGTTCGTAAATGTTTCCTTGTATAATCTGCTTGGATTCAAGATATGGTAGTGCTAATTCTTTTTGGTCTCCATGTCATGGTTTGAAAAGATTCTCCTTCGTATATCTTATGTGATCTTTCCTCCTTTGTGATTGTAGTTCTACTTTCTTTGGGGAATGATGTCAATTCATTGGTGATAATATCATATATATATATATATATATATATATTATCTTATGATCATGCTGACCCCATGATAGGTAGATCCCTTCTATGTTCTTTGTATGTTTCTATGATATTTCCCTTGATTTTTCTTCATCTGGGGGCATCTCGACGTGGAAACATAATCAGTGGAGTTGTTTATGTTTCTGTTAAAGCCATTGCTCCTGTTAAAGTGTCAACAATGACTTTAACATGGGGGCATATGCTCTGCTCACCTATCGCACACACGCACCTTTCAATATGCACATATTTTTCAAGATACTTCTTTTCCCTTTTTGGATTAGTAACTAATCCTTAAAGCACGGATTTATCTTTTAGGATCTCTTGATCCCTCCAGTTTCAAATACACATATATTGTGATCCCTTAAGGTCGAAAGTGTCCTTAAGATTGGATCTCTTTTATTTTTATTTTTGGTTTTATTCTTATGGAATAGAATATTCCTAAGGATAAATCCTTGATGGGTTGACTAGTGAGTAGCCACATTCACTAGGCAGTTCAATTCCATCTTTCCAGTTGCACCATTTTCCTATGTGGTTCACAATGGGACATAAGTTCTCATTGGGTGAGGTAATCACACCTTCTTTCTCTCTCTAGAGATGTCTCTCTTATTGTGATCTAGGAGTTGACGAAGACTTGAGTTCCTGGGGGCTTAAGGTTTCTCTTTGTCCTTTGGATTACGATAAGATTATCTTTTTATTCTGATCTCCTTTACCAAGAGTTTGCATCGAGTCCATACTCTTGCTAAAGTGGGGGCTTAATGTATCATCTTAAAATGGAAGCACTTCCATGATAAGAGCATTTATCCCTCCAAGTAGGTGGTTTGGGGTCATGTTAAGCGCCTTGATTGGTTCTTTGCATATATTGGGCTTTCTCCCCATTTTCCACTTCTTCCCTGCATTTGATTTCTTCATTCTAGGTGAAATTAGGGTTAGGATCTTAAGGATTCTCCTAAATTTCCCTCTTCCATGGCTCTATTCTCTAGGTCAGATTTAGAAATGGATCCTCCTAGCCTTCATTTCAGTAATCATAGGATTTTATGTCTATTCTTGACATTATGTCCTATTCTGGCATCATTTCTAGGTTTCTGGACATCCTTGGGACCTCTTGACTTGATTCTGAGTCAACTTAGGATCAGGGTCAATGTCTTAGGTTGACCCTGACTAGGTCAAGGTCTTAGGTTGACCCTGACTAGGTCAAGGTCTTAGGTCGACCCTGACTAGGTCAGGGTCAACCTTGACATTGACCCCTTTCTCCAAATTTTCAAGATCCTTAATTTTTGGGCTTCGGGCTTTCGGGAAATTCATTTTCTGACCTCCGGGTTGACCATTTTAGGTTTCGGGATGGTAAATACTTTAATTGCATTTAATCTAGGTATATTTTCTAAAGGTGAGGACCTAATTGGGATTTAATTCTCCAAGGTGGCCCATCTAGAGGAGTGTGCCCTAGATCACTATAAAAGGAGGCCTTCCTCTCTCATTTTTACATCACATCTCATCCAAGCAAGCTATCATCAAGTTTTTAAATCAAGCTCTCAAGTGCAAGAAAGTGAATTCCTAGGAGTGAATCCTTGATGGGTTGACTAGTGAGTAGCCACATTCACTAGGCGGTTCAACTCTATCTTTCCAGTTGCGTTGTTTCCTTGTGTGGTTCACAATGGGACATAAGTTCTCATTGGGCAAGGTAATCACACCCTCTTCTCTCTTTTTCTAGAGATGTCCCTCTTATTGTAATATTGGAGTTGACAAAGACTTGAGTCCCTGGGGGCTTGAGGATTCCTTTGTCCCTTTGATTTCAATAAGATTGTATTTTTCTTAGCGATCTCCTTTACCAAGAGTTTGCATCGAGTCTATACTCTTGCTAAAGTGGGGGCTAAATGTATCGTTAGAAAATGGAAGCACTTCCATTTAGGACTGGTTTATCCCTCTGAGTAAGTGGTTTGGGGTCATGTCAAACACCTTGGATGGGTCTTTGACTTGGATCTAGCTTTTTCCCCTATTCTAGCCCATTTTCCACTTCTTTTCTACATTATTCTAGCATCTTGACCTAAAACCCTAAGATTATTGACCTCGGGGTCAAGGTCAACCTTCTAGGTCAAGGCCAACATTGACCTTGACCCAGGGTCCAAAATTCAAGATCGCAAAGTTTCTAGATGTCAAGTTTTGGAAATATTTATTTCCCGCTTCTGAGTCGGTTGTTTCGGGCTTCAGAATAGTAAACTCTTAAATTATATTTAAGTTAGGTCCTTTTTTAGGGTTTAAGGCTTAAATGGGAATTTAATTCTCCTATGTAGGCCTCTCTAGAAGTTTGTGCCCTAGACTAGTATAAAAGGAAGCCTTCCTCTCTCATTTCAATCCATCTTTTGATATCCATCACATCACAATATCTCTCAAGCGAAATCAAGAAATCAAGAAAGCAAGAAAGAAAGTAAGAAGGAGAAGGAAAGAATTCAAGCATTCATTCATCTTCAATCATTCAATATCCAATTCATCAAGGAGATCCATTGGTAGCCATTAAAGGATTCAATCTCTATGGAGCCCTCTTGTTGAAGATTTCTCCATCCACATTCATTCAAGCTTCTTCCTATTCCAAGATACATTCAAGATTGGTGTTGAATATCTAAAGACAATTGATTTGAGACATCCTACATTCAATTCTACATTCATTTGGAGCCTCCATACTTGTGGATTCAAGGATTCGAATCCTCCACAAGGGTTTCAACATAGGCAAGGTGAATTGTTTCATTTACTTTGTTTATTACAGAAATTTCAATTCAATTTCAAGGTTAATTCCCAAATTGGGGTTTGAACAAGGCAAACCCCTACCCCCACAATAAACAAAACCATTTTTCTTGTAGGAATATGTACGAAACAATGAATTACAATGTAGATTTGGACACCCTTTTCGGCAAACTTTTAGGATTCGCGAACATAATTTCCGTGGAAGCAACGCAGGTCAAGGTTGACATAAAGGGGCAAGATTGTGCCTTTGTATTTGGGTCAAGGTCGACCTTTCTTAGAAAAGCAGAAGGTTTGTGAGTTTTCTCTATCTCTGTGTTTCTAGGCCAGGTTCGGTTGTAAAATTTCTTGAAACTGTGTACAGACACCAAAAAATAGCATTTTCCAAATCTGTCATATTTTGAGGTTAGTATTTTTCTTCAATTCAATTAAGATTTCAATACTTCCTTCCATAACAAAATATAAGGCTTTCTCCTTTCTTCATATTCTCCATCGATTGATTCATTTATGCATTGACCATCTTCTTGTGGTTAATCAATTTGGATATTTCCTTTGGGAATTTGAGGTTAAGAAGAATATCTTACCTTCCCCAATCCTGTATATCATACATACATTACATTTTAGCAACACACTCCCCTTTTAAATTCTACAATTATTCTAAATTCTACATTTTGGTTATTATTAGGATAAGGACCATTTGTGGCCAGGAAACATGGGTAAATGTGAGAGGCTTTGTGATGGGCCTCTAAAAGGCCATCTTTCTTAGTTCTTTTTATTCTCCTTTCAAACAATTATTTTGCAAACAGACATGAATTTATGGTTTTCAGGCATATGAACTTATGGTTTATATATATATATATATATATATATATATATCTGTGTGTGTATGTGTGTGTGTGTGTGAAGACATTAAATAGAAATGTGGATAGTTTAAAGACGTGGTATTTTCTTGAATTCATGGACAGAAATGGTATAATGCAGTAGCTATACATGCTAATAAATGTTTCCTTGCCTATGCTATTGTTTGGGTAGTCTTCCTCCTGTAGCCATAGGACTTACAAGAGTGTTAATTATAACTTTACACCTTTTTCCTAATATTAATGATAAGAATATATATGTATATGGGAAGTTGTGTGCGCATTGATTATTTTCCAAGTGTTTACCATGGGCATTCAAGGACTGACATTGTGGCGCTAGAATAGTCAAAGCCAACTGTGGATTGCAATATCTTTGCAAGTGGGGCAAGTCAATTACTATTTTTCTATTGCATGCAACACATATTTAGTTCCCTCAACATGCTATATTCCTGGAAGATTTATTCATGATAAATGTTGTTTTTGTTTTGAAACTTTATGAATCTGTAACGATCCTCATTTATGGAGTGATCTTAGATTTAGGAGGTAGTTGTAGTTTTCCTTCAAATAAATGACTATTGGAACTCTTCAGGAGTTAGTCGATTGAGTTGATTTTCATAACAGAACTATTGTGATACTATTTTCAATCAAGTGTAATCATTTTACATGAATGAATAGAATGCACAGTTCGAGCTTAGATCTTTTATCTTGATTGTATTTTCCATTCACTCGTCCAAGGGTGCCCACTTGGTGAGTGAATTTCTCTATTAGAGTAGGATCCATTTTCCTATTCATATCTAAGTAAAGTAGAACTCTATTGTTCCTACAGCCACTGATAACAGAATTGGTAGACTGTTCCTGCAGCATAGGTGGTTAGAGTAACTCCTACCCATGATTATATGCCTTGTTAGAATAAATTCATTTACTGGTTTTAGCATAGTTTTCCTGAAGCTTAAGCATTTGAATTCCGTAGGATAGTCTTAGGATTGAGAGAGTTTGAAGCATATACTTTGCGAATGCCATTCCAAGTTTACTTCCCTGGTTGATAATTAAATGAGACTAAATAATTCATTTAGAAACCAATTAGGGTGTCCACTCCTAAAATAGGCAATCCATTGTTGTGGGTTTCTGATACCATTATTTGGCCAAGCATTTTTGGTGCCGCTGCCGAGGATGGTGTTAATTCAAACTTATCTTAGTATTTACATTTTTAGTTCTAATAATCTAGAGCTTAGTCTTAAGCAAGCATTTTATGCATAGAAGGAGAGACCACCTTGGGAGATTTCTTCCTCATAATAATCAAGAGGAACCATTTGATATTTTTCATCCAGAGCCTGAAGAACCCCAAAACGAGAATGAAGAAGAAGAACCCTTTGAAAATCCATTTGTTGATGCTCAAGAAAAAATATCCTCACCTTCATCCTCTGAAGAATCACTACATCTGAATGACCTTTTTCCTGAACCTGAAGACCAAGACAACCCATTTGCTCTTATTATCTATCATCCACCATCACTAGGTCCTCCTCCAAGAATGGCTCTGCCCACCTTTCCTTTTCCTATCCCTACTCAGCAAGGTAATTAAAATTTGAAGAACATACCTAACACTGCACTTCCCAAATTCTACGACCTTATTACAGAAGACCTTGAGACCTTCCTCTTTGAGTTTGACATCCTTTGTAGGAGTTACGACTACACAACTGACACTCACAAGCTAAAGTTGTTTCCATCTACTCTAAAAGAGGTTGCCTTAAGATGGTTCATGGGGTTGGATGCCAATGTTGTAGAAGATTGGAATGCAATGAGCAATCTATTCCTTTCAAAGTATAAAGAATACTGTAGGGGTCGAGATTTGAAAGGCGAAGACATTTTCAAAATGTCCCAAAAGGAATATGAAACCTTGGAGGATTATGTCTCAAGGTTCATGTTCAACTTGCAACATAATACGTAGTACCAGTTGAACACGGAATCACAAAAGCATCTTTTTCTGAAAGGTGTACATGATGCCAACATTGAAGCCTTAGATCTTATGTCAAGTGGTGACATCACTAAGAAAAATTGGGCTGACATAAAGAATATATGTCTGAATTATTCGAGGGCTACTATAAAAAAAGGTAGGGGACTTCGAGACCTACCACATAAGTCCAATGGTGGTTTGGGGGTATCCAAGATGGAGCTATCCAATATTCTATCCAATTTTAAGCAAGACATCATAAACGACGTTGCTACTTAGCTGGATAGTATGAAAGCAAGAAGAAAGAAGGAGGAGGAAGATGCCATGATGGCCGAATTATGCTCTCATTGCAAAGAAAAGAAGAGAAATTGTAGGTGCAAGACAGTTGCATCTGTGGACACTAATCCAATGCCCACTGAGTTTAAAGCCATAGATGAGGAGAATGGAGAATTTTTTTATGTTTCTCAAAGGTGTTCATGGGCTCAGAGATAAGGTATGCCTCCAAACCCCTTGAATAATTTTGGTTATAATAATAATAGTAGTCAATGGCCAAACTATAACCTCTGAAATTCTGCCCCTCAAGGACAAAATTGGAATTATAACTGGTCTAACCAATAGTCACACTATAACCAAGCCTACCAGCAACAGTTGCCATTTAACCCATACCAATAGTAGTTTAACTCCTATCAGTAGCCACAGTAGAATAACCAATGGCAACCACCTGGTAACTGACAACAACAACCTTAGTGGGGACCTAACCAACTTAGTCAGCAACAAGCTCTCATGCCTCCACCTTAGTAGCAATCTATTATGCCTCTACCTCCTGTATCCAATAATAACCCTCAAAAGCCAACACAGCTTCCTATACAACCAACTCCAAATCCTAACAATAAGCAGCAAGCTTATTCCCCACAAGTAAATGATATCCATCTTAGATTAAGAACTACGTTGCCTGCACCTAAGGAGCCTAAAATAACTAAAGTTGTTGATGCTGAGGACATACCTATGAACCAACCTACTGTTGTTCCACCTATTCCTCAATCTACACCAGTATTCAAAAATCCCCCTTATCCACAAAGATTGGCTCAATCAGCTCCTCCAAAAGAAAATCCTATAGCAGTTGACTTAATTGATCAACTCAAGAAAATGACGGTGCAAATGGATGCCCTTAAAGAAGTCCCAATTTGTAACAAGGCCATAAAAGAATCATGTATTAAGCAGCTCGACAGGAAGAAAAAAGACCCTGAAACTATCCATGTTTTAGGACAGCTTTCTAATCTCATGCTAAGCAAAGTCTTAATGCCCAAGTACTCTGATCTAGGGAGTCCAGTAGTCACCATTCATATTAATGGTATTCAAATATAGAATGTCTTGATTGACCTAGGAGCATCAATCAATGCCATGATGAGGGAAGTTTTGTTGAGGCTTAGCATTATTGGTTTACGAGATACACCTACAATATTGCAATTAGCTGATAATTCCACTGTTATACCAGATGGCATGTTTGAAGATATTATTGTAACACTGGATTCATTAGATTACCATTCTGATTTCATAGTCATGTCACCCAAAGCCACTCTAGGAGGATATCCATTAATCCTAGGATGACCTTGGTTAGCCACAGTTGATGCTTGCATTGCATGTCGCTCGGGAAAAATAACCATATCAAATGGGATACATACCAAAAAGCTAACTCTATTTTCTCCAGCAAAACCCCAAATAGAGCTTGACTAGGTTGTCTGGCCAGATTTAGGTGATGTTGCCCTTGAAGAAAATTCAGTGCAAGAGCTTATGGTCATTGACATAAATCTATTTATGGTGTCACAAGAAGAAGATGATATACTAGCAGCAATTCTCACTAACCATTATGGTTCTAAGGCATCTTCTTGTGATGTCCCTAACTATTCCCTCCAAACCATATTGCTCAAGCAGACCTCACCTCAGTCTCTTGCAACATTTGATTATCTCCACACCTTGTTGCCTCATGAAATAAAATCACCATCACTAGAAAAATTTTTGATGTTGGATAAGGTAAAAAGAGTTGAAATTGCCTTAGGAAAAGAGTTGAATGTTAATAAGAATCTTACTTCATCTTAGATGTCCATTCTTCTTAAACTTTTGCAAGAAAGTCAGCAAGCCTTTACATGGGACTATACTGATATGAAGGGGTTAGACCCTAAACTTTGTACCCATAGAATCTATATAAGCCCTGAGTGAAAGCCAGTTAGACAAGCCCAAAGGAGAATTAATCCTGCTTTGAGAGATATAGTGAAGACAGAGTTGCAGAAGATCCTTAATGCCAATTTCATTTATCCTATTTCTGACAGCCAATGGGTTTCTCCTCTAGTAATTGTCCCAAAGAAAGGGGGAAATGGAGAGTTTTTGTGGACTATAGAGAGCTTAACAAATCCACTAAAAAAGGATAACTTTCCATTACCTTTCATTGATCAAGTGCTTGATAATCTTGCTTGTAAAAAGTATTTCTCATTTCTAGATGGATTTAGTGGATATAACTAGATCCAAATATCACCAGAAGACTAGGATAAGACAACGTTCACCTATCCATGGGGAACATTTTCTTACTTGGTCTTACCATTTGGATCGTGCAACGCACCTGCTACTTTCTAGAGAGTAGTGCTTGGTATTTTCTCTGACATTTATGCTGACTGTGTTGAAGTATACATGGATGACTTCACTACTCATGGCACTACATTTGAGGAGGCAAAAGATAACTTGGAGAAGGTTCTCAAGAGATTCCAAGAATATAACCTCTCCCTTAATAGTGAGAAGTATTACATGATGATGGAAGAGGGAGTTGTCTTGGGACACTACCTTTCATCATTTGGAATCCAGGTTGATCCTGCAAAAATTGCAGTCATCGCCACA
Organism: Chamaecyparis obtusa; assembly: GCA_027943335.1. Taxonomy (NCBI): domain Eukaryota; kingdom Viridiplantae; phylum Streptophyta; class Pinopsida; order Cupressales; family Cupressaceae; genus Chamaecyparis; species Chamaecyparis obtusa. The sequence continues at coordinate 98,166 of BSBK01004622.1, read as the reverse complement.
CTTCCCACATCGGCCAAGAAGAAAGATGTCAAGAGTTTTCTTGGCCATGCTGGTTGTTACAGAATATTCATAAAAGATTTCAGTCAACTTGCAGCACCTTTGTACAACTTACTAAAAAAGGAAGCCGAGTTTGAATGGACAAAAGACTATGAAGCATCATTTCAGTAGCTGAAAGATGTTTTGATGAAAACACCTATTCTCAGAGGACCTGATTAGAAGCTACCATTTCACATCCACACTGATGCATCCAAGTATGCCATTGGAGCAGTCCTAGGAAAGAAGGAAGGTATTGTTGAGCATGCTATTTACTATATTAGTAAAAACTTGTAAGGTGCTGAACTAAATTATACTATCACCGAAAAAGAGTTGTTAGCAGTCATCTATGCACTCAAAAAATTCAAGCACTACATTACAAGTTATGAATTATTTGTATACAGTGATCATTCAGCCATCAAATACTTGATGAACAAGCTTACCATCAGTGGTAGATTAGCACGTTGGTTACTCCTCACGCAGGAATTTGATGTGAAGATAATTGATAAACCAAGCAAGGCTAATGTGGTGGCTAAATTCTTATCAAGATTACAAGTACCAGATGATCCTACAATAATTGATGATAGCTTCCCTAATGAGCACTTGTTTTCCATCGATTCTTTCAATCCATGGTATGCAGACATAGCAAACTACCTTGCTACAAGTTGAACACCGCCTCACTTCTTGCCTAAACAACACCAACTTTTGGTTGAGAAGAGTTTTAACTTCTCATGGATCTCAAGCTTTATGTTTTATACAGGTCCAGACCAGGTCACCCGAAGATGTGTAAGAGAGGACGAGACTTATGACATCCTACAAGCATGTCATGATGAGCCATGTGGAGGCCATTTTGTAGCAAAGAGGACAACCTATAAAATTATGACAAGTAGATACTACTGGCCTACCTTGCATAAAGATGCAAAAAAACATACAAGGCACTGTGATAGATGCCAGTGCATGGGGCACCCAACAAAGTCTAATGAAATGCCCTTATAGCCTCAGGTAGTGGTGACACCATTTGACAAGTGGGATATTGATTTTGTTGGACCCATTGAGACATCTTCTCATGGGAAGTCGTATATCTTAGTATATACTGACTATGCCACAAAGTGGGTCAAAGCTAAAGCCATGAGGCATGCCAGGGATCACAAGGTCACTGAATTTATCTATGAATGTATATTCACAAGATTTGGAGTACCATGGGAGCTAGTCACGGATCAGGGAGCATAGTTTGCCTCAAATCTTATCTCAGAGTTGATGCAGGAATATATGGTGTGCCATGGTAAATCTTCACCATATCACCCCCAGGCCAATGGTTAGGCAGAGATAACCAACCAGGAGATAAAATCCATTCAAACCAAGGCAATTTTTGTTCACAAAAAGGACTAGGCTACCCGTCTTCCTGAAGCCATTTGGGCTTATCGTACAACATGGAAAAGCACAACTAGGTTTACTCCTTTTGAGCTGGTGTATGGAAAATTTGCATCCATGCCTATTGAGTTTTAGCATAAGACACTCAGAACAGCCTTGGAATTGGACATTGATCTTACTAGAGCCCAAGAAGACTAATTATTACAATTGAATGGGTTAGATGAATACAGGAAATATGCACTCCACAACACTAAATTGATCCAACAACAGAGGAAAAGATGACATGACAAATTCATTTGAGAAAAGAAATTTTATGTGGGTGATTGGACACTATTGTATGACTCTAGATACCAGCACATGCCAGGCAAATTTCAAACCAGGTGACTTGGGCCATATGAGATAGTCTCAATATTTGATAATAGAGCAGTTCATCTTTCTACCATTGACCCTGTATAATTCAAGCTACTTGTCAATGGGCATAGAATCAAACTCTACAACAAACTAGTTGTACACACTAAATAGTGCACTTCTCTAAGTCATTATATCCAAGGGAATCCATGAATGGGATACCTTAGAAAGTGACCTAGAGCTCTCTATGCATGGAGTTGCAAGATTATTTTAAGTTTGCTCTCAACTAGAGCTATTAAGCTAATGACCTTGCTACTCAACCACACAATGAGAGATTCAAATGAAGACAAGGGAAAGAATGCCAATATCCCTAAGAATCACTATGAAATGCAAATGCAAGCTAGATTAAGATGAATATGCAAGGGAATCCATGAATGGGATACCTTAGAAAGCAACCTAGAGCTCTCTATGCATGGAGTTGCAAGATTATTTTAAGTTTTCTCTCAGCTAGAGCTATTAAGCTAATGACCTTGCTAGTCAACCACACAATGAGAGATTCAAATGAAGACAAGGGCAAGAATGCCAATATCCCCAAGAATCACTATGAAATGCAAATGCAAGCTAGATTAAGATGAATATGCAAGCTAGAAATGAGAGATGCAAGCTAAGCTATGGAAATGAAAGTACAAACTATGTTATGAAAAGGAAAGTACAAGTATTACCAAGCCTTCCTAGTTAAACTAGATGAGTTACTCTAAAGCTTGAAAGGAAATCTAAACTATGAAAGCATAAACATGAAGCTACTATGCATGAATGAAACTAAGAATGGAATGTAGATGCAAAAGCCAAGAATGCTCCAAATCTTCAAAAGCTCCAAGGTGACCTAGAAAACCTGCAGCATAACATTAGCATAAAAAGATTGATCATGCAAATGAAGAAGAGAGCTCTTCTTTTATAGGAAATAAGAAAGAATGGACCATGGAGATTAAGAGGCAAAAGATTTAATCAAGGGTGGAGCTTGAAAGAAGAGCAATCCATGTGCACAAATATCCTCCAATGAGAAAATAAGAGTTGACTTTTGTGTCCATATGAGACAAAAAGTGTCTTTCTTCTTTTTATAAAATAAGAATAATGCTTTATTTGTGCAACTTAGGATAAGAGGAAAAGTGGGGTCTTTTTATTTAATAAAAGGGGAGGAAATTCATTTTAAATAAATAAAGACTTTGTGATAGAATGGTTAACCCAAGGCAAATAATCAAAAATGATAAAATAGGATTTGATCAAGGAAATTGATATAATTGATAAAATGCTGATTTTTGAAAATATTGATTCAGGGATTTGATAAATTGTTGAATGGGGGCCCAAATTCTAGGCGACCATTTTAGGGTGCATACACCAGTCAGTTGTGAGGAGTTCCTACAGTAGTTCCAGTACAATGATGACACATTCGTTCCTGCAGTCGAAGAATCTGGGTCTCCTACCCAGATTTCTGTCGATTCTTGATTCCATTCAAGAACTTCATAATAAAAATTTCACATTCTATGAAATTATTTCTCTATAATAAAATCCACCTCACCTTCTCTCTCAACCACCCTTCCATTCCATCCCATCACTCTATCAATGCAGGTGATACTTTTCAGAACACTCTTCCGCAACGCTCGCTAGGTATGTGCCACATACCTTCGCACATATTTTATTTTATTCATTATTTATTAGGAATGCATATCGTTTTAATTTTTTCTCTTGCATGTCCTGGCCTCGTGGGACCCATGCCTTTACTTAGTTGGGGGGAAATATTATATTTTCAAAAATAAAATAAAAATTCAAATTAGCATGTAAACATTGAGTTTCTTGTCTTTATGAGATGACTGCCATCATGTGCTTGTTAATATGTCTTTCCGTGATTGCATCATAATATCTGTAAGGAAATTAAAGATATTAAAAGCTGGACTTTAACTTCTAATTATATGTTTGTGATGTGTTTGGGGTGGTAGGCCTTGACACGAGCGAACCATTATGAGATTTGATGCAAGTGAAAATATCATTAGATTTCGTGCACTGAACTCTTTTAATTTCATGAAGTAACATTTAGTACGCCACCTTTTTCATCTGTAATGTCATGTGCTGTAACACTTTGAATTCTTTTGATTTTCCATTATTGTGCTTTGTAAAAATACCAAGTTTCTGCAAAATTTAAATTTTTTGTTCATAACAATGGGAGGATATCTTCAGAGGCATGAGCCAGTGGATCACAGGGTTTTGTTGGGCAATGTGTCCAGTTGTGAAATGTTCAGAAGGAAAGGATGGTTGGACTACTGCTTGAGTCTTAAGGGGTTTGATGAAGAAGTTTCTCTATAATTTCTAAGCACTTTGAAGGATGGATTTGTAGTGGTCAAAGATTTAAGAATTGAATTTACAGAGGATATTGTGGCTGAAGTGACTGGTTTGCCACTGGAAGGTGAATAGTGGGCGAATGACCTCAACTTGTGTTTGGCTAGGGCTCAGTTCACCTTGCACGGTGACCCCCAGCTAGACGTAGATAAGAAGAAAGGCACTTCTAGACTATCCTTACCCTTGGAATTCATTAAGCCAGCTGCATTCATCATCTATTACTTCACTTGTGAAGGGCATTACAAGTATTTGCATGGCCTACATTTCAAAATTCTGAGTCATCTTCGGCACGACAATAGATCGGTAAATCTTCCCAACTTCCTACTCAATATTGTGAAAAAGCAAGCTTCCTTAGTTCAGTCAGGAAAAGACCAATCTATTTCACATCATTGTTTGATAAAGTTAATTGTAGAGAGAGAATTAAATAAACAATTGATTGGGACATGGGAAGAATTTCTGCAAATGAATGAGGTAGAACCTAGGATGGTTGACCCTAGAGGCTAGGGTGTTGGGTGAAGAGAACAAACATCCACTGAGGTTTGCAAAGTCATCCAAAGGATATAAAATATTCCTAAAGCTTCCTCTTCCAATTCTAGAACATCCAGGAAAAGAACTTGCAATGTTGGTGCCTTCACTTCTAGAAGAAAGAGAAATAAAATAAAAAGAAACTGTTAATGTCCCTGAAACCCCATCGTTTGTAAAGACCAGGTCCACCTCTAGGAGAGACAAGGTTAAAAATGTGGAGACAAAAGAGGGAATATCAGAGCAGTAACCTGGTATTGATAATGATAATGTTGATGAAACCTAACATTCACATGGGGAAGAAACTCCATAAAAGTCTCCTGAAGCAGCTACGGAGGAAATGACCACTAGCAGGAGGAAACAAAAGAATCCTCCATGCTCGTCCACACCCCCCAAAAGAATAAGTGCAAGGATTTTTGAAGGTGACAAGGATGTTGAGGCTTATGTTCCAATTGTTAACCTAGAATCCTCTGAATCTGTGGAGAGGTATTCTTCAGAGGAAATGATTCAAAAAAATGTAGCTAGTGACATTGAATTCAGCAACCAAAACCTACAAATAGAAGTTAACCCTAGTGTTAACTATATACTTATTGATAGTGACGAGGATTCTGAGGAGGCCAAAGAGTTTGTAGACAACTATGTTTTAGGAAAGACATTCATAGTGATTCAGAGGACTCTCCTTCTGAAGAGTACCTAGAGTTTGGAAAAGATATTGTTGAAGAGGTGTTAGAAAAAATTAATCAGGATGGATTAGAGACGTTGGCTAAGGTAGCAGCTGAATCTAGTAAGGAGAGAAATGTAGTGACAACCCTTATTCTATGGAAAGGAGAATCATCTACACCAAAAAGCACAGTAAAAACCCCTCACCTAGCATCTAGCTAGGAAAATATTCTCAATCAAGAACCCTTACCACCACCAGATTTGTCTACACCCCTGGCTGCAGGGATAAATTTATATCAACAATTGTTGTGGGAAAGGGCACAATGGAAATTAGAGAGGGAAAAATTGAATCATGTCATTGATGAGCAAGGCCATCAAATAGAGCAGAAATAAAATCAAATTGAGGTTTTGAAGAGACAGATTGATCAAATCACAGAGTTGATTCCTAAGCTTATGGCATGCAAATCACCGTCGCCAGTGTATGCATTGTTCCTTAAGGAACAACTTGTTAATTTTAAATTGACAAGAATTTTGGAAGGGGCCAATCCCTCTATTTCAACCCCCATGAATTCTATGATGCATTCCAGTTTACTCCAATGACTGTGAAGAATTTATTGTGTGAGCTATACCTACATAACTTGGCAGTGCCAGATGATACAGAATGGAACTCACTCCTTTATGTAGGAGATGTGCAATTAAGGGCAGTTATGTCCTGGATGCAGAATGAAATAAGTAGGGAGCATCAAGCTACACCTTATAGAAATGATGAGATGACAGCTCCCTTGCTTATGAGGCCTGAAGTTCAACATTCCAGGCGAACATTTCTAGACTAGCTTTCTATTACAGTAAACCTAAGCGGAGCTAGCAAAGTGTACCAAATAAGAGAGCAAGCTTTTACAGATTGGGATTAGCATTCATCTCATGATATTGCAGTAGCAATTAGTGCCTCTAGACAGAGATGGATATGGATGTCGCATGATTTGAAGGCAAGGGAACCTCACTCTCCAAAGAATTTAACCCTTGCTACTAGAAGAGTCCCATGGTACATCATGTTGGGAAGGAGTCTGCTCAATTACTGGTTTCCATTAAGGTTTCAACCTCCTGTACTCCTACAGCCATTACTAGCAATGAATGATAGTGCGGTAGATCATGATATGTCTACAAAAGTCCAACGGTAGGAAAGGCTCAGAGAAAATCATGGGTATTTCGATTATGTCAAAGATGAGCCTGGAGAAAAGATATCTAGTGACTTGAGACTACGTGCCAGAATCCGTAATTTCATGGTTGTTGGGGACTAACAATAGTGTAGTTGGGGGGAATGATGGGCCTCTAAAAGGCCATCTTTCTTAGCTCTTTTTATCCTCCTTTCAAACAGTTATTTTGCAAACAAACATGAATTTATGGTTTTCAAGCATATGAACTTATGGTTTTTATATATATGTGAAGACATTAAATAGAAATGTGGATAGTTTAAAAACATGGTGTTTGCTTGAATTCATGGATAGAAATGGTATAATACAGTAGCTATACATGCTAATAAATGTTTCCTTTCCTATGTTATGTTTTGGGTAGTCTTCCTCCTGTATCCATAGGACTTGCAAGAGTGTTAATTAGAACTTTACACATTTTTCCTAATATTAATGATAAGAATATATATGTATATGGGAGGTTGTGTGTGCATTGATTATTTTGCAGGTGTTTCCCACGCGCATTCAAGGACCGACATTGTGGCACTGGAATAGTCAAACCCAACCGTGGATTGCAAGATCTTTACAAGCGGGGCAAGTCAATTACTATTTTCTATTGCATGCAGCGCATATTTAGTTCCCTCAACATGCTATATTCCTAGGAGATTTATTCATGATAAATGTTGTTTCCATTCTGAAACTTTATGAATCTATAGTGATCCTCATTTATGGAGTGATCTTAGATTTAGGAGGTAGTTGTAGTTTTCCTTCAAATAAACAACTGTTGTAACTCTTCAGGAGTTAGTCGAATGAGTTGATTTTCATAATAGAACTATTGTGATATTGTTTTCAATCAAGTGTAATCATTTTCCATGAATGAATAGAATGCACAATTCGAGTTTAGATCTTTTATCTTGATTGTATTTTCCATTCACTCACCCAAGGGGGCCCACTTGGTGAGTGAATTGCTTTGATAGAGTAGGATTCATTTTCTTGTTCATTTCTAAGTAAAGTAGAACTATGTTATTCCTATAGTCAGTGATAACAGAATTGGTAGACTTTTCCTGCAGCATAGGCGGTTAGAGTAACTCCTACCCGTGATTATATGCTCTGTTAGAATAAATTCATTTACTGGTTTTAGCATATTTTTCCTAAAGCTTAAGCATTTGAATTCTGTAGGATAGTCTTAGGATTGAGAGATTCGAAGCATATACTTTGCGAATGTCATTCCAAGTTTACGTCCCTGGTTGATAATTAAATGAGACTGAATAATTTATTTAGAAACCAATTAGGGTGTCCAATCCTGAAATAGGCAGTCCATTGCTGTGGGTTTCTGATACCATTATTTGGCCAAGCACTTTGTCTAGATCAATGCATCATGTCACCTAATAGGCCCTCACCTTGGCCTTCCCCTCATAAAATGGGAATACCTCATGTTTGATGATGTCCTTAGAAATATGACTCTATAATGTTCCCAAGGACACATTGCCCGAGATTTATGCTCTCAATGTCTAGAAAATCTTAGAAATAAACTTTGGGGTATACACAATATGTGTTCTCAAGTACTCGCTCAATTACTTGAGACTCAAAAAAATAGTAGAACATATATCTTTGTACACCCCATCAGATGTACGTATGGTATCTCTCAACCTCCTCATCTCAACATCGACATACTGGAAAATACTAGTGATTTCAAGAACAATAGGCTCAGTAGAATGTGCGTCATCATGAGGATGTACCATCTAGGGGTAACATGTTAAATGTTACAAATTATGTAAGTACATTATATGCATGTAACATGCAAAAAAATTTGATATAAAACCATGCCATTAACTATAAACTAATACTAAAATCTAACATACATGTACAATTCTAAATGTTGAAAAATAAATTTATTTATTTAATATTAACATGTACATCATCTAAACTAGATAAAAAATAACATGTACATCACCTATATTGGACTATAAATGAGATAAATCATAACATAAATTATGTATACATCCATAAAGCATTTTTTCATGTACTGAGAGAGAGAGAGAGAGAGAGAGAGAGAGAGAGAGAGAGAGAGAGAGAGAGAGAGAGAGAGAGAGAGAGAGAGAGAGAGAGAGAGAGAGAGTAAAAATAAAAAAGGTTTTTTAAACATTTTTTGAAGTTTTTCTATTTTTTCAAGTTTTCCTAAAAAACATAAAATACAATAATTATAAACTACAAAAGTGAAACATATATGTACCCAAGTAAATAAATTTTAAGTTTTTCTAAAGTCTTCTAATTATTTTCTAAATTTTTCTAAGGTTTTCTAATAATTTTCTAAATTTTTCTAAGATTTTCTAATAAATTTCTAATTTTTTAAATAAAAAACAATTATAAAGTATAGAAAATAAAAATATACTTGCATAAGATTATATTCCATAACTAACTAAAAATAATTTAAAAACATACAATTTAGAAACATAAATAGACAAAAGGGAATAAATTAGTGCACACTATATCAATGAATGTCAACCTCCACACTTAAATAGCTCGAATGTCACCTCCAATAGCCTCCTCCGTCTAGGGTGTTTGCTCAAATTGCTATGGTCCCCAGATGAATATTAGAAAATGACAGGTTAATAGTCACATCATAAATTTATATTAAAAAATGAGTGAAAAGGGGTTTCATGTGAAGACCCCATTTGTGCGAACCCCCTAATAGCACTGGGTTCATGTGAATAGGCTACTTCATGCGAACTCGAATACATCATCAGTTCACACAAAGTACTTTGGATATTTTGAGTGCAAACACCCCTATTCATGCAAAGGTGCTTAGTATGTGTATTTCATTTGCGCGCATTTTCTTGTGGGGAAAAGTGGAACACGCTATTATGTGATCACCTGCTAAGTAGAGCTATAGTATTTTTCTTTGGTCAATTATAATATTACAAGACAATGTTCGTCAATTAACCATTATAATACGTTAAATTGCTCTAAGGAAAAGTATGCACAATCTAAGACTTTGTATCCCTAATAAGTATTAGTCTATAATTAAAATGCTTCTTTGAAAACCCAAAACCAATTCAAAATTATAAATCTCAAGCAATCTTTGTTATTTTTAATTATTTCACACTCTCTTACTTGGATCTTAATGAAGGAATCCAACCTATTTCCATAAAGTATCACATAAATCTTTGTCTAATTGTATGATAAATCATCTATTTAGGCATCACATAGTTGTTGTTTGTATATCTTTACTTGATGTTGTTAAAGGGGAACTCATGTAGGTCCTACAAAGCATAAAGTGCAAATGGAATTTTTGTAGAAGTAAATTCCCTATTTGTTGACCAATTCCCTAATAATATTGAGCATAAGGCATGATTAACCTTTGGAGAATATCATGGAATAAATTATAAATACCAACACATTATTTCAAGATCTTATACATATATTTATGTATACATAAATACACACATGCATGCATGCATACATACAAGTAAGTATTGTTTAGGGGCAACTTTCATATAATTAAAGTTGGACATACATAGCTTACAATGTATTTTAGCTCATAAAAGTCCAACAAACCCTTAAAGTAGTGTATACTAGTTTAGATTTGAGCAATTGATACCAATTTCAAAGTGTGATCACAAATTCATCTTATGGAACACAACATACTGTTTGGATATTTCTTTCTTTTTCCTCTACACCACTTTCATTTTAAGGAAAAAATGATTGACCATTTATTATAGATACACATCCTTCCCTACAATGTATTATGTCATTAACATCATCTAAATGGATAAACATTTGTGTGTTATCACTTTGCATAGGGGACGATATCTTTTTCATAGATTAAAAAATCTTCAATGACAACACAATCTTTATCTTTGTGTTGTTCAATTTTTCTATTTTTGACTTGATTGATTGAAGAGGGCGGCAAAGGATTCTACAAGAAAGGTCAATCCTCAATGTAATGTTATGAGAGGTCACATTTCCACCATGTAGCTTGACTACTTGGATTATGCTTAGAGTTGAGGCATTGAGCAATGATGTATCCTACTACAAAATATCGATGGCATCAAAAGGGAAAACCTTCATAGTCTAATTTTTCAGACTGATTGCATTCTATATTTTAATATTAATATTTATGGAAATAACCTTCAAAGCTTCAAGATCAAAATGAATTTGTATGTGTAAAATTTAAAGTATCGTGATCAATTGTGAAGAAGCTACCAAGAGTACCGCTAATAGCCCCAAAACATGCATCAAACTAGAATTGGAGTAAGAGGTTTATAATATGTATCCAAACGAGTTTAACTTGAAAGTCTCAATAGAAGTATTAAATTCTATATGTCATGGTTTGAGCATAAGTACATTTTAGCGCTAGATCTAGTGTTTTCCATGGAGCATAGAATCTTGATCTCCCTCACATTTAAAACAACAATAAAGAAATTGTAGGTGTAGGGGTGGATTTCAAGGTTACCTTTCAAGAAAGGTTTCCAAGCATCTGAAATACATTTGCATTGGTTGAGAAGAGCACTACAAGTGATTGAATCTACCAATTAAACCATATGCCTTGAAAACATGGCCCCAAGAGCCATTTCCAACGTTTAAATGAACAAAACCTCTCCACAAATATATAAATCAAAAGTAGCAGAGGAGGCCCAAGAAAAAACATAAAATATGTCACCTTAGTGCATCATTCCATCTCATAGTAGAATTCATCCAAGCTCATCATGTGTGCAAATTGCTACAAGCATAAAAAATATCGTCATAGTCTAGGCTCACCACCCATTGAAGGAAGGAAGTCTCTGCCTATAGTTTTTGATTGTCGATGTCTCACAAGCACCCATACATCCAAATTCAAGATGAAAGATCACCTATTAACCATTTCTCTTCATTGGAGTTTCTTAGGAATGTCCTTCCCTCAACCAAGGAATGCCCAACCCAGACTCAACAAACAACACAATGTGAATGCAATCCAACAAAAGTTCTAGGTTGAAAACCTCATGTAGCAGAGCCAAATTTTGAACCTTCGACTCGCCTAGGTCCAACAAAGATGCCATAAAATGAGAAGGTATATCCGTATTCACCTAGTATTTATTCACAAAGTCAAGAAAATCTTGCCCAAGAATCATTCTAATGATTTATATGGACAATATGTTTGTCTTCCTAAATAGGTACTTGATTTTATTAACTATATTTTGAGAAATACAAAATTAAATAATAAAATAAACATTATTTTTTAAAATAATCATAAAAAAATTTTAAAATCTATCATTTTAAAAAAATTGCTCCTATGTCATCCACAATGTCAATGTCATATAACAAAAATTCTAGCTTGAAAAATTTATGTGGTAGAGCCAAATTTTGCACGGGGAGGGGTATATTTGTATTGACCCAATATTTGTTCAAGAAAATCTCAACCCAAGAATTATTGTAATGACTTGGCTAGACAATAAGCCTCTTCATAAATAGATATTTGATTTTATTAACTATATTTTTAAAAATTTAAAATTTTAAAAAATTAAATAAACATTATCTTTAAAAAATATTTGAAAAAACTTTAAAAATATATCATTCCTACAAATGACTTTAGCCAATCATATTGAAGAAACTTAATTTTTATAAATTAAATTTCACATATTAACTTTATAAAATTGAATTCTTTCTTAAAATTAAATAAATAAAATCTTCCAATTGATAAAAAATAATTTATTAAATAATTGATAATACTTTAAACAAGTGCTTATAAAATATATTATGATAAAATATATTAAAATCTTTTTTATAAATATCTCTACAAATAAATATTTATTAAATTTTGTATAAAATTTGAATCTGAAACTAAATAATTATTTAAATGAACTTTTGATCAAAAACATAGGGGAAAGGTGATCTGCATTTTTTCAGCGATCAACTTCTGCGTTCTCGACGTTCGTGCTCTCTGCCATTTCTCCGGTCCCCGCCGACGATCGCACTCCTTCCTCATGTCAGTTGTGCTCCTTCCTTTATTTGTATTTAATCTCTATGTCTGAGTCTTGCCCCTTAGCAGAGGTTGTTCATACGGCCTCGCAGCCTTCTAGGGCTCCTATGGAGCCAAATCCGAACATTTCGCTTAAACCCAGCTCTTCGACTTCGGCTGTCAAACCGAAGTCCTTCTCTGAAGCTGTTTCTACTTTCTCTGTTGGCGCTGGAGCTAGGTTCCATATCAAAAATGAAACGCAAAAATCTGGTAAGGAATCTAGGGTTCCCTTGCACCCTCTCTCCATTTCTCCTAATTTGGATATGGTCAATGAAATTGCTAAGGAAAAAAATATATTAAAGGATTCTGCTATCTTCTTTGTTGCGGTTGATATTGAGAAATGCCCTCTGTGCGAGTTTTTAGACGACTGGTTCCATAACTACTGGAACTTAAAACTTGGATATCATATTTCATTTTGTAGGCAACTACAATCTGGTTTATTTGTTATATTCTTTAATAGTTCAGAGGCTCAACAAGTTGTTCTTAAGAAGCAATACTGGATGGTAGGAACATCTTCTTTCTGAGCCCTAGCCTGAACTCCCAAAGCCATACATGATGAAATTCTCGCTCTTTCAGCCCCTCGGCTTATTGTTAAAAATGTGCCTCCTTTTCTCTGGAGATTTCCCCCCCATCTCCTTGAGCCTTTGGGTAAGATCATAAGGATGGATGATACTACTAGATTGGTGCCCCCACATGAATGCTAGAGCCTTGATTGCACTCCAACTTGGTTTAGAAATCCCTACTACTTTGGAAATTAATCTTGGTGATGAACTCTTCTCCTGCCCTCTCCAAATTTTAGGAGGACTTAGTGCTTGCTTCCTCTGCAAGAATGAAGGACACCTCAGGAAGGATTGCCCGATTATCTCTAAGAGGCCCCCCCCTAAATCTCAACCACCTCTGCCCCTCACCCCTTCCCCTGCTCCTCAAGCTCCTCCTCCGCCACCTGAGAATTTTGTTGCTCCTGCTACTTCGCAGGCCATAGTTATCTCCTCCCAACCGATATTTTCCTCCCAAATTTTTACTGATTTAGATTCTCAAGATGGTTTCCAAACTGTGGACAAAAAAAAATGTTGGAGGAAAACTGGTATCCCGCCCTACAATTCCGTGCCTAGGGCCTCTCCTGTATCTCAATCGTTGGCCATTTTGCCAACACCGGACTCCGCATCCTACCCACCATTGCTCAATCCCTCTGATAACAATATTAATAAAAGTGCATCTCTCTGCTTCACACTGAAAGTCTTCAAAGAAATTGCAGATGATTTCACTCTTGAGGTTATCCCTGCTGCTTCCTCCACACGTCTTCCTGCTCCCCATGCTTCTCCCATCACCTCGCCACCTAACACAGAACTCCCCCTGCTGCTTCCTACATGCGTCATCTTGCCTCCCATGCCTCGCCCATCGCCTCACCACCTAATTTAGCTATCCCTCCATCCAAAACTGATGACATGGAAGTTTTGATGCTTTCTGGATCCGACAATGAAGGATTGGATGACAAATCTATCCTTTCCCAATCAAAAAAAAGGGGTCGCCCCTTAGGATCCAAAAATAAACACTTAAGTGGTAAGAATGGCTTACCCTCTGCGAATACGGATAATGTGGGGTCCACAAACCCTAAGCGTCCCCTTCTCTCAGAAAGTTCATCATGAATTGTATCTCTTGGAATGATAGGGGGCTTGAATCCCTGGATAGGAAATATGTCGTTAAGCGTTTCCTTGATTCTGTCAATCATATGGATTTTCTAATGATGCAAGAGCTTAAAGCCACTGATTTTATCCTTGAAAGTAACTTGAATTTCATTTGGAAGGATGCTATTAAGATCCTTTCGAACCACACCAGAGGTAAAGGAGGAGTGGGCCTCCTGATTGATCCCAAATGGGCTCCCTGTATTACTAACAAAGGGGTTTCTCCCTGCAATAGGGTTGTGTGGGCTACCCTATCTTTTAATACTGTTCCCTTTGGTATATGTCCCATTTATGCCTCCAATGACTACAGAGAATGGGTGAGCCTCTAGGACTGGCTCTCTGAGCTTCCCAATATCCCCTGGATTGTTGGGGGTGATTCTAATATGATTGAAGACCAAGAAGATAAGGCCAGTGGTCTTCCCTTTGCTTGGAAGGACCAAGACAGTCTTCACTAGAACATATTCAAATCCTCTAAACTCCTCTTCGATTCGCTAACTGGCAATTCTAATAACCACAATGGCATTTGGCACACTTGGTGCAACTTTCAACAAAGTCCCTCTAGAATTTACACCAGGCTTGACAAATTTTATGCCAATAAGAATTTCTTTTCTTTCCTCCCTGACAACTATGGGGATATGGTCACTATTTTGCCCACCTCTCTTTCAGACCACCACCCCATCGCTGCCCATATTAGACTTAACAATGCCCCTACTTTTCAGAAGGCTGCTAACCCGAGGTTCATTCTTAACAACTCTCTCCTGAAGGATGAAGATGTCCTTGCTGCCATTCAGCTCATTAGAATTATTAACCATAATACCCTCCTCTCCCTCTCTCCTGTTGACTTATGGAACCACAATATTTATGTCTGGCACAATCTCCTTAAGACCATTGGTCAAAAGAAGGCTAAGGATTACATATACTCAGAAAAGATCCTCTTTGCTAGACTTCAATCCGCTGAAGCCAATGTCCAGTCTAATCCCCAAGATATCACTCTCTATTCGCAAGTTGTTCAGGCTCGTAACAGCCTCAGGAACCATCAACAAATTAAAATCAAGGGAGCCAAGATCAGATCCCGGGCTCATTGGATCCAAAATGGTGACAGAGGCTCAAAATTTTTCTTCAATTTGCTCAAACAAAAGCAAGCTCATGAATCTATTACTAGAATTCTTGTGCATAATCAAGAAATCACTCAGGAAGAGGGTATAAAAGAAGCTTTTGTCAACTTTTTGATGAAGGGTGCTCCCCTTAATACCACAAACACAACAAAAATAGAGAAACAACAACAATATGCAAGAACAGAAAATGGGCTTCTTATTATCCCCACACATGTGGAATTACAAACTTTCAGAATTATAATATACAAAGCCACATGGGCATTCCCTTACAGTATTATGTAGGACAAAGCCTCAAATCAATACCCAAATCTACTACCCAGAACTGTCCTGAACTATTTAAGACAACACTACAACCTTCCTTATATAGGCAATTTTCCACCACCTAGGAAGGTTCCAGAATTTTAGCCAACAAGGCCGACCAAACTTAGAATTATTTTATTTTACAATTTATTACATCAAAGTCAGCTCAAATTAAATTTTGAAACCCAAACAGAAATTTTGAAGGAAAATCATTTTCCGCCATTTCAGGTGACCCAACTTCTGAAGACCATAAGTCATCACCAGTTGACTCGATTGACTACTATAACCCCATTCCGAAAAGGCCATAAAGCGCTCTACAGGCTTGCCTCACGCAAGCGCCTGTCACCCAAATTTTTGACCTCACCCGAGGCTTCTAAAGCCTTCAAAACTAAGTTCAAAGTTTTTGTACCCTATTGCCAATACCAAAAATCTTCAATATCTACAAAGCTAGACTTGATCTGTCAATGAAACTTTACTGGCAGGCTGATATGACCAAAATGAACCTCCAGGGAAGAAATCAAAACATTCTGAGATCGAATGACCAACTTACTAAAAATAGAAAGTTTCCATAAATAGCTGCTCTGCACAAGATAGCCCTTATTGAATACAAAAACAAAAATATTTTTGGGTGATGCAAGATTGCTCTTACACCCAGGATGCTCCTACATCACTTTTATAGTAATCTATTTTCCTCTGAGGACTCTAATGAAGCTAAGACGCTCAGACACTGCTATAAAAATCTTATCCCCAACATTTTGTCCATCGATGACAGTCAGCTTCTTAATCAAAATATATCTCTTGAAGAAATTGAAAAGGCTATTAAAACTATGAAGAATGACAAGGCCCCTGGCCCAGATGGTCTCTCTAGTGAATTCTATAAATCTAACCTGGACTGGATATGCAAGGATCTCTATGATCTTTACTCAGATGCCTACAACAAAGGAACTCTTGGTTGCCTCATTAACAGAGGCATTATAAAACTTATCCCCAAGGAGGGAGACAAGGCTCTCCTAAAAAATTGGAGACCTATTACCCTCCTTAATGTCTCCTATAAAATCCTTGCCAAGATTTTGACTTTGAGGCTTGAATCTATTCTCCCCAAGTTTATCGACTCCACTCAAACAGGATTCATCAAAGGTCGATATATTCTTGAAAATCTTATTACTAGCTGGGAAGCCATGAATTGGTCCAAGCACTCGAATTAGAACTCCGCTATGTTACTCCTTGATTTTGAAAAGGCTTATGATCGTATTGAATGAGACTTCATCCTCATGATGTTAGAAGCTTTTTGCTTCCCCCCTCTGTTCTGTAACTTTGTTAAGATCCTTCTCAAAGATGCCTCGGCTCAGGTTGAAGTCAATGGTTCCCTATCTGCCCCCTTCCCTCTTGGTAGATCCATTAGACAGGGCTGCCCCTTGGCCCCTACCCTTTTTGTCATAGCCTCTGATGCCTTATCTTACATTCTTAAGGACAATTCTCTTTCCCCTACTGTAAAAGGTATAATCCTTCCCAATAATATTGATCTTATAAATTGTCAATTTGCTGACGATACATCCTTATTTTTTGAAGTCAATGATGCCAATTTTAATGCCCTTCAAGCTAAGCTTAACGCCTTCTGCTCTATCTCTAGCTCTCGTATCTCTCAATCCAAATCCATCTGCCTCGGTTGGTCCGAGCAACCCCCTGACTGGTTTGCCAACTCTGGTTTCCTATGGGGAGGCCCTCAAAAGATTGTGTGCTACCTGGGCATCCCCTTCTCCATTGATCCTTCTCTTAAGGATATGTGGCTCTGGGTTAAGAATAAGATATTTAATAAACTTAACAAATGGCACAACAGGTCCCTATCTCTCGCTAGCAGAGTCCAAGTTTGCCAAAAAATTCTTTCTTCCTACAATGTTTACTACTCTTCTGCCTAGATGTTTAATAATTATCAAATTTTGGAGACTCAAAAGACCATTAGGAACTTTCTTTGGTCTGATGGTAAGGGTAATAATAAGTTTCATGCTGTCAAGTGGGACTAGTGTCAAGCCGACAAGCTCCTTGGGGGATTGGGCCTAAAAAATATTAGAACTCAAGGCACTGCTTTAGCCACCAAATAGATCTTTCATTCATTGGAGGGTGAAGAACCTTGGAAGGTCCTTATTAGATGCAATATTGAAAGAGGGATCCCTAAAAAAGCTAGAACATGGAAGAATATCCCCTTCTGTGATATCATTATGGGTGACTTCCCTGTTCTTGTGCAGGGATCCTTGGTCTTCAAAACTATTTGGAAAGCTTGGGAACATACTAAAAATTTCATTACTAATAGAGCCTTCTTTGATCAAAATCTCCTCTACGGTGAATGGTCCATTTGGTGGAATCTGCACATTGCTAGTAAACCTCTAGCCCTCTCCCAAGGCTGCTCTGCCAAGCATTGGAACAATCTGAGAATTTCTCAATTCATATCCCTCTTTGAGAATGATAGACTTATTAGCTGGGAAGATATTAGCTCTCATTACAATATTCCCCCCTCTCAAAAGAAAACCTATAACCTGATTGTCAAAGCTAGCAAAGATCTACCTACTTGTTGTCATGTTGACTCTCAAAGATTTCTCAAGATGAAGAGGTCGGATGGTACCATTCTGGAAAGTTTAAAAGCTAAAAACATCTATAATATTATTGATGTTAACAACAACATTACTGGTCATATCAACAGACTCTGGTACTCTAACCTTGATGACAACGATTGGAAGAAGCATCTGAACAGACTTTGGAAGTCTCCTATTGAACCCAAAATCAAGTGTTTTAAATGGTTACTACTTCTCGACAGACTGCCCATTATGAAGGATCATAACAACAACCCTCTTTGCTCTTTTTGTGGGAGATTGGAAAATAGCAGACATATTCTTTTTGACTGCGCTTTTGCCAAAAGCATCTGGCAAATGTTTGGTATTTACTATCCTATGGGTGTTACTACTTTTGAAATTATCACTGGTTTTATTGATAATGTTAAAAGTGATATGAATATTTTTTGGCACATGCTTTCTTCTAATATTCTCTGGCAGCTTTGGAAATGCAGAAATGAAGAGAGGTATCAAGACTCCCCTAGATCCCTTACTGAGTTTTTTTCGAAAACTCACGCACATTAAAATTTCCTCGCAGGTGAACGTGAACATGACCTTGGAGAAGAAGAAACTTAAAAGGTTCCTACGTACGGGTCACTCTACCATGTTTCTATACTAGCTGAAAGACAGATATGATTGGAGGAATCACATGGATAATTTTTTCAACTTTGAAGAAACTCTGAAAAAACTCACCAAGGAGATCACTAGCAACAAGAATGCCACCGATAGATAGATTGCGATGCTGCAGCAAATCCAAGACAAGAAAAGCATTGTCTGGATGGAAGGCCCTAGGGGCTGGACCGCCTGGATTGATGACAACAATGCTGTGCTTACCTAATATGTTACTTTTTATATATTGTATCTTTCTGTAGAACTCTTCATAAACTTGTGTGGGTGAGGTAGAGCCTCTCCTACTGTATACTCTCGTTGTATCTTTTTGATTTTTTGATCTCCTTATAGTTAATTCAAAAAATAATTACTTAAATAACTATATTTTGAAAATTTTAAAAATTTTAAAAATTAAATAAACATTATCTTTAAAAAATATTCGAAAAAATTTTAAAAAATATATCATTCCTACAAATGACTTTAGCCAATCATATTGAAGAAAATTAATTTTTATAAATTAAATTTCACATATTAACTTTATAAAATTGAATTCTTTCTTAAAATTAAATAAATAAAATCTTCCAATTGATAAAAAATAATTTATTAAATAATTAATAATACTTTAAACAAGTACTTATAAAATATATTATAATAAAATATATAAAAATATTTTCAATAAATATCTCTATAAATAAATATTTATTAAATTTTGTATAACTAAATAATTATTAAATAAACATATCTATTATATTATATTTATATATTTTCAGTGAAAATTATGACAAACCAAGTGCAAATATGTGATAGAGTTAAAGTTTGAAAATGCACAACCCTATTGTGACAGCAGTCCAAAAATCATTTACCAAAACCCTTGAATTTTAAACGATTCTGTAGAAGCTCAAGCGCTTAATCACTATTTATAAAGCCCTGCGACTATTATAAACAACTTATAACCAATGTTGACCTTATCCCCAAGGGAATCCTTTTTTACCACATTAGCTTATAAAAACTGCACATTGGAGTATGCTGCTTTCATATATGAGATAATTTGGAGAAATATAACCCTCGGTAAGGTTTGTATCAGTCTCTGAGTTGCCCTTCGAAGCCCCAGGGAAGTGGGTATTGAGCTGTCTACATTCTGAGGCAAGTATTTGTAACATCTTCAATCATGGCTGATTTTAGATGCAAGTATTGATTAGGAAAGCTGTTGTCCTCACATAATTTTAGTGGTTTGGATTCACTCTTGTGTTGTCTAGCACTAAATATCAATTGGGCATCCGGTGTATTTGTTTGCTCTTGGTGACCTAGATAATTATTTGGATTTACATATTTTACCTCATCTGTTTTTGAGTTTCAACTAGTGGGGTAGCTAAGATTTGTTTCAGCAGTCTTTGTTTTTGGAAGAAATTTGCCTGATCCAAGGTTTCCGTGATATAGAAGGTGGGTCAATCTGATATTGAACCTACCGGACTTGTTTATATATTAACATGTGGGTAGTTGTTGAAAATGTCCATATTCAGTAGCCTTCCGATGAATTATATAGAGTATTCGATGTGGGTTTTAAGTTTTGCCTGGAAAATCGATTATTTTGAGGTTAAAATCAGTAAGTTTACCCGTTTGGTTTGTCTGTTATGTGTGTTAGGTGATTTATGAGTGTGAAATGGTTTATCCCGTTTTCTGTTATTTTCTGTTCTTTGCACAATTTTTGTCTGATGAGTTTAGACCTCAATTTTTGTTACCTTAACTTAGGGTATATTCAATACAAGGATTTTTTTGGACATGTGGGTAGTGAATTTGGATTCAGAAAATTCTTTTCCGTAACTCCTAATTCATATATACTGTTGAGTTTTTAACTCAAGGTAGGTGTTCTTATTTTATTATGACTTCTTTTATCAAGATATTTTTATTTTTAGATATTTGCATAGGGAAATATTCAATTACTTTTTTTGGATCTGAGCTGAACTGAATTTTCTAGCTTCAGTGAAGCATGGCCAGCAAGCGTATTCAGAAGGAGCTTCAAGACTTGCAGAGGGATCCCCCCACCTCCTGCAGTGCAGGGCCAGTGGGCGAGGACCTCTTCCATTGGCAGGCAACTATAATGGGTCCAGCTGAGAGCCCTTATGCTGGAGGAGTCTTCTTTGTTATGATCCATTTTCCACCTGATTACCCCTTCAAGCCTCCAAAGGTTAACTTCCAGACCAAGGTAAGAAAAATTAGATATAGCTAGTATCATCAAAACTGTTTTCAGGGAAAAGTAGTTAATATCATTTAATTACTAATCCAATAGATGTGATAGAATTGGTTTTAATTTTACAAATTCAGCGCAGCAGTTCTACTGAAAACACTAGTTGGCAAAATGAGTTACTGTGGCAAAATTATTGGTTGAGTTGAAACAGGGAAAATTAGTGGATGAAAACTTTGTTGTAATTATTCTTTGGTTCTCTGGAGAAAACATCGACCGCTTGCAACCCAGCATCAGAAGCCTGGATGATGAATATTCTTTACCACTAAATGAAACCTAATCAATCACAGTTACTATTTCCTTGGGCATGTCCCGTTACCTGTTAATTAAGGTGGAGTCGACTGCTATAGGATTCTTATAAAATAATTTTAGCCAATAATTATTTTTCTCATTCATTTTCATGATTAATTCTTGTAGAATAGAATGTTTGTATTTCTATAATTTGTACTAGCATGGGTGTGAATAGTTACATATTTTTTGTCTTTCTTGGTCATGTACTGTTTGAAAAGTTGTATCTGATGTGGGCCAAGAGTTATTAGCAGGTCTACGTTTTTGTGTAGCGTTTGGTGTTTCACACTGCTCAGTTTTTTTCCCTGAATTTTGTAATTTTTATAAAATTAATTAAAATATATATTTTTTAAGTTTGTATTAATTATTATTATTTTGGTTTAACTATATCTACTAAATTGTGATAAAGATTTCTACTAATATAAATTCAATTTAGCAATACTACATAAAACAATTTAGCAAAGATTGCTATTATCAATTATGTATACAGTTCAGCCATTTCATAATTTGATCATTTTTAGTATATTGGTTTTGGTTGACAAGAGCTAAATAATTTCATTTGTTTTTCTCAGTAAATTTTGAGTGAGGTTGTGGTCATGCCTGGTCGGCTATGGGATACCTTATTGGATTGAGTGTCGCCAATATCATTACGCTACAGCCCCTTGGAAAATTAGAAGAGCGAACCATGCTCTCTTAGCACGAGTGGTCTTGTTTTTATAACTAGAGAACTGTCCTAGATTATGCATAAAGAAGTACATCATCAAAAGCAATGAAAACCTTTAAAACAAGGAAAAAGAGCAACTCTGGCTGAACCCTACAGCAGCAGTTATAATGTCTGGAGTGCTTGTTCTTGCTGAAGCATTATCATAGTATAATGCGAAGAGGAAGACTTCAATGAAATGCTGAGGAAAATTTCTGCAGGAGCAGTAGTTCACTTATTTTCCTCTATGAGATGCAGGTCCTCATTGAGCAGCTAAAAAATTGTTTTATTATAAGTTTGGAGCTTCCAGGGTCCATAATATATCAACACAATTCTTTAGGGGAAAACTGCGAGAGTTCTTAGTAGTTAAACACAATTTGGAAAAAAAATGTTAGAAGTTTTTTGAATTGATGTTTCATATCGCACACTATGTTCCGTCATCAGGAAGCATTCTAGCATGAGGATTCATGAGTTATGTTTTTTGCTCTTTCCAAGATAAGATAGGCAGGGAAACACGCTTGAAGAAGAAAGATTAAGCTCTATACTGGTATGGTGATTTTCTGACGACATTCTTTTTGAACAGTCACCTTACCTTTCTGTGGCTGGAGATTTGGATGTAGAGTATCAAAGGTATGATAGTTAGAGCAGAAAAATCCAAGAGCTTATTTCTCGAGTTGCAGGTACTGAAGATTCAAGGGACTGAGAAAGACTGTCCCATCAGAGAAATGACAGCTCAGTGATAGTTTAATTTTCTATTGAGTTTGAGTAAAATAAAGGGTTATCAAACAACAAGCAAGAAAATTTTATGAACAAAATAAAATGATGCCTACAAAAAAGTCGACACTTGGTGAGAAGGTTTGTGGTGGTGCTGATTTTAGAATGCAGGGAGCCAAGACAGGGAAACAAATAAATAAAACATCAACAAAACCTGTCCAGATGGATTTTGTTAAAAAAATGCTTTCAGCCTATTATATATTATTAGATCCAGATAGAACTAGGTAAGCTAGATATGGCATGTTTATAGGTGCTACTTTCATTGATGTGCTTAAAAAATAAATGGTGTGGGCATCAGAAACATTAGGAATGGTGTAATGAAGGCTTGTACAATTCAAAGCAAAAGACCCTTCTCAAAGAGCTTTGTGCGTTAACCAAAACAATAAGTCGTCTCTGTATTAAATATCACCGTTCATTTCTTGACTTCACTCTATTTATTTCTCATATAGTACTGCATTGTTGACATTAGCTGTATTTATTAATTTTTTATCATTGATTAACTAAACAGTCTGTCTTTATATTTTAGCTCTGTGATTATGTCATGTTTCATGTTGCTTGTTTAAAACAATTTCCAAAGATCTGCTTATTTTTCTTTATTCTTAGCACACAACTGGCCCCTGAATTCTAACAGTCTGTCTATTATTTTTCTATGACATGCATTACCTCCTCGAGATTAACATAGTTTTTATCTTGTTTTCTCCATTTTCTTTCCTCTTAACAATAGAGCATATAGGACTTGTTGCATGAGGCAAAATCAAATTGTGTCTGTCTAAATGAACCTTTATAGTGTTGGTGGGTATTCGGTGCTCAAATGTAGGCTTTCTGCCACCAAGAGCATGGCATAGTTTTGTGTAAACATAAATATATATAGCTTTTCATATGGCTGACATGATGCTATCCTGTCCTGAATTAGGTTTATCATCCAAATATAAATTCAAGCGGTAGCATTTGCTTGGACATCCTCAAGGAACAGTGGAGTCCTGCACTGACAATTTCAAAGGTACTATTGTCAATTTGCTCTCTCTTAACAGATCCTAATCCCGATGATCCTCTTGTTCCTGAAATAGCCCATATTTACAAGAATCAAAGGACTCGTTACGAAGAGACAGCGAGAGCATGGACTCAAAAGTATGCCATGAACTGAGCGGAGTTCAGGAATGATGAACCTCTAACATTTATATATAAAGGTCAGGGAAGAGTTTGCAGTTCATAAAATACTTGATTTCGTTTATCAAGTGTTATCTTCTTCCTTAATTCAAGAAGACAGGAGAATTACTATTCTCATGGTATAAGATTGAGACTTAAGGCGTTCAGGGAAAGGCCTTGATATGGTATAAATGCTTGTGATGTTGTATTGTACATTTTGAAGTGGAATTTAGTGTTCGATTCATAATTGACCCTTACTTTATGATGTCGGCATCTATAAGGTTTACCCTAGCCTGTTAGTTTAGAGTGTAAGAATATTGGTATTGCTTCTATGGATATAATTATGTCTATTCAATTAATTAAGCAAAGTCTGTTACAAAAGCATTTTTCATAGTGACACTAGAATAAACTTCTATTAATGCAAAATGCATGTCGTGAAATTGAGACAAAAATTTCAGATGAAACAGATCTGTCTCGCTTGCCTAGTGTTGTAGTTTGGACTTCCTAGATTCTCGTGGCCATATGTGGCATGTGCTTCCTAAGTTTTTTATTTGACGTGCTTTAAACTCCAAATGCAGTTATTAAATTGGTATTAAATCTTTCAAACTCTTGGGTAGATGTTCTTCCAGAGTTAGTCTGGCATGTAAACATTGACCTTGTAAGGAAGGTGGATGTGTACAGGATTTGTCAGAATTTGCCATTCTCTTGTTGGAAACAATTAGGGTGGGGTAACTGTATTATCAACTTGCTTGAAATAGTGATGTGAAACATTAATCAGTTATTCTGACAGCAATTCAATTAATTAAGAGAAATCTGTTGTTCCAATGACATTAGAATTTAATTGATGCAACATGCATGTTGTGAATTTGAGACTCAGATTTCAGATGAAATGGATTTATTTTGCTTGCCTGGTGTTGTAGTTTGGACTCGAGATTCTTGCAGTAATATGTGTGTGCCGAGCTTTTGTTTTGAGATGCATTAAACTGCAAATGCAATTGTTAAATTTGTATCAAATCTCCCAAACACTTGGCTGGGTGTTCTTTCAGATTTAGTCAGGCAGGTCAACATTGACCATGTAAAGAGGGTGGATGTGTTCATGATTTGTCTGAGTTTTCCATTTGCTTGTTGGAAACAATTAGGGTCGGTACTGTATTATCAATGTGCTTGAAATGCTGATACATTAATCAGTTTCTCTCTCAGCAAGCATGATTTCATTCAATAGATTGTTCTTTTATCTAGTTTTGACTGATAATGTATTCTGAAACTGGATGTTTCATCCTGATGGATTTTCCACTTCTCTGCTATATAAATAGAGCTATCGTTTTATTCAATATTCATGACCAAAAAAAGATTATATGTCCCAGAAACAATCCGGACACCCATGATATGGCCTATTCTACACACATGGAAATGGGTTGTGGCATATGATATGTACATTTGTGGGTCAGATATACTGAAGTCTCAATTGACATCTTCATTGTCAAATGCTCTGCTATTGTCAAGGCTACTAAAATTTTATCCGCTTTCCCCAGGCCAAGTCGAATCACACACAACAAATTAGACCAGATCAACATGCGTGTCCAGTTTAGTGAATGGGCAAATTCAAAGTTTTTGGCATCTCCGAGTTTTTGAAATAGAAATTTTGAATATTTTCATCTTCTTAATTGCATACATTTTCCCCGATTCCAAGTTGTTTGATTTCACAACATCTCAACTGTGTCTCTGACCTAAGTTGGAATCTAAAGTACTATGCTCTAACATCATGTGTTACTATGTAATCATAGGTTCTTTGCGCATTTGAAATACTTAGCATGAACGTGTGATTTGTTTTTTCTATAGTGTGTGTGTTGTCTTTGTGAGTTTGCTGCATTTAGTTTATGTACATTTAATGGCAGTAAAATATGATACTATATCACTAATCAAATGGAGATGTGGATTTTCGTTCAGGGTGAATAATGTATTTTATTTTTGGCTGTGTTTCTAGGGCCAATTGTGTACACTACAGTTTTCCTGCTTGTTTCAGTAGGATGTAAATGCTATTATGTGTAGCTTCTGGTATCAACAGCATGACTTTATCTCCTTGAGGTTTAGGATAAAAATGTATTTTTAGGGCTTTTTGGGAAATGTTCAATGTTACTGAAGCATGTCATTTGCATTGAGGATACATGTTGTGGTGACAAAGACAAACTCTAACAATTCCAAATATTTTGTTACTGTTCAGCAGAATTATAGGTCATACTCGCAAATAATCTCTAATAGAACATCGCATAAATAAATTTGGAATGATTAAAAACTCATTAATGTGATGCTCTTTTCGTATAAACTACTAGATTTGCGTTGAGGTTACATGTTCTATTTATGTGATGTTCTGGAATGACTATATAGCAGTGTCTAATTCTGATAAAGATGTGCAATGTTTTGGGTCTGTGACATCCTATTACAGAGATGGGGATTATCTATACAAGGAGGGTGGAATATATTTTTTCGGTGCTTGCATTAGATAATTTGCATATATTGAATGTTTAACAATCTCTAACCAATGGAAAAATATAAACTACATTCTTAGAGGGTTTTTTCTGTGGAAGATATTTAATATTGCTATCAGGATTTAACTGTTCAAGTCAACCATGTTTCATGAGTAGTGGTTTACAAGACACATATTTCATGGATTTATTGTATCTAGGTGATGGTCAGGGAGGTGAAGCATTGGGCCTTATTAAGAGGTCACCCATCCTAGTACCACAACTCAAACAGGCTTAACCTATTTTATTAGCTGTTCTTTATATGTTTAACCTAATTTATTTGAATTGTCTCATTACTTGAGAAGATAATGACTAGGCTTGATACCCACCAGGTCATCTGATTACTTCCGAAGATTATGGCTAGGTTTGATACCCATCCCACTACTACTGTCAAGCTTGCTCACTTTATCCATTTTATTAGCTGTTCTTTTTATGTGTGATCTGAATTATTTGAGTTCTTTCATTACTTAGGAAGAATATGGTCTGATTGCCACTAGGTGTGAGGGATGGTGAGAGAGTGGAGCTTGTCACTCTGTTTGCAGTTTTGCCTGTCCCATTTTAGTTTAGTTAAAGGATTGTTTGGTATTAATTAAACCTATCTACAGTGAGTATTATTTTATTAATAATTGATGTTTTCAACTGAAGTCTAATCAAACCAAGCGAAAAGAGACCTGATCTTGGCCAACAATGATACAAATAGAATAATCTGTTATTCCTTTGTTATTCCTCTAGTCAACATTGACTTATACTACGTTGAAGCGTTAAGAATTATTTGTAGTAATGATGGCGTGTAGGATTTTGTTTTGAAAAGCATCTATGGAGTTATGTGCACCAGTGATGATAGCTTTTGGGAATTGTTTGAAAAGCATTTTTGGAGTTTTTGATATATTAATGTTTTTAAATTTGGAAAGCATGTAATTATAATAGGACATTTGTAATCTTACCCACATATTGTGGAGCAAATGATATATTATAAACATTGTATTTATAAATTAGAATGTCTTCATAAAGTCTTAGATTCTTTAATCAATATTTCAGATTTCATCATTTAAAAGTAAAAATAATCATGATATGGTTGGCCTACTCTTGAAAATAGCATCATTTATTTAATTGTAATTACATTATAATTAGATGAAACCATGTCATAAAAAGACTTTTGGACAAAAGTGGAGAGGTTATAGAGAAGACATTAAAGTGAGAAAGAAAAGACTCAAATAAATCAAAATTGAAGGGTTGGAATGATTAGATGGGAATGCATAATAAGTGATATATGAATGGTACATTGAAAAATAATGATAGAACAAGTAATAGGTTTGATTCTATATTAAAAATGGTACACGAAGATGACAGGTAATAGGTTTATTACTTTGTTATTTAAGTAAAATGTATATTTAAAAAGTCAATAATAATTAGTAGTATGGAATAGATATTGTAAATATAAGAGTTTTTATTTTTATTTTTTTTATTATAATCAACAGTCTAATAAGGGGGCTAACCCTTACACAAACATAGTCTAAAGGCATCAAAGTGAATAACACTAAAATAGGGGTAGTAGCTTTTACAAGCCATAAACAACTTATTAACAACACACGAACAAAATAGGTGTTGTAAAAAAAAAATACAAAAATAAACAATACACTAGCACAAAGGTTAGAAGCCCTCCTTAAGAGTGGGAGGGCCACTTAATCACTTCTTGTGAAGAAGTCGAACAATTGTTTAGGTGATGATGTCCATAGGATCCCCACAAGGGGGAGCAACTAATAAAACTCCATTTGGATGTATTATGTTAAAACAATTGTTGGAGTGTTGATAAAATGCACATTGTTAGATGAAGCTTGGATCATAGTAGAATCAAAAGGTGAAGAATGGTCCATATGGCCAGAGGGGGCCACACCAATAGGAGCAAGAGTGATATCCACATGGTTTACAACAGGGGTATCACCCAGATTAGCAACAGGAGCATGGCCTAGATTTGCGCAGGAGCATCACCTAGATTTGCAACATGAGTTTCATCCTCATTGTCAACCTGTGAGGAGTCCTCAGAGGTAGATTCAAAGAGAATCAAAAGCTCAAATGGTCAAATAATCATCAGTTGCATCCTTCCACCAAGTAGAAGCACATTTACGACACAAAAGAGAACAATTTGTAGCTAGATGCGCAGTAGAGAAGCAATGTCAATGTCGAAAGGGGAGGCCCTCGTAATCCAACAATTGAGTCTAAGGCATAGCCCCAACCTTGAGCATTACATCCCTTGGCAGTGGTGTGGAGATATCCGTGTCAACCAAAATATGAGCGAACGTAGAGTGTCTCAATGAAGTTGTAGCCTCATCCACCTTCAAGAAATGACCAATAGAGTTTCCAATGGCCTTAAAGCAAGAAATCTCCCAAAAATGGAGTGGGTGATTAGGGAGACGAACTCACACAAAGCATACATTGAGCAGTTCAATGAGGAGGTTGAAGGAGATTGTCTCGGGTTTGGCAGAAAGAGAGTGATTCCACCAAACCCACAATTTGCTCAACACCAAATCACGGTCTTCAATGTTACTAGAGACTAAGGGTTGCCAAGAACTTGTTACCCAACAATGCAAATCTCGAAGAGAAGACCGAAGGCCAGTGAATCTACAGACCAACCCACGACGTTGGTAGAACTCCACATCCACCACATTCGGGCCACACCACCACAGGAGAGGTTGTGGCACAAGTAATAGGTCAAGTTTTCACCTTTGGAGGAATAGCAACATGAACATAGCTTTGTCCACCAACATGAGACTTTGGGGGAGGGGGGGGGGAGCCTTTGCCTTTACCCCAACAAGAATAGCAACCCCTGAACCACCAACAACTAGGTGTGGATCCGACTCTAGTCCAAGAAGAGATGAGGAAGAGGATTTAGGGTGAGCCCCCACTGTTTACCAAAAACAACAACAAAAGCAACCCCATCCACAAGCGTAGAAAAAGGGTCCAAACCACCCACAAGGCATTGTAGAGATGTATTTGCAGAGACAACAGACACAGACAACACCAAAATAGACGTGGAGGCCCCAACTGGAAGCCATCACCAAACGACAAGCTATTGGTAGTAGTCGCACACACAACCAAGATGTTGAACTCCAGTCCCCACAATGGTTGCTAAGAGGGAACCAGAGACAAAAAGAGCATCATGAGTCAGTCCCATGGGGGCCAACATTGAGGCCCCATCAACCGTTGAGTATTATATTAAAAATGTTTATGAACCTTGGTTGTAAGCTCTAGGCAAGAATCCCCACTATTTCACCAAGGATCAAGATAAGCAACTCTCGATTGAGAATCACGGTAGAGAGCAACCCCAAGGGGACTTGAACCTTGGTTATGAATAAATTAGAAAGGAATTTTTAACTATGTTATAAAAAAGATTAGAAAGGAATTTTTCAGAGTAACTATTCATAAATAAATTTGACTTAAAATTAGGCTATTCAATTTCAATAAAACATAAAACAAATAAAATAATTTTAAACATTAGATTTATTAGATTTAAACAAATAAAATTATTTCTAAATTAGAGGATGGATTTAAGAATTGAATTGAGATTGAATAGAAAAAATAAAATGGAGATTCCACTTTCTTATATAAAGATTAGATAGTCAAAATTCAAGAAGAGATTTATGAAGAGACTAAAAATACATCTTTTTGGATTACAAGAATCAAATAGCCACATGTCTTCTAGTACCACAGGGACATGATCAGACTTTGTGACCTCTTGGTTGCAAGAGGATGCTTTAACAAATCGAATCAATGTCCTTGCCATGTAAAAATACACTATTTTTTAGAAAAATAGGTAAAAAATTATTAATCAAGAATATCCAATATAAAGCAAGAAAGATGGTCAACCAATATTGTTCCCGCTAACAAACTTTTCTAAAACTTGAGAGTACTTTATGGATAAATGTCCCCATTCATAAACATTCCACTAATCCAATTGCTCGAAAGCCCACTTCACCAAACAATTGGTCACTCTATTCCATTCACAAGGAATATGACATGAGACTTGAGCTAAGCATTTGCTTAACCAACATAGCCAATTTCCAATTAACTCCATCCAACCTTTCTTCATTCAACACATTAATCACCACTTGAGAATTCAATTCACAAATAATCTTGCACTGTCGTAGAGCACAATCACTTTCCTGTGGATAGAGAACAACAAAATCTTCCAAGAGATTATTAGTTTATTTCCCTTTATATAATTAAAAGAAGAAAACAACATCCCGAGAACTATCTCTAACAATAACTCTTGTCCCAACATGCTTGGGATTTCCCCTGGAAGAACCATCGATGTTAATCATCAAAACTCCCTAAGGAGGGGAAGACCACTGAATTTCTTATTGGATCTTCCTTTAAGCTATCAGAAGAAAGCAATTCTTAGCTGGGGGTCTTCCTAGACTACCAAATAATTCAACTAATGAAATGGAACAAATATAGGCTTGCTTCTAAGCCGACAACTATAAGTCCCAAATCTCCCTAGTGAAGGAACCCTAAAAGAAAATTTGCAAAAACATTCCTCGCTATTATTGCAATAACATTGATAGAAGGCCCCTAAAATCCTCTCTTCCATAAATGATTCCATGTGAGACACTTATTCTATGCAACAAGCCATAAGAAAAAATGCACTTGGGTCAAGCAAACTTATTGTAAACCCACTTCTGTTGAATTTTGCAATATAAGCGCCTGCAATATCATACAACAAACAAAGAACACCTTCCACAAACAAGAGTAACAAGAAAGATATACTATATCCCTCAAAAGGAAAGATTATAGAATGAGAATTGCAATGCACAAAGAATTTCTTTTAAAAAGGCAAGTCCTTTAAAATTAGGAAAAAGCTAAATGAGTTGGAAAAGAAAACTAGAGCTCAACTAGGCTAAATTAGGTTCAACTAAAGCTCCAATAAGTGAACCTAAGCTAAGAATACATGTGCAAGCATGTGCTCAATTATGCATGACCATGTGCACAAATATGTAAGCAACAATGTGCATGCTCTAACACCCTCCCTAGTTGAAACTTAGGGAGAAGCAGAAACCTCTAAGTGCATGAAATAAAATAATGGGTCCCAACAACTAAAATCTTGATGGGGTACCCATGTACAAGCAAAACGATCTTTCACAATTGGAGAAAAGGAGAAAAACCCAATGGAAGAAAACTACTTTCTAAAAGAAAAAATAAATGGAGGACTAAGAAGCCTACAAAATAATGCCCCGATAAGAATAGGAAAATGAAGAACCTTTGAAGCACAAAGAAGCTATAGACATCTGTCAAATGATAACTACTATAGTGATGAATGAAGAACCTCCTTTGAAATGAAAATGATAATCAAGATCAAGAAGACAAGAATCTACATGAGTGACCCTAATGACACTATTTGAACAATGAAAAAAATACCAAAACATCTATCAGTCAATAACATAGATGGAAACATAAATCTGCATGAGTGACCCTAACGAAAGTACTCAACATGCAAGAGTAAACTTCTAGTAAAAAATACAAGTGCCAATAGACTAAAGAATAGATCAACTAAAGATAAGTTGCTTCCACAAAAACTAGAATGCAAGAGTGTCTATATGGTAAAAGCTCAATCTCACTAAAATATGTCCCCTGCATCCAGCTAGTACATAGGAACAATGTTGTGTACATAGCTCACTCCAAAGAAAAACTAAGGAAGCATTAGCACCAACAGTAAAAATACCCGCATAAAGATGGTAATGGAAAGACAATAGATCCATTGAAAATGTGTCACCAAGTAGTGCATGAAGGATAATCCAAGTGTGCACAAGAAAGTACCTACAACTGAATAAGGGTTTTCAACCAATGCACATGCACATGGGACAAGAATAGTTAGAACTTGATGTCATTGTGGAGAGACACTCACAAAAAAAGGTATGATGCAAATAAAAGGCACTACACAACCCTGCATGATACTTCGTAATACGATGCATGTATAAAATAATGCATAATAGAATGTGCAAAATCCCCAAAAATCATACACGAGTGAAATTGTATAACAATGCATCTACAAATAGAGAAGTGCATGCAAAAGATGTTCAAATGTCCAAATAGGGAAAAGTGTGAGAAATTCATGTAGAATAGCTGAAGGCAAAATCTGGAAATAATGCATGGATAGTTGTGAAGAGCTCAAGGAGACCTTTCCAACTCTACAAGAATCACAAATAATGAAGGAAATGGAAAAAAATATGCCAACTTAGAAGCGAAAATACCATATATGACTTCAAAGGGCTCTCAAAAACTCTAGGAGATAATTTTGAAAACAATCACAAGCAGTACTAGTTAGCTCTCTGAATCACCTTTCCAACAATATGATCGGTGTGCTTCTGATCATTCTTCTAATGCGGTTATTTGCAGGTTCAAGGGTTTTTGGCCAAATCTTCTTGGGCTCCATGCTTGGATATCTAAGCATTGGGAACCTATCATTTCGAACTCGATTCATATTTTCCCTATGGCCAAGGGTTTCTTCATTGCCAAATTTGAAAAAGTGGAAGATAGAAAGATCATTTTATGCGAGCATTTCTTCACTTGGGAAAATCATTTCCTTTTGATGATTAAACCCTACAATAAGGATTTCAACCCTTCTTCTAAATCCTTCTGTAAGATGCCAATTTGGGTTAGACTCCTCTACCTCCCATTTCATTTTTGGGTGGATTCTCTCTTAGAGGAAGTGGGTGAGGCACTTGGTGACTTTGTGATGGTGGATTCGGAGTCTTCATACATTCTCCACTCCACCTATGTTCGTATATTGGCTCATATTGATGCTTCTAAGAGGTTGCCAGAGGCCCTTTGCTCATCATTATACGATATTAAAGAGCTCTTCCCATTAATGGCGTGGGTGAGGCTGAGTTTGTTCCTGTGGCTTTTGGGATGGACTCTCAGGTGGTTTTGGTGCTGGTACTATTGTTGGTGATTCTCAGTTGGAGGATTTTCTGGCTCCTGGTTCTACTCCTGTGGTTTCTGGGACGGGCTATCAAGTGGATGTACTTGTTGGTGCTATTGTTGGAGTAGTGTATGTTTCTAATATGGTTTATGAGGATGTTGATGGTGTTATTTGTGTCAAGGATTCTACTGGTGTTTTCCTTGGAGTTGTTCATGTCTCTCTGGATGTGGTTGGCTCTGGTTCTGGTTGGTCTTTGCAGTGTACTAGTCTCTCTTTGGGTGTTGGAACTTCTGTGTTGGATTTGTTGGCTTGGCAGGATGCAGATGCAAAGGTGGAAGATGGTTGGATTTTGGTTAAAGGGAAACATTCCAAGAAGGGTTCACCCTCGTTTGATATGAATATTTTTTCCCATAAGAAGGGTGCTAATAGAAAACATTTAAGGTTGTAGTTGTATCTTCCAAGTTGAGGGAGCCTAGTGTTTAAAACCCTCAGGGGTAGTGGGGGCTATGCTTGCCTGTTATTTCTTGACTTCTGATGGTTTGTGGATTGTGTTGTTGGTTTTGACATTCTATTTAGTGGAGTGCATAGCTCAATCAGTGGCTGGCCTTTTTTAAGGGGATTGTTAAAGCTTAATATTATTTTATGCCTTGTACAGGGTTTCGGGGCCCCTTCAAAACCTACTCTTCCTTTAATAAAAAATGATATCTTATATTAAAAATACACACTGTATGTGAAAGTTATGGCCAAAAGAATAACATTTTAAATTTAGCCAACCAACAAACATGACCCTTGCAACTTAATTTTTGCAAAATCCACTCACTAAAGGAAAATTCCAATAGATGTTGATATGGTCATTTGGGGCTAAGAAAAATATGTATATGAAAAATCTTATAAAATTGAGAGCGACTTAGATGGTTTTTTGTGGTTGTGTAAAGAACTCAAAAATTATTTTTCTCCAATATTAGTTGATTTGTAGATTCCCAAAAAATACACACTTCTAGATCTACAAAAAAGATAGATATGGTGACATTGTAACACATCTGAGAAAAAAAACCTTCAAAGATTGAGAGGAGGTTTGATGGGTCCACACTTTGATACCATGTTGAATTTTGCAACACAAGCACTTGCAAGATCAAACAAAAACTTGACACCTTCCAAAAATGAGAGTAGCAAGAAAGATATACTATATTACTCAAAAGAAAATATTACAGAATGGGAATTGCAATGCACACATAATTGCTTTATAGAAAGAAAGCCCTCTAAGATTAGGAAAACGCTAAATAACCTAGAAGTTTGTGACAACAACAACTAGGCTCATTATAAGCTTTTACACCTAGAAACCACTAGTGACAACAACAACTTGGTTCATCAAAGCCTTTTATACCAAAAAGATGCCAATGTGAACATGGAAAGGTTGTTATAATTGCTCTATAGACCTTAGGATTTTAGGAGTTTCCTACAACTTCAAAAAATCCCAACCCTAGGTAACTTGCAAATGGTTTTTAATTCTTCAAAATAAATTATTGAGGATGAAAAGGGAAGAAAATATAGAAGCAATTGTGGAGCCAACAACAGAGAAATATTATAGAAAGCATTGGAGTTCCAATTTCTAGTTTTGGGTACTAAATTTATGGTTTTGTATTGACACATGTTTCTTTCCAAATTGTGAAACTCATTGTAACCACTAAAGAATGAATTTTATGTGCATATTTGACTTTGATTGAGCATTTTTCCATGTATTGTGCTCATTTTTTGATGTATTAGTAATCTTGTATTTATTCAAGATTACTAACAATGATCATTTAATAGACTATAATTCATGTTGTCTTTATTAAAGTACGTGTAGAACCTATTTTTCTTGTGTGTTTGAATGATAGTCTTTGTTATATATGCATTAGGATGTCATTATTGATTCCAATATTGTATCTTTTAAATGAATAAAATGACCCTATGTTCAACTTGATTGACAATAATCTCTCATCAACCCAACATACCCATAATAACTTAATTTATACGTCTTTTCAATTATTCTAATTTTGTGTGTTCAACTTACCATGTCTAAATGTAAACAATAGAAAGATAGGGGATATTTAAAATCACATTTTTGGTCCTTCTATAAGGTATGTTATTTGTTTAATTATGATACGCTACCTTATATGTTTGAATTAACCCATAGATTTAAAGCGGTGACCTAGATAGGTTATACTATAAATGGGTATTGTTGGTCATCAGGTAACATTTTTTTCATTCAACTAAACTTATTGAATACCTTAGAGAAGAACTCCTTGGTTTAATAAAACCAAAAGTGAAGAAGGTTTTACCCACTTAAATGGTTATTTTTTGGTAATGTGTTCTTACCATAGGTTTCATGATTTTCTTCTCAAGTGTGACAACCCTAGCACTTGGAAGAAAATTAATCTTTAGACATTTGGGACCTACAATTTTAATCACAAATAGATTAAAATTATTGATGAGGAAGTGTTGATCCAATTAGATATGTTGATCACCTTGGTGATCTAGCGATCTTGTGAAAATTGTATTGATCAATGTGTATAGTTGGAAACTTAACATCTTACACCAACACATTGGCTTCCTTATCTATTAGGAAAACAATGTTTCATCCTTGCATTTACATAAAGTTACTATTTATAGTAATTTTATATTTGAACATGGTTTGGTCCAAAATTTTCGCCAAATACACAAATTGGATATATAAACATGCTACTAAATTTTTGTTGCAAGATCATATCTAGATTTGAAGATATTAAAGTTTTCATTTTTGAAAGTTTCAAAGTCAATTTTGAAGGGATTAGAGGATTTTCTTGGACTTGAAAATGTTTATAAGTGGCACAATGTGTCATATCTTGATAGAGAACTTTATGAGCTTTCTAGCACTTCAAACTATTCATCAATTGGACTCTTGTATCAAAAGTTATTGCCTCCAGGTTCTCTTGAAATAGAAAATATAATAATATGTTGAACACATAAATGAGTGGTAAAAGGTGGTTGCAAATGTTGGTGTGTTTTTTTTTATTGACACTAGGGCATCTTGAATTGGAGATAAGTTGGGGCCCACTTTTTGGGGGCTGGTTTTAGCTCACATTTTTGTAATCTTGTTGGATAGTTTCATGTATCATATCTCATGTTAATTAGGTGTGTCATGTAGGTTAATGTAAGATTCTTAGAGAGGTTGAGTTACCTTTGGATCTTCGGTTGGTGGTACTCCTATGTAAAGCTTTCTCTACATGTATATTGTATTATGTTGTTGATTTTTCAATAATATATTGGGTGTCTTTTGAAGTGTAGGGTTTTCTCCTGAAAGAGTTTTCCCCATGTAATTCATTGTGTTGTGGTATGCATATTATTTATATTTATTTCTCTTAAGTTTATGTAATTGTTGTAAACATCTAAAAAGTTTTAAATAACCCTCCTCTCAAGGTTAGTGTACAAAGTCATTTCACTACCTTAACTTCCTTACCTTGTTGAGGACTATTTGATTTAACATATAATATACAACCCTAGTTTATTGTACTATTGAATGCAATTAGGAAAATAACTTGTAAGTGAATTAAAAGATTTTGAAGTAATGGATGTAGTAGTTCAA
The DNA here is from genome assembly GCA_027943335.1 of Chamaecyparis obtusa. Lineage (NCBI taxonomy): Eukaryota > Viridiplantae > Streptophyta > Pinopsida > Cupressales > Cupressaceae > Chamaecyparis > Chamaecyparis obtusa. Next base: position 61,155 of record BSBK01004622.1, on the reverse strand, counting down.
TATGTAAACAATCATAGACTATTACAAGATCTTTTTACTTCTTATCAACTAGTTTGACAACTTTGTCTTTATAAACTCATGTCATCAACCATGTTGTACTAGGTGCTCTAATACACCTTGGAGTGATTGTCTTGTCCACTCATTTCTTTAGATGACTCACTCTTTTTGATATCTTAAGGAAGTATTACTGGTTTTAACTATCAAGGAGATGTTCTTTGATAATAAGTAATTAAGAATATGGTTTCCCTAATTTGATTTGTAGATTAATAAAGAGGTTTTGTAGTACAAAGTTCTCCCTTATTTATATGAAAGAAAATTTCATATAACGAATAGATTAAAAAAAGATAATTTAATTATTGAATCTTTGCTTTAGCCCATGTAATAGGAATGGGCATCAAGAGGTCTTAAAAAAATATTTTGTCAATCTTTACAATTTACAAGCAAATAAGCACAATAGCATCAAGCTATATTGGTAAGTAGACTAAATGACAATTTAACAAGCAATGTATGTACTTAAGCACCAAATAAATTGTAAGATATTGGATTCTATAGGTCCATATGATAAAGATGTATTTTTGCATCACGTATGGGAAATATTACATTTGTTGTTGATGCCAAGATAGAATGTCACACTATTTCCATTGATGTCAAAGGTGGGAAGATTATTATCATTAAAGTCAAAAGAAAGATGGAACACATATAAAAAAAAGGTATTGGTTTCCATGGTATGGTGATTATGTTGGAAGGGATGAAGGCCTTCCAAGATGACTTACATGATAAGCATTTTAAAAGAAATGAACTAGTTGATTAGGATTTGGGCCTAAGATAAAAGCACTTAGACTTATATATATTAGATCATCCAAACCTGATTTTGATCAGTATTACATATGAAAATAATTCATATATAATAAAAAAAAAAGTGATTCAATATGTAAACAATGTATGATTAAAAGAAATAAAGAAAGCTAGCTACTACGATCATCTAAATACAACAATCATCATTGCAGACAATGATTCTATTTAGAATAATTATTGAAGATAATTAAAGGTTCGTGAAGGCAATGATTGGGTTTAATTACAAAAGCTATTGATTGATGCTAAGACATTTTCTTACTTCAAGACACATCCATTCAAGATTATAGAAGATCTAAGAATGAGATTGAAATAATTTCGATCAAACATATGAGGCAATTTTGATCATAAATATGGAGTATATTTAATTCAATATATAAGATAAATTTAAGAAAACCTATGGGGTGGATTTGATTCAATATATGAGGCAAATTATGAAGCATATTTGAGCATATCTTTGAAGGATTGGCGAGATGATTTTATAAATAATTTGTTTGCATGTGTGTGTGTGTGTCATTCAAGGAGAACCAAAAAAAAAGTGGAGCAATGGGTAAGATTTATGCAAGAGATATGAAATAAATGTAAATAATTATTAATTGAAGAAGTGATACTCAAGGAAAAAAGTACTCTAATCATTTTGAAGTTGGTTCTTAGTTGTGGGGATGGATGCCTACAAATTGTGGGAATTAATGTTTCTAGTAGGTTGGTGCCTACAAAGTTTGTAAGAATTTTAAATATTCAATATTTTATCATATGTTTCCTCGTATTATGGGTTCTTATCATTGATATTGTGCAATTGATGTTTTTTATTAAGGTAAAAACAGGTTTTGAAGGGGCCCGAAACCCTTTACAAAAAGGTCTCTAAAAATAAACAAAGAAAGCCCACTAAAAGGAATGGATCAAGACCAAAACGAGGGTTTTACAACAGGCTCCCACAACCTGGAACAAACAATGCACGAAAAAAAACCATGCAAACCCAAACTAAAGAAAATCCAAGACCATTATGATTTTCCTCTAGCACCCTTCTAATGGGACCGAGGGGTCATTCTAAAAGAAGGTGAAGACCTCTTGGAATGTTTAACTTTAACCTTGATCCAACCTTCTTCCACCTTAGCAGTTGCAACCTGCCAGTCCAATGAATCCAAAACAGAAGAATCATTCCCCTAGAGGGGGAAACACACTGCGCAGAGGCAGCCATCTGAGAACTAGAACTAGACAAAGGGAAAACTCCAACAGAAAAGCCAGCAAGAGAAGACCCAACAGAAAACCCAACACCAACAAAAGGGAATGCCACTGCAGTCGCATCAAAAGGAACCCACACATAAATAGGTGAGGAAGGAGGAACAACAGAACCCATAGAAACTCCAGCAACAGGTGCGGAACTAGAAAGAGGAGAAGACACAGGGAAATCCTTCTTAACCACCTGCAAAAAGCTCTGATGGGAAGAAACCTTCTCCACCGTATGGTGTTGAGAAGAGGCACCCTGCTACCACGAGGCAACCTTTTTAAAACTTTGAAGTTCACATTGATCCGCAACATGACCAGTCTTAAAGCAACTTCTGCATCTGAAGGGAAAATCTTCATAGTCCAATTGTTGAATCCAACTTCTGCCATTAAGAGAAAAAAAAGTTTAATCTCTGCTGGCAGACCTTTAGAAATATCCATTTTCACCAAAATACGATAAAATGTGGAATGAAACTAGTCAAAAGAGTTCTCATCCACCATAATCATATCCCCAATAGCATCCCCCACAAATTCCAGAAGAAAATCAACCCAAAGATGGAGGGAGAGATTAGGAAGCCTAACCCAAATGGGCATCTTATTAAAAGATTCAGAAGACGGGGAGAAGTCAGGATGTCAAAGTTTCAACATCAGCATGAAATGGTCATCCCAACTAAAAAGGTTTTCACACAAAATCGTCTTTCTATCCACATCATTTTTAAATTTAACAACAAAAAATCCCTTAGCCATAGGAAATATGTGGACTGTACCAGTGATAAGGGGCTCTCAATGCTTAAAGATCCAAGAAAGTAAGTCAGGCAAACAAGGCCAGTGACCCTTAAAATTGCAAATTAAGCCATGCAAATAAAACACAAAAGCAACTACATCAATTTCAGAGAGCGTCTCCTCATCCAACTCCACAACAATGTGATTGATAACAGGAAAAGTACTGTGTTTTATAGACTTCCCCAAGATAGGCTTAGGAACAAAAGAACTCCTATCCCTGCCAACAAAAACATGGTGACCAGAGGCCTTAGGATTTTGGGTAGAAACCCCCAAGTTACCAAATGCAAGAACATGTCCCCCCACCACCTTGGAAGACGAGGGGAGCCCCGAGAGAGAGGGAACAACAAGAGAAGAGGAGGGAATGTGGGTAAAGGCAGCGAAAAACCCCAACACAGAGGACGAGCAACCCAACACCAAGGACGTCAAAGGCGTTGAACCCCCCATTGTAGAAGCATCAGAGGAACGAATATTGGCCACCTCAGAGAAGGCAGCAAGAGCACCATCAACTGCCAAAAGAAATGTCGGGGTAGCAGCTGCTGCTAAAACCCTAGGAGAAGCCTCGGGAGCCATCTCCTATTTTTTTTTCCTATTGTGCAATTGATGTTATTATGATTGTTAAGTTAAAAAAAACTCATACATAGCCCAATCTAGAAGCAAACTCAAAAATTCAAGCACATTTTTACTATTGTATGGCTTGTCCCATGCGCTTAACGACTCAGACTCCTGCTCTTCTAGGGTTTTAGTTGATGGTGGAAGGTTTCTAGGCTCCACCCCGTTGCGATCTTCTCCCTCTTCTCCTTCAATGTTTGTTGCATCGACTAGGGTTTGTGTGGTTGGTGGGCATGTCATTGTGGCTGGGATGTTTGTCCCATTGGCCTTGCCCCCTTCGTCATCTTCTCTTCCCCCTATGGTGTCAACAACATTACTTGGGGTTACTTCTAGTTGTTCGTCTTCTACTTTTTGTTTTGCTTGGCAATGGGGGTTAGGGTCCTCCGACTTATTACCATTGGGAGCCCATTATTACGAGTAATGTTGAAATTTTCCCTATGGAAAAGTTTTTTTTTATTGCCAAATTTAAGAATGTTGAGGATAGGAAACTTATTTTGTGTGATCATTATTTTAGTTGGGAAAATCATTTTATGCTTATGGTTAAACGTTGGCATCTTGACTTTGACCCTTCTTCTAAAATGTTTAATAAGGTTCCTATTTGGGTCAGACTCCCCCACCTTCCCCTTCTATCTATGGGTTGATTCTCTGTTAGAGGTTGTGGATGAGGCTCTTGGGGATTTCCTAATGGTGGATGTGAAATCTTCTGATATGTTTCATTCCACTTTTGCCAAAATTCTAGTTGATATAGATATTCCTAAGGGGCTTCCGACTAAGATTAAACTGGAGCATTTGAAGGGTTACTGGATCCAAACTTTGAATTATGAAGGGATTCCCTTTAGATGTAGGAGATGCTTTAAAACGGGTCATGTGGTGGCCAAATGTGGTTTAGAGAAGACTAAAAAATCTGCTTCCCAGTGCAAGGGCGCTTTGTCCCAGCATTATACTATTGTGAAGAATTCTTCCCACGTGATTTTTTCCCAAGTCGTTTCTCAAGACTACCCTGAGCCTTCTTCTCAACCGATCTAGACATATGTTGATGGTTGTATTGAGGCTACTGTGTCTCTTATTGCAGGTGAGGCTCCCCCCTTGGTGGTGTCTCTGAGACGGTTGATGATGCTCTTTTAATGTCTCAAAATTTAGCTGCTAGTGATAGGACTCTTGTTGGTAGTGGGCCTTCATCTTCTGTTGGTGTTGTCTTTTTGGTTGTTGTTGGTTGTTGTTCTCAGGATGTTGGCCTTGCTACAATTGACCCTATTTATGGCACTTTTGTTGGTGTTGTCCTCTCGATTAAGGGTGTTGGGACTCCAACACCAAATCCATTTGCTTGGCAAAATGTTGATGCTAAGCTGGAGGAGGGTTGGTTTATGGTGAAAGGAAAAAAATCTAAGAAATCTTCGCCCTCCTTCGATATGACTCTTCGTTCCCACAAGAGCAAGATAAAGAAAAATCTTGTTCTCTATTTGTGTATGTCTGGGATGGAGTTCTCTCTAGTCATGTCTTTAGTTTTTGGTTGCATGTTGGTTTTTGTGCAACAATTATCATGGTATGGGCTTTCTTGAAATATCTTTCGTGTTCATTAATTGTATAGGGTTTTGGGTCCCTTCAAAACTTGTTTTATCTTTAATCAAAAACTATTGTTGTAAAATATCAAGTAGTTGAATTTTTTGGAAACTACATTGGTTTATGGGTAAATGTGTTTTGTGCATTCACAAGTGGCTCTAGGTAAACTACCATCAACCAGTGGCAATGTTGATTTATTATTTGTTACAAGACTTGGGTAATATAATTGAATCAATATTTTCGCAAACCAACAATCTCAATTCACTCTATGGATCGCCTAGTGTTTAAACATGTAGCTCGCCACACAAGATACACAAATAACCACAGTGTTGTGGCACAAAGAATGGTTTAGTGCATAACCTTTGGCAGCATTTTTTGAAAGTCAATGTCTAACATGAAATCCTTTCCACATTGCAACTATCAAAATGTTTCAGTTTCCACCCCATCTTGTGTGTGCTGTCTAAATTACATTGTTGATGGTGACATAGGAGATGTTCACGACCAAATGCTTAGATGGAATGTGTACTTTTGTGCTTAAGTGACTTCTATACAACTCTTAAGAAACTTGTTAAGCCTCATATGAACATCATAGAACTTACCTTAGAATATAATCCTAAAATGACCTTTCAAGATAAAAATGATTCCTTATCTTTCCAATGTCAAGGATAAATTATGTACATAGCCATGAAAATGTAAATTTTGGTCTAGATGTGGAGGATTCCTAATTGACTATTGCTCAAGCAAGAAAATCAAAACCCATACCTTCCTCCTACTTGCATGGGGTGATCTACACAAACAAATTCTTTTGCATGGATCAATCAATATCATGGCTATGGATATAATTTTAGGGTTTTTATACCAGGTTTCTCATGGTTACTTGTTGCCTTTCTCCTATATGTAGGGCATTGAGACAAAAATAGTTGTCTTTGGACCTTTGCTCAACTTACATTTGCTTTATGCATTGATTACATGTGTTGTTTGGACATAGGCTTGTTTCTACACAGCCCAATAAAGCCTAATTATTCTACTTTCATCTTAGCCTTTTCCCCAATCTTTTACGATGTGACAAGAAGCTTGCCACATAATATAGGCAAGCGAGAATTCAATATTTATGTTAATTGTATAATGTAGTCCACAAAATGCAAATAATCACCATTTCACTTGCACCATCCTAAACAAATTAGCTTTTTGTGCTTGTATTGTTAGAACTTTGTATGCACATCGAAATAATGTTTGAGAGGGTATAATTCTACACATACAAGGACAAGCATTGCTCAAAAATCAATGGAATCATAATCTTGCATAACATATTAAAGGACTATTACAAGTTAACAAGTAATTTGAAATGACAATAAGGCTTTTGAATGTTGTAAACATGTATGTCTAAGGGTTCAATCTTGCTCACCCTGGATCAATGCTAAGTATTTGCTATCTTGTTCTTTGGAAAGGTTCTAATTTTGAATTCAAGAATTGACAGTGTCAATCACTAGATTATGAGGGTCTTCCCTTTCAATGTCAACGATACCTCTCTATTGGTTATACGGCTACAAATTGTTCTCTTCCATGTCGTAAAGGTGCTGCTACTTGGTGGAAGGATGTAAATGATGATCATTTGACCATCCAAGCTTTTAATTCTACCTCTAAGGACTCCTCACATACTAACAATAAGGATGAAGCTCCTATTGCAAATTTGGGTGAGGCTCCCGTTGCAAATCCGAGTCATGCTCCTACTACAAATCCGGGTGATACCCCTGTTGTAAACCATGAGGATACCACTCCTGTCTTTATTGGTGCAGCCCCCTATGGCCATGTGGACCATTCTTCACCTTCTACTCCTCTATTCCAAGCTTAAGCTAACAATGTTCAACTTTCTCAGCACTCTAGTATTGCCAGATGACTTGTAAAAGTCAACACCCCTATTTTTGTTTTGTTTTCTTTGACGCCTTCAGCCTATGGTTGCGTAAGGGTCAGTCCCCTTGTTAGGCTGCTGATTATAATAAAAAACATTGTCCCACCAAACTAAAGCACCGAATTGCATAAATTACTTGAAATCCAATCCTTTATTTGTTTGAAGTATCTATGGAGGGTTGTAGAAATCAGTGCTTATAGAAGTTTCTTTCAATATCGCCATTGACTTACATTGCTCTTAATTTAGTCTAAAATAGAGCTACATCAATTTCTTGTCCTACAAAGCTTATGAACATACATTCAACATCAAACTTAGATCCACTATTATTAATCTGTATTACAAAGCCCAAGCGGCAGGGAGAGTCGCAAAGAACATAACAGCTTTCTAAGCTCCTGCTTTGGAATTAACGAAAAATGTATAAATTACATAAAGCTCTATGAAAAATAAGAATCTTGCTCTCCTTTGCACAGATAATGTAGTAGTTATGTGAATAAATGACCATTCAATCACAAGATGATTTTCAGAAAGCTTATTTTGTGTTTGATCATGTCAGTTTAACATGTTTCAGCATCAACAATATTTTTTGTCACAAATGGAGCGTAAATAAAATTCAAGCTGCAAAAAACGTTCACAACTTGGATGAACAGCTTCCAAGTTGCATAGGACTTCTATGGTTGCACTGAAATCAAATCTCTGTCTGCAAGCATCCATCCAATGCTTTGGAAAAGAATCAGTGTATTGTTTACCCATAATTTTACAGTAACTTTTGCTGACACTTGCCCAAATGGATTGTGATGTATTTTTATTGGTTTCACATGTTATATAGCAATTACAAGATCATATCTGCTCACTCACCCTCCATTTACAGCAGAGATATTTTCCATCTGTAACTGCACAACAAGATATACTTAAAATTCGACCCTCAATAACTCACTCACTTGAGAATATGAAAAAGCATACATGTTCATTTGCAAATTGCAGTATTTTAACCCGTGAAAATAGAACGCATTGATCACGACACATCACATTTGCCTAGTAACTCGATAGATTGTATCTTAAAATTTGCAATACGCGTGAGAAGCAATTGCTTAAGTAAATAATAAGGGATACAATTTTAATTTTCTCATCATGAGGTTCATCATACACCAGCAACAAAGCTTTGAAGAGTCAATAACTCACTCGAGAATATGAAAAAGCATACATGTTCATTTGCAAATTGCAGTACTTTAACCCGTGAAAATAGAACGCATTGATCATGACACATCACATTTGCCTAGTACCACAATAGATTGTATCTTAAAATTTGCAATACGCATGAGAAACAATTGCTTAAGTAAATAATAAGGGATAAAATTTTAATTTTCTCATTATGAAGTTCATCATACACCAGCAACAAAGCTTTGAAGAGTCCAGCTAGTTGAAACAAGTGACTAGAAAATATCAAGTAAATGCCTTGGAATAAGTTTCTGCTCTAGTAGGTGAAAAACAATCAAACTCGATTCTGATCATTGGGATTCACACACTCACAGTAATCAACAATCCAGCTGTAAGATAGAATATCTGATTCAACAGAGCTTAAATCAACTACATGGTAAATGCGCCAAATCTCTTCTGGACAATGTGTACAAGTTTTTGTTGAGATGAGCTCCAATAAATACCTTCTTATCAAAATCTCAATTGTAAAATACATGGCAAAATGTTGAGCTTCTTATTTAAAAGTGGCAGCGTAGAGTGCTCCACAATTTCCTATTTGTAGCGATCCAACACCACTCAGAAAAGCATTACAAAGGGCTGATGAATTTTACTGTTACACATCTGCATCAGCCAAAGCACTGTTACAACATCTGTGTGACTTAAAATACGCCAACCTGGCAATTTTTTATCAAACATTGATTCTTGATACGTCTTACAACAACATAAACAGGATAAATACAAACTAGTTCCCTTTAATTGGACTAGAAATAGCATCGCTTGTGAGTAAACATACAAAATATTTCAAACATTAATTCTTGATTCGTCTTGCTGCTTTAATTTTGAGCACTGCCCATGTCGTAGAAGAATCTGAAGCTGCTCCAGGCAATAAATAGAAATTATGATTACATACAACATTAACATGATTTTAGGTATAGAATCCAATACAGTAATATACAGCAGCAATTCAGAGTGTTGAACAACTAAAATCTTAGAGAAGAATTTAATTTGACAAAAGTGTGGAATGTATGTGAAGAAATTAAATCCTGGAGCAGTTAAGGTGCAATAAAAAATGCTTACCATTTATAGATAAGTTACTCAACAGCTGAACACTCCATTTCTGGATGGAGTTTGCAGAAACTCATACTTGTTGCAACCTGAGCAAAGTGACAATGACTATATATGTAACTATCAAATTTAAATTTCAAATCATTTATAGCCGCCAGAATGCAGTTTATAAACAAAAGACCATTATCTTCACTCAAGAAATTTGGCAAAGGGAGGTGCAAAGAGCACCAGTGGAGGTAACATACTTTAAATAGAAACATTTTTTTTGCCTATATTTAACAATTGCATAAGAATTAAAACATTTTTTGCTCTATGTTTAGCAATTACATAGAGAGTTTGGCAACATGGCAGACCATACCATTGGGAGCAAACAAAAATTGCCACCACTATCTTATTCACACGTACCCACAAAAAGAGTATGGGTTGGTTAGAACAAAATATTATTTATTCAAAGTCTGTTAAAAATCGAAAGCCAGGATTCTCTAACCGTATAAGCAAAAATCATATGCATGAATGCCCGTAATAACCAATAGGCTCTCAAATTAGTGACTTCACTCCCAAATCCCTGCATCACCAATAAAAATATTTTGGGTATATATAAAATCAACGGTATTGAACCTAGATATGATCTACCAGCAGGACCAAACATACCAACTTACACCTTCAGTGCACTGCAAGCTTGTGAAAGAACATTTTGATGGTTTGATTTTAGTTCCTACAATGAGTGATGTCAAACATATGGTACAGATGTACAATTCCCGGAATGAACAATTAAGATTCTCCTCACAAACAGATCCAGATTACATAAAATCCTCTAGTTGATGTTACAAAATATTTAAGCAGTGAATTTGCTTCAATTTGAATCAATAATACACGAGCCACATTTTGAGGCCACAAAGGATTGCAGTGATAATCTTGCAGGGGGTAGAACATACAGACTGTCAGGTAAACTAGTTGATACTCCTGATGTCTCCTTGGAAACACTGCTATTGACATTCAATAGTGTCTACAACATCGAGCATTTTGCAGTTAGAAATAAGCATTCATCATGTTGTTGCATTTCTATTTATATTAACTATGGAACAAATGGAGAACCCAACGCTGGATACCAGCACTGTAAAACTTGGAAAACTCCATACTTATTGCTACAAATTGGAAATTAAGCAATCGAACTGGCGTAAAATCTACTTCGACCAATACTTTTTGCTTTAGAACCCGATGAGCTTTTTAACTTCCCGGATCTCTTGGGCCTTTGTCCATCTTCTTGCTCACCTTCATCTGATCTCCACCTCAAACCGCCATCTGGCTTTGGAGACTCAACCCCTGAATTGGAACTGGTATAGAAGACAGTTGTACATATCACTACAAGGTTTCAATTTATCAACTATTTCATTTAAAAATACAAACCTCAAAACAAGAGCTTAAATACAGACTTACGTGTGAAAAGATTCAGCAGAAGAATAGCCAGGTGACAGATCCTGAACTTTTGCACTACAAGAACTCGGAACTGTTCCACTTCCTTTTCCCCTCCAGAAGTCAGCATCAGATGGACCAGCCAACCAAGAACGATCTGATGGTGGTCGTTTTCCATTTGATCCTGGACTTGATATACGATGCATTGACATACCTACTGTTCGAGTTGCAACATTTGATCTTTCTTGTGACCCCTCTCTGCTTGAATGTGGAGCATACAGATGCGAAGTAGAAGAAAGGTCTCTTGTCTGGATAAAGCCATTCTCAAGGCCCAAATGGTTATCTTTTCCAGTTAAATCAACTTCTGGAATTGAATGGCCATTTTCTATTAAATTTCTAGTTTCATTCGGTGCCTTGTTCGATACTTCAAACCTCTTCCTCTCATCAGTTGAAGTTTTCAAATCTGAAATGAACTCTTTTGATGGTTGTGTATTAAAAGCAACTCCTTCCTCCACAATATGCAACTCCTGTGATGGTATGTAATCAGATGCATGAGACCCGTGCTCAGCAGATTCAATACCCTCGAGTGCCTTCCCAGAATCAAAGTCGTATTTTAAAACTCGAGCTTGTATGGGACTGAATCTAGGCCTTTCCTGATCCCTTTTGTTTGATAATCCATCCAGCATTGGAGATAAAACAGGTAGAGGATTTGTCCCTGAAGATCTAAACGGTTTACCATGAAGAATAGATGGCTGAGTATAATCACCCCATCCCAAAGGGGAAGCCATAGGAATATCCTTGGACCTATTGAAAGTATCTAGGGTAAGTTCTCTTTTCCTTGCATCAAATGGTTGATGAACCAGTGAAGGCATTCCTGTGCTGGTAATTTGAGTAATTGGAAGGATTGTTGACGTTTCTCGCTCTTTCTCCAAATCAAGAGATTGATCTTTATCTCTTGTAAGAAGAGGAGAAAAAGAACATTCAGAAATGTTTCCACTTCTTAGCTGTTGGCGTTGTATTTCTGGCAGCAACTCAATACATTTTTCCTGTTATGAATAAAGAAAACAGTAAGGTCATTATAAAAATTGTTGCTATGCGTATACTGGTAAATAGAGTGCAATATAAAAAAAGTTCCACATTATTTAAAATATATAAGAAAGTGCGAAGAACCAATACACCGAAAAGACTGTAAGGATAATGATCCAAACCGAATACACATGCTCTGGCTATCTACTATTATCAATAAAATAAAACCTAAAAATTAAGATTATTTAAATACTAAATGGGATATCTATTACCAACTTGATCAATTCAGGGTTTTCAATGAAATGTTTTCTTAGAATTTTATATCCTAGTACCATTCTGTTTACACATCATTGACATAGTCCCATAAAACTGCAAATGAGAAGCAGACAGAAGAAAACTCTGAAAAAAACAGGAGCTAAATAACTATATACTGATTGTAAGATAGAAAAAAATTAATGTTATTATTTCGGGTTAAACTTAGTGTCTGTAGATAAAAATAGACATTAATATTATAACAATTCTAATCATAAAAGAATTGCACAGAATTCAAATCTATTTAACTTTCACCAAGAAGGGTTTCTGTAGAAAGCATGTCTGGTCTGAAACAGTAGGTCATTCTGTCATAAGCATGCATTATAGAGGCAGGCCTGTATTCTTGTCTAAACCCTCTTTGTGGTATAACAATGAATGAAAAGAAAAACTTTTAAAAAATCATTATAATTTAAAATTTAACTTAGAAGAGAAATCTATTCGTTGTAAACCCTGAAAAAAAAATAGAATATGCTAAACCAAAAACGTTAAGGGCCAGCCTTTGCAATGAAAATCAAACACCAGGTTTTGGAAAACTCAGAAAGCAGCAAGTCATGATCGGTTGAGATTGGCAGGTTTTCAAAGTGTAATGCTACTATGTCTTGAATGTTACAATCACCATAAGTCATCATCTTTGGTCTCAATCTAGTTTATTCTATTGTATAATACTATAAGGCCTTCAATTTCCTTTTTAAGTTTTTAAATTTTAAGCCAATGTGCACAACTGCTAATTACCAAACTGTTCTCTAGGAATCTTTTTATAATTCAATTGTCATGAAGTTGTAATCATTAAAATCTAGCTAGTTAATTCTGTTCTTTATGGAACGTTAAGTTTCCCTTAAGAGGTTTTGAGCCAAATGTGTGTGTGACTGCTACTTAGAGAAATGTTCTATAGGGATCTTTATATGCATTGATTACCATAAATCTTTCAATTTCAGACTCCTGTTCTTATACTCGGTTATCTATATCATTGTTGAAAAACTGTGTGCACGCTCATTGGCTCTCAAGGATTCCTGCATCCAGAAGCCAACTGAGTACTTGCAAACATTACTTGACCCCAAGTTATTGAAAAAGAAAACAGTTCAAACTCAAAAATTTACAACTGTGTTAATGATAGTTGATTGGTTCAACTTGAAGTTCTCATGTGTGCAGTCCCATCTGTTGCCATTTAGAGCCAGACCATCTTCCAAATGCAAGTCATAGTCCCTACCTGCATACTCCTTAAAATATAATTCCATATCCTTTTAGCCTCTTCCAACTATTTATGAAATTATAACTTCTGGTTGCCTTTGCAGGTGTTCTAGTGCCCACAAGCACGATCCAGAGGCGAAAATAGAGAACTGGAAACAATGTCCACCTAATTAATGGTTGTGATCAATGAAAATACAGAGTTATCAAGTAGTTCCGGGCTACGTGTTGCCATTTGTCAAGAGTTTTTCTGATCTCATGACTATGGAAGAAAGGCCAAGAGTCTGCAATTTCCTGTTGGAAGTTTCTGCATTTCCAAAATAAGGTATATTGCTTCCATAAAATTTCACAGAAGCATAAATTTTTTAAAATTTTCTCAGCACTGTTCTTTGCAGTCTGGATTATCTTAGATATCTAATGTGCTTGATGGGATAATTTTAGAGCCCATCTAGATTTGAACTTTCACCAAAACTTAAACATGTACCTTCAACTGTAAATCACCAAAGATTATAATACAGCATACTTGTGCTTTCACCCTTTTTTCCTAAATTTATAGTTGTTAGCCTCTAGAGAGGAATTTAACTAAATAGCTTACCTTCAGGATTTGATCCAACAATTGAAAAGAAATCTAGTTATCTAATTATTCCACAAAGCAAACAAGTAACTCTTATCACCTATTAGATCTTTCTAACAGAATTAAATGTATTTTTAGGCATATAGCTTGTTACTAATTAATTTGTAGTGCAGTACACCAATGCATGATTCCTCATGTTTGTTTCCTCATTAGCAATTGCTCAAAGAAAGAATCATTACGTGTATAGCTTTTAAATATATATAATGCAAACACTTCTACAAATCAACACTCAAAGAACCATGTCTGCATCTTTGTATAAATGATTTCAAAGAAAAGCTACTCACGGTCAATCGTGCTCTCCACTCTCTTGCATTTTCAACCCTCTCAACTATTTTCTCATCTGCACTTTCAGATACAAACTGTTCTTCCAAGTTGCAAAGCTTTCTGTGTATTTGATATGCTTCAATGTAGCGGCAACGCTGCACAAGGTTGGAAATTCAACGGAATCAACAAATATAATCTGTGATAGCATTAAATTATTTTAGTTTTAAATTACTTTAGCTTAAAGAAAACACCATAATCTCAAAAGGCACAAAACCAGTAATGGAAAAAGTGTTTGCAAATGTCTCAATCAAATCATCATTTTAGTTAACATCACCAGAAAATAGGACTGATTAATTCCTTAATTCACTCAAATCTCATGCAAATGTGAAGATACTCAAAGTGATTAAAGACTTTAAAGACAAATTGTACTTAAACGTTTAAGAATTGAAACATGTCTAATTAAAAATGCAATGCAATCAGATTAGATTCAACAGTTTGTTAGGACTTCAAATTAGATAGCCTTTAACCAACTGCTATACATGTTAATGGACTATTAATCAAGAGCCTTAAGACCAGCCAGTTCCATTCATTCTGAAAAAATGAAAAGAAATTGCTGTGATAGCAGTTTTCCATGGGGACACATCCCCCCAAAAAAGACCCCACAGACATTTCTGAGACTTGGGGACTTGGGGAAAACATCGCCCCACAGCACCACCACCTCTGCCACCTCCATTAGGGACGCTGATGGGTCACTTGCTATATAGCACATGCCATTACATACTGATTGCAAGTGTTTACTTTGTGAAAACTAGTTTGTCTTGCATAGGGCAATAGCTGAGATGTTATGTTGCAGATTTTGCTTTGAAGATTTCAATTCACCTCAATATGCACAGGAGAAAGTCCTCCAAATTTCTCAAAACAAGAACTACACAACAAAGTCTTTGGCAGAAGTTTTTTGGAAAAATAGAGTCAAATTAGAAAACAAATTATGCCATTGAAAAGTTGGCAAAAGAGTGGCCCATTCCAAAAAACATAGCCATAAAAGACCCTCAAATGATAGATTTATGCCCCTCCACAATTCAGTTGCAAAACCAAAATGCCCAATGGAGCAAGAGTGTCCATCCAGACAAAAAGATTGTTGACATCAAGGTACATGTGTGACTTTGCATGCCTAGTCAACAAACATATGTCACTATCCCATTGAGAGTGAATCTATGAGTTTGCATGGTAGGTCAGGAGTCCTCTGGTCTAGTCACCACATAGGGACATGTGACAAGTGTAAATGTGCCACATGGGAGATACAACATGGAGTTCAAGTTGCAATCCACGTAGGCAATCCTATTCAAAGAATCTCCATGTGTTCAAAGATCCTCCCCTACAAGACATTAAAGCAAAGGCCTATAGTACTAACTCCTAGGCATTAATGACAAACGTACTAGGCATTTACAGAAGATAGATGTCAACTGTAGATACATTAGAGAAACACTGCAGGTTGTACCAGTCAGCACAAAGAATCTTTCAATAGAAGATACCAACAATATTGAAAGTTGTTGGAAGTAGAAGATTGAAATTGCAAAGCCCACCAATGAAACTAATCACAATACATGACAATAAGGAAAGCCATCAAGTGACTGAAGCCAATAAAGAGGATGCAGATGCTTGTATGAAGAATGACAGTGCTGATAAAACAAGGCCACCATGGTACAAATGAAAGGTATAACTACCATACAGTGCACATAGACAGACACGTCTTTTGGAAAAATTCCACAATGTAAACAGAATACCAGAGTACCATATCATTCAAACTACAACAAATGTGGCCATAAACAAAAATACACCAAAGGTAGCTCAAACTAAACTTTGCAAGGAATCTTCATAAGAATTAAAAAACCAAATGATGAATATGCCTTAGCAAACCATATGACTCCTGAAACTATCGAAATCAGGAAAAACTCATAGGAGACTAGAGAAGAATGCTTTGTTTTCAAGAAACAAACACTTTATCCTAGGTTGTCACCAAGCTGACCAAAAATCAACTCACCTCCACTCATGCACATATTAAAATGAACAGAAACTCTAGATGCTCAAATTTGAGAGAAATGAAAGTCATGGGTAGAATTTTGGGCCCTCTCAGATACAATGGTACACAAACTTGACAATGTACACTGGAAGACATGCAACATGCACAGAAACCAAAAGCTAGCCCCTGAATGTCTAATCTAGATGAATTTAACTTTAAGCCAACCCCAGCTATTTTGATACAATGTTAAATTGTGCAATGATAGGCAAGACAATGCTATTCAATTAACATGAGAGAAAATACATGTAGAGCAATAAATGCAGCAAAGATGCATAAGCTTATGAAGCCCACACTGAAATAAATGCAAGTGAGTACATATATAGGATATGTGAGACAGAGGCAGTAGTAAATACAACAAATAAAAGTGTAACTCCTAAAGGCTAAGATAGGTGTTGACAACTCAACACACATAACTCACTCCAAAACAAGCCTAAGCCTAGGTATTTAATATTAAAATAATAAGATTAGAAAAGAAAACTACACCACCAACTCTAAAATTCTTTTGAGCAGACCAATGTTCAATACGCATAAGAAACAAAACTGCCTGTTAATGGGCCTAGATGGGTTAATCCATCTTCAAAGGAGCTACAAGTGGTTTGGAAGGAACTGGATGAAGGATGGATGAAAGTGAACTTCAATGGCACCTCCAAAGGAAACCCTGGTCCCTCAAGGGCAGGTTGTATCGCGAAAGATTGGAAGGGTCATGTTTTGGCAAGGTGTACACAAAAGTTGGCTATTGGAACCAATAACATTGTCGAGGCCAGAGCTTCTTTGTTGGGGACAATAATGGTTAAACAATTGGGTATACCCCATGTGCATCTAGGAGGAGATTCTCAAATTATCACGGATGCAATTGCCAAAGGCAAAGCAGAAGATTGGCATATTAACAAGTTGGTCAAGCTGATTTCAGAAACATTGGCAACGTTCAAGAATTTCAAAATCTCCCAAGTTAGGCGGGAAGGTAATGTAGAGGCGGATGTGTTATCTAGCATGGCAGTGACGTCGGAGAGTGAAGTGGACTTTATTGTTTTCACAAACCATAGGGATGAACAAGCTGGCAATACATTTTTGAGGCAATCAAGCAGAGTGTTGAGTACATGTGTTAATACCTTCACATTTACTTTGGGTGATTAACATGTGAGGAGGCAGATTTTCGAGAAATCTTTTAGGCCTTTCCTCAAGCTTTCAATGCTGTGGTTGTGTTACAGCAGAAAACTGGTAGCAAGCAGAGTGGGAAGATGTGGCCCAATTTCTCACTGAGAACATCTAAGGCAATTATTTCTTTTTGGGGTAAGGTTACACAGGACTGCCTGAAGGACATATTCGCATTTGAAGATGCTGAGTTCCTCCACAAGGTCACCATAGTGCTTAGTGGTGATTATCTGGCCGCGGAGGGCAGATACAGAACAAATATAAAGATTGCTTCCCTGTTCCTCGTATTGGTGCTTGGAGTTAGGTCCAATTGTAGATGCAAGGTGGCTGGCAAAAGAGTGTATTTGAGAAGAAAGGAGGGGTGGGTTAGATGACATATTGCTTAGGACTCATACTGGAGCCGGTATTGTTCCAAGAGCGGAGGCCTGGCTACAAATTGGGGACATGGATGCACCCATTCATCCCTTCTTGATATGGAACACGTTTGGCAACAGGGAGGTTCAGCAGGTGGCCGCAACCTTAGGATTGAGAGGCATCAAGAGCTTCTTGCAAATTCGGAAGATTAGAGCTTGTCAAGGCGAGCTAGACCCAGTCAAGGAGAACCCAAAACGACTACGAGGACGCCCACCAGGGAGCTGCAAAATCAGACGGTTGGAAACGGGTTCTTCCTCACAAATGCCATAACCGATCTTGTTGCAGGGGAATCCAGGTTTGAACTTTGCACTCTAATTTTGAATGGGGCTGTTTATCTTTGTATATCTTGCCCCTTGCTTTGTAATGTAAAATCTGCAAATTTTGGTGCCACGTATGGCCCCGGGGGTAGCTTGGTAATGGTTTTGGGAGGGGTTATAGTATAGGAGGTTTCTTTCAGCTCAGGTTGATGGACTATTTGGGGTTTAGTAATGCCATGTTTAGAACTTTTTGATGTATATTTTACTTAGATTATCAATATAAACTATAATACTAACAGATTAAAAAAAGGCATAAGAAACAAAACTAAGATAAGTTGCTTACAAGATCATAAGAATTATCTAATTGTTATTTCCAATACTTTAAAGCTTGGTCACAAAGTTTATGAATTTCATGGATGAAACTCGAAATCCAAAGAATTTTAAAAAACCAAAAAAAAATCTGTTTGCCTTAAAATTCCTATGGAAAACTGGATTAAGGTTTCCTAATCAAGTATATTTAAACATGAATTCAAATATATTATTCGGATTAAAAAAAGGTATCATAGGCTTCATTGTGGGCTATTCAAAATCCACCCTACAGGATGCAGATGCTTGTGTCCTATGACATGACTTCTGCAAGTAGCTCTCGGTGGGAAAAGTTGGCCATATCTCCAAGCACTCAGGTGTCAAGCTGAGCTCTCGATGACACGTCTCACATATTTATGTTCAAACATTCCCAATGATTAAAAAATACACGTCCTTCCAATATTCATTTTCACTTATTCCCCGACTCAACAGGTATTAATGTTCAATTCATTTTTATGTTTTGTTCTTCTCCCTTTGTTTATTTAATTAATGTTTTATAAATTCAAGATATTAAATTTTATTTATTGCTTCAATTTTTATATATTAAAAAATAATATTTTTAATTATTTAATTTAGATTATTAATATTTATATATCTAATTGAATATATTTAGTATTTATAACATTTAATTTTTTTAAATTAAATGTATTAATATTTTATTTTAATATTCTTGAATTTATACAAGGCAAATATTTCTGAATTTTTTTAAATTATTTCTCCTTGTCAAATTTCATCTGAACTTTATCGTTGCCAAATTTGAATTTGAACTCGAACCTTGTGACATAGCTTAAAAGTTAAAAGGCTTGAAGCTTAAAAATAAAAGCACAGACAACACTATTTTTTGAAACAAGTTTTCCAGTAAAAAGCAAATTTTATGTCATTCGAAAACACAATTATTCAAGGAGTTCAATTTCACATACACCACAATTTCAAATTTACAATCACCTACACCACTATCTGTATTTCTACATCTTGTAGTTGATGCTTTATTAATTTGGTATTCAAGCAAAAGAGTAGTTCAAGAATTAACTATTTTTAAATTAAAAAAAATTACATCATACCCAGCTTTCCAAGCTCAATGCATGTCTTAACGTGCAAGATGCTTCAATTCCATGTTTCATACATTAAAATTGCATGATGATTATTTCTGGTTGTGAGCTATCAATACACAGATTATGGTTTTGAACAAATATTTGAACAGATAAGTGCATCAGCAAATTACACAGATAAGTTCTCTAAAATATATCAGAGGGCTTTATTAGAATTAGAATTTTTGTAGGAGGCTCAAGCGAATTTGTAGGTCATCCAATTTATCTCCTCATATATATTGGAAATAATTACAAGACAAATCCTTTAGAGCATCATGTGCCTTGAAATTTACCCTATCCTTACAATTTTAACCAATATGGGCCTAAACTACAACCCAATTGTGCATAAATGTGTTTAAGTACTGAATGCTTTCACAGGCATTTTTACTATGAATCTTATTTTTGTGGGTTCGAAGCCGTGTGAATTTTAAGTCATATCAGTTGAATCCATACCCAATCATTGACACTAATGACATTTTATTTCCTCGTGAATGTTGGAAATAATTACAAAGCAATAGGACCCACTTCACAAAGAAAGCACCTATAACCATCTATTAGCAGGGGGCTCATGGAATGTTACCAATTTCACGTTCTAGCTATTCTTACTTTCATTCCTCAAGATTAAATAAGAATTTTAAGATTTTTCTAGCCTGATGGTCAGAGCATAACACTTATAATTGCTTGATTACAAATAATCTCGTCTATTCTCAACTACTTAAACTTATGCAAAGTAGGATTTGGGCCAAATCCAGCAAACCAACAAATATAATAGAACATTTCTTTTACACCTAGGGGGCGTACAAATTTTAAAATGAGATTTATATGTTTCCAACAATTTTGCAGCTACTGAGGCTGGCAAGACTCACTGCAAATCATATGCATCCTAGCAATGCTAATGTTCATCATTTTAACAACAAACTTATCATGATATCCCATTTCTTTAATTGATAAACTCGCTGAATCATGTAAATCATACAAATCTCCAAGCCTTTCTGCGTGCTTCCACATTCCTCGCTTGTACATAGGTCAACAGAAAATTGCATGCTTCCCATCATCAACTTTTCCTTTATTGCAAAGCAAATGTGAATTCTTATTAGTTTATATCTTGGTTTCAATTCCTCACCCAACAAATTTAAATACACAAAATATTAGTGAATTTCCTAGCAAGCCATGTTTTTCCTAGGTCTTGCTGGTCCTTCAACAAGGTGGCAAGTAAATCAACTTCTTTAATTCAATAGGTTCAGTTACCATGAAAGTAAGGCTT
Source organism: Chamaecyparis obtusa (assembly GCA_027943335.1). Lineage (NCBI taxonomy): Eukaryota > Viridiplantae > Streptophyta > Pinopsida > Cupressales > Cupressaceae > Chamaecyparis > Chamaecyparis obtusa. The sequence continues at coordinate 40,504 of BSBK01004622.1, read as the reverse complement.
AAGAACATGCTTCCCTTCACTCTTTTATACATTGTATCTTTTATGACTGTTGTCTTAGACGAAATGATAGAAAACAACAGTATTCTTAAATTCAGGATAAATTTCATTTCAGGGGAATGGAACATTAGGAAGTTGTCAAATTATTAAACAAACATTAAACAGATAGTTTTCTTCTTCAGATTCCAATTGCTTCCTATTTCAAAATTTCACAGTTAAAATTCACATATAGATAGCTTTTTACCATCAACATTTTGGATCATACTACACGATCCATCATCGGGATGTGAGAAATCTGCTATCATTAAACTACATAGCTGTCAGAAACAAGACTAATGTTGAAAAATGTTAATTAATGTTAACAAAAAACAGTAACATATGGCATCGGCTTTCATGCACTTAGATAATGGATGGATTTATAATTAATTTACATTATCATAAACAAGACTTTCACTTTTTATATTTATTTCATATAGGGCATGCAGGAACACAACAACAGAGATGCATTTGAAGTCTTCTTTGAAAAGTGGGATTAGAAAGAGATACTACTGGTCAAGATTTTTTTTCACACCAGATTAAATGCTTCAGTAAGCACTCAGGGGCACAGGTAACTAAACTACGTAAACTCACACATACCATCACCTTAAGTTTCTCTAGCACATGCATTATTTATAAAAAGCCAAAATTACCAGACAAAAAGAATAATCACTGTATTACTTTTTTCTTTTATCTAAGTTAAATGGAAAGTGAGGACCAGTAATCCACCTGAATGAAAAATACAACAAGCAGACTGCCAGCAGAACAAGAAGGATCTTGTATAGTTATCTCTAGAAGGCACTTCTGCAAAAATCTTTCCTCATCCCTGTACCAAGGTAGCTCAATCATCCTATCAACCAATTTTCTCCGTATGCATAAGAAACAAATCTCGCCAACAAGAACCTCCATTTCTGCAAGCCAATCTCGATGCTTATTCATTTCTTCTGCTTCTTGAGCTGCAAATGTACCCCTTCTATTTTTTGATTGCCCAGCTTTTATTCGTAAGCAATGTGTTCTCTGATAAAGATATGCTTCAGTCAGAAGTCCACACTCAAGTCTGACTCTGACGCCTGTCACAGCCTCAGGAAGAGTGACCACATTTCCCCGCTGAGAACCAGAATCTGTGACTCCTAACTGTCCATCACGTCCACTACAACGCAAAACCATTAAAGCTGCATCTGGATTCTGCCTTTCAAGTAATACTCTTGGAATCTTTGGATGTGTCGTCAAACCAACAATTTCAGGAAGAATTCGACAAGCCTCCTGAAACATAACACCATTGTTGCAAGCTATCATTTGGTCATAAATATAAGAACCATACCCAAAAATAAATCTACACTAGTTTCAATTCTAAAACTTTCAGTTTTATTTACATATTAATAACTTCAGGATATCTTGAAAGAGGTTTAACGTGAAACACATTCAAAGAAGTATAGTTAATTAACAATAGGCTTTCTCGAATCAGAAGTCAATCAATAAATAAAGCTTACACTCGGTTCATATAAAATAGAAGCATTTTACCTTTAGCATTAAACAATATTTAACTCCTGAAGAAATTAGAAAACTGCAAACTTTATCCCTTAATTTGCAGAAACACAAAATAATGTAATTCATGGCCTGTTAATGGGCCTCTCCAGGTTAATACAGATGCACAGAATGGTTCAAAGGAGTGTTGGGAGTGTCCTGATCCAGGATGGACGAAGGTGAATTTTGAGGGGCCTTCCAAGGGTAATCCTGACCCATCGGGGGCAGGGTACGTTGCAAGAGATTCACAAGGCAACCTTTTGGTGATTGGTGTGAAATGCCTCTGTGATGGAACAAATGATGAGCCAGAGGTCCTGGCCGCATGGAGTGCAATTTGAGTGGCTAGAAAATTGAACGTTAAACGGATGCATTTAGAGAGAGACTCATTAATTGTCATCAATGCATTAATTGAAGGGAAAACCAGTGGCATAGAATTTTAAATTTTAAATCATACTTGAAAAACACTCAGCAATAACTCGGCTGACCCAAAAATTTCAAAAACTCGGAGAAAAAATCGGCAGCAGCTCGGCAAATTTATCAAACATTTAAAAATATACAATTTCTTAAAATAATTTTAAAAAATCTACATGCACCCTAATTTTTGTAGAGCATCAACATCTTATTGATTTTCAAATATACTTAAGATTAATTAATTAATTATATATATATATATATATACATTAAAAATTACACATATTAATATATATTAAAAATCATAGTTAAAAAAATCATATGATATTAATGATATATATGAAAAAAAATTCAAATATATAAAAGATCAATTAAAAATTAAAAATTAAACATATATTAATACAAATATTAAAAACTACATATACTAAGTATATATTAACATAAATTAAAAATCATAGTTGAAAAAATCATATGATATTTTTTTTTATCGGTAATAATTTATATTTTAATTTTATTAATATTCAAAAAGCTTTTACATCCATCCAGATTTGAACATCATCTAATCTAACTAATCCACTACTACAGCTACCCAATTATCCTCCTATGCTATTAATAGCATCTATTGATTTACAAAATCGTCCATGCAGCCAAAATCGAAATTTGCTACTTTCAGGTCTGATTTCAATTTACAAACTATTGATAAAAGCATTCTAAAATTAAATCACACACCATCACCAGACACATGTAGATCCTAGACAAACCCTGCATCCTCATCCCCATGGCAACGAGTCTTCTTTGTCTTCCTTACTTCAGCAGCCATCGACAAACCCTCTAGAATAAAAATGCCACCCAAGGCTTGCCTCTTGCCTCTTTGCCTTGGTGTTGGGTGGGTTCCAACAAATTTCCTTGCAATTTGTTTCCCAATTGCTCTTTTTCATGCCCTACCTGCCTCCTCTGCTTCCTTCTTCCTGGCAAAGTCCTTCAACAGCAGCCATCCATCCCTAGCTCTATCAATTTGCAGCTCTTTCCGGGTGGTCATGCTCCAGACCAAGAAAGGCTGGAACGAATCCCCTGCCCCAATGACTTGGTTTAGCATATGTCAGCATATTTACCATGCCCCCATCCACTTTGGTTTCACAATTGCCCTCATTATCTACAACGTCTCCTCACTGGTGCCCAATTGCAATGCCTACGCAATGACCACAGAAGAAATATCCACATTGATCCTACATTTGTGGGCGGACTCCATGAACTCTTGACCCAGCAGCTCCTCTAATATTTGCATAAATCTTGTATCCTTAAACCTGAAAATACCCTTCAATCTTCAACGGGATACTTTTACACAAAAAGGGCATTGAAGATGTAGAGTCTTCAGCGAGAAATTCACCTCCATAATAGTTTAAACTTCTACCACTCACCCAGTCCGCTACTGATAAATGGAGAAATATTGTTTGAGTCTGCAATGTCTCCATTTAATGCTTCTACTTTTCTCCATAGGCTTTTGGATTCTTCTGCCCTTCGTATCTCTCCGCTCATGTCATCGGTACTCTCACACGAGAAAATTATGCCACCTCCCCCCGCTCTGCCAACTCCTTAATGCCTTCATCATTGCTCAGTATGATCTTGAAAGGCCAAGTGGATTATCGGCCATCAAAGCTACTATTAACCTTTTTTGAAAATTGCTAAATTTATATTTAAACCACTATCCGTTGGGGCTCATTTACCTCATTTCTAACTTTGAAAGCGTCTAGTAGACAGTATTGAATAAGTCCCCGTTCTCCCAATCCAAAAGTTCTCCATCCAAATTTCGGAAGTCATCCATAACCTCCTCCTTCCCCATATCTCCCAATCTGCTGCCATTTTAGACATAATATCCGCTTCCGAATTCCTTTCCCTCTTCACATCTGTGACTTTGTAGACTTCAAATTCACCCAGCAATGCTCTAATAATCTTCACATACTTATTCAAATACTAGAATTGTGATGCTCCATTTGTTATAGCTAATACTATAACCAAAGAATTACCCTCTAGATGTAACTTTCTCACTTCTAGCCTATGTTACCCACCAAGTTTCTGGGACGTTTTATTTTTGCCGGAGCAGGGGACGGCTATATATATATAATCTGAATTTTCAAATACATTCATGAATTTCAAAATAACATAACATTGTAACATTCATCATAGCAACATAATTAACGATGTCATTCATCACATCATCATAAAGCATAGCATCAAATAGAATCATCATAGAATAGGATCATAGGATGACATCAAATGAATCAAATGAGTTCAAATTTCAATTTGATACATTCATAGAGATAATTTCAATTTCAAATTCATACATTCATAGATATGATTTAAACTAACACAGCGATTAAAACAGTAAACTATAATCTTAAAACCATTGATTAATGATTCAATGGTTTTGTTAACCATTGATTATCACACAAATTGATGGATATTTTAAAAATTTGACCTCTGAGAAATTTCTTATTTCTCTGCAAGTGCAAATCCTCTCATGCGAGTTGTGCAACCACAACTTCCTCATTTCCTTCCAAATACAGCAACAAAGGGTCAAAAGCAGCTTCAAAATCCTGTGATTTCTCTGCAAACGCAGCTTCAAACTCTTATTTCTCTCCTGTGATTTCTCAGCAGCAAACTCAGCATGCAACAACGCATGTAGACAGCAAGAGATTTCAATGTTTTAAAAGTTAAAACTTTATAAGTTTATGCCTTATAAGTTATAAACATAATATATTACTATTACGGTTGCATTATGTGGGGTTCGCAGAAATATAAAAAAAATTGCAAATTATTATAAACAGTCGTCGGTAACTCCAATCCATCCTCAGGACGGTCAAGGGACGACTTTGTCATCCTCAGCCATCCGAGGACGGTCAACACCACTAGGAAACAGTCAACGGCATTTCCGAGTTTCAAGAATGGTTTCTGAAGTTTTTGACCGATCGAGTGCGCGGCTTGGAAACATCCCCAGTCGCCCCCTATCCCCGAAACAGTTTCCTTTTCCGAAACTTGGCCATTAGGGGTGAAAACGCGTTTTCGAGTAATGTAGCTTCAAGCTGCCTCGCCTTTTGCACTACTAGAAGTGCCGCCTGCACATCTGCCTCATTGTTGGTACCATCTACCAACCTCTTGACCCCTATTGCCAAGGTATTACCCATACAGTCTCTAATGATATAGCCTGCTCCATTCGCCCCAAAGTGCCCTTCAATGCCCCATCAAAATTGACCTTTACCCATTCTTGCTCAGGAGGTGTCCAAACATCTGAAACAACCTCTAATGAAGGATTATCCCCCCTTAACCCTTGAACGGGCCAAAAAAATCATATGATATTAATCATATATATAGGAAAAAAATTCATAGAAAAACAAATTATTAAAAACCATATATTCTTTCAATACAAAACATGGGAAAAACGTTTTGTTTAATTGAAATCAATATGCCCTCGCATTCATCATTTCTCTTAAGAACAAAAGAGCAAAAAATAATGCAGGTATTCAATTAGAACAAATCTTGTGCCCTCCGTCATTTTTGCAACTAAATACATATCGAAAACCTAAAATTGTGTTTATTCCGCAAAAAAATTACCCTTCAACTGCGTCAGAGGAATTTCCGACGAGTTTTAGGGTTAAAAGCGCATTTTCAGCGATATTTTTGCAGAAAAATCAACACGAATCATGCGAAAAATCGGTGCCAAGTATTTCTGTGATTAAATTGTTTCCATGGGTGACACATAATATATCGCAACATTTTCAACTACGGTTTAAATAAATATATCAAGTTACTCACCTCAGAGCTCTCCTCTTTTGTGAAATTCAAAATTTCACATGTAAAAAGAAATGGCACCAAATTGCGGACATGTTATCAAATACCACCATGTCATCATTAAAACATTAATGATCCAGAGCTTTAAGAGAATTTTTGGGTGATACGCATTCAAGACAATGTAGTGGCAGTTTCCTGGCGGAAAGAACAGAATTATATTGATGTGATTGGAGGACAAGCGTAGTGGAGAATGACCTAATTTAATCCTGCTGTGTGTTCTTGCTACCACATTTCACTGCTGAGAAGTCTATGTAGAGTGGGGAGGCCGAGCGACAAGTGCCATAGAAGCAAATTTTACACTGGTTACGTCAAGGCAACAACGCTTCTGTGACAAGATCACAGAGAAGCGTCTCCACGGTGTTTTCAAATTGGATGAGCCCCTGTTTTGGCAAATTGTAGACTTATTTGAAGTGAAGAGTATTTGATGTTGAAGCTGTGTTACTGCTCCAACATTGACATCACTTCGGCCTTCATGGCCTACAGTTTTGAACTGGGTTCCCAAGAGGAAGTGCAGCAGGCGATGAGGGAATGCGTGAGGCCGGAGTGATGTGGCAGAATGACAGTCATTTTGGAAATGGCTGAGACTGGCAGCAATTTGGTTATGTGAAAGACACCATTGCAGCAGTTTCTCATCTGGATCGTCTTCAGCAACAAGGATGAAAATCGCGCTGAAGCCAAATTGGCTGGGACTCACTGAAGGATTATCTGGATGCCATGAAGTTTGAGTGTGAAATGGAGCAGCAGGAGAGACACAAAGATTGAGAAAAAAAGGTGAAGTTTTACCTTAACGACCAATGGTTCCATGGCCCATTGGGGAAGAAATAGAAGACATAGCTGGTGCAGTTTTTTGGTAAAGTTTGTCCCCTTTTTGTTCAATGGTTGTCGGCCTATGGGAAGGGTATGGTGTCGAGTTGCTGGCACAAAGTTCAGGGGAGGACTCATTTTGTTTTAAAATTTGTAAACCAAACCTGTAGATTTAGTTGGGTTTTTTGGGCATTGGTTTTTATTGGGTTCCAGCCCATGATCGTTCATGGTCATTGGGCTTTCTGCTTTTGTGCTTTGGTTATGGTGGTGAAATATGTCGAGGTGATAGCGTTTCCAATTTGGTGGCTTACTGTTTCTAGGTTAATCTCATACTTGAAATGTAGAATCTTTTTCAATATTAATATAAAATTATATATTACCAATCAAAAAAAAAATAATGAAACTCATAATTATTTAAATGTTCCACAAATGCTTCTAACCAATTTTGATGCCAAATTAATACCCCAATTTTAACATGAGAAATTAATGAAAAGACAAGGAGAGTTTTTTTTAAGGTAAACCCAACATGAGATCACTAAACATAATAGCACAAAGTTTTGCTCTCAGAAATAAAAATGATAAAAAAGTAATTCACGATTTAAATCATTCAAAGATGTCTCAATTGCTTAAAAAAATTTAAAACTTGAAAATCATCTAAAAGAAATATTGCCGATATACTCTAAATCCAAAATCGGAAAGGAGAGTGCAGACAATCAGAAACATTTAATCCACTTACATTTAATCAGCCATTTTGTAATTAAAATCTTTTTATTAGTAATATTTACATTCAAAGTTCGCAGTTTAAATATATACAAAAGGAAATGAAGTATAATTTATAAATACATGTTTATTCCATACTTCTGAATCTATACTTGAAACAATAATCCTTTACCACTTTGTCTATAATTAATTAATAAGACTTGTCTGCATATATAACACATAGCATATATATAATTTTAGAATAAAACTTAATGTACAGGAAGACTCCTACTACATATTGGATGTTATTTATTGAGAAATATCCACAGGCTACTTCAATAAATCAGGAACGTTCTTGGGCCATAATTATCACAGTTTTGTCTGATGCAGAAATTATTTTTTTATGACATCAAAGTAAACTATAAGATCTTCTCATTGGAAAAGAGCTTTATCGACCTTTGATCACAAAATGCATAAACACATAATTAAACACAGCTGCTTACTTGGGAATAAAATGAAATAAAACAAACAAAAGCAGTAACTACATAGGATGAGTTCTTATATGAAATCACGAAGGCTATCTTAAAAAACGAAATACAATGGTCTGAATCCTACCAGCAGTTATAAACAGAGTACCAAGAAAAGGGTGTGCAACAAATCAGAATTAACAAATTCATACAGTCAATTTATACAAATCCGCATCACTTAAATCACCTGGAAAATAAATACAAGGCCTTAAATCATCAAGTATTCACTTTATTCAACATATAATCAGCAGAGAAAGGCAATAATACCTCCAATGCCTCGTTTGTGCTGTCATCCAAAAGATAAAAGACCAATGATTCGAGAACTAATTGCCTTGTGATCTGAAAAGTTCCAGCATAATCATCCACTAAATTTCTCCAGTCCACATTGGGCAGGTTCCAATGTCGATCAAACAAGTAATACAGAAACTATAGCAGAATTAAGGGCATACAACTGAGTAATGCTTAAATATAAAATTTTCTGTAGATAAATAAATATAATTTAAGGATACAATTGCTCTCTTTGCAAGAATGAGATCAGAGCTCCCTTCTAAAAACAGAAGATCAACTGCAGCACGCAAATTCTCTGGTGGATACACAGATTCATCACGTTTGGATTTGAAGGGCACTTGCGACAAAACCCCTCCTTGTCGCAGCCAACCAAGCTCACTAAATTCCCCCTCTAGTTCTTCATCATAATCATGTCCCATGCTCAGATTAGAAATGGCATCTTCAATAAACAAAGTTGCTGGGGATTGTGACCCAATCATTGTGGAATTATTCAAATAATCTGGCCAAGCTCGCTCAGAAGCTGCAACCTTTTTTTCATGAAATGCACTTCTCCAATGAGAGATGCTCACGTAGCGACATTGAACACCCTCAAGAAATTCATATCTTGCACACCAGGTCATAGCTTCTAAATGCTGAAAATTTTAACAATATTAGAATAAAATTATAAATTAACATACTCCTTAAGTTCAAAGCAATGTGTATTTGATCAATTTGTCACACGATACTAAACTCATTCACACCAACAAACATAATCATCTAGAACCTAAATAAATCATTGCGCAACTTCCTTTGAGATTAGAATTCAATAGCCAAAAGTAAAAGAAAAAAACCACCATGAGAAATTCAATGCTATATAGATTCACGAACAAATATTTCATTCCTTTGAGCTTTGAGGACTTCAAAATTATCAGTATGGTTTTGCAAAACATGGATTAAATTGTTTCAAGCATTTTTTCTTAATGACAAAGGACAGTAATCCGAGTCTGTTTTAATAAAATACATCTCAACAATTATATAAAACAAAAGCATATCCAGAATCACTGTCAATTTGATATACAACAATGCACATAGATCTGGCGTTTTGTGCCTTGAAAATTCATTTTGAAACATTTTATTTACATATATATCTCAAACAAAGGTTGAGCATGTCAAGGAAGATTGTAGAGTTGGCCACTCTCTAGCAGCAGAAACCAAAGTTCAATTTGATAAGAAATTTGGAAAAAACATCAAATTATACTCCTAAGAGAGTATGAACAAATGCTAGAAAAATCTGAGTTCTTGAAAGCAAAATTATTTTCCCAATGTTCAGCCCAATTGCCAACTTTATTTGAGAATGCAAGCTTTATGAATGATGAGAATGATGTTGGTGTACCCTCCAGAACTAATTCTATTTCAATCTGTGTTACAAGACTTGAACTCACCTCCGACTTGACCAGCTGAATTTTATTCAGACTCGGCCTAGGAGCCCAGACTTGACAAAATGAAAAACCCAAGAAATTCAGCGATTTTTAAGGATTTAAAAATAGTTTCATGCACCCTTCGCTAAATATACCTTAAAGACAAATAATATTATCAAATAGAAGCTACTTTGATCACGTACACAAGCATCCATTGATCACATAAGTATTAACACAAATTTTAACTTAAGAAAATAAGTTATAACACATTTAGATATATAAAAATTGTCAAATGCATACAAAACTCATGGAATACAAACTACATGGCATCAAAACAAATATCAGAACTAAAAAGATAAATCTATGCCTCAGAGAGCCTGCATTACTCATCCAAACATCATGGCAAGTCATGCACTAGCATTTAAGATAGGTACTAGATGATGATGTAATCATGATATTTCCTTGCATCTCAGTAACTAGTATGTATATTCAAGTGAGGAATTTATTGTTAATTTTTTTCTTGAAGCCTTCAAGTCTGAATGTTTTGTTGTCAAGCTCGTTGAAAAGGTAAATAGTTATCTTCTACTTTGACCTTAGCTAGGGACCAGGGTACTAATAGATGGGTTTGTTCTACAGATTGTTTGTGCAGGGCATAATTGATAATTTTTGCATAATGAAAATGGCATTTCTTACCAACCATAACTTGACTCAGCAATGCAATGATTGTAGCATGCCAGCATTTTTTATGGCAATCCTTCTGTAGTAAACAAGTCCACTGTGCGTAACAGGTTAATTGTAAATTGTGGCTTTGACTGTGAAGTTGCAGAGATTGAAATAGGGGAAATTTATTTGGTAAATTTTATGATCATGATTCATCATTGGCCTATTACTCGCTTAGACTTATAAAATGATTGGAAGAAACACCCCAACAGGGTCAAGGAGAAGTATCCCTTGCGGGGTCTGGGGCGAGCACCCCCATTGAGATTAAGAGGTATCCCACAATTTTCATATTTTTTCATAAATCCTAGATGAGCATGTCATAAACAAAACAAGCATTGAATGGTTGTTATCTTTTTGAAGTAAAAAATTGACCCAGTCCTTTCTAGGTTCCCCTAAAATCAGTGAGTCTGGTGAGTCTCCCAGACTTGTCAAGGGTCACTTGCCCAGTCCAGGCAAGTCCTGCCGAATCTTGTAACACAATTTTCAATATTCCACATAGTGCAGGACTCGGGCTTAAGCACAAACTAGACATTCTGCTTTTAAACTCAGGTCCAGACTAGGTGATTTTGAAAAGATACAATATTCAAAGAATTGTTTTAATGGTATTTCTAACTTAGTTTTTGTTTTTTTTTGTTTCTTTGCAGGCATAAACAGTCTGAAACAAGCACCAAGAGGCAGACCTGCTGTGCCACCAAAGAAAAACAAAATCAAGATAAAAACTGCCATCACAGCATCTCTTTCAATATGATACCTTTTAAAAAATTGGTAAGTCCACAACAAGATTACCAAATTTGTGTTGAATCCTACCAATCCCCGTAACTGCAATATTGAGAGAGAGAACTAGTCTTGCACCTGTGAGTCAGATTTGCAAACTTGACCAAGATAGTTTGGTTCACAACCCAGCTAATACTTCACCCAACTGGAAAACTTGATACAACCCTTCAAAATTAACTCCAATACAACAACTGTGTGAGGATGCCCTATGAGGAAATAAGGGTTTCCGTTCCCAATTCCAACAATGACTCTCAAGTCTCCAAAGAGACTAGGGCTTTTGTCCTCAGTTGTGAACTTGAACACGAATTCTTCAAGGTGGGAAATGCCAGAATGAAATCCTCTCCAAAATGAGGCTAGACAGCCTCTTTTTATACCCTTTTAAATTTTAAGCCCTTGAATAAATTTCCCTCAAACTGGTCTTTAAAAACATTTTTTTATATTTTTAATTGAAATACCGTGGCCCAATTTGAGCACCACTTTAAACTTAACTTCTAAGTTTATTACTATTTTAAAGATTACTGGCAGGAAAAAAAAACAAGACAATCAAAATTAGCACTAATGCAAACAAGGGTATTCTGTGGGATTTCCTTGCAGTCTTCAACAGCACCTGCTTTTGGGGCTCTTGTTTGCCTTTTGTTGCTATTTGTATTGCTTTTAGTTAGCAGCATGACACTTTGTTTTGTCTCATGAACTTTTAATATTCTGATTCTATGACTTCTCTTCCTAGAGCTTTATATTATTAACTGTTGTAACCTCTAGTCCCATTGACTTACTTTTGATCATTTGAAGACCTATATATAATTACTCTTTCTTTATTTCTTTCTTTATGCATTGTTGTTCTATAGTCAGGAAAGACTTTAGTTAAGCCGTGATGTGAAAAACTATACTAGCACAAGCATTTTTTATTTTACTAAATAAATAAAAAGTTATTATTCACTGATAGCAAACAGATAATTAACAAAGTCCAGAATAAAGCTATTAGTATTACTGAAAAAGCGGTACCATAATAACATCTCAAAATAATTAGAAAAATCTATATACCTGTTTCACTTTTGATACTGTCTCAGAAAGAAGTTGAACCTCTACCAATTGTGGTGAAGATGTCTCCAAAAGTGGTTCTTCCAACACTTCAAGCACATTGCCAACACCATCAAGTTGCATTGTAAATTTGGTTAATAAATCATAGTGATTCTGCATTTCTTTCACTCCAAGGTTATCTTTTTTCAAGAAAATGGTTGAGGAACTCCATCTTTTGTAGATACAAGAATGAAACAAAAGAGGGGTCAAGTCATATTCATAACTACATTACTTGATCCTATAAAGATGAAATGGAAAGGCACGCATACTAGACAACTTGGATACAAATCTCCTGAAGACGACATGTGACATTCAATAACTTCCTCTTGCACCACTCCTTTACAACTGCTCCATCCAAAAGCATGGCAACAATGGGATCACTCGAAACGGCACTTTCATCCATACAGACATCTGTGACATCTGCCCGTGTGGTTAAAGATAACTAGCTAGATAATGGAGAAACAATACAATATTGATTTCACAGAAACTAATTGCATTAAGAAATAATAAATTAGTCTAAAAAATAAAGGATACAATGGCGAACCAAGGAGATCAGATTATTATCCAGGGCAACATTAAATAATGAATAAAGACGCTGAACATCTTCCATTGAAAATTGAGCATCTCCTTCCATTTCATTGATGTCTTCATCATGACTTCTACAGATTAGGCCAGCTTCCAAACATTCATCGTATAAACGCAACCGCACATTGCCATTCTGATTTGGAATAGGAACTCTACATATGGGGCAGACATCACATCGTTGACTGCATTCTGCACAAAGAGATGCATGGCCACAAGATATTAAAACATGCTGAACAATACGCCCACAGCTCCTCAAGTCTCTTGTAGCACGACACTTTTCAACTTTGGCCTCACTGCATAGGTCAAGTGGATCAATATTTGCCAAGTGTTCCAGTGCATCCTGCAATATAACCAGAAAATTATTATCAATTTCATGTTAAATTTGAACAAGAAAGAAATTGAAAATATATATAATTTACACCACATATAAAACTGAAAAGTTTAATGCAAGCAAAAACTATAAATATGTAATCCAGAACAACCCAATAACATGCTTTTCAAGAACAAATTTCCTAAGTTGCCAATTCAGATTCGGGGACGGGTTCGGGTACGAGAATCTGATTCATGGATTCGTGTAATTTTATTTTTTCCCATTATGATTCGTATGGATTCGTGTGTGTGTGTATATATATATATATATATATATATATATATATTCAAAAAAATAAGAGAAATATACAAAATCTAAATCATTTCATAGTATGAATCTATGATGCTTGATCATGATCAATGCCAAATGTCAAAAATAAACATTATGATTCAAAAGAAAATCATCACATTTAATTACACGGTCAAATCCAGACCCTGTGTGAATCCAGCACGAATCAGTTCGCGAATCCGAATCCGAATCCAATTGGTGGCCTAGATATGTGAATCCGGTAACTATGCAAATTTCTAATAAAATTCACAGGGTACTTACAGCAACTCCATAGTCCAAAAGAAGAAGACATTCCAGATATATGAGAAAAAAGTGTAAAAAGTTGAAACAAATATAATCGGATAACAGAATACAGCATGTGACAGAATAGAGTTACGGATTAAATAGAAAAATATTTTATTGTTCTAAAGAAGAAAATATAGAATTCAAATTACAATCAGTTCTTTGTTTATTGCTAAAGAATGGGGCAGCATTCTAGTCTTCAAGGCTACAACTGTAACCAGAAAACTAATCAATTACATAATACAGTATAGTTATACTAATCTTCCATAGGGTTCTTAAACTTCATATATAAAATTAAATGCACAGAATATTGTCAAATAACTTCAATAATCTTTTAAGTTCTTGGTAGATACGTGAAATTTTGCCATTGCAAAAGCATATTGACAGTATCTTTGACCAAAAGGCAAAACATAAAAAGGAGTTTCAGTATTAGCATCCATGATGGCAGCATCAGCTTTAGATCTATGGTCAATGAAAAATCATCACATATGAGAACTTCAAGACACTGCCAAATTTATTTTGGAAGAATCAAAGCTTACCAGTTAAATATATTACCATTCTGTGAAGTCAAGCAACTTTAGTTAAAGATTTTGGCTGTTCATGAGGATTGTCAGTTGACCAAATTCATTCATAAACAAAGCCTTTGTTATAATTTTTCATTGTTTTACAATTAAGAGGAAAGACTTTTAGCCTAAATTTACAGAGATGGCAAAGAAATACCTCAAAAATAAAACATAAACCCTACTTCATCGTTTATACATTTGGAGAATAGCACCATAGATGTGTTTTATTAGAGTTAAATCTCTCTATTTTTGTTTCTCTCTCTTCCATAGATTTATTTCTATTTCTAATGGTCACTCCTCTTCCATGTTTCCATATTCTCTCTCTATTCAATATGGAAACTCTCTTTCTCTCTTCAAAATGTTTCTATTTCTCTCTCTTTGTTCATTATAGAAACGTGTGGAGAAGATTCTAGAGGAAGCATGAGTTTGGTCAAAACATGTTTGACCCCTTGACACAAAATTCTATGTAATTCATTGTATGGGCCGACGTGATCTTGGAAAATATGTTTTGGACATTGAATTTTGATTTGTGGCACATTGGATCTAAGCGGGATATTTGAAATTCAAATCTATTTCAGATTTAGGGCTTGATTAAGGCGATGGACTTAATAGTTCAATATATAATGGATGAAGTTGCAAGTTAAGTGTGTTGATTGTGTGTTGGGCAAGTGCGGTTGTAAAGTGGGAGTTGCAATCAAGCCAAGACAAAGTTAAGTGTATTGTGAAGAGATTGTGTGCTTCAGTGGATCTGATCAAGCAGAAGTAGTGCTATTCTACAGATCATTCTTTATGTTGTTCCCTAACAGTTGTGACAGTCAAAATCCCTTAACCGGGTGGATCCTAGCAAGTCCTTGTTGTAAATCCTTTAACAAGGTGGCACATTAGCTTGTGTCTAAAGTCTTCTAACAAGGCTACTCTTAGCAAGCTAAAGGTCCTAACAAGCCTAAGATAAATCCCTTAACCAAGTAGCACCTAACAATCCTGTTGTAAACTCCTAACAAGGTTAAGCTCCTCACAGGGCGTACTTCAAAAAAGTACATCATTTAGTGGGTACTAATTCCCACCGTGGTTTTCTCCCAAATTGGGTTGCCACAAGATAAATCTTTGTGTCAAATATTTCATTGTTATGTGGATGTGCTTATGGTTATGATTTTCATTTGCTGCTATTAAGTTAATCTTGTGAATGGTGTTGTAAAGTTTAAGAGGTTAAAAAGTTGAATAATTGGCAGATTACTGATTTGCCCCCCCTCTCAATAATCTGATCTTAGGACTAACAGATAGGATCAAGCAAGACAGCTCAAGGCAGTGGTGTAGCTTCTCCTAAACCGTCACAAAGAACTAGGAATGTTCTTTGGTCTGCAAAAGATGGTTCCACATCGATGGTTCAAGTCAGTGGTGCCTGCCTTTTAATGTGAGGTCAAATACATCCACGGCAATCCCTGGGCTGATCAGCTGATTTGACCATGTTACCAAGCTGACCCTCAGGAGCAACCATAAAAAATGTTTGAGAAAATGTCAGAATGGCGGAAGAGAGCGCCAAGGCCAAAAATGAATTAGAGTGAAATTTGCACATTTTCGAGACAAGCTTGGTGTTGTGGAGAATGTTGCTCTTGCTAAGAGGGAGTCTCAACATCAGTGACCCTTACTATGTGCTAAAATGCATATTTCTCTGAGACGGACATATATGAGGTGAAAGCCCTTGAGAGATGTTGCTCTTTACACTCATGGGAGTAGCCATGGTGAACGTCATGTTGAGAGACTCCGTGACGACATCGCGTTGAACAACTCCATGATGAGTACTTGAGCACGTGTTTCTTTCCACACATAGGAGTAGCCATGGTGGACGTCAAGTTGAGAGACTCCATGACGACATCACATTGAGTGACTCTGTAATGAGTACTTGTGCACATGTTTCTTTCCACACATGGGAGTATCCATGAAGGACATCATGTTGAGTGATTCCATGACATTATCACGCTGAGAGATTCTATGATAAACTCTTTTCCTCAAATGGATGTTGCCATTGTGAGTATCATGTTGAGTGACTCCATGATATTATCACGTTGAGAGATTTTGTGATAAAATCTTTTCCACAAATGGGTGTAGCCATTATGAGTATCATGTTGAGAGACTCCACGACGTGGATATCTGGAAAGATAACTCCCTAGCTAAGAGGGAGTGTTGATGTTATAGCGTCAGGAGTTCTCTTTCCCTCCTAAATTTGAAATAAATAAATAAATTATAAGGCCAACTCAAGTGGCGCGATGCTTCATTTTTGTAACATCAAGGCAATGAAGGGTCAAGACAACAAAGGGTCTTCACTTTGTAACGTCAAGCAATGAAGGGTCAAGACAATTTTATATATTCTTCCAAGAGGAATTTGCATATACTACAGATTGATATCTTTTGTTTTCTGAGAGATCGATACTAAGGAATTTATTATTGTCTACTTATTGATAAGTGTTATGATCATCACTTTAGTTTAGCTTAGTGTTTGGGCAAATTGTAAAGCAATCTTTTGCTCTATTCATTAATCTATGTGAAATATTTGTGGCTGAGTTTTTCTCCCTCGAGTTGGAGTGTTTTCCCAAGATAATTCTTTGTGTTCATTGTTGTAACTGTTATTTTTGTTGTTTATCTTCATTTTTGTATAAAACATTAACAAAAAGAAGTATTGTAATCAATGGAAGGGGACAAATCCCCTGACCCCAATGGTTTCCCCAGAACTTTTTTCCACAAATTGCGGGAGGTGGTGGAAGAATCAAGAAGAGAAGGTGATGTCCTCAAAGGTCTCAATAATACATTGATTGCTTTAATCCCAAAGAAGGAAGACATCCAATCCTTTGATGATTTTAGGCCTATTTCACTTTGTAATATCAAAGGTTATGGCAAATATATTAAAGACAATCTTGGCTGATGTCATATCGAAAGAGCAAAGCAGATTCACTCCAAATAGATCTATAGCTAAAGGAATTATCATAGTCCATGAGGCTATCCACTCAATCAGATGTGTAAAAACAAAAAGTGTTTGTGAAATTGGACATTCAGAAAGCATATGACTAGGTAGACATGGAATTCCTTTTGCAGGTGATGGGAAGCTTTGGTTTTGGCCAAGATTGGATATCATGGGTCAAAAGTTGCATATGTTCTCCATGCTTCTCGGAAGCCCTCGAGGTTTTTTCCAAGCTTCAAAAGGTCTCTGGCAAGGTGATCCCATTCACCCTTTTTATTTATCATCATGGTTGAAGGATTGGGACGTCTTATTAGTTATAAGCATAGGAACAATTTGTGGAGAGGAGTAAAAATTGCTCCTAGGGTCAAGAATTCTTCTCATCTCCAGTTTGTTGATGGTACTTTGCTAATGGGAGAAGCTTCTTTGAAAGAAGCGAGAGTAATGAAATCAACATTGGAGGTCAACAGTAAGTGCTCTGGCCAACCAATCAATTGGAGTAAATCGGAAATCTTTTCCTTTAATACATGTTCAGACAAGCAAAGAGCTATTTCAAGGATTTTGGGAGTGAAGACAGGAACTCTACCAGGTAAGTTCCTTGGCATTCCTTTGTTTGAAGGGCCAAGGAAAACATTCATTTGGAACAAGTTACTAGATCATTGCAGTAAAAGATTGGAAGGGTGGAAGAGTGGGTGGTCGTCTTCAGCGAATGAATTATGATGTTAAAATCATTCGTATCAGCAATTCCTTTTTTTCATGTCATATTTAAAAATCTCAATTAAAAACATAAAGGCCATTGAGAAAAGAATGCGTAAAGGTCATTTAAAATCATAAAGGCCATTGGGATATAATATGCCAACACAAGTTAGCGAGGGAGCAAGCCTAAGGAATTGAAAGATGATGAATGAATCCATGGGTGCTAAGTTGATATGGCACATTACCAAAATCCAGATCTAAAATGGACCAAAATTCGCGAAGCAAAGTATTTGGATAGCCAAGATAAATACAGAATTTTAACCATTTAGAATCCTCCAAGAGGCTCTGCCATTTGGAATTTCATGCTTTCTTGTAGGCCTTTAATCATTAACCACATATCCTGGCTTATTGGAGATGGGAACAAGGCTGACTTTTAGTGTGATTCACGGGACGGTCATAGAATTTTGGGTGGGGATGCCAGATATAGGGAGATTCAATGAATCTTAAGTATGGTGTGAGGTACTAAGGTTAAAGATTATATTGAAAGGAGATCTATGAATGGGATCAATATTTGGGAGTGGAAATTACCTTTCACCCTACCTTTGTCTAGAGAAGATCAAGATTTGCTCGCAGCAATATTTAAAGAAAGGCCAATGATAATTTCTAGGCAGCAGGATGAAATCATTTGGTGTGGGTCTCAAAAGGGAGTTATTATGTAAAAATAGGTTAAAAAATCTTGGAAAATACAATTGTATTAGAAGAAAAGCCTACTAACTTATGTTGCAAAAAACATTACTTGCCAAAAGTGGGCTCTTTTTCATGGCTGGCTCTAAGGTGCTGTATACTTTCAAGAGAAAAGCTTTTTTGCTTGGGTTTTAGAGGCCCATTCAGGTGCCCTCTGTGTGACAACCATGAATAAACTCTAGATCATATGTTGCTTCATTGTGACTTCTCCTTCAAGTGTTGAAGATTTGTTTTGGAAAAATTAAATTGGATTGGACCATAGCCTCAATCCATTAAAGCTTTGTTTCAGTGTTGGGGATCGGCCCCGACATCCTCAACGTTCTCAAGTATTTGGCACATATGCCCTTCCACTATCATTTGGGAACTTTGGAAAGAACGAAATAAGTAGATCTTTCAAGATAAGCGTGAGTCTCTACAATGTATGTTTGGTAGGATAGAAGTTGCAATTTGAGAACTAGTGAATGTGGTTGCTTTAAAAATCAATCCTAGCAAAATCCCCTTTACCCATGGTGATAGCAAATTACAAGCACAATAGCCATTACTCAAATTCAAGCCTGCTAATGGGCCTAATGGGGTTAATCCCAACCCGATGGTAAATAAGGTGGTGAAGTGGGAATCTCTGAAGGATGGATGGGTTAAAGTCAATTTTGACTAGGCTTCAAAGGGAAACCCAAGCCGTTTTGGTGCAGGCATTGTGGCAAGAGCAAGGGTAACATTCTTGCATTCGGGGCAAAAAAATTGTAGGATGGATCGAATAATATGGCAGAACCCAAGCAGCCTATGAGTGAGTTTTATTGGCCAAAAAAACTTGTTGAAAAGATTCATTTGGAAGGCAACTTGATGGTTATTGCGAATGCACTTATGTAGGGTAGAGCGCTAGTGCAAAATATTAATAAATTCATA
The DNA here is from genome assembly GCA_027943335.1 of Chamaecyparis obtusa. NCBI lineage: Eukaryota > Viridiplantae > Streptophyta > Pinopsida > Cupressales > Cupressaceae > Chamaecyparis > Chamaecyparis obtusa. The sequence continues at coordinate 21,023 of BSBK01004622.1, read as the reverse complement.
TTACCTACACGTAATTTGCGCAATCCTTTCAAGATTTTAAAATTCACGTGTATCATTCTCGAAATGATGTGGCGGACAAAGTCTCCAAGTGGGTTGCTTCATTAAATAATAACAATTCAATGACTCCCTAGGAGTGATTCAATGATTTGGTGTGGGAGGTGGATGTGATAATTGGGATAAATGTTGTTTATTACGAGATTTACATTCCCAAGGTTTACACCTTAAAAGGTTGGGCAATATTTTCCTCAAAGTTTTCTGGAAAGTGGAGTTGCGAGAAGTGTAAGGGTATTGATAAACATAGAGGCTAATTTTACAGTATTAACTACAAAGCAACAATTGGCTTTCTTGGGTGAAATTTCGAAGAAGAGGTTGAAAGTCATTTTCAAAATCCATGATTCAATGTTTTTGCGAATTCTAGACCTCATACTAGGAGATGAGTTCATGAAACCTGAACAAAGGTACCAAGTTAATGTCAACATTATTTCAATGTTTCTAGCTTGGGGTTTTAAATTTGGAACTAAAGCGGAGGTGGAAAGGATTGTTAAAGAATATGTCAAAGGGGAATGGGTCTTTGGATTAAAGGCATTGATGGATTATGTGGTACAAGGGAAAGGAATTTGAGATTACGAGGGTGACCGGCATGTTGTCGATGCAAGGGGCAATGGTCTCAAACCTTTTATAATTTGGAGTGCCAAAAGCTCGTAGGAGGACCGTAGATCAGAAGCTAAAGTGGGTTGGGAGTGTCTATTGGAGTACTTGCATGAAAGAGAGGTGATGGCTTAGGTCAACCAGAAGCGAAGAAGAGGAAAGGGACATTGGCACCAACTGTTATGGTAAATAGATATTGTAGTTGTATTAAACAGAGAAGATGAAAGCTCTATATAGATTTACAAAGACGATGTTTCTAAAAGAAACAATCGTGAACTAAAGACGAAAATAAAAACTACCTAGTAAACTAAAGACTAAGATGACCATTAAAGAAACATTATAATATTCTAATACCCTCCCTTAATGGTCATCGTCTAACTGTTGTCTTTTGGTCACAAATTCTTGAGAACATTCTGTTGCGACAGAGACCCTCCCTGGATCTGCAAAATGTAAATGACTGATAGTAGCCAAAGAAAAAACAGAGAAGGTTGTCCCCTTCTTGAGAATGGACTACAACAAGAGAGTAGAGCCTGCCACGGACTCCTCCACTGACCCTCCCTGAATATGCAAAACCGCTGAACAGAAATCATCACAAAAACATCTAACCTGATGTTGGATAACTGAGTTGCCCTTCTCTATAAACAAAGACACACAGAGAGAATAGGTACCAGAGTTGCCCTTCTCTGTAAACAGAGACACACTGAGAACAGCTACCAAACCCTCCAAACTATTGCAGATGAGCAGGATGCCCCAAAACCAACTACAAAAAACTATGATTTGAAGATTACAAAGCATCGTTTTTTCAAAAAAAACAATAAAAACCCTGAAATAACATCGCACACGAACTTCACGTATTACAGAAACTAGAAATGATTTTTGAGGCGGAGAATCGACCAAAACCAAACATGATTTTTGAGGTGAAAAATCAATCAAAACCAAACACAAAATCCAAGACACATATAAGAGAATGCCCCGAGATAATTTTTGAGGGAAAATTATTAAAACCCTTCAGATAATTTTTGAGGAAAAATTATTAAAACCCTTCAAAGAAACCTTCATGCGGCAAAGCACAAGACTTCGCATGGTAAAACAGCACATGCAAGAACATGCAACTCACAAAAAGCACATGCAACCCTTGAAAATCAGAGACTTTTGCTCAAACCAAGAAATCATGTGATCAAATCCCTTGACCAGGCTCACGATTTTCAGCAAAAATCTTCGAAGATGAACTACAGAAATTTCATAAAATACCTCCAACAATTTTTATTTTAAAAAATGAAAAAATAAATTTCTAGAAAAAGAATTCCAAATCAGCAGGGGCTCGAATTTTTTTTTTAAAATGCCAAATTTTATGAAATTCCATCAACCCGCTCTAATACCATGTTATGGTAAATCGATGTTGTAGTAGTTGTATTAAACAGAGGAGATGAAAGCTCCTTATATAGATTTACAAAAACGATGTTTCTAAAATAAACAATCGTGAACTAGAGACAAAAATAGAAACTACCTAATAAACTAAAGACTAACTAAGATGACCATTAAAAAAACATTATAATAATCTAATACCAACATTTGAGCCCTCTGACTTCTAGATTAACAGCCCTGTGAAAATGAAGACATTGGACAACAAGGGGAAGCTCCCATTTCTCTGGGCTGAATGCCATTTTCCTGTTGTTTATCCTTTTTAGCGTTATATGTATCTGACCGTATGTAAGTCACACTCTCAGCTATAATAATGGCTTTTTGTAATACTGTAAATGAATATGGTAGGGCTGTTAAATGCATGTTTTGTACAAAGATGGTAGGTGTGATAATGGTAGGAGGGGGATGTAGTTTTGTATTCAGTTATGTGGTGAAGGATGTAATCGAGTTTTGCATGTATCTGTGGTGGTGGGAAGGGCGGTTTGTCAGCCATTTTGTGGTGGGAGGAGTGGCTCTGTCACTATCTGAAAATGTACAGTTCTATAATATATTTTATTAATAAAAATCAAATATTTTTGCCCAGCAAAAAGAAAATTATAAATATTATAGTCTTAATAATGTATAATATTATAAGTTAATAATAAAATATTAAAATGTTAATTTTTTAGCCGATTGGCTATTTGTGGGAGCTTGCTCCCGGAAAAAAAAATATTGCCGGAAAATTGTCAGCCCTTCTGATTAATTTTTATTTTCTGATCATATACTTAGTTTCATCTTCCTCTCTATATTTTTTACTTATATTTCTATTTTTTGTTTTACTGGTAAGTTTCTAATTTGAATGCAAAAGTCATCCAATTGCCATTGTTAATCTTCAAAATCTTCTTAACACTGGTCTGGCAATCACAACTTCAAGGTCCATATTTTATTTTTACAAAAACAATCAATTTCTCAATGTCAGATCAAATATACAGTGAATTTTCCTGTAAGAGTTTACTAAATGATAGATAGTTTTAGCATTTTATTTTATTAATTTTGAATCTATATGGTTTGGGCTGTCCCTAAATCTGTTCGTTTTGTGTTTGTTAAATTATTGTAATTACAGTGTAATTTCCTTTGTATGCAGGGCAAAATCCAATCTGGGCTTACGGAGAATTAAATTCAAATAGTACTTTTTTGGATGATCTTGATAGATGCCTGGAAAATGTTATATTACAGATATGTAGAAATTGAATCTAAAAACAAAAAATTAATTGATGCTTCCTTTAACATTACGGTGTTAAACTGATTATGCTTTTTTTCCAATGCAGTTTTTGTCACTGATAGATCTAGTGTTGGCTGAGTGCAAAATCAATATCTATTTTGATGATGGCTAAAGATTGAACAGGCAATTTAAAAAAGTCTTGAAGATAAGATAATATTATTTTCTCTACAAAATCATTCTTGTTTTTTCAGTTCACCAAATCCAAATCACAGAGCAATTTACAACACCCAATTTTTTTTTAAAAGTGATGATTCATTTTCTAACATATTTTGTAAGTTTGAAAGAATCGATTTTTTTATATATTACAAATTTTGGAGAAAATTTTGTCTATTAATTTTTAATATCTGACTGTAGATCATACTCTATGATCTTTAATGGAAAAAAAGCTACGATAAAAGAGTGCAGATTTCCTGGGGCAAAAAAATTCTTCCAAGTTGGTGGTGGGAACTTCCAAAGCTGAGAACTAATTTATCCTGCAATAGATTTTTGTCTACATCATGGACATTGGAATTTCTCACTCCATAAAAATAGATTCTAAAGCCCCCTTTATGAGACAATTGTTGTGGCAGACCAAGTAGTCACATCATTTGTTTGGTTGCTTACTCTTCAACTGTTATGACGCATTTGTTGATTTTCAAAAAAAAGAAAACTCTTTTCCCTAATCCACAATAGACAGAGTTGATATGTTGTAATATAAATGGAAATATAGTTAATGCATTTTCTAATCCAAGATAACTGATGCATTGTGTGTATATCACATTAATGTGCATTGTGTATGTCAGACTGTCTGTAGACATGTTATGTATTTCCTAAAGTTGGACAATTGTAAGGATATCTGCTAAATTTTAAATTTCAGATTTTCTATGCAAACCATTTTACTTTCTTAGAGAATCAATCCTCCTATCGGCTCACTGTTGCATGCATAAAAGCATGCGACTGCTAGTAATATACTGTGTTAAAGTATAATATCAATATTTTAAAATTATATTGTACAAAGTCCCAATGGGGGAGTCCAATGTCAAGTGTCATGTCAGGTGCCCTTTCTTTACACAAAAATCCAGTAACTACATTGGCAATGCAATGCCGCACAGACTCGGCTGTGATCTGACATGCCTCGGAAAACCTTATATTTTCATATTTTTGCTCTGTTTGGAAAAAATGGCAAATGTAAAGACTCCCCCCATCAAGTCCCCATGCTCAGCAAAACAATGAAATTTAAAAAAATAAATCCCTCCGGTCCTTTGCAGTTTGAGAAAATTTTGCAGAATCTGTTCCAGGTTTGTCTGAGCTAATTCCGGACAAACCAGCAGTGATTTTCCCATGTCCTGAACCACATATGAATTGAGCCAGAATCTGAACACAATTCGAACAGGACCAGGACTCAGGGGGGTCAAAGGGAAGGACCCAGTAACGTAGTATTAAAGCATTTCAAAATGTTATATGGGATACAAGAGTCTGCATGGGCTTGAGGCTTTTGTTTTTTACAGGTTGGCTGTTACAACTGCAGCTTCCACAACTGATGTTGCCTCCCACTTTACTATTCCTGGTCGAAAGTGTTATCTTAAAAACTATGGTAGGCCTTATCAAATACCATTCAATTTAAATCCTGTTAAGTACTAGTTGCTGCATCTCCATGCTGGCAATTTTAGGAACGGTGGCCGCCACTCACCCATTACCTACAAATATTTCTAACAGGAGTGTTATGCCTGCATCTATTTTCTGACTGTACCTCCTAATGCTGGTAGCAGGCTCTATTGTTGGCCTGTCTATTCTAGGCAGACAATTTTATTTAAAAACAAACACTTGTGTATTATGAGAAGGGACTAGGAGTGTATTAGAGAGCTAATGATATACCTCCCTCCTCAACAGAAGACTAAGAGATGGAAAAAAGGAAGAGAAGGTTTAATACAGGAAAAAAGAAGATTTTTGTCATTGGCTGTGAAGATTAAAACTATAATTGTGAGAATATAGAATGAGATGCAAGATATAAGTATGTTGCCATGTGAGAGATGAGAGATTGAGAGGATTGTAAAGACCCTATCGCTGGACTTGATTGTGAGGCAAGTAGAAGGTGTGAATCTTGATTAATAAAGATAGTGTTTGTTGGTATTGCTTCCAAAATGTGATTCATATAGTGGCTGTAAGTGATCCTGTAAGTGACTGTAAGTGATCATGTACAGGATCATGTAAGTGGCTGCTACAATAGCTGCCCTACAATAGGCTCATGGTCCCAGACTGCATCACCCATTCAGAGTTTTTATTTTTTTATCGTACAATGGAAAGAGAGGAAGTGGGATAATTAGAAGATCAATTTGGTCCCACTGGAAATCAATTTCTTCATTTATCATGTTCCAATTAACTTATAATTTTTTAAAAGATGTTGAGCTCAACTTAAATATTTTCATGTGAGATGAGGGGTAATTTGAACTTGTCTAATGGCCTTTTGTTTGACCCTGAATTTCATTTGTGACTTAGTCAATTTGAATTGACATTGTGTCTTTTAAATTTCTTTCCTTTAAAGCAATTCTTTCCTTCAAACTAAAAGATTTCCAGTTTTGTGAATTTCAAACAATTTGTTGTATTTTTAATTCCAATCTTCATTACATTTACTCATTAGACCCTAAAAGTTTTAGTTTAGCATATTTAATTACAGGCAAACTAGATTCATTGTTATCAAGTTGTGGATAATGTGGGTTATGCATAAATTTGTCTTAGTATGATTAATTTATATCTTCTTCCATACTCTCCTGATGCATATGTTCCAATGAGATATATGAATCAACGGACATATTTAGAAGCCTGGTCTCTGAAGGTGTTGTTCTCAAAGGAGAACAAGTCGGTAGAATTCCCAAACGTATGAAAGCAATGCTTGAATACACAAACTAAAAAATTATTTTGACTGTACCAATGACCAATTCATAAATAGTATGATAAATTTATGTCTTCTTCCATACTCTCCTGATGCATATGTTCCAATGAGATATATGAATCAATGGACATATCTAGAAGCCAAGTCTCTGAAGATGTTGTTCTCAAAGGAGAACATGCCAGTAGAAGTCCCAAACATATAAAAGCAATGCTTGAATGCATATGTGAACTAACAAATTATCTTGATTGTACCAATGACCAATTCATAAATACAAAATGGACAAAGTTAAAAGATTGATGTTCCTGAGTAATTTTCTTGAAAAATGGACAAAGTTACGATGTTTTATGCAGTGCTAGAATTGGTATCGATGTTGGAAAAAAAACCATCGTGAAAAGAAAACAAATACAATTCACACATCAAGCTTAAAGAATGATGTTCCTGAGTAATTTTCTTGAAAAATGGACAAAGTTACAATGTTTTATGCAGTGCTAGAATTGGTATTGACGTTGGAAAAAAAGCCATCATGAAAAGAAAACAAATACAATTCACACATCAACATGAAAATAAGACCTACCTCTTAGAAAACAAACTTAGTAAAACTATACCATATTTGTCAGATTACATAAGAAAGAAGTTGCAGAAGACACCTATCAGACTTTAGAAGCTCCAGAGCATGAGGAAGAAGCCGACAGACACTTATGTCCCATGTTCTAAAGAATAGGGCACTAAATAAGGAGCAGAAAAATAAAGATCAGCTTCACTTCCAAAGTATAGAAAAGGGAAGAGATCAACTACTCCCCCTTTCATACTTCTTCATGCCAAATGAACATATCCAGAGACAAGGATTTCAATGTACAAGTAAAATCCAAGATACACAGAGGGAAGACAGGGAAAATAGAGGTCTCTTACAGTGTCAATTTCAGCCTCAAACACAATAAATCATAAAAATCAAACAAGTGATGACGCAAGACATCTCCCTCTCCTCCAAAAAGACATAGAAGCTAAGTTGCCAGTTTGGTTTTAATCTTTATTTTTTCCCTAGGTTCCATACAGCTTGTACAGCATACATTGTATATATTAAAATTATATAAATATAATATACTTTATATAATACAAATATAATTTTATAATATTATATTTACATTTATTATAAATAAATTTGTTAGCATATACAACAAATATTTATATAAATAATTAATAATATATTAAAATACAGGTAATATAATATAAACGTAAGTAAACTAGAAAGCAATGAAATAATATAATACCAAAATAAGAAAATTGTATTTCAATCCCTAATAGCAAAGAAAGAAAAAAGCTTTTTCTTCCTTAGGCATGACATGCATATCAATCTCCTCGCTTTGTTCAAGTGGCAGCAGCTTGAAGGCAAAATAAGACAAGGCATGTTGACAAAATTGGTTGTAAGCCAATTTGTTCTCGCGAGTTCAAAATTAACACACTCCACATAAAATACAATTTCATACCAAAGGAAAAACCATTTCCAACATCCCCAATTGTTAAATTGTAATTCGTTACCAATTGTAAATCTCTCTTATAAACAGTAGATTTTCATTTTGGGATTCATAATGCCACATTCAGGGTTGTGTCTTCATTTTCCACTCATTGGGTACATGTGAGTGATCAGCTTCAGTACTCTGGGCAAGCAGACTGTCAAGGACTGGTTTACCCGCAAACTTGTCTGTGTGGGGTGAAAACCTTGGGTACAAAATTTTAACACATTTGACAGTGTAATTTGAAGTTTAATTAGATCAAGGAATGAAGGTAAGAAACTTCCTTAAATTCTTCCACAAGGCAGTACTCATGCCATTTGAAGTCTGAATTGGCCATGACCTATAAACAAATCTTTTCCTTTACCTTATATATAGTTAAGTCAGGCAAATACAAAGTTGGTTCATGTAAGTAACTTACTATAAATAGTAACCATTTTACTTTCCAGATAGTTTATTGCTGCCTGTTCATTCTATGGACAGATAGAACCTAATCAAGGTAAATAATACAACTCCTGTTGAAACCCACGTGGTCCTCATTTTAACCCTTAATAAAACCTTTAACTTTAACTTTTATATAGTCAGGCCATTACAGAGTTGATTGAGGTTAGTAACTTACCATAAATAGTACCCAGAATGCTTTCCAGTTACTTTTTGCTGCCTGTTCATTTTACAGGGAAATAGATCCTAATCATAATTCTTGTTGCAAACAACATAACCCTCTTAATTCTCACTCAAGCTTTAATAGTATCCCCTCGGCCATATTAGTACCATCACAATATTAACTTCATAGCTGGACAACAGACATAGGCATCCTTTTACTTTAGAGTTTACTGCTGTGAGACTGATTGAATGGTTGCATACCATGTCACAAGGTTCAAGTTCAAGTTCATGTTCAGCAACAATATAATATTAAACATGTTTATAATTTAATTCAAAAACATTATAATAAAAAATAAATAAAAATTTAATTTTTATATTATTAATATATAAATATAATAAGTATATTAAATTAAGCATATGATTTTAATTTATTGAATTAAAAACAAATGGTCAATGTTCAAAAAAATTAGATATTAAAACTTTTAATGTATTTAAAAACAAAGCATTAAACAAAACCAAAACCTAAAAAAAAAAAATCTAAATCTTAAAGCACTCACTCCCTTCTAGGCCTGAAGTCCGAATCAACCAGTTATCAAGGTTATAAATCAAAAACCCTATCCCTCCCTGTCTTTTAAGAGGTGCCATGATTGTTTTCTATTAACCACAAGAAGAGGGCAAAGAGTATTCAAAACTATTAGGGCGATTTTTTGCATGAATGAGAACGAATCTTTACAATTTCTTTGAAGTTCACTGAACTTTCAATTTCATAGATGAAATTCAGCAAACCTTGTGACCAAGGTTGCATACAAGGTATAAATCTACTTTTAGTGTATGACATATGAATTAGTAAGGAGTTGGTTCAATTATACACTGTGTTGGACTTTGAATCCTGTCAATAGTTTCATGTGCTAATGCAAATCTACACCCAATATAAGAGTGATGCAAAGTTGCAAACAATTTAGTTTAGAAGCCTCCCCCTCGAACATTGCATTACTTATTGTAGATTTGTTGCCAATGCCTAGCACTATCATTTTAGAACCTATGGACTAAGAACTTATATTATTAAAAATTGGTCACGTGGCATTTAGAGAGGATGGAATCATCATTTGAAATCTTAGATATTGTAAATCATCAGAAAAGATCCGCGCTGCTATTTAATTTATATAAATACAAAAATTGACTGCTTGACATCTTTTGACTTAGGTTTAATCTTCAATAGAAAGAATGTAGAAATTTTCCTCGTCTGTTAAAGTTTTCTTCCAAAACAAATTTGTGACATATCTCAATCATCTATTAGCTATGGCCAACTACCTTGTTTGTTAGTTGTGTCTTCACTTTCCTGTTTTAGCTTTGACACATTCATTTGTTTGATGACAGGTATTTGATTTTCTGCAGGAACTAGAGATTTGCTCATACTTGGCAGGTGAAGGAAACCTGTGCATGCACAATCACTATCCCAGCTCACGATTGATGAAGCGCTAGAGCAAAGTATTGAATCCTAGACAGTTCTAACCTCTCCCTACTGTAGAATTGGTCTTTGTGACAACATTTTTTCTATTCTCAATCAAATGAATCCATTTTGTCAATGCCAACCTGATATATACACTCTTATTGTATACTAATAAAATTTTGTGTTGATGCTTCTACCTTTTGACTATGTTGAGACACTATTTTCAGAAATGTCAGAGAAATGTAATCAAAACCAGTACTTTTACATGTAATAAGGCTCTTGATTCATATGGTAAATGAGGAAAATTCAAAGGTATGGAAAATTTCCAATCAAAGATACTGGAAAAATCTAGATTCTAATCCTGAATTGAGCATGATGGATAACACTTTGAGGACCTTTGAAAATAACATTCAGTTTGAAATGATGTAAAACTGCTACAAGAAATGTCAAGGTGTTGGTTTTCTACCTGATATAAGAACCTCCTATATCCTAACGTATGGCCATGGCAAGGAATGTTTATATGATAAAAATATTGCAGCCATAAAATATATGCAGAAAAGCCTCTTACACTTAGAATTAACAAACAAGAAAATCTGTACTTTTCCAGATACAGATTAAGTTAATTGAAATGCAATATCAAGTTAGAGGAAACAATTTGACAAACATGTATGATTTGGTATGAACATTCCCTTCAATGCAGAACATAAAAATGTATGCAATTAAGATACCAACTTTTGAATATATGAAAAACAATCTATACGAAATAATTAAAGTGTTTTCCAGTTTTCACATAAAAACAGAGTGTTAAAAATGTCAACATACCTGTGAATCCAATCGCACAAACCTGCTGCCATTCCCAGTGTAAATATCAGCGCTACTTGAGCAGCAAATTTCTGTCCTGTAGATATTAAAGAAAATTATTGTTTACAAAGAACAGATGCTGAAGACAATAATTGTTAATAAAGAACATAACATTAAGCAAGAAAATGGAAACTTATGTGCAAAAAGAGGTACAAAACTCATTGATCAAAAAATGACCTTCAACCAGCAAATAAAATGTGCATGTATTATGCAATGCATGTTTGTTTGCAAAAATTAAGTAAACATATAGAGAATATGCAACTGACATCATAAATATTAAGAGCACACGCCAATACTGGGGGGGTGAATCAGCATTAGGATGAATTTCAACACTTATTTCAATAACTTCAAAAACATCAAGAAAACAACACATGCAAGAACACAGAAATTATGTGGAAAACCCCCTGGGAAAAATATTCATGGCAAAATATTGCTTTTATTAACTTCTTACCAACTGGAGGAAACAACCCGCATAAGACACCAATATTACAAATGTGAGCTCCAACTCATTAGAAGCACCAACTCCCTCTGATCACCAATTCAGTACAAGGCACTGACCTCCAATAAACTCTCCTTTAAAAACTTATCTGTACTCTGCTCAATCTTCATAAATATGTACTTCACTCTCTGCTCATCACCCTCTATCTCTAATTTCAAATCACTAAAAAAACATTACATTCTAAAACTGCATTTTCTTTTTTCTTTAATCTCAAAGACAAAAAAGACATTTTTTGTGCCTTCGTCAAAATCAACTTCTACAAACAGCTGTACATTCTATTTTTCTGTTTTAAAAAACGCTTCGCTAAACAACCAAAAAACACTCTGTGCATAAGTCGTCAATCCTTATGCTATTCTCTTTTTTTATTATTATTTTTATTAATATCCATAAAACTCTTCAAGAATAAAACCTAATAAAAATGGCACTGTTTGGATTCTCCAAATGGAAGATTTCTAAAATATCTTGGGCACCCAAATCTGATCATGAAATCTTATCAAATCAGCATTAAATCTTTCTTTTACTGTCACATTAAATCTTCCTGTTATGACACATTAAATCTTTCTTTTTATGGCATAACTCAGATTTGGTTTATCCTATCACATCCTCAAACATTCTTTTTCCTCCTAAAAGTGGCGGCCAGCTTGATGTGATTTGCTTTCCTTTCTTGGCAGCTCTAAATTCTGACTTTGTTTTATCTTAATCTTCTCCACCTCGGTGCCCAACATGAAACTTATCTGATTTGATTTTCAAAATATCTTTCCATTCTAGGCAGGTAACTCTAATTTTTTATCATAACTTTGCTTTAAACCTTATCTGCTTTTCTTTCTTCTCTTGGCAATGCTTACCTTCATTAAATCACAAATATTTATCTCTTTATGTAGGTGTTCATATTTGCTTTAAAGGTGGCGCTCTGTTTTCTTTAGCTGCATTAACCATGCTGCTGTCTACTTTTACATTGTTAACTTTCCTTTTATCCAACATAGGCAGGCTTTCTTCTGTATCTAGGCATGTATAATGCAGCAGTATCAAATACTGAGCGAATTCTTTCTAACACAGCAGCATATTCTATCTAACAGCAGGTTCTTATATCTTTTTGCATGTATCAATCTTTGACATCAATGACAATTATCTAACAAAATACTCATAATGGTGATACCAGTAAGAGCCAAGAACTACTCTGCAGAAAATCATGAGTAATACAAAGCATAAACTATTTAAAAATTTGTAGAACTTACAATTTTTAGTAGTTACTTTTTCAGATGTGGTGATTTTTCTAACCTTTGTTTATCCAACCAACACATTCAAAAGAATCATTCTAGAGAATCTGAAGAGGAGCATAGAAGAGCTCTTAAACCAAGCGACCAAGTTACAGATATAGATCTGACAGTTTTCCACAGACTATGGAATTTGAGACATGCTCAAAAGAAATAAGACAGCTTGGAGACACCCATGGAGACTATTAAAAACAAATTTAAAAATTTTCATGAAGTGGAAACATGATATTTGTGACTTGTCACTCATTAAACAAAAAACTCCAACATTAAAAATTTAAAAACATTTTTCTAAGAAACATATTATCTGATAGTCCAGCCCTTCAAACTTTAATTCTCACTTCACTCACTTTTCTAAATTCTATGTGCCTTGTACATATTGTTTATTCCTTACAGATCCATCTGATTTTGGTAAAATGATTTCCCTACCTTGATGAATATGAAATTGCAATGGCTTCAAAATGCACTTCATCATTCATATTCATAGTACTCTAAATGTGATGAATAACAAATCAACTGTCTTAGAATCATCTGAATAACTAAGATTCCTTTGTGTTTGGATGAGCAATTATCATAGAATAAGATTGCTCTAGCCAAAACAAAAAATTTAACCACCTTTTAAATCACTTTCCATTGACATTAATAGGATTTAATAATAAATAACAATAATATTAAATTACAAAAAGAATATAAATAAAATTTAAATTTAAATTTAATTAACTGTTTAATGAATGCTCATAAGACATGAAATGAAGAGATGTGACTCCCTCAAACATGAGATATAGAAGGGAGAATAGAATAGAATTTGGAAGGGCAGAAGGAGAAAAGAGGAAAGAAGGGAAGTGGGGACTAAGGAAGGAATAGTGGAAGAAGATTGGAATGGGAAGAATTGATGACGGGTTGTGACTCTTTCAAAGGGCGTATAGAGGATGAAGGGTTGTGACTCTTGAAAGGTTGTAATAATGAAAGGTTGTGACTCTCCCATCATGAAGATATAAATAGAAGGTAAAGCCATTTGTTGAAGGCATGGAAGAAGGGATCATCAAAAGGAAGGTAATCATACTAAGTTATGTTCTGAGATATAAGACAGCTCTGATCTGCATAAACGGAGCATAAGAATTAAGGAAGGATTAATGGAAGAAGAAGAAGGAAGTAACTTCCAAAGGGGCAGCAATAATGGAGGATTGTGATCCTTTTGAAGGGAAGTAATTGTGAAAGAGTGTGACCATTGAAAAGGCAGACATGATGAAGAGGTGTGACCCTTCCTCACAAAAGATATAAAGGGGGAAGAAGGACCAATGGGGAGGAATAGAAGTTATAAAAATATATTTGATACTCTTCACAAGGAAGAGAAGAGAAAAGAAATGAATCATTCACATTGCTGGCAAGCATTGTGTGAAGCAAATTATGCTGTAACGTATCTATGAGATTAACACCGAATTACAGAAAGTTAGGTCTGAATTCAATTAGGGATAAGGAACCCTTATATGGTCTAATATATACATACATCATATATGTCTGTTAATAATAGTAAGAACAGAATTATATATCAGCCATGTTGTGTCATATATACATAGCCTATTCCTTAATCACTTGCTAATACCATTAAGAGGATAGGTTGGTTTTGTCAGAGAGAGATGGAGTAAAACCTCGCAATGTAGGTGGAAAGTCCCAAGATGGGGTAAGGACATATATCACAAAACCTTGATAGAGAAGTCCCGAAATAGGTATGAATATGTGTTCCCTAAACCTTGAGGAAGCCTACTTGTAGATTGGTGTCCAAGTGCCCTAAGGAGTAAGGACAAGTAAATCCCCATCCCTCTTAAGGTTAGTGATTAGGAGAGAAGTAAGCCAATTAGGGCTGAAGTATGTTCTATGAATCAGCAATTGTTTCTTAATTTAAAATCTAATTTAAATGCACAGTGATGTAAGGTAATCTTATCTGTTACAAATTGCCATTTCCAGGTGCAATTCAAACCCCAGTTAGAATTTTAGGGTAAATCAAGTAAAGTCCCAGTTGGGGACATTACAGTTTCCGAGGACATCCTACTATAAAAGGGACTCTGTGGAGACAGCCTACCATCCCCAATGTTCAGACATCCCCTACCACTGCCAAACTCAAACCCATAAACACTTAAAAGAAAAAAATCATATCCCTTAATGAGGGACCAACAACCCTCCCAAACATGAAATAATCATTGTTTTACTCCTAAAAACAACACATGTATTAATCATTTGTCAATTGTATAATTAAATTTTACATGTGCAACAAAGAATAAGGAAAAACAACATGCACCATGGAAGTTTCTGGTCCTTGAATATAACCTTCATTGTGATAGGGAACATGCTAGATGCTGCCGCGGACCTCGGAGAGGACTGCTACCCCCAAACCCCTGCTCTTGTTTTAAGAAACAAATAGTAGCATTTGTTTTATGTTGCAACTAAAAGAAAACAACATTTGATTACTAACTTTTTCCTGATTAACACCAGAGTAACTAAATTCCATTTATACTTTTGGTTTGCAAAGTCAATTCAAAATAATACTACTATGATATAAACATTTTGATTTAACATTATAAGTAACAATTTGATAATTCACATTGAATTAGGAACTGTCAACTACATTCCCAATTTTCAAATTTTGTATTTAACTCGGTATATATTGTGCAAATTGCGGTTATTTGTATGTATTTTAATTACACATATATATATCCATCGCCCTATCCCCATATCACCTCGTCCAAATAATTCAAAGAAACATCAAATACAACACAGATAATCATCGTAGCAATAGTTTCACATCATCCCAAATATAATTCCCATGTGAATCAACTTAAAGACCATCCTTGCCAATTTATCTAGTAGTATTGCTTTGACCGTGATAACTCACCAAGGAGTTCTAAATATATTGAGCCCATCCCAAGGAGAAGCTATGTCTCTGAACCAAGAACTGATAGACCACCTCTACTCCAACTAAGATGAAGAATAAATCAATGTAGCTCCAATTGAAACTGTACTCTTACACTTAAGAATTTTTCTTGTTGATCTGTACATAAGATAACCCTACCTCCCAAAATCATTAATAAAACACTACATTGAAAATGCAATACCTTTCGGGATTACCCTAGAAAAACAACTGATGTTAAACACCTGTAATCTAAGAATGTGAGAACTCTGACCGAGAAAAAACAGACCAACTTCTTTGTAATTCTATTCGAAAAAGATAACTAGGCTGTGGTTGGAATTTAGGTTGACACCATTTCCTTGCATGTTTGTCAGGGCTTTAGGCATAACTAAATTGATGCCTTACTTTCAGTAGTTGTAAAGGTAGTTCTATTACCACTGGAATGTATGCTATGCAAGGCTTTTCAGGAAAGGAAGTGGGTCCTATTCATGCATTTCATTCAAAAAAACTGTGATTAATCTATGTTACCCCGGGTTTCCGAGAGGGGGGGGCGAGAGAACGGCGAAACGGGTTTCCAGGATGGATTTTTTTTCCTAGGGCAGGTGACGGCAGTAGAGACAGCTATTAAAAAAAGGAAAATTTTAAATAGATAGGGAAATTTTAAGTATTCATATGGAAGCATGGATAAAGCATGCTTGTATACATTATAGAACCTTCACATAAAACGTTTGTGTTAATTAATTTAAATCGAGAGTTCACATGAGAGTGGAAATCAAACAAATTATCAAAATTCAAACATTAATTTTATGGGACAGCCAGGGGATGGGTTCCCGAAAGTTTCCAAGTTTCCGGGACAGGTCAAATTATGCCGGAAACGCATCCCCGGGTAACACTGGATTAATCTGAATAATCACTGTCCACTGCATTTGTTGTGCCATTTCCTGAGATTTTGAGAAGTGGTTTCAATTTTTTAATTATCCTTTTTTGGCTTATTGTTATGCTTAGCGACATGAAAATAAAGAGCAAAACTTCAACATTTTTTCTTTTGTTTAGGGTTAGGGTATTTTAAATTCCTTGAAGTTGTACTCTGAGTAAATTACTTTTAGAAGTAAAGTTTAACCCACAATGAAGGCTTTTCATTTAATTTATACACCATCTCAGGCTGAGGGGCAATGAAACAAGGGGACGGGTCCCAAAGATGGGGGTGCCAAGAGCCTAGATTTGTGGATACAGAGGGATGGCCGTGAGCAGGTGTCTGGCAGTAGAACCCCCAGCAGGGTTGAGAGGCAGCACCGCTCATGTATTTCCAGTCATTCCTAGGGCAGGTTCAAGGGGGAAAGCCCCTGCTACCCTGAATTACGGCCTTTGAACTCACACAAACCTTCATGGCACACATCATTTTCACAATTTTATCACTATGGTTTCTACATCAACAAGTCCTTACTATTTCTAATGGTTAACCAGATCTCCATTCTTCAGAAAACTAACATTAAAGCTAAAGAATCTAACCAGTCTAAATGATGAGGGCTACGCAGTTTTTCAGGGTTCCTCTGTTGCTCTCATTCTTCCTAATGCTATCATTCTTGCTATTTCTGTCACTTTTCCTACCTAATGCTCTAACTCGTCCAGCCTCTCTCACTTCATTCATGACTTCTTAGTGTCTAAGGTGGAGCCCATGCACCATTAGAGTTAAAATTGTCAGCACAATCATTAAAAAATAATGATTTTTTCATTAAATGCGCATTCGAGCTGAACAACACAGGGGATGCCGTTCCATCCCTTGTCAGACGGTGGTGGTGGGATGTTTCCCCAAACTCCCCCACATTTCCCCGTCTCAGAAAAGTGGGGCAGAGAGGTGGAGGGGATGCGTACTCATGGAACACTAATTTTCTTAAAATCTTATGGACTTTTTATAACTAGCATTTAATAATATATAATGTGCAGTTTTATATATGCATACTATATTTGGCATAAATAGCAAAATTCTTTCATTTTTTTTCTTTTTTCTTCATATACTTACAAATGGTACATTATGTTTAGTTCCTGGGTTTTCGCAAAGATTTTCCCGCTTAAAACCTAGGCAAAAGCTTCAAAGAAAAATATGCTTACTTTGGTTACCACAGTAGGATTACAAAGTAGAAAACAAATGCATTTAACCAACTTCAAGGTACGAGAAATTCAAATTTCCAGCTGACGTTAAACAAAACGTGCCCCTCAAAACAGGAATGCATCTTTTTCTTCGATTATCCACCTGTCGCACCCAATTTAAAAATAAAACATGAACCAAACCCCTTGACATTATCGTATTTAAAAGCAAACCCTAAAACCATAAACCCTAAGAAAATCGTTCTAGTGACAAGAAATAACAACAATAAAGTTTACTGTGCCAAAAACCTAACGCTGCGTTTTGAGTAACCATAGAAATGCAAATCAGACAATACTTAACACTATAGGAGATTAGTAAAACACAGTAAACAATCTTACAAATCGATTTTGCCATTGCAAATATTTGTTTTAAATCAACTGAGATGAACTTACTTGAGCGCCATGGCGGATAATCAAATCTCCCTCCACTCCTCCCGCTGAGTCTGCGTCTTATTCTGCTACTTGAAAACCAAAAAAAAAACCCGCCCAGACCTACACAGAATAATTTCTAAAAGAATTGCAAATTTCTGACAAGTGAGGAGATTAGAGATAAAATTTGACCGTTCCTTAATTTGTTGATTAAATGGCGGTAGGGTTGGACATTTATTTTAGGAATTATAAGAAAGTTTCTACAACGTTTGAGTTATGTTTATCATGAAAAAACAAAAAAGGTTGCTATAACGTTTGAGTTGTGATTTTTCTCATTAACTTGTTTTACATCATGGATTTAATTATTACATGGATGAGGAATTTGGGGTACGTTTTTCCTCGTCAAATACCTTTGCACTATATAAGGATGAGGAATATGGCTTTTAGTTTTGATCTTAAGCTTTTTGAGGTCCCAATGGGGATCCCAAAAAGTATTTCAAAAATATTAATTTTTATTGTATATGTGTTTTAGAAAAGTGGGATGATTATATTTATTTAGTATTGTCTAACATTTGGATTTGATTGTTTGAAAATTTTTTAATCATCAATATTTCATATCATTATGTGATTCATCATCAAAATGTAAGAATGTTCAAGGTTTCGGATTTGTTGAACTCTCTTATATTCTTATGATGGATTACGTAGTGTGATCTGAAAAGTTGATGATCAAAATTTCCTCGCACAATCATATCCACAAACTACAAGAAATTTGTATGCATTGTGGAAATCTACTAGCTTTAAATAATTATTTGGTTTTGTGAATAATTTATTTTTTATTTTTATAAAAATTTATTTATTAGTTTTGTTTTGGTAGGGTGATAGTGTATTTTTAAATTTTTATGTTGGAGGTCATAATTATGAAAATTTAGATGTGTAATTAGCATAGGTTGGATTTTCGAGTGTAAGAAATTCTTGTATTTCAACTTTTCATTGTTTTACATGAATTCTTCAGATTTTTGGGCTCAATTGAATTGCAAGAATCAAAAATTAAACGTAGTATTAGAGACTTTGTAATAACAAAACACGGATGTGGAGACATTTCAAATAAGGAGGTGACAAAGACACATGATGGCATGTAAAAGTGTGTCAAGTGCATAAAACATCAATATTGTTTACAATATCTGAGACTGTGAGTTTTTAAAGGGCAGGAACCAAAAGTAAATACCATATTCTCAAAGTTGAATTATAAGCATTAAGCTCTTCATTCTTATGCACATGGTGGCTTTTTGCTTAGTAAGGTAATCAATCATTTCATTTATATGGTCAATTGATTTTGTAGTGTGTTGTCCTTCAAGGAAACCTTGACTATGTTATGCAAATAATAAATATATTGTTGTTAATTTGGAGCTAATGCTTAAGATATTTTATTGTGTTTGTGTGATTTATCTTCTATGTGTTGTTGTTTTGGTGAATTTTAGTCAATGCTATGGTCAAAATATTGTGGGGGGTAAGTTGGGTGATACTTTGAGGATTTGTAAACATGGTTTGAGACTAAAGATTGAATGCTTTGCTTGAATAAAATCTCCAAATATATTGCATTGTATTGTTTTATAAGATATAATACTTTGAATAATGTTTGGAAACTATAATTATAAATGGTTTTGTAGCAATGCTCCACCAATGTGTAAGCAATTGATGCAACATTGTATCAGGTAAATAACAATAAAATCACTAGTATGTCGATAGAAACCATGGTGGATTACATCCTAGTGATGAATGAAATAATTAAGTTTGAAGTAATCATGTTTATTTCTTTGCAGGGGATATCTTTAGGTTATATCATGCAGACAATCTAAGCAATAAGCATTCTCTTTTTTGTTCTACTAGTAAGTAGAACACTCACTTCCATATTTTACATTCACATTATCAAGCAACCTAAGTAGCCAACATTATCTACATTATTTTTATGGGAGCAGATTAGTGGCTCCTCAACATCCTAAGGGTTCTTGAAAAACCAAAATAACTTCCATAAGATATAATGGAAAGAATAACTTCCTTCAACAATGAAATGTTGATTGAATATTATTATAAATGGATGTGAAAATGTACATGAGAGGCATTGCTTATTAAAACAAGGTGACCTGTAGTCCATTAGACAAGATGTTAGCATGTGTTATAATTCTATACAATAAGACAACTAAAGTTTTGACTTAGGTAACTAAAGTAGTTGTCAAGAGACAAGATAAGATCATGTGACAACTAATTGATCTTCTAGAAGGACACATAGGACCTAAGTAAGCTCAATTCATGTGAATAGTCCCCCACCAGAAACTAGCAAAAATACTAGGTAGAAGACCTTTATTACATCCAAAACCTTATTCACACCAACACCCCACTTAAGTGCAACTTGGGAAGTAGATTATTATGCAAATATGTAAGGTTATATAAGGGATTATGGGTTATAACTGAGACATGATAGGTACCCATGTATAATGAGAATACAATCTCACACAAAGGGAGAAAACTAAGTGAGACAAAAAAAAATCATCTCTAAAAGATAGAAAGGATAGAAATAATAAAGGATGATGTATGGAGGACTTAATAATACCACCTAAGAAGTACATCCATAATAAAATTATAATCATTAATCCCCCATAAGAGGGAAAAAGAGAGTCAAGATATCCTCCCATAATGAAGAAGCTTTGATGTCGATGAGGTATGCCTAAAGCAAAAGATGATCTAATGCCTACAAGCAACACATATTCTCTTAAGGAATAAATTCATAAGATGAAGAAGAAGCCACTCCATGTCTTTAAATGAAAGGAGGAAGGAAGTATCCAAATGTTTGTCTTTAAAAACTAAGTACAAGTCTCCAAGTTTGAATAAGCCACATTATGATCATGGTTAAACTCAACCAATAAATTTGACAAATCAAGAGTAGGAGAAAACTCGTGGATGTCTTCATCTCGAAAGACAATGAAGATGGGACAACAATTGTGCTAAAATTATCATCAAAGAGGAGGGAAATCCCCTTAAAATCTGTAGAATGAGACTCCACAAACAATTATGAAAAAACTATCAAATATGTATCCCATAAAGCAAGATCTGAAACATTATGATCAACCTACCAAAGAGAAGCACTCAAAGTTGAAGAAGTATGTTATTAAGAAGTAGAAAGCTCAGCAAGTCCTGAGAATACCAAGACTCAAGTG